>JAQPPZ010002017.1:1203333-2406666 GCA_028583015.1 Wollemia nobilis | reverse complement strand
ATGGCAAATGCAAATGTGGCCATGTATAAAGAGAAGACTGAAGTTCTGCATTTTCTACTAACTGTTCGTATATTTGGGAAAAACTTACACAATTGTCTGGTAGATTCGGGTGCTTCAGCCAATGTTATGCCTTTGGCCATTTGTCAATAGTTGGGTTTAACCCCAATGAAGTCTGAAAGAAGAGTTGTCCAATTGGATAAATTTGAGGTTAAAGTAGTAGGTGAACTTCAAAATATTCATATTCAGCTAGCATCTGAGCCAAGGGCACAACACAAAATTGAAATTCAGGTGGTAGATATTCCTGTGGGGTACGGGATGCTTCTGAGCAGAGATTGGTCAAAATCTTTGAATGGATACTTGGCGACTGATTTTTCACATATGTGGTTGCCATGGAAAGGAGTTGCAAACCAATTAAGGGTTGAAAGAGAACCTAGATACAAACATACGATCACTGAATATAATGCAGAAAATGAGACTGTAAATATTGCTGATGTAGATATTGGGGTTTATAATTTAACAACGGGACAAAATGAGAAGCTTAGTAAAGCTCATCTTGTTCATAATAATGAAGTTTGGACGCTTCATGTGGATGGGGCTAAATCTAAACAAGGTTCTGGTACGAGGGCAGTTCTTAAAGGACCTGAGAGTCAGACATATTTTATGTCTTATCGCCTACAGTTCCCTTGCACAAATAATTTAGCAGAGTATGAAGCACTGGTGCTAGGATTGAAATTTGCTTTGGACAGAGGTGTAAGAAATATCCAAGTTTTTATAGATTCAGAGTTGGTGGCCAATCAAGTTAAAGGTAAATTTCAGTGCAAAGCATCCTACTTAAAAGGATACAAACACCGAGCGTGGGATCTCATGGAGGATTTTGATGCTTTTAATTTAACGCACATACCTAGAGAGCAGAATTCACTTGCAGATGTCTTAGCTTCATCAGCCGCAAGTCTGAAGCCACTGGAAGAGTTCAAATGGAACAAATTTTTGATCGAGTTAGTCCCTTGTCCTTCGGTCCCAAATAATGTAGATAATTTTTAGGTTTTCTCTGATGACCAGCAGATTATAAACTTTTTACAGAGTACCAATGCGTTTGAAAATGCTATAATCGATGATGGTCAAAGGGATACTCTACTGGAATAGTTAGATGATGAAAGGGGAATAATAAGGTTGAAAGATAACATAATTCCGAAAGGGATGGTGGAACTGGAGCGACTGTTTGATGTTGACCAAATTAAGCAAAAGGTGAGTTCTGGGGATTCTATTGGTGTAGCAAACAGTGAGACTGAGAACCTGAATGTGGGGACTGAAGAAGATCCCAGGCACCTTAAGTTGGCTAAAACTTGTGACCCTGAAATAAAAAGAAATATGATTGAATTTCTTCACAGGTCCAAGGATGTTATGGCCTGGTCTTACAAAGACTTAAAGGTTTTTGATCCAAAAGTTTACACCCATGTAATACCTTTAAAAGAGTTCTGCAAACCCTTTCGGCAGAAACAGAGGCATGTCAACGCTTTGCTAGAGCCCCTCATCAAGAAGGAGGTGGAAAAATTATTGAGTGCCGCCATTATTTTTCCCATTAGGCATTCTACTTGGGTGGCCAATTTGGTGCCGGTCGAAAGAAAAATGGAGAGATCCGCTTGTGTGTGGATTTTAGAAACTTGAACAAGGCATCTGAGAAAGATAATTATCCTCTGCCTTCCATGGATGAGGTGCTACAAATTGTCAATGGTTCGGAAATGATGTCTTTCTTAGACGGATTCTCAGGGTATAATCAGATACTAGTTGAAAAGGAAGACAGGATGAAAACTGCCTTCACAACCAAGTGGGGAACTTTCGCCTACAAAAGAATGCCGTTTGGATTGACTAATGTCGGAGCTACTTTTCAACGTGCAATGGATCATGCTTTCAAAGGTCTTATGGGTAAATGCATAGTTGTCTACATGGACGACTTGACAGTTTTTTCCAAATCTCGGTTTGACCACGTGAAGCACTTGGAATCTGTTTTCAACAAATGCAGGGAGTTCGGCATTTCTTTGAACCCGAAGAAGTGTGTTTTTGGTGTAACTGAAGGAAAACTCCTTGGACACTTGATCACCAAAGATGGCATTTCCATGGATCCTGACAGAGTTGAAGCCATATCCGGGATACCCTTTCCCAACTCTAAGAAAGAGTTAAGGTCCTTTTTTGGGAAAATTAATTTTGTCGAAAAATTCATCTCCGGCTTCGCAGAAATAGTCAAGCCACTGAATGACATGCTGAAGGAAACTGCTAAGATCGTTTGGACAACAGAAGCCAAAACAACGTTCCAGGAGATCAAATCTGCCATCCAACAAGCTCCAGTGCTGGTGAGCCCAGACTTCAGTACAAATTTTTATTTGTACTCTTTTTCTTCAGAACACACACTTGCTGCGGTTTTGACCCAACGAAGAGAAACAGGGGAGCATCCGATTGCCTTCAAAAGTACCAACTTAAAGGGGGCTGAGCTAAAATACTCTCGCTTGGATAAGCAAGCCTATGCCTTAGTAAGAGCAGTTAAGCAATTCAGGCACTACATACTAAGAAGCAAAGTCCATGCTATAGTTCCTGATCCAGCTGTCAAATACTTATTAAGCCAGGATGAATTGGGTGAGCTAAGAGGTAATTGGGTTACAAGACTGCAGGAATACGACTTAGAAATTTGGCCTACAAAATTAATCAGAGGACTTGGTTTGTCTCGACATATTGCTGAAGTACTTGTACAAGGAGAAATTAATCAGCTGGATTCTGGATTCGATGATTGGTATGGAGATATCATTCATTTGCTGCAATTTGGAATTTGTCCATCTCACCTGAATAGAACCCAAAGAAGAGCACTAAAGTTGAAATCTGCTCATTTTCTGCTCAAAGGAGGCAACTTGTATAGAGAAAACTATGCTGGCATATTCTTAAGATGCATTTCTCAAAATGAAGTCAATGAGGTGATGTCCAGTTTTCATGAGAAGTTAGGGGCAGGGCATTCCTCAGGTTTCGCTACTACGCACAAGATATTGAGAGCAGGCTATTATTGGCCTACATTGTTTAAAGATGCACATCAACATGTGAGAACTTGCCATCAGTGTCAGACTTTTGCATCCAAAGAGGCTAATCGAGCTCTACCATTGCAACCTATTGTAATAAACAAACCTTTTATGCAATGGGGACTTGACTTTGTGGGTGTGATAAACCCAAATTCATCAGCAAGGCATAAGTATGTTCTAACAACCACCGATTATTGCACAAGATGGGTTGAAGCAACGACCACCATGAGGAGTACAACCCATGAGGTGATCGAATTTCTAGAGTCAAATATCATAACCAGGTTTGGAGTTCCTTTGAATTTGGTGTGCGACAACGGGCCAACCTTTCAATCATTAGAGTTTGCAGAGTGGGCATACCAGATGGGGATAGTCATCAGATTTTCATCCAACTATTACCCCCAAGGTAATGGACTAGCTGAGTCCACAAATAAGAATTTGATGAATGCCATTAAGAAGTCTGTTGTAGACAAACCCGGACAATGGCACACATTATTGAAATATGCACTTTGGGCTGACAGGATAAGACATAAAGTAGCTCTTAAGACTTCCCCATTTGCTTTGTTGTATGGTATTCAGCCCATTGTTCCTATTTCTTTGAAATTGCCCACTTATCAATTTGTTTTAGACTATTTTGAGGATCAAGCGGATGCAGAGGCTCGTATTTTGGATTTAACTAATTTGCAGGACGAACGACTTCAAGCCCTGGAACATTTCAGTCGGCACCAAGAAATAGTCAAGCGCTGGTTTGACAAAAGAGCCAGAGTGAAGGCCTTCAGACTTGCAGACCTGGTGCTTCTATGGGACAAAGCCCATGAAAAGAAAGGTAAACACACAAAGTTGCAGCCGCTATGGATAGGGCCATACCAGATTGCCGAGATCCTAGGTAATAATGCATTTCATCTACAGGACCTCGAGGGTAATTTTTTGAACCTTCCTGTTAATGGTCAATACCTAAAGCATTATTTCTCAGTTGTTCCATCCAATACATCGTTTGAATAAATCACAAAGACAGTAAAATATGTATATGTTATAAATAAGGTTTGAAGTAGTGTGTTTTTATTTTTGTTTTATTTTAGGTTGAAGTTATGTGTTTTATCCTTTGGGGTCTGTACAAATTTCTTTTAGCTTTTAAATTTTTGTTTGTTTAAGTTTTGCCTGGGCAACAAATAAAGAATCAACCTTTTAAAAATTGTTTTATTCTGAGTTCAAAATCCTGTGTTCATTTTGTTTTATTCTAATTAAGAGATAGTCTGCTTAAACTGAACAATGGAACTATTTTGTTATTCAGAACAATAGTAGAAAGATAATTGGATTTTGTGTCTTGCTTGCCACCATTATTTTAATTATAAAGAAACTACTATACTGTTTGGCTGGAGAACTCCCAGGGAATCCAAGAAAAGTTGGTCGTAAGAGGGGACTCTGATTCGTGAAATTATTTAAGTGTCCATAGAGGCTATCGGTACCCAGGCTTTCCAGATCGATGAAGAATAAAAAAAATTGTTTTTAGCAAGGCTTTCCAGATTTTGGTATATTTCAAAAGAGAGAGAGAGAAGGTGAAAATTGAGCAGGGCAACATAAAACTGGCACTCTTTTCTATACAAAAAAAAAAAAGAGGAAAGAAGAAGTTATGTAATGAAAGAGATAGCCAAGGCTCCAGAAGATGTTTTCTTTTACCAAGTTGTAGATACCACCTCATAGTTGTGGATCAGGGTCGTGAAAATCTAAAGAGTAACTCTGTCGGGGCTATAAAAGGCTAAACTAGTAAACAGAGCCCTACTCGGTTTCCCCTTCACAATCTAAAGGAAGCTGATCAATCTGAGGTAGAACATTCGAAGGCCCAGTCATCCTTGAAGAAAGTTATACGCTTATAATTGCACATCATAAATCTTCCTTAAGTGATTCAACTTAGTATGTCCTTGGGAAATTTTAACAACTATCAGGTAGTAGTTAAATTATTTTGAAGAATATTTGTGGCAAAGCATGGTACATGGTCTATATTGTTTTGAAACTAGAGTCCTGGATTCTAAAATAGTGCTACTATTTTCCCCGCAGATATCGCCATTTGTTGAGAAGCAACACACCCCCACTAAAAAAAATGAAATTCCATCCTTTGAAAATATTTAGTTTTCATTTTGTCGTGGGGACCCTCTTGATGTTTTTCAGGTTTTAATTCCAAATTTTGCTTGCCTCCTTCTTCAAGTTTTGCATATATCAAAGTATCCAAGTAGGCTTGCATATGGCTTTGATTTCAATTTAGAATTCATTTTTTAAATGTTAGAATCATTTCTGAGTAAAGAATATCCTTCACTAATATGTAAAAATGCAGAATACAGATGAATAAATTCATTGGAGTCAACCTACAATTTTTGAAAAATTTGCAAAGTGGAAGTAACTTGAGAAAACGTCGCGATTTCGCGACATATTCCATTTTTGGAAAAGTCACGATTTCGTGACATATTCCATTTTTGAAAACATCGCGATATCGTGACATATTTGGATTCGAAGAGCCGAGTGAGAAAAACGTCGCGATATCGCGACAGGTTTTAACTGGGAGCAAGTCTTATGGAAAACGTCGCGATATCGCGACACATTTTGGTTGGATGCAAACTTCAAGGAAAACGTCACGATTTCATGACAGGTTTTAAGAGGAGGCAAAGCTTGAGGCAAACGTCATGATTTCGCGACCTGTTCCATTTTCGCGATGACGTAAGCTTAAGAAATATGAAGTAAAGAGAACATCGCGATATCGCGACACATTTTATCATGTGAAAGGAAGAAAGGAAACAAATAAGAAAAGGGCGATATCGCGACTTTTTGATTGGAAGGAAAGCTTGCGTAGAAGCATCACGATTTCATGACGCCTTTTGGTAGAAAGTGCCAAGTGATAGAAGCGTCACGATTTCACGATGCATTTTGGTAGAAAGTGCCAAGTGATAGAAGCATCGCGATTTCGTGATGCCTTTTGGTTGAAAGAGCCGAGTTTCAAAAATGTCGCGATTTCGCGACGTGTTTTGGTTGAAAGAGCCAAGTTTTGGAAACGTCGTGATTTCATGACATGTTTTGGTTGAAAGAGCCGAGTTTCAAAAACGTCACGATTTCGCGACATGTTTTGGTTGAAAGAGCCGAGTTTAAGAAGCGTCGCGATTTCACGACGTGTTTTGGTTGAAAGAGCCGAGTTTCAGAAACGTCACGATTTTGCGACATGTAAGCTGAAAAGAGACTAAGTAGGGAAAATGTCGCAATTTCATGACACGTCGTGATTTCGTGACAAAGAGGCTTGGAAGAAGCAAAGGTGAAGGGAACGTCACGATTTCACGACAAAGAAGTTTGGAAAAGGCAAAGTGAAGGGAGACATCATGATTTCGTGACACGTCACAATTTCACGACAAAGAAGTTTGGAAAAGGCAAAGTGAAGGGAGACGTCATGATTTCGTGACACGTCACGATTTCATGACAAAGAAGCTTGGAAAAGGCAAAGTGAAGGGAGACATCATGATTTTGTGACACGTCGTGATTTCACAACAAAGAAGCTTGGAAGAAGCAAAGGTGAAGGGAAGATTTCATGGGAATAGGAAGGAAAACGTCGTGATATCGTGACATGTCCCATTTTTGGACCTGTCTCATTTTCGTGATGCCATGAGCTGGGAAGAAAGAACCAAGCCGACAAGGTAATAAAAATTAGGGTTAATTTAATAATATTAAAATGCTAATCCTTGTTTTTCTTTTGCAGAAAGCGATCTGGCAGTTGCATACTAGCAGAAGTAATGGCAAAAAAGACAAAAATAAGCACAGATCTGGCCGAGAAGAAAACTTTACGGCGTGACTAAGCAGCTGCCTCATTTAATGGAATATGTCGGCAATTGGCCGGTAAATGAAAATATCTATACACAGTTACCGAAATTTGCTGATGGACGCATTTAATGCAAGAATTTATGGTGAAAGTAATGGCGTGCAAAGAATTTCAACTCAGAGGTGGCTCTGCGAAAATGAAATGTCAGAGAAGTAGTGACTCATCCAAATTTCCCAGGGGAATTAATGAGATGTTCCTGGCAGACGCACTAGAACAATGAAGACATCTACACGCAGTTACAGGTGGATGCAAGTAATATCAAATTTTGCCCTCTCCATTTATGGCAAGATCCTTGCGAAGATTTTCAGAGTAATTAGGGTTTATCGGAATTCTATATAAAAATGCCATATATTGTAAAACCTAGGCAGTAGGGTTTTGAGGATAAGATTTAGGGTTTTAGAAGAAGATATTTTTGAAAAGATCAGGGTTTGTCCTGAGTCTATATATACTTCCTTCGAATGTAAGATCGAGAGGCAAAAACTTAGAATAAAAAGCTATTGGAGCAATTTCTTGCAAATCTTGTTTGAATGCTTTGTTCTGGACTTAGAGTTGGTGTGATTTTCATTTTTTGTGATAGCATGGCCAGGAGCCTAATCTCTTTCGGATTGTGATAAGTTCATCTTCTTTTTTTTGTCTCGTTAAGGTTTATTTAATTTATGCTGTAGATCTGTGTTATCAAGATTGGATATGCTACTAGGCTTCATTCTTTTTATTGTATGCTAGGGAAAATTATAGATTTAAGGTTCAAGCCTGTTCTAATTGCTCTGTCCTCACTGTGTGAGCTAGGCTACTGGTGAGAGATACCAATTTTAACCGACTTCCCTTCTATTTATGATTTTCTTTCAGATCTGTTTCATCTCTGTCTTATGCTCTTAGTGGAAGGTGATCTTAGAAAGCTGGACACTTTCCTCTTTGATTTGTTCTATTGTGAAGCTAACTGGTATAACTAAAATTGGTAGTTTTGGTTTTGCAACTAAGTTAGGTAAACTTCTCTTTCTGCCCTACTCTACTCTCTCTGTTCCATCGATTGAATGATCCATTTTTATCTTCTTTAGAATTTGTCTTTTATTTAAATATGCTAAAACATAAAGAGCTAGATCAAAGAACTGATTGTAAATCTGAGTGTCCACAAAGATAACCAATTCCAAAAACATTACTAAACTAAAGTCCATAACCCATTGTAAGGTAACAGACAGTCCACTTGAAACTATTCCAGAAGCGGAAAAGAGTGAATAGACATTCGACCCAACTCTGTAACTCACACCTTGGATATCCAGCAAGATCCTAAAGTGAGTGGGATTTATCCCTTATAAGTGTTATCGGGTTTTCATGCTCATTCTTCACAGGGTGTGTATAAAAGTCGAACCAAAAAATCCTTTGTCCATTGAAGAGATCCCTACCTTGGTTGCGTAGGTGTTTCTGATGGTGCAACAAGAGGAGGAAGAGCAAATTTTTGAGGATTCACATGTAGAGATTATAGATGAAGAAGTAGCTCTTGATGTTGGGGAGTGAATAGAAGAACAAGAAGAGGAAGTACTTGTGCAACAACCTCTGTTAACCAAACAATTGGTGCCAGCACCCCAAGGTATGTCCTCTATTCCCTCTTTCTCTTCCTTTCTTATGAAGCATGTAGTTGTTTCTTCTTCTGTCCCATCTATTGTATTTTCATCCCCTCCACTTTTTATTTCCTTATCCTTTGGTATTCCTTCCATTTTGGTTTCTATGATAGCTTCTTTTGCCTCTACTTTTCCCACTTTCAAAACCACTGCTACTCCTTTCATCCCTGCTCCTTCGTCCTCCATTTATTTCAATTTGTATGCATTCAAGTCGAATCCTTTTTCATAGCCCTCTCCCTTAGTCGTCACTACCTCCAGTGTCAATACTATTAGTATGCAAGCTCCCTTAGGGATTAGCGTAACTATAGCTACACCTGTGTCCATTGCCTCATATGCAATTTCTCTTCTTTCCACTATTCCCTCTTCCATACCTCCACTTTCATCTATGTCTTCTGTGTTTGCTGGGCCTAGTTGCTCATAATTTTTTGTTCCTTTTACACCATTTTTTTAGGTGCAAAATTTTCCAGATATACAGGTAGCCTGTAAGCAGCTAGATGTTGAAAAAATAAATTAGGCGCACCTGAGCTCTTCTCAATGGTTGAAAAGTATATGGTGAAATGAGGCTTCGATGCCTGTGTGGCCAACCTAGAAGGTGGTTTTTGATCCCATTGACAAGGAAGCCCACATTACCACACTCACTTCGTTGGTCCAGAAACCCCAAGGCAAATTGTTGCCCGAAGACGTCATTTCTGAAACCATCACCGAAGATCTTATGTGGATTAATCCTATTGAGAAAATGGGCAATATGCACGTAGATATGAGATCATTATATTTTCACAGAAAACATTACAAGGAACAATATTTTGATGTACAGAATAAAATAATTGAGCTCGAGAACGCCCTGGCCAAAAGCAGAATGACAAAATAAAAAACAACCACTGAGAATGAATACCTACGAAATCAAGTCAAGGTGCACCTGAAAGAGTGTGATGCTGCTCAGATTGAGATGCATAATCTTCAATAGCAGGTTGGATGAATCAAGAAGTAGTTGGAGAAAAATGTTGCCCTTGTTGCCAGGTTTTTGTGTAGCAGTGTCAAGGATGCGCATCTTCGTTCTGTCCAGAATTTAGAAAAATTGGTTGTGCATGTTGTTAAGGTACTGTAGTATTTGTGAGAGGTGAGGATAGAAATTCAGCTTGGGCAATAATTAATTGATTCCATCAAGGATATTTTTTTGCCCTACATGGAGATGGTCGTAAAAGTGCAGGCTTTGCTGAATACAAATTTACACATTCACCCTCTCAGTGAAATGGATTATGCTTGGTCCAAGGCATGAGTAACACTCTGCAGCTATTTTCAGTGCATGGACCTAATGAGAGAGGGGTGGGCTATCCTCGATATTATTGAGCATGAGCATAACATTTCTATGAATCATTTTGAGACTATCAAGAGTTGGGATTTTTGGATTTTTTGATAATTGGGGAGAACCTCTTCCCATGGAAGAACTAGATTCATTCTGGAAATTTTTTGTTGAGGATACCTCCAAAATTGATGCCCTAGAAGAACCTCTTGTTGAAGTACAAGTATTACCCTTGATGGAAAAGTATACGTGCTTGGAGTTTTCACTCTATGATTTGGCTCAACGGTAAAAGCATCTTAGTTTGACAGATGTACAGAATCTTCGATTTGTCTATGAGTCACTTAGTATTTCTTGCTTATTTACCATTGATGCTTGCGGTGAGGCTGTTCAAGCTTATGAAGCTCTAGCTGAAACACTCAAAGAGCAAGAGGAGAAGGCAGTGGTAGATTATGAGGCAACAACAAAGGCAATAGAAGAAGCTGAGTGTGCTAGAGTGCTCATAGTCACGGTTGCGGTAGAGGAGTAAGAACGCATAGAGAAAGCGGAATAGAAGAAGGTGTCTACAAAAAAGAAGGCAGCTCTGGCTAAATCAGTTGGGAAAAGGGACTCTGTACCCAATGGATAAATTCTTAGGATCATTTTTATCCATGCGAGTTGGACACCTCGTGAGTCACCAAAAATGTTGACCATTTTTACATTTTGCAGTATTGGGGAATTTGTCTAAAATTTGGCTAAAGTTTTTGTAGAAATATATTTCATTCCAAGTTTATATGTTCTAATTCCATAAATATTTGGGATTTTGATTTCGCCAAGTTTTGATGCCTTTTTTTTGAAACTCTACCTAAATGATTCCTTGGATTCATTTTATTGTAAATTCATTTAAAAATTATAGTTTGTTAAATGCTTTGAAAAAATTGGCAAAGTGAAAAGCTAGGGAAAAACTTAAGAGATATTTTGATTGTATTTATGTTTGCCTCAAAATAGGGGTGAACACTGTATTCGCCCATAAAAGGGGCAACAACACAAAAGGTAAGGTTCAAATGCGCGTTCACCCTTTCCATAGGGTGAATGTGTCATTCGCATTTCTTAGAGGCGAACATGCTTCAAAAAATTATGGTTGCGTGCACTCGAAGCAAAAATCACGTTCATCCTGGTTGAGGGGTGAATGCCCCGTTCACCCCTCCCATGGGTGAACCGACATATAAGGCAAAGACAAATCGTGTTCGCCCTTCCTTAGGGGTGAACGTCCCATTCACCTTTATTTGGGGTGAATGAGTTTTATCAAAGGGACCACATGCACCATCTAAAAGAATGTGGTTGAAGCTATTTCTAAGGCAAAAGTGATCATGGGGTGAAACATAAAATTGGTCAAAGGGTCATAATCGTAAAAGTGTTTGCATATTTAATTAAGGAGGCCTCCGGTAACTCAAATTTGAAGATCTTGAGATGAAGAAGGAGAATGAACATGTTTTCCTAATTTCCAAAACACTGAAGGCACGACCAAAATATTTAATATCATTCTCACTATCTATGCATCGACGCTCGAGTTGCACATTTTCTAGATTTTGTCTCCCCAAGAAGATGAACGTCAAAGATTTTGAGGAGGATTTTGTTGATTGTTTCTCTGATCTTAGGACATTTTGTTCTCCCATGTATTAAATGAAAGAGGCAAAAACCTCTATAAATACTTGAAAAATCTTATTGTAAAAAGGAGGTTAGACGATAAATTATAAGATAAGGAAAATTAGGCGAGAAAACGAGCTCTGGCAATTTTCTCCTCTGAACCAGGGTTTCTGCATCCTCGAATATTCTCTGGTTTTTGCTGACTTGCTGAAGTGCCTTTAGGGTACGGGGGATCTGAAGATCCGAGCGGTGCCCTAGGAGGGTCCAATGGGGACTTCTCTGGCTCCTTACTCAGGAAACACCAGCTCTTACGCTGATCTGTTTAAAGGCAATTCTTCCCTGAAGACTGCTGAAGCACAAAATATGGCATACAAGAAGATCTTCACGACTGCTGGGAATCGGCCATCAGCTCATCGGGTGAATGGTTGTCTGCCGCAGGCCGAATCCAGGCCAAAAATCGTCATTGAGCCCAACATGGTTGAAGAATCTGTTCTCTATAGAGCGAACCACGACCTAATATGCAAGTTCATGGGCATTCACCCCTCCCTGAACTTCCTTCATTCATGGATCCGTCAAAACTGGGAACCCCACGGTGAGTACTCATTGTGGTTTATTAGTAATGGTTATTTTATTGTTAGCTTTTCGGCTCTGGCCGATAGAAATAAGGCTTTCGAGTCAAAAAAGAAGAACCATGGCCCGACAGGGCTTTTTGTTCAACCATGGCGGGTGGGCTTCAACCCTCGTGTTGAACCTATTGCTGTACCAGTGTGGATTAGATTATACGCCCTTCCTATGGAGTTTTGGGGTGAGCAGGTATTGGCCATGATTGGCAATACGATTGGTAGACATATTGGTGTTGCCAAAGACACTATTGAAGGGAGCATGGCAATGTACGCTCGAATCTATGTTGAGATGGATCTTAGCCAGCCTCTGTCAGCTGAGTTGGATATTGAATTGGCAGGTCTTACCTGGATCCAACAACTAGACTATGAGGCCCTACCCTTCAGATGTCGGGTTTGTCATAAGCATGGGCATCTAGCCCGTTTCTGTCTTATTAATATGAATTCCAAAATGGAGGTCCCTTCAGGTTCACCAAACCTACCTAAGGAGGATAAGGTTGCTCCTAATACAGATCCTAATAGCTCTGGTCAGGGCCAGAACGCTTCGAGAGAGGGTTTTGAACAACCCAGAAGAAGAAGACAGACAAAGAAAAATGAGGGAAAGGAGCAATCTAATCTCAGGCCTGCCAATAGGTATGAGATTTTTAAGTCATTGGTTGATGAAGAGGATCACTCTATGGAGGGCTTGGAGGGTTTCAAGGAAACTTCTAATATTCCTGGGTAGCTCCCCCTTTCACCTTCTCTTGTCATACAATAGATAGCTGATCCTTGTGAAGTATCACAACCAGTGTCTTCTGGTGCCTTAGTAGTCCATAATCCGGAGCAGTCAGTATCTCAGGATGTCCACATGGGGATACCAGAGAAGAACAGGGAAAGGCCATCTTTGGGGATAACCCAACTTGAAAAAAGACCAAAAAATAGCAATTCTCAGGGAGCAGGTCGAAGATCCAATAAGGATCTGCTAGCAGCCCAAGGAGACAAATTGATCATGGGAGGATCGATGAGGACAATTGATTCTTATTGCTCCCAGGGTAACCCATGATTATATAATATTGGAATGTGAGGGGTTTAAATAGCAGGACCCATCAATATGCTGTTCAAAGGTTATTAGAAAATAGCAATACTGATTTCTTGCTTTTACAAGAGACTAAGATGTCCTTGGATCTTATGTCTAAAATAGTCAACAGAATCTGGAAGGGTGCTGGTCACATGGATGTGGCTGCCCAAGGTGCCTTAGGGGGGATTGTTACTCTGTGGAACTCTCTGGAATGGTCTGCAATAGATAACCTTGCACTGGAGGGGGTGTTCTCACTTCTCTTTTTAGGAATAATGTCTCGGCGAAAGTCGTTCTAATCACTAACTTTTATGGATCTCAATCCCTTGAGGGCCGGAGGTGGCGATGGAAGGCTGTGCATGATATGAGAGCATCTAGGGAAGATCTAGACTGGATTGTAGTGGGGGAATTTAATGCTAAATTATCTTCTAGAGACCAGGAAGGGGGAACACCTCTTTTGGATCCAGGGGACCATTTCATGATTGCTCAAGTCTAGGCTTTACACCTAGTGGACATCAAATGTCCTGGCAATAACTTCACTTGGACTAATAAAAGGAGGGATCCGCATAGTAGGAAGGTGAAACTAGACCGATTTTTGCTTTCAAAAGAGACATTTGTAAAATGGAACATTAATTTTCAGATTTTAGCAGGCCCTATTTCTGATCACTATCCTATTCTGTTGGAAGGTGGGGCGGGGAGGGGACACCATCACAAACCTTTTAGATTTGAGAATTTTTGGCTGTAGAAAGAAGAACTTTGGGAGAAAATCCTGCAATGGTGGGAAGAAGGCCACCCAACTTATGGAAGAGCAATGTTCAGAATTCACAAACAACTTCAATATGTCAAAACTTGGTTGAAATATTGGAGGCGTTCTAATAAATCTGACTTCCAGGCCCAAAGAGCTCCGCTGGTGGCCCGTTGGGATGAGGTCCAGAAATAGTTTAGAGAAGGAGTTATTACAGACCAGCTCAAGGTTGAGGATGATGCCTTGCATAGAGCGGTGGAGGACATTGACAACCAGGAGGAGACCTATTGGAGGCAGAGAGCAAGAACTACCTGGTTAGTGGAAGGGGACCGAAATACAAAATTCTTTCATCGGACTGCTTGTGCCCGAAGACAGATGAAAAAGATGGAGGCCCTTCAAGATGAGAATGGTCATTCCTTTGACACTCTTCCAGCTATACAGTCCCATGCTATGGATTATTTCTCAAAGATTTTTAAGGAAAGTGCGGTTCAAGATGCTGAGGCCCAAAATGAAGTTATTTTTGTCATTCTTGCTCTCATTTTTGAGGATGAAAATTAGGCCCTCCTCAAACCCATTGATAGAGATGAACTGACAGTTGTGGTCTTTGGAATGAGTACTGGTAAAACTCCAGGTCCTGATGGTTTCCCCATTGAGTTTTTTCAGGCCTTCTGGGATTGCTTAGAGGAAGATGTTAGAGCTGTGGTTGAAGAATCCAGAGAAAATAAGAGAATGCTTAAAGCTTTAAACCACACTTTCATTACCTTGATTCCAAAAGGGGATGAGGGGAGCCATATTTCAAATTATTGGCCTATTGCCTTATGTAATGTGCTATATAAAATAATCACCAAGGTAATGGCTGAGCGACTAAAACCCCTTCTTCACAGCATTATCTCCTCTGAGCAAGGGGGTTTTGTTGAGGGTTGATAGATTTTGGATGGGGTGGTTCTGGCTCAGGAAGCTATTCATTCAATGCACACTTCTGGGAATAAAGGGATGTTCATAAAATTGGAAATGTCCAAGGCTTATGACAGGGTTGAATGGAGTTTCCTGGCCAAAATGATGGCTGCCTTTGGTTTCTATCGGAGTTTGGATTGAGTGGGTCATGAGCTGTGTCTCTTCCCCGACCTACTCTGTTCTAATCAAGGGCCTTCCTTCACAGCCTTTTGGAGCCTCTCGGGGTCTCCACCAGGGATATCCTTGTTCTCCTTATCTGTTTCTAATTATGGCTGAAGGTCTTGGCAGAATTTTCTTGAGGAGAAGACATCAAGGTAGATTATTGGGTGTTAGGGTGGGGGACAAAGTTTTATCGCATCTATAGTTTGTGGATGACACTGGTCTGATGGGAGTTGCCAGCTCAGGGAAGCAAGATCGATTAGGGATACTCTTAGAGTATATCTCAGGGCTACTCAACAGGTCATTAATGACAATAAATCCAAAGTAGTCTTTTTCAATCTGGAGCATAGGCTTCAGAACATAATTTTAGAAATCTTGGGATTTACTAGGATTGCTCTCCCTGTGGTTTACTTGGGGATCCCATTGCACTTCAAGAAGCTGAAACTTGACACTTGGAGGCACTTGCTTGAGGGTATCAAGGAAAGAATTAATCACTGGTATCACAAGTGGTTAAGCTATGGTGGCAGAGTAACTTTCTTACAATCAGTCATTCAAGCCATGCCTATCTACAAATTCTCTATTTTGGCTGCCCCGCTTACAATCTAGAAAGAATTGGACAGGATGGCTAGAAAGTTTTTATGGGAAGGACCAAAGGGAGAGAGAAAGTGGGCCTTAGTGAGCTGGGATAAAGTTACCCAGCCCAAGGTAAAAGGTGGGCTAGGACTGAGAGGATCCAGGTTAAATAATAAATCCTTGGCTGGAAAGTTGTACTGGAGGTGGATTTCCCAGCCAACTTCCTTATTCAGTAGAATTCTCACTAGTAAATACTTGGGCCATGTTAACCCCAATGAGGTGGGTCGCTTCTCTTTGGAGGGTGCTGGATCCTTAGTATGGCAGGCTCTCAAGCTTGGATCTTAGGTTATTAAAGACCAACTATTTTGGAAAGTGGGGAGGGGGGAGAAGGCCCGATTTTGGATAGATTCATGGGATCAGTTTCCACCCATCATGGTTGAATTCCTCAAGTTACTCCCAATAAAAGCTGCCATAGAATCCAAGGGTTGGGTCCAAATTGAAAGTTATTTCAATACTACTCAGCTGGGGGGATATAAGTTTAAGAAGTTGGAGGAGTGGCCAATTTCAATCCCTCCAGAGCTGGCACCCATATTGACCAAAATCTTGAAAGAAAGGTTTCTCACTGGGAGAGACGAGGAGGATGAATTAGCTTGGGGCTATGGGAGCCTTGGAATTTATACTATTAAAGACAGATATGATAACAGCCTCCATGAGCCTCCCCCCTTGCTTATCCAGTTGACGACTGGAGATAGATTTGGCAATCCAAGGGCTGGTCGAAAGTGAACTTTTTTGCCTGGCAGGTTATGCACAATGGAATTCTCAGTTTCGACAATATCAAGTGTAGAGGTATCATCGGTCCATCTCAATGTGTTCTATGCCATAATAACGAGGAAACAACTGATCACCTGATGTTTGAATGCCCCTTCACGTGCCAGATCTGGAAGCGCTGGTTCTCTCACTATAAAATCCAGCTTAATGGTGATTTGAATCGGATTAACATTTTGGAAAGATGGAAGAGGGGTAGATTTAAATCTAAAGCTCTTTGAATCGGTTGGGATCTCGACTTAAACTTCATTTGGTGGCAAGTGTGGTTGGAGAGAAATGCTAGAATTTTTCAAGAAACGTTTTCCACGCTTGATGGTGTTTGGCAGGTCATCTGGAGCAAAGTCACTGAAACAGTTGCCGTCCATGCAAATGAGGAAACTCAGGTTGATTTGGGGCCAATGGATGAGGGAGTTGAAATGCAAGAGGAACAGGTCAGAGCTAGCTGGAAACCTCATCCCGAGGTTTGGATTAAAATCAATACTGACGGAGCTGCTAAGGGCAATCCGAGCAGTGCTGGCATTGGTGTGGTCTGCTGGAATCACGAGGGCACCGTGCTCTATTGGGAACTGCAAGGATTGGGTAGAACCACAAATAATGAAGCTGAAGCCATTGCTATCAAAGTTGCTTCTATTTGGGCAGTTAATCAAGGCCACAGGAGGATAATTCTAGAATCTGAATCTCAAATACTGGTTGGAGCTCTTGACTGCATGAGGAAATTTGCTTTGAAAGCATGGAGGTTGAGGATTCTGGTCTCTCAAATCAAGGAACTATGGAGATAATTAGATGATGTGATCCCTGTTTATGTGAGTAGAAATCTAAATAAAGCGATCGATTTCCTTGCGAAGATGGGTGCTGAGAAAGAGGTAGGGGTGCAGCTGCACAGTGACATGCCTTTGGAGGATGAAGTGATTAGGTAGGGTCTGGAACAATCCTTGAGACAATGAACAAAGAAAATGCTAAGGGTGGTTTTTGTTGCAATATCACGACCTGTTGCACCATCACGGCATTTGGAGGCAAGCTGTCACGATTTCACGACATGTTGTGCTGCCGTGGCCGTTGGAGAGAAGCTGTAGCGATTTTGTGACCTGTTGCGCCGTCGCTGCCTTTGGAGAGAAGCTATAGCAATTTCATGACATGTTGCACCGTCACGGCCTTTGGAGGGAAGCTGTCATGATTTCATGACCTGTTGCACCATCGGGGCCTGTGGCTGGAAGTTGTAGTGATTTCATGACACTTTTGGAGAATGGGCGCCAAGGGGGAAAATCATCGTGATATCATGACACTTTTGGAGAATAGGCACCAAGGGGAAAAGCCATTGCGATATCGCGACACTTTTGTAGATTGGGTGCCAAGGGGAAAAATCGTCGCGATATCACGACATTTTTGGAGAGCTGGCACCAAGGGGAAAAATCATCGTGATATCGTGACACTTTTGAAGGTTGGGCGCCAAGGTGAAAACTCGTCGCGATATCGTGACACTTTTGTAGATTGGGCGCCAAGGGGAAAAATCATCGCGATATCGCGACATTTTTGGAGAGCTGGCACTAAGGGGAAAAATCGTCGTGATATCGCGACACTTTTGAAGGTTGGGCGCCAAGGAGAAAACTCATCATGATATCACGACAATTTTGAAGAATGGGCGCCAAGGGGAAAACTCATCACGATTTCACGACAGTTTTGGGGAATAGGTGCCATGGGGAAAAATCGTCACGATATCGTGACACCTTTGATGAATGGGCGCCAAGGGGAGAACTCATCGCGATATCGTGACACTTGTGCATTTTGGGCACCAAGGGGAAAACTTGTCGCAATTTCGTGACACTTTTGGAGAATTTGCGCCATGGGGAAAACTCATCGCGATTTCGCGACACTTTTGAAGCACTGGCGCCAAGGGGAAAACTCGTCGCGATATCGCGACACTTCTGGTGAACAGGTGCCATTTGGAAATCTCATCGTGATTTCATGACACTTTTGGTGATTGGGCGCCAGGGGGTTGTGCCATCACGATTTCGTGACACTTTTGGTGTTTAGGTGCCTCGAGGCTTGGCTGTCACGATTTTGCGACTTGTCATGATTTCGTGACATGTCATGTTTTCGCGACATGTTGTGATTTCATGACATGTCATGATTTCATGACTTATTGCTCTGGCGTAGCCTCGGTTGGGTTGTTGTCACGATATCACGACATGTCACGTTTTCGCGCCTTGTTGTAATCTTGCTTCTTTGCTCTTGGCTGGGATGTGTTTACTCCCTTTTGTAATTGATCTCTGTTTTAATATAAGTTTTTTCAATTTTTTCAAAAAAAAAGGAGGTTAGACATTTTTGTAAGAGATCTCTCCAAGCTCTCTGCATTAATACAAGGCATCAGGCTTCAAAATTTGCGAGTGATGTTGTGTTTAGTTTCATTCTGTACTGTGCACTTCTATTTTACATTCATGCTTCTTGTTTGTTGTTACATTTAAATTTTGCAATTGGATTTAAATATTGTTAGTGAGGGAGTGAATGTCAGAGTATTATTTTGGAGGTTATTACTCCAATTTTATAAGTAAAATCTGCTGCTTTTCTTATGTTAAATTCTATCTTATGCTTGGGTGAATTTCTTGCTGTTAGTCTGCCCTGAATCCTACACTTCAGCCTGTGGCCATATTTCCAATTTCTTTTCACATCTTTTAAATTTCTTTCTTGCATCCCTAGTCTTCTACTAGTGTAGGATTTAGTTCAGGAACTAGCCCTCTCTAGATATTGGCACGAAGGACATCTCTTTCCTCTAGCATTTCAATGTTGGCCGTATCTAGGGGGCATAAAATCAATGTTTATCAAATAGGTAGATATTTTACCAACAAGTCATTGATCCTCATTCTTTGGCTGAGAATAAATATATCTTGACAGTGACCAATTATTTTACCACGTGGGTTGAGGCCATTCCAACTAAAAAAGTAGATCAAGCTACAGTCATCACCTTCCTTGAGGGACTGATTACCCATTTCAGTGTTCTAGATGCTATTGTAACTGATAACAAAAATCCATTCATAGGGGAAAAAATCATCGAATTTGCAAGCAGGTATGGGATTTATCTCAAGATATCCTCCAATTATTACCTGCAGGGAAATGACCTGGCCAAATCTACAAATAAAATTTTTCTTTGGATCTTGAAAAGGAAGCTTGGCAAAAATAAAAGGAGCTAGCACCTATTGTTAATCCAAGCTCTATGGACATATTTTATATCAATGAAGAAGTCTATTAAAGCTATCCCTTACTCCTTAGTGTATGTAAAAGAGGTAGTTTTACCCACTCACATCGAGTTTCCTGTTATCCAAACATTATAGTTGTTCCAAGATGAAGATAATGAACTCGATCATATGAGTACGAGGTTGGCTCAATTGCTACAGATATAGGAGGAGAGAGAAAAGGCGTATGAGGTTTTCACTAAACATGCAAAAAATTATGCAAAGGTTGTTTGGCAAAAAGACAATGAAACACAAGTTTCAAGTGGGAGATCTAGTCCTCAAGTGGAATTAAAACAAGGCTAAGCCTAGGAAGCACCACAAATTTGATGTGATATGGGAAGGTCCATTTCAGGTTTCTATGGTGAATTCGGTGAACGCGTATCATGTTCAAGATATGGATGGTTGGGATCTTCCAATTCCATGTAATGACCTTCATCTGAAGGCTTATTTTTAGTGACAACATTGAAGATGAAAAGATGTAAATTTGTACAAATTTTATTTTTTGAAAGTATTTTACTGCTTTATATTCTATTAAAATAAATGAGAAGAATGAAATTGATGTTAGACTATGCTCAAGGAAATATATGCCTTGAAAAATGCTTTCTCTCTTGGAAAAATCAATTTCACCTAAAACATTTCTTTGGGAACACATTACGAGTTCGAGCAGAATTAATTATTGTATTGTAAAACTTTAGTAGATTTGAAGGCTCTGGAGTTAAAATTTGCTTCACTTTGCAAGTCTTTAGGCTAAAAATGTTCTAGGGAGAATGTCCAAGAGCATCAAGTGAAAGTGTAAGAGTGGAAAAGAAAATGCCCTAATTAAAAAATTAAAGCACAATCTATAAAAATGCATGGATCCAAATTTTGAAATCATGGATTATAGAAAATACAAAAGCATTTTTGCCCCAAGATGAGAGTGAAAGGATATTTTACCCCTAGTGGAGCAAAAACATTTTAAAGAGGAGAAATTGTGAAGAAAAGCACCAAGTCATAGTAAAAAGTGCTTTCGTCCCAAATGAGGGGTGAAACTCCTGATTCGCCTTTAGTTGGGACAAAAGTATATTAAGGAAAAAACTTATGGTGCCAATCTCAGCGCAAGCTAAAGTCTCCTATGAATTTCGGCGATAAAATAAGCACATTTTTTTACATTCATCGCAAGGGAGAGGTGAAGCTCCCATTTGCCTCGCATAAGAGCAAAGTAATATTGAGGCATTTTGCAACATGGGTGGCACTCTCCAGCGTTTGGATGATCGAGTGGTGGCAAGTTTTAATGTGGAGCGAATAAAAAGGTTTTCCTTGGTATATAAAAAATATTTATAAAAGAAAAAATAAGGGAGAAAAAAATTTAATTTTATATGTACCTCATTTTTATCAAAAAGAAAAACAAGAGTGAAAATAAATAAAAAAAGAGAAAAGAGTGAGAAAAAAAATAAAAGCTCTATAACTAGAGGATTTTCTAAATAAAGAAAATCCATGCTTTTTGGGATGTATAGGGTGAAAAAGAGAGGTAAAGGAGTGTTTTAAAAAGGAGGGTTGCCATGAAATTAAACCAAACAGGTTGAAGGTGTTTTTGGAGCAAAAGAGGAAGAAACCAAGTGTGCCACCAAAGTTCTTTCGCCCCTCCATTGCTTTTCTAGGTGTGTGATGATTTTTTAGTGCTAATCAATTTTTTTGAGCGCCCTCTCAAAGTGATTTCGCCCTCTGGCACATGGTGAATTTTGAAAAGAGTTCATGGACATTAAGACACATTTTTAGAGCATTTAATTAAAAACATGCACCCAGATTTGTGTTGGAAGATGTTTTTGCCTTCTCGGGAGCCAAAATTTCATGACGTTGAAAGCAGGGATGCTCATTGGTCCTAAGGTGGTGTATTTTTTATTTGAAGTAGTTTTTAGTAGTCAGGACATGTTGTTCGAAGTTATAGTACGACAATAATGGCACACTTTCCAAAAATGATTTGGTGGCAAATAAAAGTTAGTTGCTATTGAATTATCAGGAATAGTTCCAATCAAGTGAAACGAAGCGTGCACCCTCCAGAATTCACCAAGACAAAGTGCCACCTTTAATCTAGTGGTTGAGAGGTCCATATATAAATAGAGCATAGGTAAAATTACTCAGAAATTAGAATTTTAATATTTTTTTCTAGTGTATTTTCAAACTTTTGTTGCAGAAGTTGTAGAGCACATTCAAGGTTGCCAGGATTTATATAATGGGCAAGAAAAGCAAAGAAGTGAAAGAGACCTCTGAACCCAAGCAATCGAATAAATGCGTAGGAGGTGGGACAAAATACAAGAAGACCCACAAAAATGAAAATTTAGACTTGGAACCGTACTCTAACACCATGGCAGAGATCGAAGACTAAGTAATCACCAATAAGGGTGTTGTTAAAATTTGGTACGATGTGGAATTTACATTTAAGCAAGGATTGACATCAGAGAGGCCTCTGAATATGTCATTTTATGGACAATTATTTTGGTATTTGTGTACGCTTGTACATTCCTGCCGGAAGCTAGTAAATTTGAATGCTCGATTTTACAACCCAATTACCAGGATAGTTTAGAATGTGAATAAGGACGTGCTTTTATCCATCACATCTGACGAAGTGAGGGAAGCATTTTCCTATAGGTTAAAACCTCCCTCTAACATTATTCTTAATAAGATATACATCAATGAACATGAAGACAAATATGTGTCCACTATGACAATGCGCTAGCTCATGGAGGCACAATTAATTAAAGAACCATAGCTAGGGCAGTTGTCGAGCCTACCAAATTTATTTTTTGATTTCAAGAGTCAAGATATTTTTTGATGCCGATATGGGTTGCTAGTCTCCCTGCAGATTTCAAATTTCACAAGTGGCATGCGACACTTGCATAGTGTATATCCTAGGTGGAGTCCTACGCTGTCGATGAGGACATGCACCAAATCGATTTATTTCGATTGAGCTGATTTTATATACCAAAAAATGCATATTCAGTTGGAAAAGTTGCATACTAGAGAAGAGACTTCATTCAAGCATACATCCTTCCTCGTCTGGTATTTCTTCTTTCATTTACATTAGAATTTTTTTTTATTGCAGTTAAACAAGTTGATGAGGAAAATGAGCTTTTACTAGTTTATATGTGGACTCCCACTCTATCGAGGAGGGAGTCATTCTATTTTAATTTCTTATTTTTAGGGACTACAATTGAGTTGATTTGTAAAAAAGTGAGAGAGTCCCATGGGAGATGAGAGAAGCAGTTGTTGAAAAAGAGAAGGGTGATATAATTTTGCTAACTCAAGGTATGGTTGTACAAATTTTTGGCTTCATGGAAAAGCCATTCCTACTTCCATATTTTGCCACTGAGCATATTTTTTCCATGGAGGTGGTATGCTAGACTGATTGTGCTAATGATGTTTATGGAGTAGGCTATGGAAAAAGAACAACATGCATAATGTCGTTCAAGTTTGGTAGCATAGAAGTGAGCTAGGTTGGCCATAATAGACTACTTACATAAGTGCTTCAAGATGTGGGCCTAGTGGAAATACCACAAAGATGGATATATGATCCATTGGGTAAATTTTTGAAAATAATTAAGGTGAAGCATTTTCATTATTGTCCACGGCCAGATATTCAAGAAAACCATAAAAATTTTGATGGACATGATTTGGAGTGGCATATTGAAGCCATGATCTCACTTCTGCTGTGGCATGATTTCTATGAGCAAGAAGCTAAGAACAACCCCCAGTACACAAATATCACATTCCACCATTGGGACTATTTGGTTAGGTGAAATAATAGCAACCCATGTGGTCCGAAGAGAAAATCATGAACTGGTGAATTATGAGGGTTCACTATGGGAAAATTACATCTGCCTTCGGGTTAAATATGGGCACAGTATTTTTGGAGGTATATGATGACTTTGTTAATATCTACCAACCTATCACTTTCACCAAGGTTGTGCCTTAAAGTTTTCAAAAGTATGATAGTGAGGGAAGCATGGCTAAAGAAGAGTGCCTGGTAGTTGAGTAAGCGACACTTGACGAAGAAGAGCAATAATTTGTGTTTCAATGGAGATCTCAAAAAACAAATCAAAATATAGATGAGACACTTCCTTTGGAGAAGGCTGCAAATAAGTTGAGAACTGGCACTGTTTCCTCATTGATTGTTGTAGTTTCCATGGCTGCAGTTACATTTCCTGCTATTGCAGTAAATCCTCCTTCGTCAGCATCAGCTTCTCAAATTGAAGTTGCCCAAGATTTTCCATTATTTCATGAGTAGCCATTGTATCATCAAGTGGAGATTGTATACCTTAAGTTGGAAGCAAAGAATTAACAAGATGAACCTATTATGTAGCCACCTCCATCATCATATTACACAACATATACATCCAAAGGTATGTCTCCTCTTCCAACTTCTACTTAGGAGAAGATAGTGAGTTTTAGTTCATTTCCTTTAGTTCCTATGTCCATCACTCTCCCATTTGGTATACCTTCCATTTCTATTTTACTCCCTTCCTCCCATCCGCAAGTCACTATTGCTCCTTTTTATCTTCCCCTCTATTTGGTCTCCCTTTCTTTTAGTTCATTTGTGTCAGGATCAAATCCATTTTTGCATCCTTCACCTTCCATTTTTATCACTACTTTCACCATGTCGTAAGTACACAAGATCCTCTAAGAGTGAGTGCAACTGCAGCTAAGCCTGGTTCTTCCATCCATTCTACTATTTAAGTCCCCCCTCTCATTCCCATTTTATCTTCTTCTTTTGATCTAGATCATGCATAGGTTTTGCTCCCTTTCATTCCATTTTTAGAGATGTAGGTGCTACTCAAAGTTGAGGTGATGCTCAAGAAACCATATGTAGAAAAGATTAATCATGCTCACCTCAGTTTGTTATAGTGGCTAAAGAGTTGTAAGAGAAATGAGGCACTTCCTCCAGCTAGGCCACTCAAGAAAGTTGCCTTTGATCTAGTTGCTATGGAGGCTCACACTACTAAGATAATTCCCCTGGTCCAAAAGCCATAAGGAGAAATGATGCCAAGAGATTAAGATTATAAGATTGTGATAGAGGACTTGACTAGAATTAATCCCACAAAGAAAATGAGGAATATCCAAGTTGATATGAGCTCAGTTTATTTGCACGATGAGTATTATAAGTAGATATTTTATGACGTCAAGACAAAAATCATCAAACTTGAGGATGCCTTGGTAGCAAGTAGAGCACAACAAGAGAATATGATGATAAATATTGAACAATGGCATCAATAGGCAAGGGTGAATCAAAAGGCAAAGGATACATCAAAGCAGTAGGTACAAGCACTAAAGGCACAATTCAAATCCATACAAAACCAATTGGTAGAGAAGGCCACACAGGCTGTAGGCTTCTCTCTGAGAATGATTAAAGAGTCCCACCTTCGATTGACTTAGAGTTGTGAGAAGTTGGTGATGAAAGCGATTCAGGTTTTTTGGTATCTCTACGAGGCTTAGATATAGATTCAATTGAGATAGTAAGTAATATACAGTATTGAGAAGATGCTGGAGCCTCATCTAGAAATGGTTGTGAAAATTCAAGCCTTGGCTCAGTCCAATATGCACATTCCCCCATAAGTGAGATGGACCGAGCCTGGTCTACTACCATGGTTACGTTGCACAATTACTTCCATAGGTTATATTTTGTGAGATAAGGCATAAATCTCCTTAATACAATGGAGCGAGAGCATACTATTTTGATGATCCATTTTGATTCTCTCGTTGATATGGGATTTCTAGATTTTACCAATGAAAGGGGCAAGACACTGCCAAAGGAACAGTTAGAAGCAACATGGAATAATTTTTGGAGGACACATCAAAAATTGATAAGTGGAAGGAGCCAATCATAGAAGAGCAAGTGCTACCACTTATGAAGAAGTTCACCCACATGGAGTTGTCCTTGTTTGAGTTGGCTCAACGATCTAAGTGCCTTAGCCTAGAGCATGTTCCTTTCTTGTTCACCACACACACTTGGGATAAGGTAGTTACAATTTATGAAATCACCTATGAATTTTTGAAGGAGTAGGAAGAGCAGGTTATAGCATAATAGGTAGTAGCAAAACAGGCAACAACAATATGGATAATGGCAGAGCAAGCGATGGCTGAAAATGTAGTAGTTGAGCAGGTGCAAAAAAAGACATCCAAATCAGAAGTGCCAACCATGGTAGTTGATAGGAAGGACCACTAAAATACCCAATGGATGAAGGCCTAGGATCACTTACATCCATGTGAGTTGTATACCCCAAGATCCACCAAAAATATTGGCAATTTTGCACCCTACCACATTAAAATTTTGATCAAATTTTATTGAATAATTTTTTATTATAAAAGTGGTAAATATCATAAATTCATATTGCAGTTTTTTCTATAATATGATGTAGTTATTTTTGTGTGTAATTATCTTCTTTTATTTTTCATGAAGTCTCATGCTTCGAAATAATGGGGATTATAAGGTAAATGGTTATGGGAATTGGTTTGCGACATCAGTTGAAATCACCCAAAGACATCTGCAACAAACGATGCCTAAAGACTAAGAGTATGAAAAATGTAGGGACCTTACTACAAAGCAAAGAAAGGATTAAAATTGTGTTTGTCTCAAAATCTGGGTGAAAGCCCCATTCACATCACTTTGGGGTGAATGTAAAGTTAAAAAAAATGGGGAAAAATGTTAAGATGGCAAAAGGTGCTTTCACCCCAGGTGAGGGGTGCAAGTCTCTTTCACCCCTCCTTGGGGTGAAAACACATTACTACATTAAAAAATAAAGGTGCAGAATGGCCCAAATTTATGTTAATTAAAAGGAGTGTATTCACCCCGAAGGATCAGGGCGAAATCATCATTCGCTCCACTTTGGGGTGAATGTCATTAAAAGGCATTGACAAGTCAAAAAGACTTTCACCTCAAGTGAGGGGCAAAAGTAACTTTTGCCCCTCCTTGGGGTGAAAGCTTGAAAAAATGACGAGTTCAGATGCCATGATAGCATTGAAAAGTCAAGACTACATTTGCCCCAAAGGAAAGGCGAAAAGCCCTTTCGCCCCTCCCTAGGATGAAACTACGTTTAAAGGGGATAAGTTGTATGGGACTATGTCAAAGAGCAAAGGCAAATATATTTTTGAGTTCAAAGTAGTAAGGATACACATCAGCAACATGTTGAAAAGTTAAAGAGCTTTCACCTCGAGTGAGGGGTGAAACTCCCTTTCACCCCTCCTTAGGGTGAAAGCACAATAAAGTATTTTGAAAGGTGCATATGGGGCTCGATGTTGAACTATCAAAGTGGAAGAATTAAAATATGTTTTCACCTCAAAGGAGAGGCAAAAGCCCCATTCACCTCTAGTTGGGGTGAAAGTGTTTTAAAATCCAATGAAACATGGTAGCACAAGGTGGAGGTGCCAAAAAAAACTTTAAGAATTGTTGGTTTTTGTATTTTGGTTAATAATGTGGGTGCACACTCCAAATGAAGGCATGAACACAAATGAAGCCAACACAAGGGAAAGAAGAGCTTTGGGCACAAAATAGTTTGCATAATGAGACGTGTTGGGCTAATGATAAAAATATTAGAGAAAACTTTGCACAAGGTGTTTTTGTCCAGCTTCATTCTAGTCATCCTATTATAGGGTGAAATTGATTTTGGAACAAAAAAGGAGACTTTTCCAAGGTACCCATTGTTGTGGATTCTCTCGAGAAAAATCAAGGGACCATGTTATTTATTTTTTGATGCAATGAGGGTTGTATTTCTAGAATTTATTCTATTTTGGCTCATTTCCAATGTATTTCCACCTGACTACGCTATTTTCAAAATGATATTAACACATGGTGGACTATCTTGGTGAAAGTTGATTTCCAAGGTGCAAGGGTGAAGCGAATTCAAATATTAAATTTCAAAATGATTTTGTTGCATCTCAATGCATCATTGCTGAAGCTGCCTTCAAGAATTTAATCCTGCAGATTTCCTAGGATGTTCTCCCGTAAAAATAGGATCACTGTCTCCCTAAAGAATATTTTGACTAAAAGCATCATTGATTTTGAGGAGGAAAATATGTACACTGGTTCTTGATCTACTAGAATTTTATCGTATATGCATTAAATGATAGAGGTGAAATTCCTCTATAAATACTACTCATTTTCCATTGTAAAGGAGGATCGACACCTACAAAAAAATGATTCAAGTTTTTTGTGTAAATAGAAGGAATTTGGCTTCTAATTTTGTAGGCAATTTCTATGTGTGATTTCTTTTTGTTAAAGCATTTATATTTTATATTCATGTCTATTATCTATTGCTAAGTTCAAATTTTGTATTTGGATTTAAGCATTGTTGGTGAAGGAGTGGGTATTGGATTGTGATTCTGGAAGTTGTCTTCGTAAAACTGTAAGTGGATTTTATTGCCTCCTTTCTATTTTATGCTGCTACAATGTTTGGTTGGAATTCCTGCTACTAGTCTCTCCCCAATTCTACATATTCAGGCTTGTGGCTATATTTCCAATTTCTTTCCATTACTTCCATTTCTTTCCTGCAACTCTAAACCTAAAATTGGTGTAGGATTAGCAAGGGAGCCAAGGCTCTCTAGAGATTGGCCCGAAGAACATTTATTTCCTTGAAATTTCAATGTTTTCCATGTCTAGGGTGCACAAATGCATATTTTATATTTTAGGCAGATAATTGACCAACAATTTATAAGGTCAAATACAAAGTGGATGGTTCACTTGACAAATACAAGGTTTGATTAGTAGCAAAAGGATATACACAAATAGAAGGAATTGATTATGAAGAAAATTTTGCACCAACAACAAGGATGACTACTATCAAAATAATGTGTGCTTTGGCAACACACCATGGATGGAAAATCCATCAAATAGATGTAAAAAGTGCATTTATTAATGGTGATTGATGAGTCCCAGAATTGCCTATATTTTTGAATGAGTCTTAGCAGATATTATGCGGTGATATATTAGGAATTGTATGTTTTTATTCAATGATTATGTATTTATTTAATGATATTATGCGTATTATTTGATTTGTGTGTTTTAGTGTGTTTCTGTGGAGATAATGTTGATTTTATCAGATTTAATCAGTCAAGGTATTTTTCATGGACCTGGCACTTTGTTTACTGTAGAACTGATGCATAATGGATAGGTGCCTTCCTCTTCTAGGAAGGTTCCAGAAGAAGGTAGGTGCCTTCCCCTTCTAGGAAGGTGCCAATTGAAGATAGGCGCCTTCCTCTTCCATGAAGACACCAATAGAAGGTAGGCGCCTTCCACAAAGGAAGGCGCCTCTATTTTTGCACATTGACTAGATCAAACACGATGTGGGCGATAATAAATGGTGTAGTTACAACTCCACACCACATAGGATATTTGTGGGAGTTGTGCCGCCCATGCCAAGTGAAGCATGATCCAATTACAAAACACGCCAATATTAGGAACAAATCCAGTTTTTGGTAGATGACGATCGAAGCTTACCAGATTGCCATCATCGATTCTGGAATAGATCGATGGTTGTAACCGAGTTGTAACAGAAGACCTGTGCATATGCTATATAAACACACACAGAACTCTCTGAAGATATAGAATATAGAATATAGAACATATAACAATTGTATAGAAGATATAGAATACACATTGTAATCCTTTGATTGCATAATAAAGTCTACAATTTCCTAAAGAATGTTCACATTGGGAGGGATCTGCCGGAGCTTGGGCCCACTCTAAGACAATATTCTTCCCCTTCTTTTCTATGCTTTGTAGATTTCATGCTTTCATATTTTCATTTCCTATATTTGTGTTTTATTATTACAGTAGGTTTGATTATTTCTTAAATGCACATATGAATGCTTTCTTTCTAAATATTTAATTGTTCATACACATTTTATTGAGGAGTGCATGAGAGATTGATAACATTTTGAACACCTCCCAATAGTAGAGTTAGAAGGACTCATCTCAAGGTGGTATTGTGAATGATCCTATAAGAGATCCTTCAAAATTTTACATATCCCTAGTTGATAATTAATGATCGAGCAAGTGAAAAAATAGATAGAAAGTTAACCTTGTTTGGCCCGCAACATTTTTGTGCCATTGCCACGGAAGTGTCTTTTAGATCCATTCCAATACCCAAAACCTTCTACCTAAATTTGTATGAGTTCTTCGAGAAGAAGAGGACCTAACGGTCGGTTCATAAAACAAAGCTGTTTAGAACTAGAGTTGCCTGACTTGCAACCAGTAATCCACTGGAGTGAGGATCAGCACTTTGAACGAAGTGCTTCCTCATCCCATATACTTGGGGAAGAACGAACAGTTACAAACCGATTTTTTAAAAGAACACCCCTATAAGAAGCCTTGTTGTGGAAAGTTGTGCAAGATAAGACAATAACTCCATATAATCTTAGCGCTTTAACTCAGAAAGATTTAAATGACCATAAGGCCATAAGTGCTACATTTGAGACCACATTTCCTAAAAAAATGGCTGACACAGAAGAAGTCTCATCTAGATTTAGCTTCCCTATTGACAAAGGAGTAGGAGACACCAAGATGAAAAACATATCCCCTGCTCATCTCCCTACCTTTAGAGGATACCCAACCGAAGACCCTAACCTATTCTTATTCAAGTTTGATGTTTTGTGTAGGTCTGTGGATTACAAATCAGATACGCAGAAGCTATAACTATTCCATTCTACGCTGGATGATGCAGCTCTGCGGTGGTTCATCAGTCTGGGAGAAAAGCACATAGTGACATGGGATCAAATGAAGCTCTTTCAAGAGAAATATCAAGATTTCAGGAGAGCAAGAGATTCCAGAGAAGAAGTCTTGAGCATGACATAGAAAGAGGATGAGTCTCTCAAGGAGTACTAGGAGAGATTTAATTTTAATCTTCAATGATCTCCCCACGTAAATTTGTCCTATAAGTCCCTCAAAAGCATCTTCTTGAGGGGACTTAATAATGAATCATTAGAGGCTCTTAATATAATTTTTGGAGGCGATGTCTACCAGCACAATATGGAATATATCCGACAACTTTGCTGGAATTACTCAAGAAGAAGAGGCAAGACCACTTCTAGAAGCATCAAAGCGACTACCTCGGTGACAAAGACAGAAGTTGGCAATATGTTGGAAGATATGAAAAGCGAGATGATATCTTCTCTAGCATTGACACATTGCTGTTAGAGAAGAAGAAACAAGAGAATGAGGCAACATTAACCTATTTTTACCTAAAATGAAGAGGAAAGCATGCAAAGAATGCATTCTTGAATAACAAGATTAGAGTATGCATAGTATGCAAACTGAATCATAAGACTCGATTATGCCCAAAGTTGCCTAGCAACCAGGAGGAGGCTGAGACATCGGAAGCCTATTTAATAGGTAACCGAAAGAGTTGGCCACAACCCCCTACGAGGAGTATGCTAGCTAGAATGTCACAATACAGAGGAATTCCATACATGCCACAAGGTCCACCTCAACTGTCCAACATGGGATGGTGGGGGCCATCACCTTGGTCCAACACACCCACAGGAGTGGTATTCATGAATCCGCAACCCTAGATGCAGTACCAATATCCAAAGCAACAGTGGAGAGGCCACACACCATGGAATCTAGCTCCATAGAATGTAGCACTAGCTCAACCCCATCAAAACTTGTCGGATCTACCAACAGTGAGACCTGCGCAGCTACTAGCACAACCGAAGGCTAATCCAAACAACAAAGTAAATCATCCAGCATACATCGTCAAAGGTGAGATGTATCCTATGTACAATATTCAAATTAGGTCAGGCAGGCATTTAGGAGTAGAAACACCTCCACTGGTAGAAGAGGAGGAAGAAGTAGAAGAAACACCTCTTATGGAAGAGGTGATAGAGGAAATAGCTGAGAGAGCAAAGGCTCCCTTCCCTTATCAGTTGCAAGAACAAAAGAAACAAAAGCAGCCAAATTTTGATATCCTATTGAGTCTGAAGAACCTCATAGTGATGATACCACTGTTTCAAGCCATCCGAGATGTTCCAATATATAGTAAGGCAATAAGAGAAATGTGCTTGAGGAAGACAAGACGAAAAGCAACCCAGACTATCAATGTCATGGGTAAATTAGTGGACCTAATGATGGGCAAGATATGTCATCCCAAATATACAGATCCAGGCAGTCCAGTACTGACTGTAAAAATCAAAGGGCATTCCTTGTTTAATACATTGGTCGATCTTGGAGCATCCATCAATGTAATGCCTCAAGAAACCATGTAGAGGCTACAACTCACGAACCTGAGACCCACCATGACAGTGCTACAATTAGCTGATTGATCAACAGTAGCACTAGAGGGAATGCTAGAGGATGTAACAGTGACAGTTAGCACGTGGGAATACCCCACCAATTTCTTGGTATTGCAGTCCAAGACTAGGTTGGGTGGCTACCCAGTCATTTTGGGGAGACCATGGATGGCAACAACCAATGCCTACATTAGCTATCGGGATGGGCTGATGACCATCTTCGATGGCCAAAACATCAAGATATTGACCATTTCACCCCTACGTAGTCTGTCAACCCATTAAAAGAAGCTACATTACCCAGGCATAATTATCAGGAGCTGTCCATAATCTAGCCAGTAATGGCATTAGATGAGTTAGCAGAGGAAGAATATGAGGACGGGGCTATTGTAGAATTCCTCCATGGAGAGTCCTCTACCAGCACACCTAGATCGCCATTGGCTGGCGCTCATGATCATCACATCCAAAAGATAACTGTTGGGCTATGAAGGATGTTGAATGTCAGCAGTGGGTTGACTCTTGCATAGCTAGCAAAAGTAGAAGAACTCCTAGTAAGACACCAATAGGAATTTGCATGGGACTACTCAGACATGAAGGGTATTCGCCTAGAAATCTGCACTCATAGAATATACCTTGATGAGAAAGCAACTCCAAGCAGGAAACCACAGAGGAGAATGAACCCGACAATGAAGGACATTGTCAAAACAAAGTTACAAAAACTCTTGGCTGCCAGATTCATCTATCCAATTTTTGACAGTGAGTGGGTGTCACCACTTGTGGTAGTCCCTAAGAAAAATGGGAAATGGTGAATATGCATGGACTACAGAGTGCTGAATAAAGAAACTAAGAAAGACCACTTCCCACTCCCATTCATTGATCAAGTCTTGGACACACTTTTGGGATGGAAGTACTTTTCCTTCCTGGACGGGTTTAGTGTATACAATCAGATCTAGATAGGAGGAGAGCATTAGGATAAAACAACGTTCACCTGCCCATGGGGAACATTTGCTTACCAGGTATTACCCTTTGGGTTATGCAATGCATCGACCACCTTTCAGAGGGTGATGCTTAGCATATTTTTGGACATGATAGGAGAAGCGGTCAAAGTATACATGGATGACTTCACCATTTATGGAGAGACCTTTGAAGAAGCAATGCTTAACCTGGAGAAAGTGCTCAAAATAAATGAGGAGAACAATATGTCCCTGAGCAATAAAAAATGCTTCATGATTATGCAAGAAGACATCATTCTGGGACACCATATCTCTACAACAGGGCTAAAATTTGATAGAAGGAAGATTGAGGTCATCAAAGACCTACCTAGCCCCAGGATGCAGAAAGAAGTGAGGAGTTTCCTCGGATCTGTCGGGTACTACCAATGATTTATCACCAATTTTAGCAAGATTGCAAAACCACTACACACTCTATTGTCTAAGGACGTAGAGTTCAACTGGATGAAAGACTACGAAGAAGATTTTCAATTGCTTAAGGAGAAGTTGATAACTGCACCAGTTTTAAGAGGACCAGATTGGGCTATATCCTTCCACATTTATTGTGATGCGTCCAATAATGCGATTGGATCGGTATTGTTGTGGCTACTCCACAATGTACCCCAAAATTGGGGACCCACATTTTTGCATGTTTTCCAAGAAGACCGAAGTGGCCCATATGCTAAAGATCAAAGAAAAAGCAAAACACCACAAGGAGGAAAAAGTGTCGCGATATCGTGACATGTTGCATTTTCGTGGTCCAAAGAGAAGAGAAAGAACAAGAAGGTAAATAAATATGCCAAGAGTATGCTCTGTGTCTGTGCTTGAGAAAGCAATCTGCTTGCATCAGAAATTGGAGGGTTCATTTGCAGATCTATTGTTTCCCAAAGAAAACCAGGGATTAATAACAGAAAAGAGAAAGCCACTTCTAGGTCCACTTCTTTAATTTAAATTTTCATTCTTGCCTCTCCAAACACCTTCATCTAATTTTTAGATAAAATATGGGTTTAGGAGGGCTACTAATTCCAAATGCATATTAAGTTAGATCAAGTGAATGAATCCTAACTTGCTAACTTACTAATTATTGCTAACATTTAATACTAACATTGCTAACTTTACTAACTGGGTTTCGGGTAGATCACTTTAATATCAAGAACATTAAAAGAAGCTATCATCGCATTGGGTTAATTTAATGGATTATGGTTGCAAAGTACTTGTTCAAATCATTAAAGGCCCCTTGTTAACTGTTACTTGCATGGTTTTAGTTATTCTGGTATACATTCATTTATTTTCTTTAGTCTTGATTGATTATATGCACATGAATGTTTGTTCACAAGAACCTTGGAGAAATGAATAATGCTACTTAATTTATTTGCAAGAGAGAGTTTCCTGTTTGATACTCTAGTTGTGGTGATCATTTTGCTATAGGGAAAAATATTCACTCAACATTTTGGCGCTAGAAGGAGGGCCTTCTTTATTGCTTTGTGATTGCTATCTGTTCTAACGATTAACGTGGGTAGTTTTGTTTCCACCTATTGTGCTTGCAGGTACAACATTTATTTGTTTTCTTTTGCAAGTGAGTTGAGATAAGTCTTTTAGAATTCTAGAGTTTCAAGCTGGCCCAACCTGAGTACATAGCTACTAGGTCCAAAACCATGGGGGAAACTATTTTCCAAAGCCTTTCTCCCACTGCTAGGAAGCCGAGAAACAAAACATTAGAGATCAAAATACCACCCAGTATACTTGAGTTAGGAGTTTCTTTAGACTCAAGTACGTCTAGTGGGCCCGAGCCCTCAGTTTCAAGTGTGACAACTACACCAAGTGCATCTGTCCCCATAATAACAAGTGTCGCCATTGTTCCTATAGGGTCGATACCTTTGAATAACATGGCCCAACAACAACAACAACAACAACAACCACCTTCCCTTTGGTATGGTGTGCAAAGTTCTCCCTTGGATATCCCTGGGGTAGTCCATGATATTCCTAGAAATATTGAAAGGGGATTGCCTAAATTCGTGCATGATGGTCCCATAACAGCCGAAGAACATGTCCAAATTTACAAGGATTACATGTTTAGACAAGGAGTTACCCATGAAGACATCGCTTGTCAAATTTTCCCTGCTAGTCTAGATAGTATGACCAATGAATGGTATAGGAATCTTCCTGTAGGATCCATTACTTCATGGGCCCAATTAGAAGATACCTTTATTAGCCAATTTCGAATGTTTTTTGATCCTTCCATAATTTATAATTTATTTGTATCATGCAAAAGTTTACCCAATGAGCCCATAATAACATTCAATCAGAGGTTCCAAAAACTATATACAAATTTAACTCGCCACTTTGTAGTAGATCCTGTGGTGGCCCTGCAACTGTACTTTGGAGATTTAGATCCGTTAACATCCTTGTTGACTAGAAGGAATCCTCAGGTTACAATGCTTTCATTAGCTTATGCAGAGACAATTACCCTTGAACAACAAATGAATTTACGAGGAGTAGGGTTGTATCAATTGACTGGGATGGGAAAATATGGTCCATACAGTCATCCCACCATGATGAATCAATTAATGGCATCACAAGTACCAACAATGAACAATGTTCAACAACCATCTCAAGTTGCATCATTTCCCACTTATCCTAATGCCTCTATTTCAACACAGGTATTGATTCCAAATAACCCAATGACCTTTCCTGGGTTCAGTATGGGCAATAACTTGTTGACCATACCTGGGTTCACTTCGATTAGTATGCCAAACCCAATGACTTATCCAAAAATCACTCCTATCCAAAGTGTGAATCCAAGATGGAATCAAAGTGCCCAGACCCAAGCCATTGTACCCGTTCTAGAGGTGGATAATGCAGCAAATACAGTTGGGCTTGGACTTACAGTGCCCCAACCACATGGGCCTAAATCTGTGATAGAATACATGAAGGAAACATTGGCCAAAGTTTTGGATACTATGGGAAATGTTAATAAAAAAGTTGACCAATTCATGGGTCATAACCGACCTCATAACCATAGTGTAAAAGGAACATACAACCCACATCCTAATAATGGACAAATACCCAATACCGTAGCCAATCAGGAAGATGTCTCAGAAGATTTTGGAGAGTCAGGATCTTGTGATAATGATTGCCCGCACTGTTGCCATGGAAAGCAGGAGTCTACATTGACTAAAGTTATATATTCCCAATAAATTGAAGAAGAGGAGGATGTGGAGTTTTTTGGAAAAGAATATGAAGAAAAATTGGAAGTTCATGCCAATAAACGTTTTGGGAAAGGAAATCACAAGTATTACACAAGGAGTTCTAAGGATCCCAAAACTTCCTCTACCCCTCCAAACAAACCATTACTTCCTACCGATTTCAAAGGAGATGTTAATCCACCTCCTCCATCAATGGTAGAGAAGTCTAAGTTGGTGCAAAAAATGTCAAATTTGGAAAAACCCACTTATGACTTGATAGAAGACATGAAGAAAACTAAGGCCAATATCTCAATGTATGATATGTCCCAACTTTTAGGCCAAGAAGTAAGTCCACCAAAAGGTTTGGACCCACCTAACCAAGTTCATGATGCTAAGGGTATTGAATCCCAATTGGTTTTGAAAAGGGAAAAGCGAGATGTGCCCCCATTTCTTATAACCATTAGAATTGCTGGTAGAAATCTACACAATTGTCTAATAGATTCAGGGGCCTTTGCTAGCATTATGCCCCTAGAAATCTGTCAAAAATTGGGACTTACACCAAAACCTTCTAAAAGCAAGGTGGTGCAACTAGATAGATTGACCATGGAGGCCGTGGGAGAATTAAGGGATATTCTTATTCAGGTCAACTCAGAACCTAGGGTTCAACATCACATAGATATATTGGTACTTAATATTCCTATCAAATATGGCATGGTGTTGGGAAGATATTGGAGCAAGAACTTAAACGGATACATTGTAATAGACTCTTCACATATGTGGTTGCCTTGGAGAGGAGTGGCCAACAAAATTCGAATTGATAGTGAACCTAGGCTCAAGGAAATGATAACAAAATACAACAAACCTAATGAGATTCAATACATTGAAACTGAATTAGAAGCCTATTGCTTGGACGTAGAAATTCCTGAGAATTCTCAAAATGGAAGTATCAGATGCAATGATTCTAAAGAACACCATAAGGTTTGGAATTTAAGATTTGATGGATCCAAGTCCAAACAAGGGGCGGGAGCTGCTATTGAACTTTCATGTCTAGACAGAAAATCTATGTTGGATGCATATAGATTATAGTTCCCAGCCACCAACAATGTGGCAGAATATGAGGCCTTGATTTTCGGACTCCAATTGGCCCTTCGAAAGAAAATCAAATGTATCAAGGTCTTAGGTGATTTTGAATTGGTGGTAAAACAAGTTAAAGGACAATATACATGTAAGAACAAGCGGCTCAGCCTTTACCGAACCAGAGTTAGAGATTTAATAAATGAATTTTATGCTTTTAACATATCTCTAATCTCTAGAAAAGGCAATCATTTGGCAGATTCTTTGGACGTAGCTGCTAGCATTCTTAAACCAGCAGATCATAACAAGTGCAAGAAATTTTCCATAGAATTAGTCCCTTGCCCCTCGATACCTGATAACGTCACGAATTTCCAAGTCTTTGATAGTGATAGACATATATTCAATTTTGTTACTAATTCTAGTATCTTTGAAAATCAGGTTATTGATGAAGACGAGAGGGAGAAAGAAGAGGCAGGTTTGAAAATGGAAGCTACTAGAAAATGGAATGAGATGCCAAATGGGATGGCCTCATTAGAGAAAATGTTTGATATTGGATACCAACTGAAAGGAGGGAGAAAAGTTCCACCTCCCAAAGAGGCTTGTGACTCAGTCAATATTGGAAGTGCAAAAAACCCTCATGAAATACTCATTGCAAAGGCATGTACCAAACATGAAAAGAATTCCATTGCCAATGCATTGAAGGAATACATAGATTGCATAGCTTGGAGCTATAAGGAGTTGAGAACTTATGATTAGAATGTTATAATGCATACAATCCCTTTGAAGCTAGACTCCAAACCCTTTAGGCAAAGACAGAGGCCAGTCAATCCATTACTAGAGCCCTTGATAGAAAATGAGGTAAAGTGACTATTAGAAGCTAAAATCATCTTTCTTGTTAGGCATTCCACATGGGTTGCTAACTTGATCCCTGTGAGGAAAAATAATGGAGAGATAAGGCTATGTATTGATTTTAGAAATCTGAATAAGGCCTCACAAAAATACAATTACCCTTTACCTACCATTGATGAAATCCTTCAAAAGGTAAATGGGTCGAAAATGATGTCATTTCTAGATGGCTATTCAGAATACAATCAAGTCCTCATCCATCCTAATGATATGATGAAAATCGCCTTCACCACAAAGTGGGGCACATTTGCATAGAGGAGAATGCCTTTTGGATTATTGAATGCAGGTGCCACATTGCAACAAGCCATGGAATTTACCTTTAAGGGGCTCATCGGTAAGTGCATTATTATCTATGTAGATGATATTCTTGTATTTTCTAAGAACATGGAGAACCATGTCAAGGATCTAAGGAAAGTTCTCCAAAGGTGTAGGGAACATGGCATTTCACTAAACCCAAAGAAGTGCATTTTCGGGGTAATAGAAGGAAAATTATTGGGACATGTAATATCCAAAGATGGAATTTCCATTGATCCTGAAAGAATAGATGCCATACAACAAATTCCTTTTCCCAATAGAAAAAAAGAATTGAGATCATTTTTTGGGAAGATTAATTTTGTTAGAAAATTTATTTTAGGTTTTTTAGAAATTGCAAAACCCTTGAACGATATGTTGAAGAAAGAGGCCCAAATCAAATGGACAAATGAAAACAAGGATGATTTCAAAAGAATCAAGGATGCAATTTCTAGAGCCCCGGTTTTAGTGAGTCCTAACTATGCAAAGCCTTTCTACATTTACACATTTGATTCAGACCATTCCTTTGCGAGTATTCTAACTCAGAAGAGTGAACGCAACATTGAAAATCCCGTTGCCTTCCTTAGTACTCCTCTCAAAGATGCGAAATTGAGATATTCCATCTTGGACAAGCAAATGTATGCCCTATTTAAGACTGTAAAAAAATTCAGACATTATATAGTCCACAGTAGGGTGTTTGCTATAGTCCCAGATCCTGCAGTTAAAGCCATGTTTATACAAAATGAACTGGGTGAAAGGCAAGGTAAATGGATATCAACTCTTCAAGAATTTGATCTTGAAATTCAACCTATGAAGATTGAGCGAGGACAATGGTTGGTTAATGCCATAGCAAAAAATGATCCCTTAGTTTCATGTCAGCATTATGAAATAGCAGATATAACTGAAGATGAGTGGTACGTAGATGTTGTGTATTTTTATTGAATGGTAAGTGTCCACCACATTTAAAGTCTACTCAATGAAGAGCCTTGCATTTAAAATTTGCTAATTTTCTAATTAGATCTGGTGCATTATACAAGAAAAACCATGAAGGAATTTACCTTTGTTGAATTGATCGAAAAGAGGCAGCACAAGTACTCGAGGAATTCCACGGTAAGTATGGGACAAGATATGGGTCTGCTAATGCCATAGCCCATCAAATCCTTAGAGATGGTTACTATTGGCCTCAAGTGTTTAAAGATGCTCATGCTCATGTGATGTCATGTCATACTTGTCAAATTGTGACAAATAGAGAAAGAGGTGCTTCTATGCCATTACAATTTGTAATCGAGTCTAGAACTTTTGCACAATGGGGTTTGGATTTTTTTGGGATCATCAGTCCCAATTCATCCGATTCCCATAAATACATTCTCATAGCTACAGATTATTGCACAAGGTGGACAAAAGCTATTCCCACTAAAAATGCCACTTTAGAAGTTATTAAATTCTTAGAGGATAACATTGTCACTCTATTCGGAATGCCTAAATCCATTGTAAGTGACAACGGTTCCACTTTCTCCTCTCTGGAATTTGCAAATTGGGCATTCGACAACATGGTGAGTTTGAATTTTTCTTCAAATTATTATCCACAAGGTAATGGATTGGTTGAGTCTTCTAATAAGAATTTGTTGTGTCATTAAAAAGTTGCTTGAAAGAAATCCTAGAGATTGGCATAACAAACTTAAGTTGGCCCTTTGGGCTGATAGAATCAGAATCAAGGAATCATTAGGAACATCTCCTTACCACCTAGTTTATGGACAAGATCCTATTTTTCCTATAAATATTAAGTTACAAATATTACATTTCATGAAAGATTACCTTGGAACTGATAATAAACTTGAAACTAGACTAACACAATTGATGCATCTAGATGAAAAGAGGGATGAGGCTATGCTTCACTTTAGTAAACACCAAGATGTAGTAAAAAGGTGGTTTGATAAAAAGTCTAGAGTCAAAACATTTAAAGTTTCAGATTTAGTGTTGTTGTGGGATAAGAGACATGATAGGAAAGAATATCATGATAAATTTGATTACTTATGGTTGGGTCCTTACCAAATTTCAGAAGTCCTAGGTGAAAACAACTTTAGATTAAAAACCCTGGTCGAAAAATATTTGGATTTACCCGTCAATGGGCTACATTTAAAGCACTATTTCCAGGCCTGAAATGGCAAGGCCTTGTATTATATGTAAATATGTCATGCTTTGTTTCTGCATGTGCAGATTTGATTTTCTCAGGTGTGTGTTAGTTTTTTTTTTGCCTTCAACCTTTATTTTAGCATGTTGAGATTGTGTTGAACGAGGTTTTAGAGGTATTTTGATTGCATTGTTATTATCTTAGATTAGTGTGTTGGTCATGGGACCATTTTTGGGCTTGATATAAAAAAAAGGGGGGAGAAGGGGATAGCAAAGTGGTTAGTTTGTATCCTTATCAATGTTCTAAAACTAAAAGTATATGAAACAACAAAATTGTATTATAGAAAGCTCCACGAGCACTGCAAACACATTAAAGAATATCGTTTGAGATTTGGGATACATGAAAGTTGTCAATTTTGCAAGATAGGGTGAATCATTTTTGTATAATCCATCTTACCCATTTATGTTCAGGATGCATTGCATAATAGCCTCGAGTCTCATTCCATTCCATATGTCAAAGACAACCACCAAAAGCATGTCAGACCATCTTAGGATCATTGCATAATAAATGTTAAGTAAGGTTTTGGGGTTGGAAACTGATGCCGCATTGTCTTGAATTAGACACGTTATGCACATATAAGGAACATCTTGGGAAAAATGGTTGAAACCATACTTGGAAGAAAAGTGAGGTGAAAAGAATTTTTCTTGTCTGTCCCATCATGCAAAACATAGTCCATGAAACAGTGGTTTTCACCACTCCACCTCAATAACATCACTTGAATTGAAAGGATCATACTACGTGTCCCTCATAAGGATGAGTAGTCATCCTTATGATTCAAGGAAGACATTACCACTCCACCTCCATAACATCACTTGGATTGAAAGGATCGTACTACATGTCCCTCATAAGGATGAGTAGTCATCCCTAAGATTCAAGGAAACCATTACTACTCCACCTCCATAGCATCACTTGGATTGAAAGGATCGTACTACATGTCCCTTGCAAGGATGAGTAGTCATCCCTAAGATTCAAGGAATCCATCATTAATCCACCTCCATCACATCATTTGAGTTGGAAGGATCATACTACGTGTCCCTCACAAGGATGAGTAGTCATCCCTAAAATTCAATAAATCCAAAGCCTGGACTATGGGGCTGATCTCCACCAGGGCTATAGATCCTTGAATGGTAGTGGAGTAGGCTCATGCATGGAAAAATGTCTCATTTAAAATCAAGACCTCTGACCGCTCACACGGACAGGCTAGCCTGGCAGTTATCCATAATAGGTTTAATCATTTTGCTTAAGATGAGGTAATGAACTCAAATCAGAGTAGTAAGGATAGGGTTAAATTCTCATCACGCTTAGGTTGAGAATATGATTCCCCAAAGCTCTGATTTCACTTACACATGCACTTTGATTCAATATGGCCGTGGCGCATAACCAACATTGAGATTGGGTATATGAACTCAATTCATGCATGATTGGTCTTGAGAGGGTTTGATAGTTTTAATTTTTGTACTCATGCTACTAAAAGTTAAGAGTCCTGGTAAAGCAGGTCAGCCATAGTTCATTATGCTAGCAATACATTCGATCTTGCATAGACCCTCCATGATTCATTATATGCATTCATGTGAAATTGGCAATAGAATGGGGAACTATTTCAAACGATAAAGAATGAATCACTATGCACACATTGAGCGGAGGCTGAATAATTCTAATGTTTCATGTATTCTGGTTTAAAAACATTCTTTGGATATTTGCTAATGCTTGCAGTTAAGTTGTAGGTTCTCAGGTTGGGGTTCTCACCGAAATGCTCAGGAGCATTTCCTAGCAGATTCACCATTTGTTGTGGCTACTCCACAACGTACCCCAAAATTGGGGACCCACATTTTTGCATGTTTTTCAAGAAGACCGAAGTGGTCCATATGCTAAAGATCAAAGAAAAAGCAAAACATCACAAGGAGGAAAAAGTGTTGCGATATTGTGACATGTTGCATTTTCGCGGTCCAAAGAGAAGAGAAAGAACAAGAAGGTAAATAAATATACCAAGAGTATGCTCTACGTCTACGCTTGAGAAAGCGATCTAATCGCATCAAAAATTGGAGGGTTCATTTGCAGATCTATTGTTTCCCAAAAAAATCCAGGGATTAATAGCGGAAAAGAGAAATCCACTTCTAGGTCCACTTCTTTAATTTAGATTTTCATTCTTGCATCTCCAAACACCTTCATCCAATTTTTATATAAAATATGGGTTTAGGAGGGCTACTAATTCCAAATGCACATTAAGTCAGATCAAGTGAATGAATCCTAACTTGCTAACTTACTAATTGTTGCTAACATTTAATACTAACATTGCTAACTTTACTAACTAGGTTTCGGGTAGATCACTTTAATCTCAAGATTATTAAAAGAAGCTATCATCGCATTGGGTTGATTTAATGGATTATGGTTGCAAAGTACTTGTTCGAATCATTAAATGCCCCTTGTTAACTATTACTTACATGGTTTAAGTTATTATGGAATACATTTGTTTATTTGCTTTAGTCTTGATTGATTATATGCACATGAATGTTTGTTCACAAGAACCTTGGAGAAATGAATAATGCTACCTAATTTCTTTGCAAGAGAGAGTTTCCTATTTGATACTCTAGCTGTGGTGATCATTTTGCTATAGGGCAAAATATTCACTCAACAGGTCCTGGGATAGAAAGATGACAAAGATTTCTATGCCATCTATTACGTCAGTAAAAACTTGGCAGGAGCCGAGCTCAATTATACGGTAACAAAAAAGGAGTTTATTGCAGTGGTGCATACCATAAAAAAATTTTGCCATTACATCACTAGCTATAAGGTGTTCGTCCATACGGATCATGCAGCCATCAGATACCTGATGAGTAAGCCAGATATTGGTGGGAGAGTGGTTAGGTGGCTCCTACTGTTGCAAGAATTTGATATCACCATAGTTGACAAATCATGCAAGGACAACATGGTAGCAGACGTCCTATCCAGGTTGACACCAACAGGCTATACGAAAATGGAAGACCAATTTTTAGATGAACACTTATTTACCATCGGTGAGCAAATCTCGTGGTATGCAACCATATCCAATTACTTGGCCACTGGTAGAACCTCACCTGCTCTCTCATACCGAGAAAAGCAGGGGGTGATAGAGAAGAGCGCACCCTACCTATGGATCGATGGCCTCCTATTAAAAATAATATGTGACCAAATCATAATGAGGTGTGTGGCATAGCAGGAATCCTCAGAGATACTCAAAGCCTATCACGATGAACCTTGCAGAGGACACTTTATAAGGAAACAAAATGCATATAAAGTTCTACATGCTGGGTATTTCTGGCCTAACCTATTCAAATATGCAGCCACATATGTCAACAAGTGCAATGAGTGCCAAAGGATGGGTAGACCAACCCATCATGATGAAATGCCCCTCTAGCCTCAAGTACACCTAGAACCCTTTGATAAGTGGGGTATGGATTTTGTGGGGCCAATCACCTTCAATAGGGAAGAGGTTTATCTTAGTCTGCACAGACTATGCCACCAAGTGGGTTGAATTCCAGACACTGAAATATTCAAAAGAAATAACAGTTGCCAATTTTATTTTTGCTCATATTTTTACATGGTTTGGGGTCCCCAGGGAAATAACAACAGACTAGGGACCTTAGTTCACTTCAAAGTTGATTGAGGAGCTAATGGAGCAATACAAAATTCGACACAATAAGACTACACCCTACCATCCACAGGAAAATGGGCAAGTGAAAGTAACAAACAAGGAGATTGAGAATATCCTGATGAATACCATGCAACAACACATAAAGGATTGGGCTACACATCTACCAAAGGTAGTATGGGCATACAACACTACATGGAAGTCTACCACAAGTTTCACACCATTCCTATTGGTCTATAGGAATAATGCAATGATGCCCATTGATTTTGATATTAAGACGTTAAGAACAACTTTAGAATTGAATTTGAGCTTGGATGACGCTCAAAAAGAAAGGATTTGGCAGCTGGATGAACTAGACGAAATCTGAATGGATACTTTGCAAAAGATAAAAATCACACAGAAGCAAAGGAAACGGTGGCATGACCACCACATCAAACTAAAGTAGTTCAAAGAAGGAGAATGGGTATTTTTGTATGATTCTTGATTCCAAGAAAGGAAGGGAAAACTTATGCAGATATGGATGGGATCGTATGAGGTGGTAGAACTCATTAAGAACATAGTTGTGTGTGTTAGAACTATCGATGACAACAATGTTCTGTTGACTATCAATGGCCACTGACTACGTCCCTATAGCACGTCCAAAAATATACTGGTACGATCCAGAACAGGCATGGGGGAGACCTCATCCTCGTGAATATGGATCCAAAATATTAGAAAAATAGAACGGTGGGCATGAAAATGCTCACAAAAAAAAAATAGTAGATAGGTGTAAATAATTTTCTTACAGCATGTTTTATTTTGCAAGGACGATGCCCGCATGCAAGCTATAGGCATCCTAGCCATAGGGCCTAATAGGCACAAAATGCATCTAACTGCCCGCATTTTTCTTTTTTTTTTCATTTGATTTTTTTAGGTGGAGGAACTGATAGTTCGATGGATAGGCATCTGGGGCACTAAGCCTGGTTTGGTTCAACACCCCGATGCCGACATTAATAGAATAAAAGTAGGCATGAAGTTAGCCCGAGGAGGCCTGATCACATTTCCTAGTCAAATACGACATGACTATCGATAAAATAAGGTGCCTTCCTCTCCAAGGAAGGCGAATGTGTCCTTAAGGGTGCCTTCCTCTTCCAGGAAGGTGCATTCATTAAAGAAACCTTCCCTCATCAGAAGGCACATCTGTAACTATATCGATAAGGTAGCCCATCAAGCGCCTTTCACATCGGGAAGGCACCACAGCAGGTGCCTTCTGCATCGGGAAGGTACCAAAGTAGGCACCTTCCATATGCAGCCAACGATCAAGTTTCACACATGCCTCAATCATCACACGACACATGGCACAAATTTATCTCCAAGAGCACGTAAGTAGAATCTATCCCAATCAAAGCAAATATCAAAGAATTACAGGGTGAAATCGATGCACATTCCAAAAACAATCAATTTTTCTGGTTTGTCTTCAACACCTATCATCAAAGCAACTCAACAACATAATCCGCACTACCAAGGTACCCATCCCCCATAAAGAATCAACAAATTGATGATCCCAATTATGCATGAGGCATCCAATTAGGTACATGCATACTCTACTTAGATTTATATGTAATCATTGTTAAAATATGCGAGTACCGAAATATCACCACCATAAAACAAAAAAAAGCATACACCCCCCATGGATGATCGTGTTGTGTACCTTGAAAGGCATGCCTAGCAAGGATTGGGAGTTAGATGTTCGACACCCTCCTTATAAGGAAGGTGCCTCCTTGAGAAAGCAAATAAGAGAAATAGTAGCTTGCAGAAAGGCACCATGGAAGGTCGATCAAAGAATCATTCGATAAAAAATAATGAGTTGAGAAACATATATGGGATCAAGGGGGTGGTGAGAGCCCAATTTTAGGTAGAGGGATGGCTCAGATACTGTGCCCTAGTTAGCCAAAATTAGGATGTAGAGGTAGCAAGGGAGTTTTTTGCCTCCTTAAGGGGAGATTCTTCTCAGGTATAGGGGATGGCAATTCTAGTCACCCCAGAATACATCTCAGAGGTGACTGGCTTACCCCTAATAGGTGAATGTGTGTATAAGAGTAGGATGTTGAAATCCTACATCGAACAACTACTAGACCGCCATGCAGAGGCATAGAGGTAGGACCCTGATGCAGGAGAAGATGGTGGCCAGGCAATGGAAGTTGTTGAGGCAGGGCAAGCAATAGAAAGCCCTATAATTTAAGCGATAGGGAGCCCTGTAATGCAAGTAGAAGAAAGCCCTGCAAGGGAAGCAAGGGATATCGGGCCGCCAACACTGCTTGAATGCATAGAAGAGAGAGGACACTCCCCTATGCCCGAACATGAAGATACAGGGGCACAACTCGCCAACAACATGATCGAGTCGCAACAGCCAAAATTGGCCCCTAGGAGAAAGCACCTATGGTGACTCCTCCTCTCCTCACAAGAAGAGGAAGAAGACTCGAAGGTCGGGGCTGTAGCATAGGCCCTACGAGAATTGATGGGCTAGGACCCATGAGAAAGAGAAACCCCCAGGGGTAGAAGTGAGATTGACGTGGCCTTGGAGGAAACATTAGACTGGCAAACCAACTATTGGATGGCATACCAGATGTTGGAGGATTGCCAAAGCAGTCAAAGAGGTGAGTTGGAAGAGCAAGCAAAGATAATTGCCCACCTCGAGTAGCTGATTCAACAACTATAAAAAGAAAATCAAGAATTGAAGGTAGGGCGATCGAAAAGGAAGGACACATCAACCCAGAATGACTGGGCGATGAAGGTTTCAACAAAATCTCCCTCTTCTAGAGAGTGAGTAGTCTCTGTGGGAGAGTTCCAATCAGATGTGTGATAGAATAGCCCAGAGGTAGGGGAAAAATCCTCTATTTTTAGGATCCAAAAGTGTAAGAGCCCTGTAGAACCCCCTATTATTGACCTAACCGACTCATATCAACCCTTGTAGATAGAGTTGGAACTCAGGGAAGAACCTACTTAACCCACAAGAGAAGTTAAAATATCAGCAACAGTGGGAACAGTAGAGCAGGTCCCCAACAATGAAAGAATAGCCGCCAGAGAGCCCTCTGACCGAGCTACCATAGTTCTTGCACATGCCACAACCAAAAGGCCTAGGATTGCTTGAAAGAAGACCAAGGAGGCTATCACAGAGCTGAAAGATGATGACTAGGATATGCATCCATTTATCGTCAGGTAAAAAGTATTTGAATGGCTGTGTAGAGAGGTGAGGGCATCTAAGTAGGGGAGAAAATCCTCTTTGAGGGTTCAAGGAACCTCTGGCATTAGTATTGATCCAGCACATAAGAGTAAATTTTGGAAAATTTATGGCTCAGCCCTAGGGCGACCCTCAAAAATAAGAAAATGGTTAGAGAGATGGGGGATATTTGAACCAGAGTCGGAGGCTGTAGCTAAGGCCAAGGAAGATCCAAGGCCTGATCCTGAGGAGGCCAAAACATATAAGGCCTAGGTGGTTCATCAAAGGGGAAGTGATTCAGATATCCCCCTTGCGGTTCCCAGGACCAAAGAAACTGACCTGTGGCAGGCTGCAAAAGTAGCATTTTAGGCAAGGACACCCATAGTAGTCATGCCGACCCCAATAGCAGCCAGAACAAGGAGAGCATATCGGCAAAAATCAACAATAGCAGGAACGTCCAGATACAGGCGATGACCAGAGTGCCTACGGTTTTGATGCCACGAGGGCGTGGCATATGTTAGGCATGGGGGGATGATGAGTCCCAGAATTACCTATATTTTTGTATGAGTCTTAGCAAATATTATGCGGTGATATATTAGGAATTGTATGTTTTTATCAATGATTATGTATTTATTTAATGAGATTATGCGTATTATCTGATTTGTGTGCTTTAGTGTGTTTTTGTGGAGATATTGTTGATTTTGTCAGATTTAATCAATCGAGGTCTTTTTCATGGACCTGGCACTTTGTTTACTATGGAACTGATGCATAATGGACAGGCGCCTTCCTCTTCCATGAAGGTTCCAGAAGAAGGTAGGCGTCTTCCCCTTCCAGGAAGGCGTCGATTGAAGATAGGTGCCTTCCTCTTCCAAGAAGGCGCAAATAGAAGGTAGGCGCCTTCCACAAAGGAAGGCACCTCTATTTTTACATGTTGACCAGATCAAACATGACATGGGCGATAATAAATGGTGTAGTTACAACTCCATGCCACACAAGATATTTGCGGGAGTTGTGCCACCCATGCCAAGTGAAGCATTTACAAAAGACACCAATATTAGAAACAAAGCCAATTTTCGATAGACGACAACCAAAGATTACTAGATTTTCGTCATCGAGTTTGGAATATACTGATGGTTGTAACTGAATTATAACAGAAGACCTGTGCGTGTGCTATATAAACACACATAGACATCTGTGAAGATATAGAATATAGAATATAGAACATATAACAATTGTATAGAAGATATAGAATACACATTGTAATCCTTTGATTGCATAATAAATTCTACAAGTTCCTAAAGCGTGTTCATGTTGGGAGGGATCTGCTAGAGCTTGGGCCCACTCCAAGACAGTATTCTTCCCCTTATTTTCTATGCTTTGTAGATTTCATGCTTTCATAGTTTCATTTCCTGTATTTGTGTTTTATTATTGCAGTAGGTTTGATTATTTTTTAGATGCACGTATGAATGCTTTATTTTTGACGATTTAATTGTTCATACGCATTTTATTGAGGAGTGCATGAGAGATTGAAAACCTTTTGAACACCCCCCAATAGTAGAGTTAGAAGGACTCATATCAAGGTGGTATTGTGAATGATCTTGTAAGAGATCATTTGAAAGTTTACGAATCCCTGGTTGATAATTAATGATCGAGCAAGTGACAAAATAGATAGAAAGTTAACCTTATTTGGCCTGCAATGAAGAACATGGACTTATACTGAGAGGGGGGTGAACAGTATAAGACTTAACCAATTAATAATTTTAACTTTAGATAGCAGTGGCATCAACACAACATTAATCAAGACAGAAAGCATCACACATTGAAGGCCCATTTTTAACGTGGTTCACCCAGAATGGTTGGGCTACGTCCACAAAACTTTTCTCTAAAAGTTATCTCAAAGTTCTTTGGGAATCCTTCCCAATTACAATGTTTATGAGCCTCGGCCCAAAGGAGATACCTTCCCCCAATCAGAATTTATGAGCCTCTGCTCAAAGGAGATACCTTCCCCTCTGCTCTGGAAATGATCCCTCAGAAGATCAACTGCCTCTACCTCTTGCCAGACACGTGGAACTCCTTTCCATCGAAGACCTCCTGTCCTCAATGCTTAGCCTAAGAGACCTCTGCCTTCTATGATCACGTCCACAGTAGCTCAACAACCTGTACCAAACACAGTCAATCGGTCTAGTACAAGTCTTCCTCTGTCTGTCAGATCTGTCCAACACTTGAACAAATCAATCCTCTGCACACAAGCCTTCTCAAAGACTTGCCAAATCTGTCCTCAGGTTCTTCTCAAAGAACCAATGCTCCTCTGTCCTCAAGTTCTCTGATAGAACTCTCAAAACTCAGCTCACAAGTCCTCTGCTAGGACCTGTCCAAATCTGCTCACAAGTCCCCACCGAAACCTGTCCAAAACTTGCTCACAAGTCCCCACCGAAACCTGTCCAAAACCTGCTCACAAGTCCCCACCGAAACCTGTCCAAAACCTCAGCAAGCTCACCAAGAAAAACTTTCTTAGTATGAAATCACAAGGTGAATTGTTAGAGACCCAATGTGATTTTTCAAACTCATAGAAGCATAAAGAGAATTGTTAGAGACTCAATATGTTCTATACTTAACTCCCAATCTCAAAACTCAACTCCAATAAACTCAACTCAAACTCAATCTCAAAAGAATAAGATAGATGTAGTATGCTTTTCTCAAGAACATGAAACACAACCCAACAATTGCCAACCATGCAATATCTCATATAACAATGATACTCATGTTCTTTCCACAACCAATATCTTTTCCCAACCAATTAGGGCTTTAACAACAATGCTTATAGACAAGGTTTAACCAACATCATTCAACTCAACATTAACCTTGAAGCATTCAACCAATCATCACAAGAAAAGGAAACAAGTAGAAATCCTTTTCCCTCCAAAGATATTTGAACAAAATAGCCACCAACATAATATCACCAAATGCAAAGAATAACTTGCTCAAATCAACTCAATGGAGTAAGCCCAATATCATGAATCAAGTAAAGCAATAACTTGATCAAAACAACCTCTATGGAAGCAACTCAACCATCAATCTCAAAACAGCCAACTAAGGGTTCCACCAACTCAATGCAAGTAGCTAGACTCACAAATATAAACCCTAGTGCACAAAGCTTCCACTATCTCAAACCAAAAATTATGCATTCACCAAAAACTCTTCAATGATTTTAATGCATAAACAATCTTCAATATCCAGAAAATAGGATTTACACCAACAAAAGGATACCTAGTAGACAACCTTTTCACTCCAAACTCAATTTCAGAAAAATACACCATCAATAATATACATGGAAGAAGTTGCCCATACCTTTACTTTGATGAAGAAGGAGAACTCAAAACCTATCACAACACTTGGCCAACCTTAGTTCTCCAACCTTTGGAGAAAATGAATAACACCACCACATATGCTAAAGCGCTTTCATTGCTGCTATCCTCGTGCATCACGACCAAAATGAAATTGCCCACAACATGGGTCAAACTTGGCACCTCTGCCCAACGCTTCTTCACTCAACACACCACCACCATTGGAGCACAAGTGCCCAATGAAAAATATAATGTAATCCTATGTGTTGTCTTCCTTCAATCGCCAAGGATTTGAAAACGTAAACGTTTTCCTCAAGCCACCACCATCATCATGAGCGCTGTCCAAAAATGTAACTCCCAGAAAACATAGTTCGCAGTCTTATCAAATGTCAGAGAAACGCAATCTGTCGGACGTCAAGCGCAAGAAAAGCTCGGGCAATTCAATATGGATGGACAACGAAATACAACGAAAAACATCGCTTTTACGGAGGACACAGAGCTACGAAATTGCATCGATCGAAGGTACCATTACTTTAGAAAATCATCCCCACTTATATAGCCATTTCTCCTTAATTGTTTGACGTCGACGCTCCTCCAACGATGGCAACACGTCGGCGAATGAATTCTTTATGTGCGTCGCTTAAGGGTTAAAAGACCCTTTAATAATAATTAAAATAATAATTATTATTATTTTATTAATAATAAATTAAACTTAGACCTTTGTCAAAGGTTTGAGTTAATTTAATTATTAATAATAAACATGGACCTTCAAGGTTTTTCAAGAAGTAAAAACCTTTGCATTAAGTTAAGCTTGGTTTTAATAAAAACCCTTAATGAGTCCAAATGGTTTTAAGAAAAACCTTTAACCTTGTCACCATGGTTTTAATAAAAACCCTTTAACATTATGAAGCTTCTCAAGATATTTTTGACATCACACTCTTTTTGATATCAACACAAAAATGCCTTTTGACATCAATGACAACTTATACACTTGAGCAAAGGCAATGTACCCAAAGTACCCAAAATTGCCAACAATCTCCCCCTTTGTCATTGATGGCAAACCTTTACTGAAAACACTTCTCAAGAGCCAAAACTGAAACCAACTGTGCTAACAGCTGAGAATCTTCCTTTGAAGTTTTGCTCCCCCGACTTGAAGCTCTCCTCTTCACTTTGAAGCTCTCCCCCTTACTCATATCTCTCCCCCTTTGTCATCAATGGCAAAGGGCCACCTTTGGGGCTCGGGACTAAGAAGGAGCCTCTTAGCTTAGTCCCTCCCCCACCTCCTGATGAGGTGATTAATTCTGGGGTGGGAGTACAACTCCCAATTTCTCCCTTAGATACTCAAACGTATCTCTTGGAAGAGGTTTGGTGAAGATATCTGCAATCTGCTCTTTAGTAGACACATACTCTACCTTGACCTGCTTGTCTTGCACTTTCTCCCTTAGAAAGTGATACTTGATGGAAATATGCTTTGTCCTTGAGTGCATTACCGGATTTTTGGAAATACTTATGGCACTTGTATTATCACAAAGTATGGAGATGGGTTGTTCATGCTTGACTTTGAAATCCTCCAAGGTGGTTTTCATCCATAAAACCTGTGTACACCCAGCCACTGCTGCTATGTATTCAGCCTCTGCTGTAGATAAGGAAACTGAAGGTTGTTTCTTACTTAGCCAAGAAACCAAACTCTTTCCCAGAAAGAATGCTCCACCACTAGTGCTTTTCCTGTCATCAATACTGCCTGCCCAATCTGCATCTGTATAAGTTGTGAGAATGAAATCATCACCTTTGGGATACCAAAGCCCAAAGTCCATAGTGCCCTTCAGATATCTGAATATCCTCTTAACTGCTATAACATGAGAATCTTTAGGAGCTGCCTGAAATCTTGCTACTAACCCAACTGCCTGCATGATATCTGGTCTGGTAGTTGTAACATATAATAAACTGCCAATCATTGATCTGTACAACCTCTGATCTACCACTGGAGATTCATCATCTTTACTCATCTTGCATCCTGTAATCATTGGAGTACATACTGGTTTGTTGTCCATCATCCCAAATTTCTTCAACATTTCTTTGATATACTTTCCTTGAGAGAGAAATACACCATATTTTGATTGAGCAATCTGAAGACCTAAAAAGAATGACAGCTCTCCAATCATAGACATCTCAAATTCCTTCTGCATGGTGTTAGCAAAATCTTTGCACATCTGAGTATTATTTCCCCCAAAAATAATATCATCAACATAGACAACCATAATCAGCATATCATCACCTTCATCCTTAATATACAAATTGCTATCTGCCACACCTTTCCTGAAGCCTTGCTCATGAAGATACCTGTCAAGTCTTGAGTACCAAGCCCTAGGTGCTTGCTTTAACCCATACAAGGCCTTTTTCAGTTTACACACATAGTCTGACTGTTCTGAGAGAGACACTCCTTCTGGCTGTTCTATGTAGACTTCTTCTTCCAACACCCCATTTAGAAAAGCTGACTTTACATCCATTTGATATACCTTGAATGATTTGAAGCTTGAAAGGGCCAAAAACATTCTGATAGCTTCAAGACGAGCAACGGGAGCAAACGTCTCTTCGAAATCAACACCTTCTACTTGAGCATAACCTTTGCAGACTAACCTAGCTTTGTTTCCGACAATATTTCCATCCTCATTGAGTTTATTTCTGAATATCCATTTTGTGCCAATGACATTCTTGTCCTTAGGTCTTGGAACCAATTCCCAAGTTTCACTTTTCTCTATTTGATTTAGCTCTTCATCCATTGCTTTTACCCAAAACTTATCTGCACATGCTTCACCGAAATATTTTGGCTCAATTTGAGATAATAATGAAACATTTGTAGAATCATGTGAGGGAATGACTCTTCTTCTTGTTTGCCTCCTATTTGGATCACCAATGATCAAATATTTGGGATGATGTTTCCGAACATATCGTGAAGGAGTTTTGGGAAGCAGCTTGTTGTCTTTCCTCTTCTTCATCTGAAACCTCTCTGAATTCTTCTTGACAAATTTCATCACTGAGTTCCTGGACTGGTTCTCTTATCCCTGTCTTTTCATCAATAGTTACATTTATGCTCTCTACAACTGTATGAGTTCTTTTGTTGAAGCATCTGTAGGCCTTGCTTCTCTTGGAATACCCAAGAAAGATTCCCTCATCACATCTAGGATCAAACTTACCCAAATTTTGATCTTCCCTTTCGATGAAGCACTTACTCCCAAACACTTTGAAGTATTTTACTGTAGCCGGTCTTCCTTTCCACAACTCATAAGGAGTTTTATGATGATTGACTCTAAGTTGGGCCCTGGTGATAATGTAGACTGTTGTACTTGATCGCCTCTTTCCAAAAGCCATCTGAAAGTTTTGACTCATTTAACATAGCTCTAGCCATATTTTCAATAGTTCTGTTTTTCCTTTCAACTACTCCATTTTGTTGAGGAGTTCTTGTTGAATATTCTCTTTTGATTCCTTGTTGCTCACAGTATTCCACAAATTCATTTGAAGTGAACTCTCCTCCTCTATCTGATCTTAAACATTTGATTCTCTTGTCGAGTCTCATTTTCAACCATTTCTTTGAAAGCTTTAAATTTTTCAAAAGCTTCAGATTTTTCTTTGAGAAAAGTAACCCAAGTCATTCTAGAATAATCATCTATAAAAAGCATGAAGTAGCTTTCTCCCTGAATGCTCTGAGTTCTGGTAGGGCCACATAAATCAGTATGAATAAGATCCAATGGTTTTGAAGAAGTATACCCTTTTGATTTGAAACTGGTTCCGGTCTGTTTTCCATGTTGACAAGGACCGCAAATGATGTTATGGGGCCTTTTTATTTTGGGCAAGTCTCTAACTGCTTCCTTGTTACTAATATTGACAAGATTATCAAAGCTCAAATGCCCCAATATTTTATGCCATAACCAACTCTCATCTTCTTGAGTTAGAAAACACTTTTCCTTTTTTATCTCACTTAGCATGTAAAGATTGTTTGGAGTCCTTGTAGCACTAGCAATGAGTTTTCCATTTTTTTCTTTACTTATCTTACATCTATCTATGTGCCCTTGATCACAAAGTTGACTCACACTTAGAAGATTATGTCTTAGGCCTTCTACATAAAGCACATTTTCTGTTTTGGATTTCCCATCCAAACTAAGAGTCCCTTTACCACAGATTTTAGTCGACTTGTTATCTCCAAAACTGATTGTTCCTCTGTTTGTTTCTTTTAAGACCAAAAACTTTTCCTTTTCACCAGTCATATGTTTTGAACAACCACTATCAAGATACCATTTCTCTACTTTGTCTAGAGCATGAAAAGCAGTTTGAGCTATCATTGACTTAGATTTGATCTCATTTTTCTTTTTAGTGAACTCAAGGCTAGATCTATCCAAACTGCACATCCTTGCTATATGCCCAAAATTATTGCACTTGTAACACATGACATCTTTATTCATAAGAGGTGCAAAAGAGTTAACATTTTCCTTACTATGTCTATTCACAGACTTATTGCAATGCATAGCTTTGTGACCAAATTTCTTGCAGGAAAAACAATAGCCATGGAAAGTATTATGTAACCTGTTTTGATGCCTTGGATGATTGTTCTTCTTGTGACCAACTGGAATCCACCGCTCTTCGGGATGAAGATTGATCTTGCTCGAAGACCCTATTTCTTGAATGGTGATACCATCCTTCTTTTGCTTTTCACACGGAGTATTCTGTCTGAGAGCCAACTGTTCCAACTTCACTCTAAGAGACATAACCTCTTCTTCTAGTTTCTCGCAATCAGCTTCCTTTCCTTTGAGAACCTCTCGTCGAACCTCGTTCAACCTTCTTCCCTTCTTCGACTAGAATTTTGAAGTCTATAACACTTTGAGACAATTCTGATCTTGCTATCTTTTCTTCCTGACATTGATGCTTGAGAACAGAATTCTCTTCCCTGAATTTCTCAAGCTTTCTCAAAGCCAAGAAGAATTCACCTTTGAGATCGAACTCAACCTCTTCATCTCTTTCTGAATCTGTATGATCCTCTGATAGATCCTTCTCCAAGTTGTTAGGCTCTTTCTGGAGAGACCCGCTCTGATACCAATTGAAGAACATGGACTTATACCTGAGAGGGGGGTGAACAGTATAAGACTTAACCAATTAATAATTTTAACTTTAGATAGCAGTGGCATCAACACAACATTAATCAAGACAGAAAGCATCACACATTGAAGGCCCATTTTTAACGTGGTTCACCCAGAATGGTCGGGCTACGTCCACAAAACTTTTCTCTAAAAGTTATCTCAAAGTTCTTTGGGAATCCTTCCCAATTACAATGTTTATGAGCCTCGGCCCAAAGGAGATACCTTCCCCCAATCAGAATTTATGAGCCTCTGCTCAAAGGAGATACCTTCCCCTCTGCTCTGGAAATGATCCCTCGGAAGATCAACCGCCTCTACCTCTTGCCAGCACGTGGAACTCCTTTCCACCGAAGACCTCCTGTCCTCAATGCTTAGCCTAAGAGACCTCTGCCTTCTATGATCACGTCCACAGTAGCTCAGCAACCTGTACCAAACATAGTCGGTCTAGTACAAGTCTTCCTCTTCTATCAGATCTGTCCAACACTTGAACAAATCAATCCTCTACACACAAGCCTTCTCAAAGACTTGCCAAATCTATCCTCAGGTTCTTCTCAAAGAACCAATGCTCCTCTGTCCTCAAGTTCTCTGATAGAACTCTCAAAACTTAGCTCACAAGTCCTCTGCTAGGACCTGTCCAAATCTGCTCACAAGTCCCCACCGAAACTTGTCCAAAACTGCTCACAAGTCCCCACCGGAACCTATCCAAAACCTGCTCACAAGTCCCCACCGAAACCTGTCCAAAACCTCAGCAAGCTCACCAAGAAAAACTTTCTTAGTATGAAATCACAAGGTGAATTGTTAGAGACCCAATGTGATTTGTCAAACTCATAGAAGCATAAAGAGAATTGTTAGAGACTCAATATGTTCTATACTTAACTCCCAATCTCAAAACTCAACTCAAATCAACTCAACTCAAACTCAATCTCAAAAGAATAAGATAGATGTAGTATGCTTTTCTCAAGAACATGAAACACAACCCAACAATTGCCAACCATGCAATATCTCATATAACAATGATACTCATGTTCTTTCCACAACCAATATCTTTTCTCAACCAATTAGGGCTTTAACAACAATGCTTATAGACAAGGTTTAACCAACATCATTCAACTCAACATTAACCTTGAAGCATTCAACCAATCATCACATGAAAAGGAAACAAGTAGAAATCCTTTTCCCTCCAAAGATATTTGAACAAAACAGCCACCAACATAATATCACCAAATGCAAAGAATAACTTGCTCAAATCAACTCAATGGAGTAAGCCCAATATCATGAATCAAGTAAAGCACTAACTTGATCAAAACAACCTCTATGGAAGCAACTCAACCATCAATCTCAAAACAGCCAACCAAGGGTTCCACCATCTCAATGCAAGTAGCTAGACTCACTAATATAAACCCTAGTGCAAAAATGCTTCCACTATCTCAAACCAGAAATTATGCATTCACCAAAAAATCTCATCAAGGATAACAATGCATAAGTAGTCTTCAACAAACCAGAAAATAGGATTTACACCAACAAAAGGATACCTAGTAGACAACCTTTTCACTCCAAACTCAATTTCAGAAAAATACACCATCAACAATATACATGGAAGAAGTTGCCCATACCTTTACTTTGATGAAGAAGGAGAACTCAAAACCTATCACAACACTTGGCCAACCTTAGTTCTCCAACCTTTGGAGAAAATGAATAACACCACCACATATGCTAAAGCGCTTTCATTGCTTGCTATCCTCGTGCATCACGACCAAAACGAAATTGCCCACAACATGGGTCAAACTTGGCACCTCTGCCCAACGCTTCTTCACTCAACACACCACCACCATTGGAGCACAAGTGCCCAATGAAAAATATAATGTAATCCTATGTGTTGTCTTCCTTCAATCGCCAAGGATTTGAAAACGTAAACGTTTTCCTCAAGCCACCACCATCATCATGAGCGCTGTCCAAAAACGTAACTCCCAGAAAACATAGTTCGCAGTCTTATCAAATGTCAGAGAAACGCAATCTGTCGGACGTCAAGCGCAAGAAAAGCTCGGGCAATTCAATATGGATGGACAGCGAAATACAACGAAAACCATCACTTTTACGGAGGACACAGAGCTACGAAATTGCATCGATCGAAGGTACCATTACTTTAGAAAATCATCCCCACTTATATAGCCATTTCTCCTTAATTGTTTGACGTCGGCGCTCCTCCAACGATGGCAACACGTCGGCGAATGAATTCTTTATGTGCGTCGCTTAAGGGTTAAAAGACCCTTTAATAATAATTAAAATAATAATTATTATTATTTTATTAATAATAAATTAAACTTAGACCTTTGTCAAAGGTTTGAGTTAATTTAATTATTAATAATAAACATGGACCTTCAAGGTTTTTCAAGAAGTAAAAACCTTTGCATTAAGTTAAGCTTGGTTTTAATAAAAACCCTTAATGAGTCCAAATGGTTTTAAGAAAAACCTTTAACCTTGTCACCATGGTTTTAATAAAAACCCTTTAACATTATGAAGCTTCTCAAGATATTTTTGACATCACACTCTTTTTGATATCAACACAAAAATGCCTTTTGACATCAATGACAACTTATACACTTGAGCAAAGGCAATGTACCCAAAGTACCCAAAATTGCCAACACGCAACAATGATCTTGAAAAATAAGTTTATATATCACAACTAGAGGGATTTGTAATTAAGGGATAAGAACACAAAGTTTGTAAATTAAACAAGTATTTATATGATCTAAAGGAAACTCTTAGAGCATGGTATATAAAAATAAATAATCATTTGTTACAACATAACTTTAATATAAGCTTATCAAATCTAAATATGTATACAAAGAAGGTTGGAAATGATATAATAATACTTATAGTATATGTTGATGATATAGTGATAACATGAAGCTCAAAGGGTTTTAAAAATGAAGTTAAAAGGGATATAAAACTATTTTGAAATGACTGGTTTGAGACTTACGCATTATTATCTTGGTTTGGAAACTCATCAAAATCAAGACAATATTACAATAACACAGACAAAATATCCAAAAAATTTACTTGAAAAATACAAGATGAGCAATTGTAAGCCCAAAGATACACCTATGGAATAAGGACTACATTTATCTAGATATGATGAAACCCCTTTTGTTTCAGCAACAAATTATTACCAATTGATTGAAAGTCTTCTATATTTAACAAATACATGACCAGACTTAGTTTTTGTTGTAAACTATCTATCAATATTTATGCAAGAACCTAGAGAAAGTCATTAGACAACTACAAAAATAATATTACAATATATCAACAAGATTACAGATTATGGAGTAAGATATAAAAGGATGATAAGAATTTTTATCTACAAGGATATTCAAATTTAGATTATGTTGGTTTTATTGATGATAGAAAATCTCCTTTAGAATACATTTTTTATCTAGGTTCGATTCGATTCTAGTGAAACATACGACCTGATAAAACTTTCGACAATGCTTCATATTTTTTGGAAAAAAATATTTAATTCTAAATTTTAAAACAAAATATTTTATATTTTTTGGATACCTTATTGACCTCCAGTTTTAGAATCTTGCTATCGGTGATGGAAGTGGAAGAAGCGCTCCAATTATACGCTCCCTTTTATCCACATTGATCCCATGAGGGGATCAGAGGAAGTCAAAAGGCACAACACACGATTAGTTAGTTGTATAGCCTAGCTAGACATACCCATCACATGGGAAACCAAAATTACCACTTGTCATCCAACCACTCTTCTCCATTCATTCCTGCTCTATCCAGTGATTAACACCTGTCTTATGTTCAGTCTGTACAAATTGTGACTTACTGTTGTCAACCCACTTCAAACCTACCCTACTGTTGATTGTTGTCAACCTACTTAAATTCAAAATTTTAATTCTGATTGTTAGACATATATATTAATTTTAAAATTTTGACCGTGATACATATAGCTAAAATTCAAATTCGACTGATATATATATAAAGTGGAAATTCAAAGAGATTATTGAAATAAAATACAAATTTTTTGATAATTTTTATTTTATAAAAATTCTTTTGCAAAAGTTTTCTACTCTTAAAAATAATTGCAATTCATAAACCAACCTTCAATGGTCGATGAAAGGTGATCACAAGACCCGATGAAGGAATTCATGCAGGAAATGAATAAATGGAAGGACGATCTTGAAAAGAAACTCATGACAAAGGTAGCAGAAATAGACTTAAAAATGGATACCACTAACCACTCCGTGGATATGGTACAACAAAATATGGCAGTAATCCAAGCTAGCCAACCTATCATAGCACCAACACACCAAGCATTACTTGGGGGACCACAAACATCAATCCTACCTCGAACTACTAAATTAGATTTTCCAAAATTTGAAGGAGGTGACCCCACCAATTGGATCTATCAGGTTGACCAATACTTCTCCCTCTATCAAATTCCTGAGGTACAAAAGGTTCGCATTGCATCCTTCCACCTGGAACGTATCGCTACTCAATGGTACCAATGGTACAAAAAGATAAATGACACCCCTACATGGAAAAAATTTATAAAAATTCTAATGGTATGATTCAACCCAAGAAAATTTGAATATTTCACAGGAGCTCTCACCAAACTCCATCAAACCACTATAGTATGAGAGTACCAAGCTCAATTCGAGAAATTGGTAAATCTTACATCAGGGCTAGATGCCTCATTCTTCCAAAGTTGCTTCATTAGTGGCCTAAAGGAAGAAATTCGATTAGAAGTACAAATGCTCAATCCTATCGACATGATGCACACTGTTGCGTTAGCCCAGATGGCGGAAGAAAAAATCAATAACCAACGTCGACTAGGAAGACTACCAATAGGGAAATCATAGAACACCTACACCATCCCAAAATTAAATAGAGTCTTACCAATTAAATGAATTAGCCCTGAGGAAATGAAGGAAAGAAGAGAAAAGGGCCTTTGCTTTCATTGTGATGAGAAATTCATCCCCAACCACAAATGTATTACACCAAAATTATATATTTTGGATACAATTGAGAATTGTACCCCAAAATAAGAGGATAATATTGAAGTGGAAGTAGTGATGAATACCCAGGAGGAAAATAACAAGGATAAAACAAAAATCTCTTTTAATGCCCTCATAGGTTTTTCCACCCCACAAACTATGAAAGTTAAAGGAGACTTTAAAAAACAAAACCTTATTGTGCTTCTAGACTCTGGCAACACACATGATGACAAAACAAGCTAACTGCTTTATACATCCTTGCAATAATTTCAAAGGTATGGTTGGAAATGGAGGAAGGATTGTGTGCAAGGAAAAGTGCCAAAATATTAAACTCACTATGGGTGATTATAATATGAAAGGGGACATGTATGTACTGCCCTTAGGAGGATGTGACATCATTTTAGGAGTGCAATGGCTACGAACACTTAACACAATCCAATGGGACTTTGAAGACTTATGGATGAAATTCACACAAAAGGACCAAACATATACTATTAAAGGATTAAAATCAGGCCCTTCACAAATCGTAAGTTCCCATAGAATGGAGAAAATTATTCGCAAAGGAGGTAAAGGTATGATTGCACAACTATTTTCCATTCAACCCACCAATGAAGAACAACCAGAAGTGCCCAAATTACAACAACTTCTAGCATGCCATTATCAAGTATTTAATGAACCAAAAGGGTTGCCCCCTCCACATAGCCATGATCATGCCATTCAACTTCTTCCAGGGTATCAACCTCCTAATATTCGACCTTATCGATATCCTTATCTACAAAAAATAAAAATTGAAAAACTAGTACAAGAGTTACTAAAGGCAGGGGTAATTAGACCCAGTGTGAGTCCTTACTCTTCTCCCATTTTATTAGTTTGAAATAAGGATGGGTCATGGCACCTATGCGTTGATTTTTGTGCCCTTAAAAAACTAACCATCAAAGATAAATTTCCCATCCCCATCATCGATGAATTATTAGATGAGCTACATGGAGCTACATACTTTTCAAAATTAGATTTACGATTAGGTTACCATCAAATTCAAGTAAAAGAAAGTGATATTCTAAAAACTACCTTCTGCACTCATGAAGGGCATTATGAATTTATGGTTATGCCATTTGGCCTTACCAACGCCCCTTCTACATTTCAAAGTCTAATGAACAAGGTATTCCACCCTTTCCTTCGAAAATTTATTTTAGTTTTCTTTGATGACATTTTTATTTATAGCAAAACTTGGGAAGATCACTTGCATCATTTAGACCAAGCATTGAAAATTTTGGAGGACAACCAATTATATGCCAAAAGATCAAAATGTTCCTTCAGACAACAAGAAATTGAATATCTCGGACATATTGTCTCTAAAGAAATTAAAGTGGATCCTCACAATATTGAAGATGTGAAAAATTGGCCTATCCCAAAAAATTTGAAAGGCTTGCATGGTTTTTTAGGATTAACAGGGTACTATCGTAAATTTTTCAAAGATTATGGCAAAATCGCAGCCCCCTTGACATATCTACTAAAAAAGAATGCTTTTCTTTGGTCCTCGAAGGCTGACGATGCTTTTACCACCTTAAAAAATGCCATGTGTACCACTCCTGTATTAGCCATGCCATATTTTTCTAAACCATTCACTATTGAAAGCGATGCTTCAGGATTAGGAATAGGTGCCATTCTCATGCAAAATGAAAGACCCTTGGCTTTTACTAGCAAGGCATTTTATAGAAAGGATTTGACCTGATCCACATATGAAAAAGAGATGTTAGCTATTATTCATGCTATTCAACATTGGAGACCTTATCTTATCGGCCAACATTTTATTATTCAAACTGACCATCATAGTCTAAAGTACTTTCTTGAGCTGCACATAACCACTCTTGAACAAAAAAAGTGGGTTACTAAACTATTAGGATATGACTATGAAATCATATATAAAAAAGGAAAGGATAACATGGCCATTGATGCACTTTCAAGAAAATTTGAAGAAATACCCCAATTACATGCCCTTTCCTCTCCTATTCCCAAATGGATAGACCAAGTAATTGAAGAATGGTTTAATGATCCCACGACACAAACATTAATTCAACAAATATAACAAGACCCCACAAGAAAGCCTCACTACTCTTGGAATAATAGCATACTTAGGTACAAAGGACGTCTTGTCCTATCACCCACCTTCTCATATCAAATAAAAATCATCCATGAGTTACATGCCACACCTATTGTAGGACACTATGGATTCCTCAAAACTTATATAAGAGTGGCTAGATCTTTTTATTGGGTAGGTATAAAAAGAGATATCAAGAAATTCATGAATGGATGTGAGACCTGCCAAAGACAAAAATGAGAAATGATAGGTACTTCGGGTCTTCTTCAACCTCTTCCCATTCCAACCAAAACATGGGTTGATATTTCCATGGATTTTATTGAAGGCCTTCCAAAATCTGCAGGCAAGACTACTATTCTAGTTGTAGTGGATCGCTTATCTAAATATGCTCATTTTTCCCCGTGGCCCACCCTTATACAACTAGTACCATCGCCCAAATTTTTCTTGATAATATCTTTAAATTACATGGCATTCCTTCCACTATAGTCAGTGATCATGATCCCACCTTCACTAGCAATTTTTGGAGAGAATTGTTTAAACTCCAGGGCACTCAACTTCGTATGAGTTCTGCTTACCATCCCCAAACCGATGGTCAAACAGAAGTTGTTAATAAATGTTTGGAAACTTACCTACGTTGTTTTATTTCTACTCAACCCCTTCACTGGGTTAAATGGCTTCCTTTAGTTGAATGGTGGTATAATACCTCATATCATACTGCCATTAAGATGACCCCATATGAATCTTTATATGGCCAAGTACCACCATCCATTACCTCTTATATTCCAAGAAGTACCAATGTGCCAACAGTGGAGATGGAACTTTCTACTCGAGATAATATTATTTGCCTTCTCAAAGATAATCTACACACCACACAACATCGTATGAAGCAGCAAGCGAATCAACATAGGATCGAGTGAGATTTTCAAGAAGGAGATATGGTATTCCTTCGTCTTCAACCTTATCATCAAACTTATCTAAAAATCAAAGGTTCCAAAAATTTAGCTCCCAAATTTTATGGTCCTTATAAAGTTCTACAACACATTGGACCCATTGTTTATAGACTCGAGTTACCAAAATATTCCAAAATTCATATCGTGTTCCATATCTCTTGCCTTAAACTAGTAGTTGGCACACACATCACTACAAAAACTTAAATTATTGAGTTCACAGAGGATGGATGACTCATGGTTGAACCAAAGCTATCCTAGATCATCACATTCACCAACCTCGACATCACATTATCACCAAAATTTTGATTCAATGGAGAGGCCTACCTTCCAAATATGCTACATGGGAAACACTTCATCATATCCAACAACAATTTCCTCATTTTACGCTTTGAGGACAAAGATCTTTTTAAGGAGGGTGGCATGTTAGGATCCTAATCCTAACCCTAATACTATTGTTAATTCACTTTACTTATTAATGGACCATTGCATCCTTTCACTTCATGACTCTAGGTTAGATATTTAAATGCATTCACAAGGGTGTAACTTAGCATCCATCAAAGAATAAATATTTTATAGATGCATCGATTGGTTTACCATTAGTGTAAAAGTGATTCAAATACAAATAGTGATTCTTTTCCATTTCCACTTATTTACATATTAATCCATCTATTTCACAGTCAATCAAATTGCTAAGAACTCTGGTTCATAGCAGTGCATCAATATTCAATGTTCCTCCTATTTGCTATTTCATTAATATCCAAAGTATCTCATCATCATCTCTTATATTCAACTTCTCTTTCTCTCCAATATGAATAGCTAACTAGGGTGGCTCTAACCAATGAGGCTCTAATACCACTATTAGCAAATGATCCCAAATATCACGAGTCTATAAGTCCCTAGATCATATAATCTCACATATAATCTCATTAAATCATAATAATAACAATATTGTATAAAATGAAAACTTTATTGATAAAATATAATTCTAGAAACATATAAGATATAAATAAACTTTCATTCATAAATAAGTATTAAGTACCAATTTAGTACCAATTGCTTTTGTACCAATAAACTTTCATTCCTTATCTTATTTCATCATATCCCAATTTAGTACCAATTGCTTTTGTGTGCCTTTCAAATTCATCATTATCCTAATCTCTATCACCATTTGAATGTAATAAGTCATCACAAAAATATTTATCATAACTTGGACCATTATTGATAAATTCTAAATGACTTATACCATCATTATCCCTATCACTATTAAATACTTCCAACCATTAACAACACATTACCCTTTAATTCTGATAGTTTGACCTACATTTTGACCAACATACTCTACATAATCAAAGAAAACATTTTTTTTACTTGCATTCTTATGAACACATCTAAAACTATTACTATCAGATTTAAAAAGCCTTAAATCATAATTCTCTATAGAAATAAATCTAGTGCTATCCTTATTAACATCAAAAATATCTAATTTTTTAAAAATGAGTGACCACCACAAATATTAACAGTCTCACAAATATTTTACATATAAAAATTCTTTGACTCACAACCACTTTCTATATCAATGTCCCTAGTGTCACTTTGAAATAGGTCATATGTGTCATGTTTTATTTCATCACTTTGAGCTTATTACTCAACAATTCATCTTGTTTAGAATATTATTCTTAAGATTTTTATGTCATACTTGTCATAAACACTTCTTTTTCCATAAGCACTTTGTGGGTTGATTCATAGCCCTCCCCATTGTTAAATTCTGATTCTTATACTTCTTGGACTATATGTCATTTTTTATTTTATTCCTTTTGATGTTGTTCTATTTGGTATTATCTTTGTTGATTTCTTTGATAAGGTTTACATGCTTGATTCCATTGATTGAGTGAATTATATCTATAAAATTTGGTGATGTTCCCTTCTTTGTTACATATATGACAATATATTATTTTCTATTTTGGTTTATTCTATGACAATGAGGTAGAAGAATATATTTTTTTGCTAGTGGCCTTTTTGCTAAAATAAGGGCATTATTTGACACTTCATCTTTTACTTGATTTTTTATTTCATTTTCCAAAAGAATATTAACTAACTCTTCAAATGACACTTTTTTTTTGACACTTGAAGAGATGTGACCAATATTTTAAATGATTTTGGAAGTGCTCTAAGTGTAACTAAGACAATAAACTTATCTTCTACTTTCTCTCCCATAGTTTGTAGTTTTGATTTTAAATTTGCTATCCTTCTAAGAAAGTGTTCTATATTTTCACCATCTTGGACTTTTAGTGAATATAATTATGATTGTAAGTGTAAAATAGTGGCTTCATTCCTTCCCTAAAATATTTTGCATAGGTTATCCCAATCCTCTTGTAAAGTTTTGACTTCACTTATGTGTGCTTGTATTCTATATGACATCCCAAATGTTATTATAATTAGTGCTTTTGAATTTTATTGTTTATATTTATGTTTACCTATGGTGTCCTCTTGCTACATTCCAAATATGACAAGTCGGCTGTATATATTTCAATTAATAAAATCACTATTTAGTTATCCAAGAGTAAGGGATTTTTAGTATCTATCATCTTTATACTTTCGATTATCATTTCATTTATGGTTAATCACACTTAGCCTTTAAGGTAGGGACGTGCCCTCCCCGAGTGGTGAATCACTTTATTAGTTACTAATTTATTGATTATCATTCTAAAATATTGTTTTTGTTGCGTATGAGATTTGCATTATTAGTTCATTAAAATTGATTGTGAATAATATAGAGAAGAATTTTTCTTCTCCAATTGTTCTTCTCCAAGTGGTATCAGGAAACCAGTGTGATTTATGAGAAAATTCCAAACGTATCAAAAAAAATTCGAGAATTCACAAGTGAGCTTCTAGTGCAGTAAATTTAGCAAGCAAAGCGGGATAGCACTGTCAATTCATGCTCCAACGAACATCACACGACAACGATTAAATTGACACACATGATTGCTATCAAAATCCAAATCACCACTATAGTGTTTGGAATTACATAGAATTTAACAAAGGAGGAGCTTACCAAATCACGTGCTTCAAACAGTTCCACAGGAAGAAAAATATTGGCATACAAGTCATTTAGAAAGCAACCACCTTAGATGTTTTCAAGCAGAAATCATCAGATATCTAGAGGGATTTCATGCAGGATTCTAAAACTAGAAGGATAGCTGATTTCTCCAAGCAACCTGAGCAAATGCAGCATCGATTATAGTCGTAAGGCGACAAGCCAATCAAATCATATAAAATTTTGAGTTATCAACCTCAAACCTAAGGTACAAAATCAAATTATTAAAGGTGACATCATTCCATGCGATATTTTATTTTTGGTGTTAATTATTTATCTCACACTTAGTGTGTGGAGTTTGTGAAGGCATTTAAATACACGAGTGATCACCTACTACAACATGAATTTGATCACGTAATCCCTCGTGTGCACTTCTGTTAGGTCCAGTCTCATGGTCGTTGTATTATTCTCAATCCTTTGTGTGTTGCTTGTGTCTAGTCGGGTGGTCATGCATTGCTTGTCACTGGTGTTAGTATTTTCATGTACATCATGTGTCATGTGTGTTGCTTATTGTTTGTATCAGTATTATCATCTACATCGATGATCATGCATCGCGTGTCGTTTATGTCGGTCTTGCATAGTATTTGATTCTTAAGTGTCACTTGTGTTAGTCTTGCATAGTATCGAGTCTCATGTATTATCTCCATCACTTCCTAGTGTTTGCTTTCTGTCCACGTGTTCCATTCATTCACTTCCTAGTGGCAACTTTGTCCCTTGGGTTAAGTGTCCTCCTGGTGGTCCTTCATTTTCGTGTCGTGTTGGGTCTCGGTCCTCGTTTCATAGTCCCAAATAGTGTCAAGTGTCAAGTTCGTGTCGAGGTCAAGTATAAAAGACAAAAAACCATGTTGAAAATTGTCAAAAAGTTGCTCAAATTATCAAGTGTCAAAAAGTTTTCAAGGAAGTTAAGAAATCATTCAAAGTTGTCAATAAATGGTTCAAAGTTGTCAAAGAGTTGAACCAAAATTTAAATCTACGTCGCAGTTGGAGCGGCAATTGGTGGAACTTTTGTGGATAAATTTAACAAAATTTTTGCAAAAATTGAAGCTCAAAGGCTTCTAAGCAGGAGATTCTAGAAAGTGCATGAGAAAAAAGTGGACCAAAGGATCTGACGGTCGACTATCAAGCTTGGAGACTCCCAAAAAAGATGCATGAAGACCTCGTCGAAGCCAAGGTACAAAAAATTCTCCTTCTCCTTTCGATATTGGTAGTTATAATTCAAGTCATCAATTTATCAGCCCAATGGCATCCAATACCTCTCCAAACTCCTCACAAGAGAACCTCACTCAAGTAGAAAACAATCATCCCATAATTAATGATGATTTGTTAAGAGAATTAATAGACAACCTTAATATGATGACGTCCAACTTCAAACAAATAGTCGACAAACAACCCCAACCAAATCCTCCTAATCCCAATCACTAGAGTATTGACATTCACTATGATGACTATACACACCACATAGGTCAAAATAGTCAATCCCTAAATCACAACGATCACCAAAATAATGAGGATTGGGGTAACAAAGAAATTTTGGAGTAACAAAGGGGTTCTAATAGACCTTACCAAAATAACAACCATCGATAGAGGGATAACGAGGAATAAGATAGAAATAATGTTCACTACTAACCAAGAGGTCCTACTGGAGTCAATTATCCAAGTGTTGACATGCCTACCTTTGAAGGTCAGGATCCACGTGGGTGGATAGTCAAAATGGAAGGCATATTAGAGTTCTACAAATTTAGGGATGAGGACAAAGTCCCTTTTGCAGTAAAAAAATTAGGCATTGAAGCTTATCAATGGTTTGCATGGTATAAATGGGGGAACGCCCATCGGGCCTTCTTTTGGCATAATTTCAAGAATGCATTTCTTCAAAAATTTGACAAAGGTCCCATAGGTTCATACATAGTATGGTTGTTGTCACTTAAGAAAACAGGATTAGTAGGGGACTATATCCCAGAATTCACCAGTATGCTTCACTATGCGCAAGACCTACAAACGAACATGGTGGTAGTGAATTTTCAAAATGGATTGAAAGTACATATTAAAGTCGAAGTAGACCTACAAAATCCATCCAAGCTAGATGAGTGTATAAGGATTTCTGATTTGGCAGAGACAAAAGTGCACTTAGGCTCATCCACACGACGTGATTCATATGGGTGACCTCAATTCTGCAACAACTCTTTCCACAAAAATGATCAACCATCACGGTACTTCTGCTATAAATGTTGCAATCAACATCCAAAAGATCAAGCATTTACACCATGACAAAAATTTTAGATTGAATATGCAGACCAGAAATAGGAATAAAAAGATGAGTACAATGTACCTGAGGATCCCATAGTTGATGACCAAAGTGAACACGAAGAGGTTGTAGTTGAAGAAGATACCATGACTATTTTAGTACATGCTCTTATGGGGTTATCCTCTCATGATACAATTAAGGTGGTTATGAGTGTCGTCAAATCTTCATCATTTAATCATTATGTGTCAATCTAGGGCGGTGTCCAAGGCTATATACGAAAGCAGGGGTTAACAGACTGATGTTTAGCTCATTTATATCATGGATTTATTCATTGAAAAGTTAGATATTGGGTGTTTGGGGTCTCCTTTCTTACTCCTAAAAACTAAAACCAAACTCCTACTTATCCTTGTAGAATTGAAATTCACACTGTTGCAAAAAAAAACAAACTAAACTATTGCAAAGCTGAAAATAGCAAAATTTAATTGACAGGAAATTACTAAATTGAAATTGCAGCATTGAAATTCAAACTGATAAATAATGAAACTTTCTAAAATTGTAGAAAATAATGTCACTTTTTGAAATGGAACTAACATTCAAAAACTGATAAATAAAGTTGCATAATTTGTAACAAATTAGGCTAACAAGAAATTATGAAAATATTGCAAATTTTGAAACAAATTAGAAACAGATAGTACCGTGTTAAATTCTACCCTAGATGAGTTACCTACCATGCATTCAAATGCCACATTATCCTAATCACTAACCATACAAAAACTATCAAATCTCTGTTGACCTGCTGCAACCAGAAATAATAGAATTCTGTGAGGTAAAAACCCTCCTCTAGTCCTATAAGTGGCCCTTGATTCTTGAACCAAAAGAGGGCAAATAAACTTTCTCTAAACTATTAAGTCCTCACACTCAATGTATAATTGAACATAAATAAATGACAAATGATGCACCTTTATTTCATTCCAGCAACATAACAGTAGTGCAGGGAAAGACCTATAGACTACCGTGCTGCTGTAATACACAATTACAATATCTAAAACTTCTATTACTTATTTCCTCTCTTCTCTCTCTCAACCAGATGAGAGCACTTTATTTATAAAAATAAGGTACATTAAAGATAAGGTTTAATATTGTTACATAGGACTGTTACAACTATTTCAATTATGTTCTTCCACAAATGCAAGGTTTTGACCCTTTAGGCCTTCTCCACTCAAGCTATTGGCTTCCACCGGTGAGGGCTAGGTGTAAGAATGGGCAAGGATACTCCTAAAATGATTGCAATAATCATTTACCTCCTATTTATGGTTATTAAAGATGCATTCAATTAGTTTTAAACCCTCTATGCTTATTTCGGAGCAGCTCTAGAATATCAGGCAACAAAACAAGGTTGTTGTTATATTTGGAAATAGAAGCACATGCAACCAACTGTGGCAGAAAATATGGTTTCTCTGAGCAACTAGATGACTAATCCCACTTTTGGCTTGAGCTGGAGTGGAAAAATTCCATGCCATGCTGTATATGTATAGTTGGATGGAATTTGTATGGAAAAAGTCCAGTTTCCTGCACAACCAACTGTTGACAGAGTTCTTGGTGCCTTAAAGTAATTTTAAAAAAATGGGAAAATGGTGAAATACACTTATGGAAGAAACATAAACCTTATGAATGAAGTACCTAAATATTGTAATACCTAAATTAATGCAGAATATATTGAAATAAACAACCAAAATAGAATATAAAACATGGACAAATTAGTCAAAACAGAGTATATGCACTTTCATCATTTTAACATGTAAATACCATCACATAATGCATAGTATCTCTAAGATTAACATAAAATCACAACATAAGCAATTCCAAATGGGTTTAAAAGTTTATCAAAGTAGTCTTTTATGAGGTAATTTTTTGCCTCATCATTTCCCCCAACCTATTCTAATGCATGTCCTTGTGCATTTTTTTCTGCCATAATAGCACAAAGATCCACATCCAGGTATCACTCATCATACTTCCACAATATACTTCCAACCTGATAGTATCCTTTGTGCATCTGAATCTCCCCGAGCCATTCCTAAAAATATTCTTCCGACTAAGAATCATTATCAAAGTAGTATGGAACATGAGTGATTATAGTTGGCATTCTGTACTTGAGTCCAATCCACTGCTCCTTGACCTCAAATATGGTTTGGATTATGCTTGTAGCCCTTCCTCTTGACCATATTAAATTGTTAGGTGTGACAGGTTCTTTCTTATACAAAGATATAGGTAACTCACCCCATCTAATTTTACAGGCTAACAAAGCATCAGCAAATGATGTTGCACAAAATGTTTGAAAATCATCTATACATGCCTGCAAATTTTATAGGTACATTTTCCTTACCCTATCATTTCTCATTAGTGTATAATGCTTATTGGTGGAATTTCTATGATTTAAGTGGATAGGTCTAATGAGCAAAACAACTTGGGATTCTATGGATTTACTAGCCCTTTTCTCCTGCTCCCAGTAAATCTGATTATGAAGCGTTGATTGAAAAGCCTTCAGATGAATATCGCCAGCAAATATGTGGGGGAGAAAAATAACTTCAGTTGGTAGAAATAAATTATGAATAAATAACTCACATAGTAAATTTTGGAGTTCTCTAGAGCTCTACCAGAAAGCTTCCAAGAATTCACTTGGTGTCTCAAATGTGTGGAAGAGACCAGAGGTAATTCTCATTGTCTGCCATCAGAGGTACCTCTCCTTCAAAATTAAATTGTAAAATCTAGCAGACCTCTGACATTGAACCATGCATTCAGCAATCTGACACATGTCCTGTGCTTGCCCCTTTAATTTATCAATTTCAGAGTCTTTCTGCTTTATTTCTTCTGTTAAGGTCTACATGAGGAGACCTTTCCCTCCAATTGATGGCATTTGGTCATCCAATATGCTATATCCTCATTATATTTTACTAATGAAATTGTTTCATGTGACCTATTCATAGGTTGCATTTGAGGTACAGTATTAACTTGAATGCCAACATTTACTTTTTCTACTATAGGGGATTTTGTTTGTATCCCCACTTCAACTAGCTTAATTTCAAGAATGTTCACATTAACAATATTTTGGGGAATTTGTGGATCTACCTATTCATGGACTATTATGGCTGCTTTTGGGGGTTTTGTTGCCATGGTCATCTGCTGTGGCTCCTTGGACATCTACACAAGTGCCCCTGGTTGCTCATCCCCTAAATTCTGCTATGCTTCTTGTGCTTCGTTAGGTGCAACACTTCCAGGTGAACTTCTTTTTGCATTTTTTGCCAAATTCATTAATAAACTAGCCAATTCATCCCCTGAGTCTATTTGAGAAGGCTGCTATTCCAAAAGTGTGAGCCTAGCCTTTACAAATTCTCTCTTGCCATAACTTGGCAATGATATTATCCTTCTCCTTTAAGGAGGCTTCATTTTGCTCAATCCAGCCTGTTTAGGTCTTGATCACACTTTTTGATGCATGTAATTGAGATTTAATATCAACTTCCTCCTCTTCCTCTACACTTGAATCATCTTTCTCATCTGCTGCTACCTCAAGCTCTTCTTCAGATTTAGGGTAATCTATAAGGGATCTTGGTAGACCAACAACAATTGTGTCTTCCTGTGTTTCCCCTATTTCAGTTTGTTCCTCAGAATATAAGGAATAATTGAGAGAAATGGAAGGCATTTACTCTTCTGCTGTAGTGTCCACATTCTGTCTAGAGATATCTACATCTTGGCCACTGATAGCCTCAACTTCTTGCATATTTTCCTCCCCAAGCTGAGTATGGGTTTCAAAAACATCATTCTATTCCATCTTCTCCTTAGTTTGCATATCCTTTGTATCAGCAAAAATTTGAAGCCTTGAGGATCTCCTCAACCCTAAAATAGATTGCTTCCTATTTATTTTAGAACTAGGAGACCTAGACTCAAAATTTTTGGTTTCTTGCTGATTAGAGGGTTCCCATTCTTCAAAAGTGTGGAATGTTTGTACATCCTCTAAAAATGTGACCTTTATCTTTTGGTCAGAGCCAACATTCCTCTGTGTTCTCATTCATGACAAGGGAGGTCATCCTAGATATGAAGGGGATGTGTCGACAGAAGCTTTAGGTTTATGCTTAGGGTTAGGGGTAGCCTCCTCTGTCTCTTCTCCATAAGTGGGAATCTCAACAATGTTTTCTTCAGCAAACTCATCCCAAGTATGGAAAAAGCGATCAAAAATCCTAGTATTACCCCTAAAGTGATGTTTGCAAATTGTTTTTACTAACCCATGATGCTTGGGTGACCCTCTGACTGCCTAATACTTTTTAGCCATATTTGCAAGTTCTTGGTACAAATACAGAGGCAATTTGACTCTTAATTCAGTGTTTAAATGACTATAGCGGAGGTGAGTTAAAATTCATAAATTATGACCAGAAAGAATAGGGTATTAACCATAACAGGTTAGAAACTTGATGACCCAGACTGTAACTTCATCCCATGGTGGTTGTAGACTGGTTCTCTTAACTCCTTTGCAAATATTGTTGCTTATTATGAACTCCGTAGGTCTGTCAATTTCCCCTCTAAATTGATTAACTAATTCTATTAATGTATTTTTTTTCCAGATTTGCCTATGTGAATCCCTTGCATAGGTAATTTAGTGACTTGGCTAAGAATTTTAGGACTTACTTGAATAGTCATGCCGCTAATTTGAACTTTGTTGCTGCGAAAAGTGTGCGTGAACTCTATTGTTAAACCTTCTAAATGGCCATCAAATTTGTGCAATAAGGGCAAAAAACCCCCTTCCATGAATATTCACATACACTCCTCATCCCTCTACAAAAAATCTATATTTCCTGGTTCAATTTTGTTCTTTTTTCCACCCATGGTGAATTTTCCCGTACCTTGTTTGCTTTAAGTTAAAAATATGTCGCAGGTTTTTTTCTCTCTCGTTCTGGAATACTTCTGTCAGGGAAAGAATGAAACTTGAGGATGATAAACACATGCAAGCAGCACCAGAATGATGATAAATCATGTGACATGAGGTAAATCTTGGCAGGTGGCGGTGGCACATAATTTGCCATTACTCTTATTCTTCCCGTATGCAATTAATTTGTTACGACGTTTGCGGTGATATGGCAAACAATTATTAATGAAAACTACTTGGTTTAAAATAACCTCCCATTGAGTTGTGTGCCAACCAATTACATGCGGTAAAATATTTTCATAGAATCAATGCCTTGAAACCTCCAATTTGAAATCTGCACCTTGGTACAACTTCCAATCCTAATTGGCATAACTTTTACGAATCCATAGAAATTTTAATTGAATTTTGAGCCCAAGCCTCGTGGTTCCAGATTTTTTCATAACTTTTATCATTAGCTTTATTCTTGAGCAAGACATCTTCCAAATATTTCATTCGAGAGTATTTGTATGCAGTAGGTTTATTCCAGAGCAGTTTTATCGTTTCAAGAGAATTTCTTTTGATAACCTTCCAAAACTAACTTATGTATGCTTTTATGCCAGTTAGGGATATCATACATCATACAAGAAGTATTCACACTATTAAAATAGAAAAAGGCACATACCTGAAGAAACTTGTTTATCCACATTTTGTACAAATGTTGTTTTTGGCTGATTCTGTGCTAACTCTTTACATGGTGCAATCTGAACTATAGTGAAACAAAAGAGAAAATGAGTGGAACAAACATTAAAAATGATGGAGTGAAGTGAAAATGAATGGAACAAAGGTGAGTAATAGTGAGAGTGAATGGAATAATGGTGGAGAGTGAGGCAAACATGCCAAAAAAATTGGTTTTAATGTAAGCCCAATTCAGATGCACCTCAAAGAGGTTTTCACATTCCGAATTATTATTATTATTTTTATATATGTTTTTTTATTTGTTTATTTATTTTTTATATATTTTGGTTCATGTCACTTTATTGAGTCCATCTTGGAAGAAGTGATTTCTTCCAATACTGATACATCTAAGTTTCGTACTTGCTTGAGAAACTCCTCCTTGGTTAACGGTTTGTGATATATCCAAAGATGATGACCGTTAACCACCATTTTCCTTCTTGAATCATCTATTGGTGAAAGACATACAACTCCATTTGCAAATACCTCCTCAACCTAACAAGGTATGAGCCATCAAGTTTGCAACTTGCCAGGATAGTCTTCATATCGTGAATCAAACAACAAAGCCCAATCGCCTTGTTGAAATTTCCATTGTTGGATATGACTATCATGCCACAACTTGCATTGTGACTAGATCACCTCGATTTGGTGCAATGCATCCCTCCTTAGCTCATCCAATGCATTGAGCTGCAAAATATGGTTCATTTGTGCCTGTGACAAATCAATACCAACTTCCAAAGTAGTTCAAAGAGTTAGTAATTCAAACTCAATAGGCAAAAGAGGCTTTTTACCATAAACCAATTCATAGAAAGTAAATCCAGTAGTGGATTTCCAAGTGGTGTTATAAGCCCAAATTGCTTTAGGTAACTTCTCTACCCAATTCTTCCTATGGGCTGCTATAGTTTTGGTTAAGATCCTCTCTAATTCCCTATTTTTCACTTCAACTTGGCCATTGGCTTGTGGATGTTAAGGTGAGGATTTGCGATGTTTGATTTCATACAAATTTGTAAAGGCTTCAACAAATTTTGAGGTAAAATGATGTCCCTGATCAGTGGTGATAGAATGTGGGTCTCCAAATCATAGAAATATTTGTGAATACAGGAAATAAATAACTTTCTCTTCTCAGGCATGCTTAAAAGAATGGGCTTCTACCCACTTGGTTACATAATTAGTACATACCAAGATATGCACTTTCCCTCGGGAAGGTGGATCAATGGGTCCTACAAAATCTAGCCCCCACCTTTCAAATCGTTTTGTACCTAATTGAGGTTGTAAAGGCATTTCACTAGTAAACCCATCCTTTGGCATGCATCACAATTTTTGACATACCTTTTGACATCTCTGTGCAAGGATGGCCAGTAGTAACCAGTACCTAAAATATTACGAATGGTACTTTTCACTAAATAATGCCCTCCTAATGGTTCATCATGACATGCTCATAGGATGTCATATACCTAATCCTTGTGAACACACCTGTGCAAAACATGGTCAAGACTGCATTTAAACAATAAACCTCCTATCCATTCAAAAGAAGAACTTTGCTTGATCGAATGTTTCTTTTGTTTAGGAGTAAAGTGAAGAGGAATATTCCCTGTAGCTAAATAATTAGCTATATCTATAAACCTATAGAAACAACAAACAATTTCTCATCAAGAAATGCATCTTCAACCAATTCCTTCTTATCTGCATTTGAAAATCTTGAGAAGAAATATGCCACTACATTAGCTTTCCCTGGTTTATTAACTATAGTGATATCAAATTCTTGCAATAGTATTAACCAATGAATAATTCTTACACTAACAAGAGGTTTATTCATCAAATACTTTACAGCAGCATGGTCTGTGTGGATGAATATGGGATGTCCCGTGATATAGTGTCAGAATTTGTTAATAGCATACACCATAGCTAAAAATTCCTGCTCAGTTGTGGTATAATTATTTTTAGCTCCAGTTAAATATTTACTAATGTAGTATATGGCATAATGTTGTCCATCTTCAATCTGCCCTAACGCAGCTCCAATAGCAGTATTGGAAGTATCAGTATGAAAATGGAATGGTAAATCCCAATTAGGACCTCTCAATATAGGCCGAGTTGTTAATTTTTCCTTTAAAACTTCAAAGGACTATTGACACCTAGCAGACCAAACAAATTCAGAATCCTTTGTTATTAATGCGAACATTGGATTAGCAATGGTACTGAAATTAGAAATAAATTTGTGATAAAATCCAATATGTCCAAAGAAACTATGGACATCAGTTTGAGTTTGTGGAGGAGGAAGGTTCTTGATGACCTCTACCTTTTTAGGATCAACTTTAATTCCATAAGTAGAAATATGATGTCCAAGAACAATTCCGTCTTCCATCATCAAGAAACATTTATCATGATTTAGAGACAAATGATATGTTTCATAGCATATTATCAAGTTGTTCTAAAGTATATTCAAATGTATATCCAAACACTGTGAAGTCATCCATATAAATCTCTACACTTTCATTTGTTAGATCAGAAAAGATAGCCAAAAAAACTCTCTAAAATGTTGCTAGTGCATTGCACAAACCGAAGGGTAATACTCTGTAAGCAAATTTTCCCCAAGGACATGTGAAAGTTGTCTTTTCCTGGTCTTCTGGTGTAACCTGGATCTGATTATAACCACTAAAACCATCAAGGAAATAAAAAAATTTCTTACTAGCAAGGGTGTCCAACACGGTAATGGAAAGTGATCTTTATGTGTGACCTTATTCAATTCCCTGTAGTCCACACATACTCTCATCTTACCATTTTTATTTGGAATAATGACCAATGGTGAAACCCACCTACTGTCTGAAATTGGATAAATGAATCCTACATCCAATAGTTTTTTGATTTCTTCTTTAACAATATCCTTTAGAGTAGGATTCAGATGCCTTTGTGGTTGTCTTACTGGTTTGACATATTTAGTGTATATCCTATGTGTACACACATCAGGGTGAATTCCAATCATGTCCTTATAACTCCAAGCAAAAGCTTGAACATGTCTCTGTAAAACAACAAATAATTTGGCTTCTTGCTCATTAGTCAACCAACTATTAATGTTCAAAAAATTTCCTGGTTGTATCTCAATCTGCTTAATCCCTGGATAAACAGAGTTGATAGCCTCATATTTACTAATTAAAGTATTTAAGGGACAATGATGTGGCTGCAGAGTATGAAATACTCTTGATTTTGGTGTAAATGTGATACCTGATGGGATCATTTGCATAGGACAAATGAAATAAGTCAGAATATGATGATGCCATCCATGTGGCAATGTGAAGGAGCTTTCTTGTAGTGGAATAGATGACAGATGTTCAATAGTTTGTTCTTCATATTTCCATTACAAACGATGGACAAGAATTTGATCATCCCTAAGGCCTTCTTATTACAATGTTTTCACCAAAATTATTTTATGTTCAAAGATTTCTCTTTTTAGTGAATTAAGTTCTTCAATATGTTCTTTTACTACAATGGTGGCCAAGGTGACAATAGTTTCTTCTTCTTCATCAGATTCAAGATACCATATCTGTCCAAAAAATTTGGTTGAAGGTTGGGCTTGTGGATACAAGGAAATATTTTTTAGGTCTACACCATTTGAAATGGTCATCTCACCTGACCTGCAGTCTATAAATGTAGTTGCAGTGGTAAGCCAAGGTCGTCCTAGAATAATAGGATAACCATTAGATGATTTTCTAGGCTACAACACCAAGAAATCTATAGGGTATTTCCAAGAAGACACTTCAATGGCAACATCCTCCAGAATTCCTTTCGGTTTAGCTACTGACCTATCTGCCATTTTCAAAACTATGGTAGTAGGACTAAGGTTATTGAGTTGCAATTTTTGCATGATTTACTTAGTCATCATGTTGATTATAGATCCTAAATCGATAAGTACATTTGGAATTTGAACTAACCCAATAGTAATTATAACTACTGGACTCCCTGGATCACCATATTTAGGAGGTACTAGTTTTCCAAAAAGTAGGTCAGCCAACTTACCTTCTACTTGTACAGTCTTAGTAAAGGCTTTCTTCTTTCTGCTAGGTTTCCTAATACACAACTCCTAAATTGTTTTCTTAATCAGAGGTACATCCTTTATTGCCTGCAACAAAGGGAGTGAAATAGACATTTTCCTCAATTATATGATTAATTTTGATTCAGGAGTAGTGATAGTGTGGTCAAACCTTTCAGGATACGGTAGGTCTACCGAGGCAGGTATAATTTTTCCTTGTAAACTTTCTATTTTTTCCTCTTTTTGCTCTGTTTATGGTTTTTATGAACTTGAATTTTTTTTCTTTCTATCAATTTATTCAATAGTGGGTGGTTCAGGGTCAGGTAAAACCTTCCCTAAACATAAATGGATGTTACTACATTCAAGGACATGGACTGCAGCAGTCTCTTCAGACTCAGCTCCATAAATAGGGGTTGCTTGTCTGTTGTTATTGGGGTTAGCCATAGGCTGATCTGGAAGTGGAGGTTGCTTAATTGGTTGTGGTTGTTGTGGTTGAACTATTCCCTAAAAATTTTGATTAGGGGCTGACAGAAAGTGTTGACTTGGTGATTGATACCTCTGCTGCCCTTGATAGGATGGGTATTGTGGCCCCATATTTACCCTGACTGATTTGGTACCCAAGATGGATTAACTGAATGCCATGGCTGATTCCAACCAGAATGTGACCAATCTTGAGGGGCTGCCCAAGATTGATTCCAAGTTTGGGGAGGAGGTTCGGTATATGCCCATGGCATATTCCAAGGATTATGTCCCCAATTTGAAGAAAAGCAAGGGGTATTTTGGTTTTTTATGAAGTTGCCTCCTGGTCTTTGCCCAATAGCATGAAGTTCTTCAACTTGGGCTTCTAAAACACTCCAAAGATGGGGCAAAAGGTGATATTTATCAATTTTATGATCCTTTGAGCAAATGCCACAAATTGCTAAAATTGAGGTCTTGTCCAAAGGATAATCTTGTAGAGCATGCTTATTTTTGCACCTAGGACAATAGATAGACAGGTGTGGTGAAGAATTGGCTCTTGTATTCCTTTCTCCTAAAGCAGTGTTTAGTTGAACAAGTATATCTATTTTCATATTAGCCATTTACTCCATCAAATATTTTATATCAGTATTACCAGGATTCCTTTTCCTTCTTTGCCTAGTGTGAGAATAATTTCTACACAACTCTACAATATCATTAATATCAAGCTGGTTTATATCTCCTTTTCCCATTAAGTCTAATACCTCTCTAGAATCATCCTACAAACCTCTCAAAAATATAGTTTTTAATAAGTTAGTTTCCACAGGACCACATCTCTTTTGGATAAAGGTAAATCTATCAATATAATCCTCTAAGTTTTCATCCTCTTCTTGTCTTATCCGAAACAACTCATACTTCTTATTCCTCACTCTACAATGCTCCTCATACTTATCAAAAAATGTAGTTTCCATTTGATCCTAAGTGCGGATTGAATTTGGTTCAAGGCTCGTAAACCATCGTAAGGCTGCATATTTGAGTGTAGAGGGAAATAACTTCAATTTTTGGTTATAATTGACATAGTCATAAGTCTGACATAGGACCTTGAATTAAAACAAAAATTGATCAGGATCTTCAGAAACAACTCCCTAAATATTGGTAATACTAAGGGTGAAATTGTTTTCATAGGAGCATTCTGATTAGGATTCAAATGAATAGGGTATTCAAAAGTTCGAATAGGAGGATTTTCAGCATCATGACCAACAATATCCCTATCATTTTCTCTTTGTTTTTTCATAGGTGCTTCCTCAGCTTTAATTTATTCAAATGGTTTAGATGGATTAGCCCTATGGGTATGTCTAGAAGCAAGTGCCTCTAAGAGCTCTTCTTGCAAAGATCCTATAATTTCAATTGATGAAGAAGATGATTCTCTTTTAAGTATTTTAGGAAGTTCATACATAGGCAGATCTTCACTTGATCGTGAATAACGCCTTGGTGGAAAAGAGCCAGTTCTGATAAACCTTTGTCTTTCATCTCTTGGCCTATGCATTCATGCCTATTTACTAAATAAATTAAACCTCAGGTTTCCAAAAACTATTTCCTGAAACATGATAGTTTTTGGACTACTAGACCTCTCCTAACAACACCTAAGTATCCATGAAAATGACACCAAAAATGATGAGTGTTGTCAAATCTTCATCATTTAATCATTATGTGTCAATCCAGGGCGGTGTCCAAGGCTATATACGAAAGCAGGGGTTAACAGAATGATGTTTAGTTCATTTAGATCATGGATTTATTCATGGAACAGTTAGATATTGGGGTATTTAGGGTCTCCTTTCTTACTCATAAAAACTAAAACCAAACTCCTACTTATCCTTGCAAAATTGAAATTCACACTGTTGTAGAAAAAATCAAACTAAAATATTACAAAGCTGAAAATAGCAAAATTTAATTGATAGGAAATTACTAAATTTAAATTGCAGCATTGGCATTGAAACTGATAAATAATGAAACTTTATGAAATTGCAAAAAATAGTGTCACTTTCTAAAATGGAACTAACATTCAAAAACTGAAAAATAACATTGCACAATTTGTAACAAATTAGGCTGACAAGAAATTATGGAAATATTGCAAATTATGAAACAAATTAGAAATAGAAAGTACTGTGTTAAATTCTACCCTAGATGAGTTACCTACCATGCATTCAAATGCCACATTATCCTAATCACTAACCATACAAAAACTGTCATATCTCTGCTAACCTGCTGTAGCTAGAAATAGCAGAATTCTGTCAGGTAAAAACCCTCCTCTGGACCTAGAAGTGGCCCTTGCTTCCTAAACCAAAAGAGGGCAAATAAACTTGCTCTAAACTATTAAGTCCTCACACTCAACATAGAATTGAACATAAATAAATGACAAATGATGCACCTTTATTTCATTCCAGCAACATAATAGTAGTGCAGGGAAAGACTTGCAGACTACTATGCTACTGTAATACACAATTACAATATCTGAAACTTCTATTACTTATTTCCTCCCTTCTCTCTCTCTCAACCAGATGGAAGCAATTTATTTATACAAATAAGGTACATTAACGATAAGTTTTAATTATGTTACATAGGATTGTTACAACTATTTCAATTTTTTTTTTCCACAAATGTAAGGTTTTGACCCTTCAGGCCTTCTCCACTCAAGCTACTGGCTTCCACCGGTGAGGGACAGGTGTAAGAATGGATAAGGATACTCCTAAAATTATTGTAGTCACTATTTACCTCCTATTTATGGTGATTAAAGATGCATTTAGTTAGTTTTAAATCCTCTATGCTTATTTCAGAGCAACTCTGAAATATCAGGTAGCATAACAAGGTTGTTATATTTGGTAACAGAAGCACATGCGACCAACTGTGGTGGTGGATATGGTTTCTCTGACCACCTAGATGACTAATTCCACTTTTGGTTTGAGCTGAAGTGGACAAATTCCATGCCATGTTGTATATGTACAACTGGCTAGAATTTGTATGGAAAAAGTCTAGTTTCCTGCACAACCAACTATTGACAGAGTTCTTGGTGCCTTAAAGTAATTTTAAAAAAATGGGCAAACGGTGAAATACACTTATGGAAGAAACATAAACCTTATGAATGAAGTACCTAAATATTGTAATACCTAAATTAATGTAGAATATACTAAAATAAACAACCAAAATAGAATATAAAACATGGACAAATTAGTCAAAACAGAGTATATGCACTTTCATCATTTTAACATGTAAATACCATCACATAATGCATAGTATCTCTAAGATTAACATAAAATCACAACATAAGCAATTCCAAATGGGTTTAAAAGTTTATTAAAGTAGTATTTTATGAGGCAATTTTTTGCCTCATCAGGTGGTAGGTTTCATTCAGAAAAATAAGGTGACAATATTAATTGATTCAGGAAGTACTCACAACTTCATTGATGCAAAAATTGCAAGGGCATTGTATTTGCATGTCTAATATTCTAGTCAAGATCAGTTTCAAGTCAAAACTGCAAGTAGGAAAATTTCTCAATGTTTAGGTAAGACATCTCTAGTTTCATTATAAATGGGTATGCATACTTGGAAAGATCCTCTTTTTGTTATGAAATTAGGAAATTTAGAAGTTATTTTAGGCATTGCATGGATGGAACAATTGGAAACCACCGTGGGTTTTAATCACAAACATCACTTTGTGGAATGGCAAGCCAATGGGAGAACCATTCGTCTTCAAGGATTACCCACACCTCCATCAAAAATTGTAAGTTCACATAGCATGGAAAAGATATTAAGAAAATATGGTGGGGTGTTCATAGCCTGAATACATTGCATAGAGAAATTAGACCAAGATATGCCTGAAATCAAAGAAGAAGATCTTCAAAGCATTGTGGCTAACTATGAGGAGGTTTTTCAAGAACCAAAAGGACTACCCCCCAAAAGATCTCATGACCATGCCATACATCTAGTGTCTGGTAATTTTCCACCCAATGGTCGTCCGTATCGATATCCCCAACCCCAAAAAACAAAATTTGAGAATATTGTCCAAGAAATATTAGACCATGGTGTCATCCATCATAGTACTAGCTCTTACTCCTCATCAGTAGTATTAGCTCGTCAAAAAGACAATTCTTGGCGTATGTGTCCTAATTTTTGCCCTCTCAAAAAAATAATGATCAAAGATAAATTTCCTATCCCTATCATTGATGATTTACTAGATGAAATACATGTTGCCAAATTCTTTACCAATTTAGACTTATGTTTAGTGTTCCATCAAATCCAAGTTAGATAAGAAGATATCCCCAAGATAGCTTTTCGAACTCATGAAGGTGATTATGAATTCTTGGTCATGCCCTTTGGTCTCACTAATGCACCATCTACATTCTAAAGTATCATGAACTAGGTGTTTCGTCCATTCCTACACAATTTTTTTCTAGTCTTCTTTGATGACATACTCATCTATAGTAAATCATGGAAGGATCATCTATCACATGTGGGAAGAGTTCTTTACATCATACACAAAGAAAAGTTGTTTTTCAAATGATCTAAATGCTCCTTTGGTGTTCAATAAGTTGAGTACCTCAGTCATTTAGTATTTTAGGAAGGTGTTAAAGTGGATCCCAATAATATTAAGTTAATTTAGGATTGGCATTTACCTAAAAATATCAAGAAACTTCATGGTTTTTTGGGTCTCACTGGCTATTATTGCAAATTTATGCATAAATATGGTAAAATTATGGGTCCTCTCATAGCGCTCACTAAGAAGGATGCTTTTAATTGGTCCGACGCAACTACTCAAGCCTTAGAGGATCTCAAGGAGGCAATGTGTATGACTCCAATTTTGGCCACTTTAGATTTTCAAAAACCATTTATCATTGAATGTGATGCCTTAGGAACAGGTATTGGGGCAGTATTAATGTAGGAGGGTCATCCCTTGGCATTTGAAAGTAAACAAATTTTAGGGAATAATTTGGGTAGATCCACTTATGAAAAAGAAATGTTGGCTATTCTACATGCAATGGAAAAATGGAGGAACTACTTAATCAATAGCCATTTTATAATTAAAACCGATCACAACAGTCTCAAGCATTTTTTAGAATAAAGGTTTTATTATCCCGAACAAAATAAGTGATTGACTAAATTATTGGGATATGATTTTGTGATTGAATATAAGAAAGGAAAAGAAAATGTGGTAGCTAATGCACTATCTAGAAAATACAAAGATGAAGTAGTCATTAATGCCATTTCAGGACCTTGTTCACAATGGGTATCTCAGTTTCAGGAAGAATGGTTGTCTGATAGTGAAACATCTCAAATAATTGAAGAATTGTCTATGGGTTCCTCTAAGTACCTTATTTTCACATATGATAACCAAATATTATGTAAGAAGAGTCGCATTTACATCCCACATAACTCAACAATCAATTCATAGATTCTAGAGGAGTCACATGCTTCCACATCAACAAGACATTCAGGATTTCTAAAAACCTACATACGGGTCAAACAATCCTTTTGTTGGAAAGGGTTAAAAGCAAAGGTCAAGCAATGGGTAGCAGAGTGTGAAGTATGCCAATGCAATAAGGGAGAAACAATCAAGTCACCAGGATTGCTTCAATCGTTACCTATTCAAGATCATCAGTGGGAACATATATCCATGGATTTTATTGAAGGTCTTCCTAAGTCGGAAGGTAAAACAATAATTTTTGTGGTAGTTGATCGCCTTTCCAAATATGCTCATTTTCAGGATTTACAATATCTATTTCAGAAATAAAAGTGGCCAAGGTATTTATGGATTCAATTTTTAAATTACACGGAATGCCCAAAAATATTGAAAGTGATAGAGATCCCATTTTTACTAGTAATTTTAGGAAATATTTTTTTTGACTTAGTGGTACCAAATTAAACATGTCTTTCGCATACCATCCACAAAAAAATGGTCAAATAGAGTTAGTTAAAAAAAATTTGGGTACTTATCTGAGATTTTTCGTACAAGATAAACAATATCAATGGATTCAATGGCTATCGTTGGCAGAATGGTGTTACAATACTTCCTACCATTATTCCACCAAGATGTCTCCTTTTGAAGTATTGTATGGAACTAAGCCACCAAAAGTAGCAGATTATGTACCAGGATCTTCCAAAGTGGTCCAAGTAGATGATTGGTTGTAGTAACGACAAGCAATGCTCACTATTCTGAAAGATAATTTGGTACAAGCACAAAATTGTATGAAGCAGCAACAAGATAGGCATCATTCGAAAAGGGCATTCAATATTGGGGATATGGTGTTCTTACATTTTCAGCCCTACAAGCAATTGTCTTTGAAGATAAAATCTAGTCAAAAATTGGTGCCACGATTTTATGGTCCTTATAGAATTGTGCATCGCATTGGGAAAGTAGCATATCAATTGGAGTTACCCCAATCCTCTCGCATACACCCTGTGTTTCATGTCTCCTATCTCAAAAAGGTGATTGGCCAAAAAGTACAATCTCAGTCAAAATTAATAGTGTTGGATGAAGAAGGGTGTATATATATCCAACTAGAAGTAGTTGTACAAACCAGAATACATAGACTAAGATCTCGTCACATCCAAGAGTTTCTCATCAAGTGGTAGGACTTACCTGAAGAAGATGCAACCTGGGAATCTAACAAAATTTTCCAATCATTTCCAACTTTGAGGACAAATATTTTCGAGGAGGGGAGTCATGCTACATTCCAAATATGACAAGTCGGTTGTATATATTTGAATTCATAAAATCACTATTTAGTTATCTAAAAGTAAGGGATTTTTAGTATCTATCATATTTATACTTTCGGTTATCATTTCATTTGTGATCAATCGCACTTAGCCTTTAAGGCAGGGACGTGTCGTCCTTGAGAGGTGAATCGCTTTATTCGTTTACTGATTTATTGATTATCATTCTGAAATATTTTTTTTGCTGCGTATGAGATTTGCATTATTAGTTCATTGAAATTGATTATGAATAATATAGAGAAGAATTGTTCTTCTCCACCTCTAGAATGTTTTTATCTCTAGTAAATTTTTCCCAAAAATTTTCAATAATAATTATTGATCTCGTATTATTTTTTAAGGTGTATGTATTGAATTCTCACTAAACTCAAGGGGAGTAATATCTTAGCAATTTTTTAAAAAATATGGTTCAACAGGAGGTAAGCCATCCAAAATCCAAAAGAAAGTTGAGGCAAGACCGAATGTAAAAGAGCATGGACTAGAATACTAAGTTTTGAAGGAAAGTCCAAATAATAGAGATACAAATAAATTAAATTGGATTTCCAAGGATGGGTTTTGGCAAATACAAGTACAAAATTATGGTAACCAGACCCTCAAGGTCAAAGTTGATGGCAAGGTGATAAAACTAGAGTTTTGATAAGGGTCCAAGACAAATTTGTGAGCAAAATAGCTAGAACTAAAAAAAAGAATGACTTGGACATACTGATAAAATTATGATATCTAGTAATTATAGGTTGGTAGTAATAACTAGAACATAAAATAAGAGAAAAGGCAAATAAAATCATTAGGAACGCCAATCGAACCAAGAAATAGAAAAAATATTGAAACTTTGGTTACACTTCAAAGTAAGGTTGCATACAAAAGGTAAGAATTAGGGTTTCAATAAAATCTTGGGGAAGTATCACACACAAAAGGGTGGTAACCTGGGTTCAAGAGGTGTTTGGCCTTCATGGGTGCTCGGTTCTTCTCCTGCAAATAAGTTCAACATTAAATACAACATAGAGGCTATCGAGGAGTAACCATGGACCTAATGAAATTAGTTGTAGGAGATATATAAATCTAATCATTATATATTCCTAGCATGGGTAGTTGGCATAGGCAGTAGAGTTTCACTTCTAAAAGAACCAAGCCCTTGCAACATTAATGGCTCCAAATCTAGAGACCTTGATATTTATTGCAATCAATGTGATGGATATTGGAAATTTTTTTGAAAGGGATATTTTGAATTTTGGGAGGGAAAATTTTCCAACTTTTGTTTATAAATATTAATATTTTCTTCATTGTAAAGCATCAAAAATTTGTTGTATTTGTGCACAATATCTGGCCTTGTATGATAGTCTAGCTCAAGCCTTGAGTTACTCTATTGATATGTTTTGAGCTCTTCCTTGGGCATGAATGTAATTTAGTTATGTAATATATAAGAAGTTGACTATTCTTCCTCTGTCATATTTCTTGTATGTGCATATTTGTGATGTTTTATGTTTGATGGAACCATGTTCCTTATGTGTTGTCGAAAACAATGCATGTGTTCATTACTCCCACTGTCATATGAAAGAGATTTAGGATCTTAACACATTGAATCCTTTAGAATAGGATTTTAATTTTAAGTTATTTCAATTTAGCTTACTAATTTTCTCTCTATCACTTTTCCAAGACAAAACCCGGTAGACTAGGCTAACTTAGGAAGAAGAGTGTCAATATCACATCTAAACAAGGATCCAAATTTGATAAAAAATCCTAGAGGTTATCCCTAGAGCTACATCCCATGCTCCCCATACTTCTTAAATTAACGCTCTTGACAATCGTAGTGGATGATTACTATGCTCGAAGCGTGAGACCAAAAATGGTTCCCAATAGTGTAAAATATGGTCCTTTTGTAACTAAGATTTTGAGAGATTTTTGTATTTGTCATGGTGCCTTTAAAATTTTCTCAAATTATGATCACTTATAATGTCTACCTAAATTTCTTCAATAATATGATCAACCTTTATAATTTCCTTTCTTTCAAATAAATTATTTTAATTTTTTTACTTGGTTATTGGAATGGTTGCAAATTTAAAATTATTTTAAACAAGTAGAAAACCTTTTGACTCCCTAGTTAGTTTTCTATGAATTATTTGATATTCTTGAAATCTTTTTATTTTTTCCAAATATAAATTTTTCAATGTTTTCATTTATTTTGCTTCTTAAAATTGTTGTTCAATATTTCTTCAATATTTTCTCTTTTATTATAGCAATCAAATTTAGAGAAAAATAAGAAAAGAAGAATAAATCTCCTACCTTATGAAAAATACTTCAATAATTTATCTTTATATTTGAACTTGTATTCAATGTCTCTGCTTTGAAAAACATCCTTTCAACAATGTGCCTTTCAAAAAATTTCTTTTAAAAAATCCTTTGCAAATCAATTACATGTTAAAAATCAAATGAAATTTAATATTTTGAAAAAAATATTTGTATGATTTTTTTTTCTCAAAGTGCAAGCCAACATTTCTTTTCAATATTTTCAATTCTTTTCATATATATATTTTTTCAATATTTCCTTTTCCTAACTCTTATGAATTTTTTTCTTGTCTTTTATATCATGATAACATGAAACACATAAAACAAACCAATATTACTCATGAGAGTTCTCTATTTTTATGTCCTATTCAAAGTGAGGAGTGAAATATTCCTTATAAAGGATTACTATAAGTCAAGTCAATCCACTTTATGAATGTGGGATAGATCTGTTTTTTAATGTTAAATACTTAATGAAAAACTACCACAAGATCTAAAATAAACATGCTATATCAAATATATGATAATGGTAATATTTAAAGAATATAAAACTTATGAAATACTTCTACAAATACTCAAAAAACTATCATTAAAAAATGCTCACGAAAATATTGAAAATGCTCTTGTATAAAGATCTACTAATGCATGCTATAAGCAATGCTCCTTTTCAATACATATTATAATGTTGTCACAAATATATAATAGTATGTGACTCTTCACTTTCCTACTCTAAGGACACATGTGCACTCTACATAATGGACACTTGTGCACATGCACACCTAACTACAAGACACTTGTGCATTTCCTGCACATTATTACATTACATAAAATATAACTTACACTCCTAATCTAAATATGTACACAAGGTGGCACATTAGCATGTACCAAATAATGTAATATATTCTAAAACCCCCTTGTATTAAATTATTTGAGATGAACTTCTCTTTATTTGCATAGATAATCTCTGAATGTTTGAAATTTGTTTCATCTTAGAGCTTTTATAAATATATCCGCTAGTTGTTCTTTTGTAGGTATATATTTCAAACTGATATGATGATTTAAAAAATGATCTCTAATGAAATTATGTTGTGCCTCAATATTCTTAGTTCGTTCATGTACAATTGGATTTTTTATCAGATCGATTACTCCTTGATTATCACAATGTTTAAAGTTGGAGTTCGTTTGATTCCCATGTCAGATAATATATATTGTAGGCACAAAGCTTCACAAGTTGTATCTCTGGTTGCATGATATTCTAATTTAGCAGATGATTGTGCTACTATATGTTGTTTCTTACTATGCTAAGATATTGGTCTTGATCCAAGATAAAAAAATATACCCTGAAGTAGATTTTCTATCATCAATAGAACCAACATAATCAAAATCAGAATAACCCTGTAGAAAAAAAGCTTTAAAATTCTTCATATAAGTTAGTCCATAATCATAGTCTTCTTGATATATTATAGTATTCTTTTTGTATCTTTCCAATGACTCTCTCTTGGCTCTTGCATGAAAAGATAAGTTACAACAAAAACTAGATCAGGTTAAGTATTTGTCAAATATAGGAGACTTCCAATTAATTGGTTGGACCTTGCAGTTGAAACCAAAGGAGTTATATCATTTTTGGATAATTGAAGCCCTTGTTCCATAGGTGTATATTTAGGCTTACAATCCTTCATTTTATATTTTCAAGTAGATATTTTGCATATTTTGATTGTGTAATTGTAATATTATCTTCATTTTGATGAATTTCTAGACCAAGACAATAATTCATCAGTCCTAAATCTATCATTTCAAATGCCTTCTCAAGATATTTTTTATCTCACATATTAGTTTTCCAAAAAATTTAGTAATCACTATATCATCAACATACACTATAAGAATTAATATATCATTTCCATTTTTTTGTATATAGACTTGGATCGTATGTACTTTGTTTGAAGTTATGTTGTAGCAAATGATTATTAATTAATATAGTTCATGCTCTAGGAGCTTGCTTTAGACCATATAAAAATTTGTTTAATTTGCAAACCTTATGCTCTTGACCTTTAATAATAAATCCTTCCGATTGTGACATGTAGACCTCCTCTTCTAATTCACCATTAAGAAAAACACTTTTTATTTAATGAAGTTTCCAACCCTAATGAACTGCTAAAGCACATATTATTCTAATAGTAGTCATTCTAGTTATTGGTGCAAATGTTTCTTCATAGTCAATTCCCTTTGTTTGAGTATATCCTTTGGCTATTAATCGAGCTTTGTACTTGTCAAGTGTTCCATCTACTTTATACTTAATCTTGTAAACCCATTTGCAACCCACAACTTTCTTTCTTGGAGGTAATTCGACTAGATTCCATATTTTATTCTTTTGTAGTGATGAGTATTCAAATTCCATAGCTGCCTTCCAATGTGAATGATTTAGAGCTTGAAGTATTTATGTTGGTTCTACTACAGTGCTTAGTAATCCTCTACTCATTCTACTTTGACTACAAGTTTAAGGTCTTATAGTAGTAAGATCTGGAATTTATTCCAAGTTTGATTCCCTGAGTGTGTTTCTAAGCCATATTGGTTCCTTCCTTTGAGAGAATGTGGAAGCATATATACTTTCAATTTCTTTATCTTGGAATTTTGACTCTGTCTCTTCATTTACCAAGTCTCCCTCTAAGAAATTTAGAACTTCTACATAATTATTTTATTTTTCAGTTTCACTCTTGATTTTTTATCAAAAACTACATCTCTACTTATATAAACCTTATTTTAATTGGATCTATTATTCCATACCCTGCAGATTCATCATCATAGCCAAAAAATATTCCAACCATAGTTTTTATCTAATTTTATCCTTTTCTATTCTGGATATACATATAAGCTTTGCATCCAAATATTCTTAACTTTTTAGTATTTGGTTTTTGTCCTGACCATGCTTCTTCTTGTGTAACATAATTGTGTATTCTTGTAGGTAATCTATTTTGTAAATATATTGTTTTTTTGACTACTTTTGCCCAATACTGATGATCAATATGAGCTTCTTTTATCATACATTTTACCATTTCCATTATAGACCTATTTCTTCTTTCTGTAATTCCATTTTTTTGTGGTGAATATGTTTTAGTGAGTTATATTTTAATTCCATTTTCTTCTAGAAATAGATCAAATTATTTTGATACAAATTCACCTCCTCTATATGAACAAATAATTTTGATAGTCTTTCTTGATTCATTTTCTACTTGAAGTTTGAATTGTTTAAAATGACTAAATGCCTTTGATTTGTACTTCATGAAGTATACCCACATTTTTCTGGTATGATCATCAAAAAATAGTTGAAAATACTTATGTCCTCTAATAATACTAACATTCATTTGACCACATAAATCTGTATATATTAATTCTAATGACTGTTTAGATATATGTCGATGAAGTTCAAAAGGAATTCTATGTTTTTTTCCTACTAAACATTGTGGACAAATAGTGGATACCCAAGATAGGTTTGGTATCCCTTCAACCATTTTATTTATAGATGATGTACTGGTATGTCCTAAAACTTTATGCCATAGAGTTGATATCTTAGCTGAAAAAGATAAATGTGTAGTAGTATCCAAAATAAATAGACTACCTTTATTGGAACCTAAAGCTATCATTTTTCCTTGTTTGATGATATGACATTGTTTTCTTCCATTTATAATTTTGAATTCTACTATCATATCTTGATCCATGAGTTGAGAAACTGAGAGAATATTGGTAGTCAATCCAGGAATATATAACACATTGTTAATGATTCCTTTTCCATTTATTAGATTGACCAAAATATTTCCTATTCCTCTTACTTCATAAGTTTTACTATCTGCTATAGCAACTGGTTTCTCATTTTTTTCTTGTAGAGAATCAAACCATTGTTTTTTTCTAGTCATATGTTTGCTTGCTCCTGAATCTATGTACCAATAATCCATAATTATTTTATTTTTTAATTTTCTAGTTTGTATGAATTTGACTACCTTATGACTCCCTAGTTTCAAATATATAATTGAATACATTTCAAAAATCTAATTTGATGTTGAAGTTCTTATGGCCCCCAAATAAGAAATTCAAAAATTTTTAACCCTAATTTGATGTGGTAATCCTTATCTCGACAAATTTTAAAAATATTTTCAAATATTGAAATGTTTTATAAAGTTTAATAATCCAATTATAAATCTTCCCAAAAAAGAAAAAATACTAGATCTGATTTCTAAGGTTTTCAATTTCACTTTTAATCCTTATATCTCCATGCAATTAAATTAATCTATAATTAACTATATTAAAATATTATCAATCTTAGAAAATAATCATATTTCCTCCTTATAGCTCCTAACTTAGGTAAAATTTCAAAAAATTAAATAAATCCACTTTTACCTCTGCAACAGGTGCATGAATCATGGTTAATGATGGTTGATCTTCTCCTTGATGTTTGTTTCCTCCTTAAAACTCTCCTTCACTACAATGCTCATTCAAAATTCACTTTGTTGCTTCTTGGATGTGTATAATCTGGTCTTACTTCATGCAATTAATACATGTAAGAATATGTTTGAGTCTACTAACGTGGTGGTTGGTGCTCCTCTTTCCACAAAGATACTTGGCATTCAACCTTTCAACTTCAAGATTGGTGCTTCTTCCTCCTGAGCATTACAGGATTCCTGCTACAAATGTTCTCTTGAAAAATGACTATAGAAAACTAGATTATTTGGTCTCCTCTTCATCTCTGCACCTACATCTTTTTAAAACTATCCTAAGAATTATATTACCAACTGACACTCCAATACATTTCACCTTCCTCCAAAAATGGATGGTGCTCTAAATTGTATGTGCCAAATGGCACAAAGGATCTTTTGCACTTCAATAGGTGTTTCTAAGATGCTCCAACTAATTGTTCTCTTTGTAATGCTTGATAAGAGCATTATGTGCATTTGGTTCATGTTGATTTAATATGCTTTAACTCCTTGAGTGTTGGAAATTATATGTGGCTCTCTTTCAATAGAAAAACAAATGTTTTCTTCCTAGAAGTTAGCATTTCCAACACTTGGACTCCTATTGATGCTTGGCTTTCTAATTTCTACCCAATGCCCTTTCAGTTGCCTCTTCTTCAACTATGTTGGTGGCTCTTCCAACAATATTTCCTCCTATGGTGGTTCATTTTCAACTTTGGTGGTTATCTTCTTTACAATTTGGTGGCTTCTCCTCCTACATTTGGTAGCTACTTTGACTGCCTTCCTTATTGCTTTGATTCAATAGATTTCAACTTAACTTTGGTGTGGTTTGTATTCTCCACAACTCGGCTTGAATGGGTGAATCTCTTGCAATTTTCTAAACTGATTATACTCGTTTTACTTTACTCACTTTGCTGACTTATTTCTCTAAAATTTTGTAGGTTTTGAGAATGCTCTTTGTGCCTTCAAAGACTTACTTTACTTCCTTTCAAATCTATATATTTAGCACAATATTTTGAGTACTCATTAATGCATTCATTGGTCCTTACCTTGCTATTTTTGATTTGGAGTAATATTTGCTTTTTTAATATAGCATACAAATCCTCTTTTGCTGATTTAAAACTTAAAAATGAGCCAGATTATTTATGGTATATCAACTCACTAATTTGCAAGCTTTTTAAACTCCTTATTTAGTTGGAAGATAATAAATTTAGAGTTCTTATTTTTATGATTTGAACTCTCTAAAATAAGGTTCCAAATTGTAGATAAAAAATCACAACACTACAACTATTGCTTAAAAGAAAACAACAAATGAATATATCAAACTAGAAATGCACAACCATGAAATATATGTATTATATTAATGGGGGGAGCTTATAAGCTCCGTTGTTACAGATCAGGATGATACACAATATTTTGTTGATACAATGTTACAATTATGCAGGGTTCTCTGAAACCCTAATGGCAAATGCTGCAATGTCTTCAATCGTGTCTTTGATCCCAATAGGTTGAGTGGGCTTCTTGATATCCGTAATCGGGCCACTCCAGCTTCAACAACTGCTCAATGCTTTTGATGTATTATCAAATCTTGCACACAAATAAACCAAGAGAATCAGTAATAACAAATGAGGGCTCCATAGTGTGAGCCCTCAAAAATCACCACTTAAAAACCCTAGTTATGGCAATGAAATGTGAATAGAATAAGACAACATGAAATATAATAACACAAATAGTGATTTACCTTATTGTCTGTTGATGAATAGATATGTTGCTCCATTGTAGAATGATGGCAAGGTGGAAAGGATGGATGAAGTGTTGGATGGATATGGGGAATGGATGGAATTATGGGATTCCTATGACAAGCTAGGGTTTTAGATTTGTTCTCACAAGTAGATTTGACGGTGGAAGTCCTCAGAACTCTGCAACCTTCTGCTTCATCGGGATCTCTTAAGGGCATAAAATAGTCGAGTCACCTTCTAGGGTTTGAGCATTATGAATGCTCTTATTTTATAATCTAGCCTAGGGTTTTCTTAGGGTTTTAGCCTTACACTTTTAATCATGTGGCTAAGATTAAATCAGATCCTAAGGTTGAGATTACACTTTAGATGTGGCATGGATTAATAAATATGGATGGTGGAGATTAGATTGGATCGGATGATTGTGGTTCATTGGGTTTATAAATACATGTTTTATAATAAATATATTATAATATAATTTAAAATATTATATTAAATATAAAATAATATTAAAATAAGCCCAATTGGGTTAGGAAATGGCGGGAAAGGGCTAAAGTGGGCCTTTTTAAGGCAGGAAGGGCTAAAAGTGGCTAAATGGATGGTGGGAAAGGTGTATGGTGGACAAGTGGGTGGTGGGATGGTTAGGATGGAGGATTAATGGCTGTAATTTGGTGTCTATAGATGCCCCTTTTTGTGCCATGTTGTGTAAAACATAATATGGTGCAAAAATACGAGACACCTGCCTAGGTTGTGAGCACAGAAGCAACTTCTCTTATTGGATTCGAGCACTGATGTTGAAGACAAAAGAATAACGAATTTTTGGAATTTTTGTAGCTTACCCCCTCAATTGGTGAATGAGTTGTGGATGTATCTCACAAGCCAATTGAAAAATTTGTGCAAATGATGAATGATGTGGTGAACTTGTGTAATTGATGAATGAATGGTGTGAAATACAATGTGATTGTGGACGATATGAATGATGTAAAATGTGATACCATTTTTTCCCCAATGATGGAAAGGGGATTTTATCCAATGTCATGATCATGTAAGATGTATCCCATTGTGGAAAATCATAATCAAATTGTGGTTGCCCCAAATTTTGGGATGATTCAATGTTGTTGAATAAGATGTCATAGTGGCGTCATTGAGTATGCAAGGTATGAAGATGCATGATGACTAAGTCAACGTAGGGGTGGGGTAGTGACTGTGGAAAATTCTTCACAAATTCCATAATGGAACCAATCAACCTACCAATATAGCTTGTATTGTGACTATTTTCGAATGAATGAGTGTTTGTGATTTTGATTATCCATGTTTTTGTGCCCCACAAAAAAGGGCATCAATGACTGCCTTTGAGAAAATTTTTCTTGGCAAGGTTGCACTCAAAATGTGAGGTGCCAAATGTGATTGTGATTTCAATCAAGGAGATAAGTGAGGATGATCATGGTGAAGTGTCCTTATGGTGGTTTTTTCATCTTACCGAATTACATGGATGCAAATCGCTACAATCACCAAGGAGATAGAATAGACCACTAGATACGAGGTTTGCTTGAATGAACTGGACAAATGGTGGATGAAATTATTGATGGATTGAAATATGGTGACATGAATACATGGTGATGACAAATGTGTTGATGGATGCAATGTATGTGGATTCAATGATTTATTCTATTTTTGCCCCAATAGATGAAGGGATTTGTGCAATTTAGAAATATGATGAAATGAATTTATTCTTGCCCTAACAGATGAAGGGGTTTTTGAAAATGAAATTATTTGTGTCTGTTAATTGCCCTTAATAGATAAGGGGTTTTTGATGATGTAAGTGTTCTTATGGTGATCTATCCATCCTACCGGATTGCATGGATAACTAGTCACTGCAATCGCTAGGTAAAATAGGATAAACCACTAAATACAAGGCTCACTTGTACTTATGTCTGTTCTTTGCCCTTACCAGATGAAGGGATTTTTGATGATGAAAAAAATGAAATGTGTCTATTCTTTTCCCTTAATAGATAAAGGGGTTTTTTATGATTAAAAAAAATGAAAAGTGTATGTTCGTTGCCCTTAATAGATAAAGGGATTTTTGATGATGAAAAAAAAATAAAAAGTGTTTGTTCATTGCCCTTAACAGATAAAGGGGTTTTTGATGATGTGAAATGCAATTATTTGCGTTTGTTCTTTGCCCTTAATAGATAAAGGGGTTTTTGATGGTGTAAGTGTGCTTATGGTGATATATCCATCCTACTGGATTGCATGGATAACCAGTCGCTGCAACCGCTAGGTAAAATAGGGTAAACCACTAAATACAAGGCTCACTTGTACTTGTGTATGTTCTTTGCCATTAACAGATAAAAGGGGTTTTTGATGATGAAAAAATAAAAAGTGTCTATTCATTTCCCTTAATAGATAAAGAGGTTTTTGATGATGAAAAAGTGTCTATTCATTGCCCTTAACAGATAAAGGGGTTTTTGAAATGAAATGATTTGTGTCTGTTTGTTGCCCTTGATAGATAAAGGGGTTTTTGATGATGAATTATGGTGTGAATGTGAAGCAAAGGGTGCAACATTTTTAACCTAGCAATTGATGTGGATAATATGAATGCAAGGCAAAGGATACAACCTTTGACAAAAGGATGTAACCTTTTGAACTTGGACATTAAATTTGTTGATGATCTGATGTGATTGAATGATTGAATTATATATTGAATTGGGGGGAAGGTGTGATATCTTGAGCACCCCCAAGTTTTGATGTTATTTTCTTGGTTGGGGGAAAGGTGTGAAACCTTGAACACCCCCAATTTTGTGATGATGTTTGCACTTTATAGAGATCTCTTCATATGTTAGGATCCTATCCTAACACCATGTTGTAATTCTCATCTACCTATGTAATAACCCACTTTCAAAGTGAGGATCCTATTTTAATGTTATTATGCAAAACTTAGTAATCTAGGTGGCAATAAAGGTACCTCACCAAGTGGTACCATCTCATGTAACCGTTTTTATCAATATTGTAACCAATGTAGTAAGATACCTCGCCAAGTGGTACCATTTTATGTAACCATTTTTATCAAGATTATAACCACATTTTGGTGGGAGATTCTAACTCGAGTGGCATTTTGCATGTAAGCCACCTCTTGAGCATTTAGGTAGGGTTGCATGTAGTTTTCCTTTAAAAATATATGAAGCCATGTATGAGATCATCCTTTTGCAAGCTAATGAAATATTGAAGGAGGTTTCCCCCTCGAAGAGGTCCGTGATTTAGTGTTACTGTGAGATTGTTTCATTTCTGTAATTGATTTTTGTATAGTGATATTGAGTTATTTGATGTATGTGAGTTATTTTTCAATATTTTGTGTGTGTGCTTTATTTTAATAGTAGGTTCCTAATAAGTGGTATCAGAGCACTTTTTAGGGCCAAGTTCTACTACAACTAAGATGATTATTGCTAGTAATTTCGCCTGTTAGGTATAATTTTCCTGTGTGTTTTTTATTTCTATTTTTCCTTTATAAAAAAAAACCCAAAAATACAGTCATTTTTTTCTCAAAAAATTAGAAAAGATAAAAAAAAATACAGTAGTTGTGTAGGTTAGAAACCCTATGCCAAGGGTTTTAAAATATCGTGAAGGAGCTATCGTTATTGGCTAAGCTAGATATCCCATAAAGCATCTAGTGAAGTGAGGGGCGATCAGGCTCCAATATCCAAGCCTCAGACAACACTCACGCATGAAATTGAGCTCCCATGTATCTTCGGGTATATCGGGAGACAATCTAGGTTTAAACAAGATTTTATCCATTATGAAGCTTTTCGGCATTGTATTATCCATAGTCCATGAGACACAACATCCTAGACGATTACCCTCCCATACTGTCAGAGAAGCAGATAGTGTGCTCAAGGGTATGTGTGGAATCCTCCTTGAGTAGTGGCCTGAAATATTAGTTCGAGCACTATTGTTCGTCACTACGATATAACAGATGGCCTATGGGTATTACATACTCCCTTACTTAACATACCCTAGTTCAAGAAAAAAAAATAAAACAAAGTATCATTCCCTTGTAAATCAACCCATCCCTATTATGCTAACCTGCTTTCACCAACCCCAAAAGTGAGCATATAGAGAAAGCTTTCCCTATCACAAAAAAAAACTTGCATGCACCAACAATCAAGATAAATTTTTGCAAGTGTTTGAACCATCCCGTGGTTAGAATCTGAAAAGTCAAGACAGTGACAGTAACAATCAGGACAATAACAGTGGTAGCTGAGTTGACAGTAACAGTCCTCTGTACCAGTCCAGAATTGAAGACTGTGTTAGAAACAAAGTTGTGTCAAAAAATTTCCTAAGATTAGAAGCATAAACTGTGTCAGTAACCCTAGTATAGGTTATAGGAATAGAGAACAGTGAGTGACATGGTGGTCAAGGTGCAGTATACAGGTCCAAAATAGTTGATACCAGGTCCCAAACTTTGAACTGTAACTCCAAATCAGAAATCAAAAACACCATAGAATTTTTTTTTATTAAAACAGGGATATCTATTCACACAGAGCTCAGATTGACTAAAAAATTTAGCAAAATATTCTACACTCTATTCCAAACAAAATTGTCCTTGGCAGCTCCTGGTCAAATTTTGCACCAAATTTCTAAAAATAGCAAATTTTGATATTTCTTGCTAAGGCCATAACTTTTCATCGGTCCATCAAATTGATCCAATTTTTTGGGAATAGAATATACTTGTTATTCTTCACAAAAGATCCTCAAGGATTCATTGGTGAAATTTTAAGTACAAGTGGAAGAAATTACCTTGACATCGACCTGCAACCAACAGGAGATCACAAAAAGTCAAGAAATTCAGTATATCTCCTCATTGAGCGCTCAGATAAAACAACCACCGGAGTGGACCCTATCCTAAAATTAGTGTTGCAACACATTTCTCAAATTAAATTTTGGACCCTTACTAAAAATAGTAACTCTTGAAAATCCGAGGTCTATTTTTAGTAACTCAGCACAAGAGGGACCGCAATGGCAAGGGACACTCGAGGACAACAACAAAAGGATTTAGACTTGGTCACATTATTGGCTGACCTACAAAAATCCATTGCTGACTTGACCTCTGTAAACAAGAACATAGGCACAGAGATTTGAGAGCTTCGACTGGATCAGGATAACACTAGAATCCATTTAGAAGAACAACTCACAAAGATGGAGACCAAATTGCACGACAGTACCAAAACTAAACACCATGCTAAAAACTCTGAACGAGGTCAACGAACACCAGATGACAATCACTCTGATTGGGATCCAACCTTCAAAATACCTAAATTAGACTTCCCTAAGTTTAGTGGAAAGGATGTTGATGGGTGGTTATGTCAGGTTGATCAATTCTTTTGACTCCATAATGTCTCCGTCTATCATCGGGTTCAGATGGCTTCCTTCAACCTAGAATCTGAAGCCTTACATTGGTTCCAATGGCTACGGGTTGCTAACCCTAATCTATCTTGGGAGGAATTTGAGTCCCAACTACTCACCCGATTTTTCCCTAATGATTACGATGACTTTACAGGTGCACTGACAAAGCTGAAACAAACCACCTTAGTTCGTGATTACTAGACCCAATTTGAGAAATTAACCAATAAAACTAAGAGTTTGAATGAGGATTTTTTTATGATTTTTTTTGTTAGTGGGTTACGTTATGATGTCCAGGCTTAAGTCAAGATGTTCAAACCCCACACCATGATTGAGGCTATCAGTTTAGCCCGATTGGCCAAATATAAACTCTCAGCTCAAATGCAAACACCATGATTTTTGCATAACCGACCTTCTTTCCCTTCTCGGGTCTAAAATAATAATGATAATAAACCTCCTACTCCCAAGCAGCTGACTATAGAGTAAATGGATGCGCGTCGCGCCCAAGGGTTATGTTATAATTGTGATGAAAAGTTTACGAAGGGGCATAAATGTGCAAATAAGAGATTGTTTTTAATAGATGTGGAGGAACCAAAAAATAGTGACCATAGTGATGAGGAGAGTGATACAACTGAGGCACCAACTCCATAGGAAGAGGAACCATTAGACACACCAGCAAAAATTTGAGTCCATGCCCTTGTCGGGATTACCACTTTACAAACCATAAAAGTTGTGGGTTATTTCAAAGGCCAACGTCTCATAATTCTTATTTATTCAGGCAGTACACACAACTTTATTGATCTTCAGGTGGCCAAACGGATCAACTGCTATATACACTCATGCAATTATTTTGAAGTCATGGTGGCCAATGGAGGCACCTTACCTTGTAAAGGTAAATGTCAAAATGTCAAAATTCAAATAGGGGATTATGAACTCAAGCAAAATATGTTCACCCTCCAACTGGGAGTATGTGATGTGTTAGGATCCCAATGAATGAGCACCTTGGGCACTTTCTCCTGCAACCTTGTAGAACTATGGCTGAAATTTTCACAAAATGGATAAACATATACCCTCAAGGGTATCAAGGTTGGCCCTACATAAATTATTAGTTCCAATCACATGGAGAAGTTGTTGAAAAATTCCTCCTGTGGGGTCATTGCACAAATATTTTCAATTCAGCCACCCACTTCTACAACAGATCCAATTCTAGAAAATTTGCAACTTGTTCTAACTAAGCACAATGGCATATTTTTAGAACTAACTACACTAGCACCTCGTCACTCTCATGACCATACTATTCCACTACTTTCATGTAGTGCACCACCAAACATCAGATCGTACTGGTATTCTTATTATCTCAAGTCAAAAATTGAGAAGATGGTATAGGAATTGCTCAAGGAAGGTGTCATATGATCCAGTACCAGTCCCTATTCTTCTCCAATTTTGCTAGTTTGTAAGAAAGATGGCTCGTGGCGATTGTGCATAGACTACCATGAGCTCAATAATATCATCATCAAGGATAATTTTCCTATTCCAATAGTGGATGAATTGTTGGATGAATTACATGGAGCTACGTACTTCTCCAAATTGGACCTTCGTTTGGGGTACCATCAAATCAAGCTCAAGGATGAGGATATTTCAAAAACTACTTTTCGTACTCATGAAGGTCACTATGAGTTCTTGGTAATGCCATTTGGTTTGACAAATGCACCATTCACATTTCAAAGCCTTATGAACATCTTTTGTCCCTTCATGTGGAAGTTCATCCTGGTTTTCTTTGATGATATATTGGTTTATAGCCGCTCGTGGGAAGAACACCTTACCCATGTGGATCAAACATTATAGTTATTGGCACATCAAATTTTTGCTAAGAATACTAAGTGCTCCTTTAGTCTGACTGAATTGGAGTATTTAGGACACATTGTTTCCAAATATGGTATCAATATTGACCCTAAGAAAATTTAGGTAGTTCAGGACTGGGCAAAACCCCGCACTCTCAAAGGAATTCAGGGATTCTTAGGACTTACAGGTTATTATAGAAAATTTATTCATAATTATGGGAAGAGATCATCTCCCCTCACATCTATGTTAAATAAGGACTCTTTCACTTGGACAGGACCTACTGATCAAGCCTTTCTTGAATTAAAGTATACCATGACCACCACACCTGTTCTAGCCATGCCATATTTCTCTAAACTATTTGTCATTGAAAGTGACTCTTCTGGTTGTGACATTGGGTCAGTATTGATGCAAGAAGGGAGACCCTTGGCCTTCAATAGTAAGGCACTCTCTGAGCGTAATTTAGAAAAATCTACATATGTCAAGGATATGTTGGCCATCTTACATGTTGTCATCCATTGGAGACCATATATCATTGGGCACCATTTATCCATTAAAACAAACCATTAGAGTCTCAAATATTTCTTAAAACAATGGGTTGCTACCCTAGAACAATAAAAATGGATTTCTAAACTCATGGGCTATGATTATGATATCACCTATAATAAGGGCAAATAAAATTTGATGGCTGATGCTCTCTCGCCAATATGAGGCCCTCAGTATGATATGTACTATCTCCACACCTGTACCCCAATGGATAGATTCCTTACGACAGGAGGTACTTCAAGATGCAGACCTACAAGCTTTGATGGATTCACTTCAACCTGATCTGACTTCATCCCCAGGTTACAATTGGGATGGCCAAGATTTGCGTTATTTCCAAAGCCTTGTTATTCCCCATGCCTCGCCACTCTGTGACCTCTTCATGAAGGAACTACACACTGCTCCCTCTTTAGGTCATTCTGGATTTCTCAAAATGTATGAATGCCTCAAGCACACACTCTTCTGGAAAGAGATGAAACATGACATCCGTGACTTTGTGGTAGCCTGTGATACCTTCCAACGGATGAAAGGTGAAATAGTTTGTTCTTCGAATACTCTTCAACCCTTGCCTATTCTAGATCAGGTCTGGACTGATATTTCTATGGATTTTATCGAAGGGTTACCTAAATTGGGTGGTAAGTTTGTTATTCTTGTGGTAGTGGACCACCTCTCGAAGTATGCTCATTTTTGTCCCCTTGCCCATCCTTACACAACCTCCACCATTACCCAAATCTTCCTCGATTCCATTTTTCGCCTTCATGGTATGCCCACCTTCATTGTGTCTGATAGAGACCCAACCTTCACTAGTCATTTTTGGCAAGAGTTTTTTAAGTTGTAGGGAATGAAGCTCAAAATGAGTTCAACCTATCATCCATAAATGGATGGTCAAACTAAGATTGTCAATAAATGTTTGGAGATCTATCTTCGTTGCTTTGCATCAGATCATCCTTCTCAATGGGTGAAGTGACTTCCTTTGGCCAAATGGTGGTACAACACATCTTATAATATAGCTACCAAAATCACTCCTTTTGAGGTTTTTTATGGGTGCCCTCCACCCACACCTTCTTCATACATTCTAGGCAGCTTTAGGGTCCTGGCAGTCGACATTACTCTTTGCCAACAGATCGATGTTCTTCATTAGATGAAGCATAATTTGGACATGGCCTAGTGTAGCACCCTAAAATTGGCACGGTTAAAACATTAGTAAAAAGATAAAATATTAAAATTTGAATTTCAACCCCAAACTGCCCGTTAAACCGCCTTTTACCCGCTTTCCCCATTTTTCGTGCCATTTTTAGGATTTGTTTTGACCGTTGGACGATATCGTCGCAGATTAGACGAAATCGTCCCCGATCTGACGAATTCGTCTGGAACAGAACGTCCAGACGATTTCGTCCCAAAACCAAATTTTCATAATTAGCTTCTGTTTCAACAACCTCTCCAACTCGGGCAGAAGCGTGTCTACGCAGTTGGAGATTTCACTGTTGGAGATCTCCCGGATTGGGATGATCCCCAACCTCCCAAACCTCTTCCTAATCCTATATAAACTAGGATTTTTCTAGTTTATCCCCCTTATTCCCTCTTGCTGATTCTCCCTGAACCCCTAACCCCTTAGTTGACAGGATTTCATTGCAGAGTTAGCTCCTTATTCCCTCGCATTATTGCTTGCATTTGGTATTTTTGCATTTTTTATTGCAGGAACTCTACTATTTTTCAGTCGAAGCTAGCTTGGATCGTCGCGGACGATCTCGGACGATTTCGGACGATCTCGTACGATTGGAGGCGATCCTGACTGTAGTCCAGATTGAGGGCAGTCCGAGTTTAGAGTTTGCATTTTCTTAGCTTTTTTTGCATTTTTCATATCATATCTCTGCACTGTTTAAGTTATTATGTTTTATGCATCTTGGAGTTCACCTCATTTAGCATAATCGCATGATAAAGTTAAAATCAATCATTAAATCTATTGCATTTCCTTATTTGTTATTAGAATCTATTATTTAGGCATGTTTGTTGTTATTTCTACCATTATCCCTTGCTTCTGCATTTGCATATTTGGTATTTTGCGTCTGTTTTTGTGATTGCAGGTTTTTGACGAATTCATCTGACGAATTCATCAGATTTCAGATGATTCTATCTGATTTCAGATGACCTTCTATGATTTGGGATGATCCCAAGAAATATCAAATGATAACGTACAAACTGAGATGATCTGAACTACTACAAGACTCGGAATCTCCATCAGACATCCGAGATCAGGTATGACACCTTCTAGTTAGCATATTCTTTCATAATTTGCATCCATTTCTATTTTTTGTATTCATTTAAATCAGCATTGGCATATAGAATAGTTTAGATTCATATCGGCCAAACCTAGGAGTTGAATGATCAAGCATAAAAATGAACACATCAAACACACTATCAACCTAGGCGTGGAAACGCCATTCAAAATTTTCCTGGTGAACCCACCATCCGTCAAAAATTCACCCTTATACACCTCCCCCGAGAGGCGGGACCTTCAAAGGGCCTCTCAGTCCGAGGTATTGTCCCATCCTTTTCACATCCCCCTTCCGGGCGTGGATCCTATAGCCTGAAGGTAAGGGTGCGAAAAATTTGGAGCGATACATTTTGGTGAACCCGACGTGAAACAAAAACCTTTTGAAAACAAAAACTTTCTAAAAAAAAAAAGAAAAAATAAAAATAATAAAAACATAAATGCATTTAGACTTAAGAAAATTTGCATGTCATATTTAGATGGTAGACTATAATAAAAGACGAGCTGTCACCATTAATGTTGAAAATCAATTAGCAGCTATAGAGATTACTTATGTGCTTAGAGTACCTCAAACAAATAGGGTTCAACCTTTGTGGGACGAACTTGATAGGAGATTGGATCTCATTTCATCTAGAGCAACCGAACTTAGGCAAATCAAGAGGTTTGTCCTAGATAGAATCCTGGATCCCGATCAAGTGATTTTGTATCATGAACTTCGGAGAGCTTGCCATAGGTGGTTAGCAGATAAAAGAGCCCTTGTGTCTTCTGAGTTGTATACCTTTGAGGAATACCTTGAGAATGCAGCCATAGTACATCAATTTCTAGCTCGTATAGAGGACCAAGAAGCTGATCTTACGGATAGAAAGAGATGGAATAGAGTTCCCAGAGCTGTGTTATATCGAGAGTATTGCCATGAGATTTATTTTTACAAAACAGAATCTGAAACAGATAATATCACCATAGCACACTTTGTTGACTTCTTGAAAAACAATTTCCAATTTGAAGAGGAGCACTTTATGACTCTTGATGAACTTGATCCTATCAATGATATCTATAAACTATTTATAGAAAACTAAGTTATTATTTTATTATTGTTATTTCTTGTATTTAGTGTGTTGTTTATTGTCTTTATAAGCATAAAAACAAAAACACAATAAAATCATAAAAATAATAAAAAAATCAAAACATTTTCTTTTAAGTATTATAGTAGGTATATAATTAAAATATATACCTCCCAAGATCTGTTGCAAATATATTAATATATATTTGCTAAAACCTAAATTTAGACACAATGACTAGACTCGGGAATGGAAAACAAATTGAAGTAGAAGAGGATTGGTTAGGAAAAACCACAAATAAACCAGATGCCCTTCTTGAAGACCCAATTCAAGAAGAAGTAACCTTAAACCAACAAGAAGAAGAATTTGTGGACGCAAATGAACAAAAAGAAAATGATAGAGAGGAAGGATCCTCATCTCCTAAAATAACTCCAGAAGGAGCTATTACTTTTGAGAACATGGACCATTTTTGGAAATTTCTCAATAATAATATTGGCACCCTTAATAGAGCAGTTCATATGGATAAAGATCAAATTAGTGACACTCAAGCAACCCTAGAAGATATATATCACACACGCACTAATCCTTTGTCCTTTGTTGATCAAGAGAGTGATCAAGTTGGACCGTCCAATTTGGACATGGCTGCTATAATCCAAAACATGCAACAACAACGAGCTACCCAACCACCTAGAGTGCCTATTACCAAGCCAAGGGTTATCCCCACACAAAAGAAACCTTCATTCACTGCTCTATTTCGCCAAGCTATTGATCAATATACCTCAAATCAACAAAAGCCTAAAACAAAACCAAATACCAATTTCCAACAATCTGGGATACAACATAATGCTACAACAAATCTTCTTCATAATACTCTTCCTACCAACCATTTGCATAACAGCAATATAGCATCTAATCCTTATGTCCCGCCTTCCTACGGTCACAAATCCCATACTCATGTACCATCAAACCAATATGGTGGACAAACTGGTAATTTGGAAGCCATGGTGAAACAGTTAGTCTCTCGCATGGACCAGGATAGATCCCTACCATCCCTCGTACAATTATCGAGAGATGTGTAGTCAACCTCTAGATCCTATAGTTGTAGCACAACCATATCCCAAACACTTTCCTATGCCTGTCCTACCTATATATAAAGGAACCGAAGATCCCATAGAGCATCTTCGTATGTTTAGGATAGCATGTCATGACATATCACATGATGATTTGCTATTACTAAAAATGTTCCCGAAAAGCTTAGGGGGGATGGCATTGGAATGGTATTATCAACTACCCACTCATTCCTTGAGAAATTTTGAAGAGACCGCTGAGTCTTTTGTGCATCAATTTAGTGCCTATATCGAAAGGCATGTAACCATTAAAGATTTGTACAACCTAAAACAAGACAAAGATGAGTGTTTTGCTGACTTCTTAGCTCGATGGAGACAATTGATAGGAAAATTACACTTTGTGTTACCTTATCGGGAGATGTTGGATATTTTTATCAATAATTTACAAGAACAACTATCCTATGAATTATCAATTGCTACCTTGACCACCTTCGATCAAGCTATAGACTTAGCTCGAAGGGTGGAAGATGCTCTCATTAGAAGAGGTCAGCTCAAAAAGAAAGATGATGAGAAAACATCCAGAAATCAATATAAAAATAAACAAGTTGTGGGTGACGGAGTCACTGATAGCGGAAACATTGCTAATGTTAATACTACGTGAAAACAACAGAGAAGTTTATATTGAAACCTCCTGATAAACCACCCCGAGAATTTACTAGGTTAAATCAACCTTTATCAACCATTCTCCCGCAATTACTAGCACGAGGCTTGATCCAATTACCAACTATCTGGGAACCTGATCCAACCATACCCGGATACAGAGCTGATTTACATTGTGATTTTCATAGAGGACCTGGACACGCTACCAACTCTTGTAAAATATTAAAACATAAAATACAAGATTTGATTGATAATAATGAGATGGAGGTGCAAGCCTTCCAACCTAAACAAAATCCTTCTAATAACGCTCAAAAGAACATTCCCCAAAATCAGAATCAGAATGCCAATCAATCATTGGACATATTTCAACATCCTTTACCAAAACATGGTAAAGAGGTGGCCAATCAAATTGAGCATCACAATGTTCCTCCTCCTACCCGATATGTAGGGACTATTAGTGGACAATTACCTGTTCATGATCCTCAAATATTTGACACAACTTTATCCATAGTTACGACCAGACCTCTACATAATATTCGGATACTTGATCTTAGTGACACCGAATATGAGACTGAAAGTGACATGGAAATCACCTCAAATCAATCGAATAGTTCTGAAGATGAATCAGATCCTATTCAACCTATCACAAGTTCTATGGTTCCAGAAGAACCATTTCCTCGAAGAGTCACTACTAGACCATCTTCTCACCAAATAGTTTCTAATGAACAAGCCATAAACGCTAGACCAAGACCTATTCATCACCCGCAAAATAATATTGTAGGAACCATCGGAGCCGTTACCAGACAACAGGCTCAAACCTCTCAACAGGATCAAACTCAGAACGATGGATCAGCCCCATTTGTTTTGAAAAATCCCAATAAAGGGAATTATGCGTCTAATGTTCAACCTAAACCTCCTTACAATATTAATGAACAATTATCCAATACTACAGCTAGAATTTCCCTTTTGGACCTGTTAAGATCTTCTCCTACCCATAGGGATGAATTAATGCTTACATTAAGCCAAATGATGGTACCACAAAATATTCAACCTGAAGCCATGTCCAATACTATCATCACTCGAGAAGTCGATTGTATTGACTTTCGAGATAAAGATATCCCACAACATAGTTTACATAAGGATAACCCCTTATATATTACTGCCCTAATTGGAGATGTAGTCGTTAAACGAGTCTTGATTGATAATGGTTCATCTTTAAACATCTGCACTTTTGACTTCTACCAACGATTTGGGTTTAGAAGTGACGAAATGAAAAGAACTGATATGATTATCAAAGCCTTCAATGACGAGACACAAGAAACATGTGGAGTCATTACTATACCCTTGCAAGTTGGTCCTAGAACCCTAGATACGACCGTGTTTATTGTACATTGCCCCGCATCGTACAATATACTTTTGGGTCACCCTTGGATCAATGCGATGCGAGCGGTTCCCTCCACTTTACATCGAGTGTGTTAAATTTGAATTTAAAAACCAGTTGGTTACCATTCATGGTGATCCTAGACCCTTTGATATGTGTGCTTTGGCAAAACCTGTTGGAGTTCAATTTTGCCCTGCCCTATCATCCACACATCCTAATTCTTATCATCCATCCAAACGTGTGAAACACACACCCATAACATCATCTACTCTTTCAACTACACCTATACATATAGCTCAACCATCTTCTGAACAAACCACATTAGGACCTCGAAAAGATCCTAAAACTACAACCAATGCTTCTTGTTTTACTCCTATATCTTCCATACCTATAGACTCACCCATCAATATCCCTATGACATCTACATCCACTACTGGCATCCTTTCTACACCCGACGATGTAGGAAATGTTCCTTCTACCTCTTATGCTCTTACGGATGAGCTCTTACCCGATTTATCTACAATTCTTATATCTGAGGAAGCCAACACTACCATGCACACTTCCCTCCTTTTAAATAAACTCCCACCCTCTCCTCGTACCTTGGGTCTCCCACAACCTATGGGAAGTATCTACCAAGTCGGGAGTTGTGCTTTTATTTATAAAGGATATGATTGGGGAAGAATACCCAAAAACATTAAGACACATTGTGATGGATATGCTAGATGCTATTTTGCTAATGATTATCTTAAAGCTAAGCCCATAATGCTTAAATTGGGATATAAAGGGAAAGGTTTGGGACCTTTCCAAAATGGTATGAAAGAACCTTTTGAGGTAGAACCGTGGCCTTCCCGCTGTGGTGTGGGCCTATTTTCTAGTAAAGGTCAGCCCTTTCCATTTGAGGATGATGACCATCTCGTATGTTATCAAGATTATCTAGATAAACAAGATTCTTTGTGTCTAAAGAATAATTCTTTTACCTGCAATATGCTATCCATAGCCTACCCTGAAATGATTGCCGAATCCGACGAAGAGTTGGAGGGAGATATCTTTCATGATGTTTCCATTGAGGAATTGTTATATAATGAATTTTATTTTGATGGCTCTATCCCGAATATAGCCCAGCTTGAAGCTACGACTTCTCAAGATGAATTATCCAAGTTAACCTTGGAAGAATTACAAGAATTAGGTGTTTCATCCGCCCCACCTAATTTTGAGAGAGATTTACATATGGAAGTTGAAAACGTTATAAAAATTAACATTGGAACCGAACATAACCCTCACATAATCAATATTGGATCAGAATTGAGTCAAGAAAAACAAGATAAATACATTTCATTTCTTAAAGACTATGAAGATGTCTTTGCTTGGACATATGAAGACATGCCAGGTTTGGACCCTTCTGTAGTTATGCATCATCTAGTAGTCCATCCGGATGCTAAACCTGTTAAACAGAAACTCAGAAAAATGCATCCTAAAGTGGCCTTACTAGTCAAAGGAGAACTAGAAAAACTGTTGAAAGTCATTTTTATACAAGCCATTGATTATGCCGAATGGATCTCAAATGTAGTTCCAGTAACTAAGAAAGAAGCCACTAAAGTTAGGGTTTGCACCGATTTCAGAGACATTAATGTTGCATGCCCTAAAGATGATTTTCCTCTTCCCAACATGGATCAGATCATTGACTTTACTGCTGGAAGTGGAATGATATCCTTAATGGATGGATTTTTCGATTATAATCAGATCAGGATAGCTCCTGAAGATCAGGCCAAAACAGCCTTTATTACCCCTTGGGGAACCTTTTGTTGGAAAGTGATGCCATTTGGCTTAAAGAATGCAGGTGCAACCTATCAACGAGCTATGACTTATATTTTTCACGATATGATGCATGATATCCTACATGATTATGTAGATGATATCATAGCTCGTTCCATCAAAGAAGATGATCATTTAAATGACTTAAGGAAAGTATTTGATCGGTTAAGGGAATATCTTATCCGACTAAATCCAGCTAAATGCATATTCGAAGTTAAGTCCGATAAATTATTAGGGGTTATAGTTTCTTTACGTGGCATTGAAATTGACCCTCTCAAGATCGCGGCTATCACAGATATGCCCGCACCCACCAATATATCAGAATTACGAAGTTTACAAGGTAAGCTTCAAGCTATTCGCCGCTTCATCGACAAGTTGGCAGACAAAACTGGACCCTTTCTTAAGCTTCTTAAGAAAGATGTCTCTTTTCATTGGGACGAAGAATGCCAAGAAGCATTTGAACTCCTTAAGCAATATCTCCTCAAACCACCAATGCTTTCCCCACCTAGATCTGATCGTCCTTTTATCTTGTACATTTTTGCTTCTGATTCTGCCTTAGGAGCTATGTTAGCTCAGCTTGACGATGAGAAGAAAGAACGTGCTAATTATTACATTAGCAGAACCTTAATTAGTTATGAAACTCGTTATACCATATTAGAGAAATTATGCCTAGCAATCGTATTTTCTACACAGAAACTATGACATTATATGCTCAGTCATAAAACGTATGTTATTGCCAAATTCGACCCTTTGCGATATCTCATGAGTCGACCGTATTTATCTGGTCGCACAGCCAAGTGGGTTCTTGCGTTAAGCAAATTTGAACTCACCTTCATAGGACAAAAGTCTGTTAAGGGTCAAATCATAGCAGATCAATTAGCTGTTGCACCCTTAGAATCTACTCATCCCCTCATCATTGAGTTTCCTGATGAATGCCTTAAACTAGAGGCAGACCATTCAGAGCAATGGTCCCTATACTTTGATGGAGCCCGATGCATGAGTGGGGCTGGAGCGGGTATTATTTTAATATCTCCGCAAAAACATCTTATACCTCTGTCCTTCAAATTAACATTTGCTTGCACCAATAACATTGCTGAATATGAAGCTCTTATCCTTGGATTACGAGCTGCCTTGGCATTGAAAATTAAAAGTTTATTGGTTTTCGGTGACTCCCAACTTGTCATAAATCAAATCAATGATGTTTATCAGACCAGAGATGATAAATTACGCCCATATAAAGCATATGTTTTGTAGTTATTATCCTTGTTTGATCAAGTTACTTTGGAAGCTATTCCTCGAACTAGCAATCGTGCGGTTGATGCTATGGCTGCAACTGCATCTCTTTTACCCTTGGAGTTAGACGATGAATATGCTACCATCATTATTCATCGACTCCAGGAACCAGCTTCAAGCAAATCATGCTTAGAACCTTTGGATGTGTTTCTCATCAACGAAACAACTCCTGAACCATGGTATCATCGATATATTTAATTTTTTGCAGAAAGGAACCTTCCCCGATGGTTGTACTAGCAACCAACGTAGGTTATTACGTAGACAAGCAAGTCGCTTTGTGATTATTGGTAATACCTTGTAGAGAAGATCTTTTGAAGGCATCTTATTGAGATGTTTGAATCTAGAAGAATCTAGATCAGCTTTGAATGAAGCCCACAATGGATCTTGTGGGGGACATTTTAGTGGTAGCGCCATTGCTAAGAAACTCCTTCGGATAGGATATTTTTGGCCTACCATGGAAAATGATGCACATAATTATGTGCGACATTGCGACAAGTGCCAGAAACACGCCGACCTTGTCCATGCGCTCGCACAAGAACTCCAGAGCTATTTCATCTCCTTGGCCCTTTTCAAAATGGGGCCTAGACATCATTGGAAAAATCAACCCTGTGTCATCCGATGGACACAAATTCATCATAACCGCCACCGAGTATTTCACGAAGTGGGTTGAAGCTATGCCATTAGCTTCTTGCACTGGAACACAAGTTTCCAAGTTTATTTTTAATCAAATTATTTGTAGGTTTGGAATTCTTGCCAATCTCATTTTCGATAATGGAACTTGTTTCAAAAATAAAGATGTCAAGAAATTATGTCAAAAATATAAAATTCAACATCGCTGGTCCACTCCCTATTATCCTCGGGGTAATGGTCAAGCGTAAGCATCTAATAAAACCTTAATCAAAATTCTCAAAAAATTGGTCAATAAATCCGGTCGAGATTGGCACATTCGAGTTATATCTCGCTTTGTGGGCCTATCGAACTAGTGTTCGAACCCCCCTTGGAACTTCACCTTTTGTCTTGGTTTATGGTGTTGAAGCCATTTTTCCCTTTGAATTAGAAGTTCCTTCTTTAGCTCTACTACTTCAAGATACTCGAAGTAGGGGATGAATATCGTGTTGTGCGATTTAGTCAACTAGAACTTCTAGATGAAAAGCGCATCAATGCTTTGGAGCATCTTCGCGCCTACCAAAACAAGCTTAAGAGAGCATATCTTAAGAAAGTTCATCCTCGATCCTTTGAGATCGGTGACCTTGTCTTAAAAGAAAATCAAAAAAATACTAATGCAACTAAAAACCTTAAAGGTAAATTTGAGCCCAACCGGCTTGGACCATATGTCATCCCTGCTAAATTTGGATCAGGAGCATACAAATTATCTACCTTGGATGGTAAAGAACTTAAAGAACCTATGAACATTATGCATCTTAAACGTTACTATGCATAAAAATTGGTCATTTCATCATTGTATATATTTGTTTTGCATATTATTTCCTTTTTAGTCACTTATTTAAAACATTTCAAAAAACAATTATCTTGTATTTCTTTCAATTCATAACTTAAAATATAAAAACATCAAAAACATCCAAATCATCAAAATCTTCAAAAACATCTTTTATTTTTGTACCTCTCAAATTGTGAAGTATTGCAGTTATATTTTCAGTTATTTTGGATAAATTAGCATTTATTTGGAATCCCGCACTTTCACATTCACATGTATAAATATCTTGATTTTATTTGGTATGATTATTCATCTCTCTTATATCAAAGTCCACAGTTGAATTAAATAAAGTTTTGAGCATAGAGAACTGATCTTGTTATTTACTTGAACCAAGTATATCTTTTCACATTAAAATGATTTCATTGCAAATTCGATATGATGCTACATAGTAGAAATGGTTTCCCGAGTGAAAAGTTTCCCCTGCTATCCTATCATGCACATGGTCTAGAATCTTTGAGAATTGACAAAAGGACAAGCTCACCCCTACCCGAATAAAAATCCCTTGCTCTACAGCTAATCCGAGCAAGTATCCCTAGCATAGGAAGAAAAGAAAAGTTCAAGAAAAAGAGAAAAAGAAAAAGGTTATTTTATATCATCACCACAATATTTCAGTATTTTCTCAAATATCAAGCAAAAATACAAAAGTACAAAAAAAAAAAGAGAAAAGAAAGAGAAACGCAAAAGCAAAATGCAATAAAATCCTTTCCCTACCCCTTGAAAAGAAAAGAAGGGTGAATGAGCTTGAATCCCCGGAATTCTCAATTATTCGAAAACTGTGAGGTAAGCCCCATAACAGGTGGTTTGTGCCCAACCCGCTTGGCCTTGGGTAATCCCTAGCATGGCGATATGTCCGTCACATTAGCGACCTTCTTTTGTACGGACCTCTGTCAGCTTATGGATTAGCTAGCTCTTGATAACCTAACTTACATAGTAGTCCTGAGTACGGTTACATGCATATAAATCATGGTCAACGAACATTCATTTGGTCAAGGCAAATTACTTGTATCAAATTATCTTGCTCAAAATTGGTGAATGAACAATACAATCGCACACACATTTGTATTTGAGAGATTTTGTATCATTATGATAAATCAAGATCGGTAATGAATTCACATTTGCACATGAGGATTCCTTATAAATCTACATTTCTCTTTGAGATAATTTAAAATATTTCTGTAACTCTTTTCGGAATAATTTTATCCTTTTATTTCAGAATTCTTGTTTTCTATAAGAGCAATTACATACATCTTCTCACAAAATCTTAAAAATAATTTCAAACAAAATTTTCATATTATTATTTTTCTATTTATCAAAGGTCAAAAAAATTCATCTTGCAATAAAACCAACAATCTATTTTCTTCTTTGGATTTCGCGATGATGGTATAAGTCTATACCTATAATTCTATGCCTAGCGCAAACCATTGTTCTAATTTTATTTTCCATTTATTTTAAAACAAAATTCATCAAAACATATGACTTGCATCATTATGTTACACAATTATGCTTTACAAACAAACGAACACCTATTCTATTTCATGTCATTATGTTCAAAATTCAATTTTGCAACCATGGTATAAATTCTAAGGAATTGTTCAAAATTTTATCACACTTAGGAATTTATGCCTAGCAAAAATCATATTTCTTTTCGTATCTCATGCATACTATTTTTATGAAAATCTGAAAACAAATCATCAAACCATCATTATCTCCATCATTACAACACAAAGTCTTAAGACAGTCTCTTAAGCACTCTTTTACTTTTAACAATATTTCTATACCTGGGATTAGCTTGACGACCGAGTGAGCGGCGACTCCATGAAATGGTCTATAACAGCGACAATGTCCTTTGAAATTATTGTTAGAAGTCCCTTTTTATTTTTTTATCAAATCACACCACAACAACCAATTGTTTACATCAGATTATTTCATTTAAAATCTTACAGCATGACATCAAATTATAATATTTCAAACACGACATAATTACATGAATCCTCAATCAAATAAGCAAACAATTCAAACATTAAAGCATCATAAAAACATATGAACAAGTCATATCATCAGAAACAAGATCATATATATATATCAAAAAATTATATACATCATATCAAAACTGGATTGGTATGCCACAATCTATACCCTGGCATACTCAATCCTCTCAACAATCTCTACAAAATCTATAGTCCATAGACACCTAGCCTCGAGAAGCCCTCGAGCTCTCAGCCTCATCTCCTCCCCCACCCTGACGTGGAGGAGGTGGTCCCATAGAGGTTCGGGCTGTATCTCGGGTCCTCGTCATCGATCGTGAGGATGTCCTCGATGATCCCATCATGATCGGCTCTGCAATAGGGGCTGGTAGTGGTACCCTCTGGTTCTCTGGAACCATGTGATAGTATAGCCCCTGGTAGAATGTGGTCTGAGCAATAGACCATGATAGATCATCCCTGCTCACCCCTCCACCCCGAGCTCTGAGCCATGTAGCCTCATCCTGCAATGTCTGCACCTAAGCTCGGAGGCGGGCAACCTCAGCCCGGAGAGTCGTTGTCTCGTTGCTCTCCCCTATGTCAACACCCTTGCCCTTATTAGGTGATGGTGGTCTCTCCCCTTCTATGAAGGGAGCCTCTCCTCCCTTCGCTCTATCTCTCATGGCCTCTGTGGAGCTCGTGCCATCCTCTGGCATCTCTCCTGTGGGATCCATCGCTGCTCTCTCCCTCCGTGACCCTGTGCTGCCTCAATAGCAGCCTGCCGCTGTCTCCACCATTTTTTTCTTTGCAAAACTCTGGAACAGTAAAAGTGAATAGTACAAATGAATTAGGGTTTTCCCTATTTTCTTTAATTTATTTAAAAATCAACATTTTAAATTTTAATTTTTGCTTTTCACGTTTTTACCTCAAACGTTCGATTTGGGTAAAAACACGGAGGGGGCACCATAGTCAGCATTCGTACGATTCGACCAAGAATCGTCGTCTAAAAAATTGAGTATATTTTTGCTTTCTCGTAAAATGGGAAAAACTCGTCTTTAACGCATTTTCTTCAAAAAATTCGCTAAAGAGGGGGCAAAATGTAGCACCCTAAAATTGGCACGGTTAAAACATTAGTAAAAAGATAAAATATTAAAATTTGAATTTCAACCCCAAACTGCCCGTTAAACCGCCTTTTACCCGCTTTCCCCATTTTTCATGCCATTTTTAGGATTTGTTTTGACCATTGGACGATATCGTCGCAGATTAGATGAAATCATCCCCGATCTGATGAATTCATCTAGAACAGAACGTCCAGACGATTTCATCCCAAAACCAAATTTTCATAATTAGCTTCTATTTCAACAACCTCTCCAACTCGGGCGTAAGCGTGTCTGCGTAGTTGGAGATTTCCCTGTTGGAGATCTCCCAGATTGGGATGATCCCCAACCTCCCAAACCTCTTCCTAATCCTATATAAACTAGGATTTTTCTAGTTTATCCCCCTGCCTCCCTGCCTAATTCTTCTTGATTCTCCCTGAACCCCTAACCCCTTTGTTGATAGGATTTCATTGCAGAGTTAGCTCCTTATTCCCTCGCATTATTGCTTGCATTTGGTATTTTTGCATTTTTTATTGTAGGAACTCTACTATTTTTCAGTCGAAGCTAGCTTGGATCATCGCAGACGATCTCGGACGATCTCGTACGATTGGAGGCGATCCTGACTGTAGTCCAGATTGAGGGCAGTCCGAGTTTAGAGTTTGCATTTTCTTAGCTTTTTTGCATTTTTCATATCATATCTCTGCATTGTTTTAAGTTATTATGTTTTATGCATCTTGGAGTTCACCTCATTTAGCATAATCGCATGATAAAGTTAAAATCAATCATTAAATCTATTGCATTTCCTTATTTGTTATTAGAATCTATTATTTAGGCATGTTTGTTGTTATTTCTACCATTACCCCTTGCTTCTGCATTTGCATATTTGGTATTTTGCGTCTATTTTTGTGATTGCAGGTTTTTGACGAATTCGTCAGATTTTAGACGATTCTGTCTGATTTCAGATGACCTTCTATGATTTGGGACGATCCCAAGAAATATCAGACGATAACGTACAAATTGAGACGATCTGAACTGCTACAAGACTCAGAATCTCCATCAGACATCCGGGATCAGGTATGACACCTTCTAGTTAGCATATTCTCTGTTATTTGCATCCATTTCTATTTTTTGTATTCATTTAAATCAGCATTGGCATATAGAATAGTTTAGATTCATATCGGCCAAACCTAGGAGTTGAATGATCAAGCATAAAAATGAACACATCAAACACACTATCAACCTAGGCGTGGAAACTGCCATTCAAAAGTTTCCTGGTGAACCCACCATCCGTCGAAAATTCACCCTTATACACCTCCCCCGAGAGGCGGGACCTTCAAAGGGCCTCTCAGTCCGAGGTATTGTCCCATCCTTTTCACATCCCCCTTCCGGGCACGGATCCTATAGCTTGAAGGTAAGGGTGCAAAAAATTTGGAGCGATACACCTAGAACCGGATGCAACAACAGAACGATCAACATCAATCTGAGCATAGATTTTATGTGGGTGATATGGTTTTCCTTCGCTTGCAACCGTACAAATAGTCATCCATCCAACTCCGTCGGTGTGAGAAAATTACTGCAAAATTCTATGGGCCTTACCAAGTCCTACAACGGATTGGTTCCATTGCTTACAAATTGTCTCTTCCACCCACTTCCAAGCTCCATATTATTTTCTATGTTTTGTCTCTTGAGAAAGTTGTAGGCACACAGGTACAGGTTCAATCAGCATTATCAGAATTGGATGAGGAAGGGTCCATATTACTCGAACCAGAATAGTTGCTAGATTATCGCACCCGCACTCTCTGTAATCATACCATCATAGAAGTTCTTGTCTAGTGGTGTGGGATCTAGCCAGAAGATGCTACATGGGAGTCTCTTCATCAACTCCAACACCAGTTTCCTTAATTTTAGCTTTAAGGATAAAGCTTTTTGAAGGGGAAGGACATGTTAGGATCCTATCCTAACACCATGTTGTAATTCTCATTTACCTATGTAATAACCCACTTCCAACGTGGGGATCCTATTTTAATGTTATTATGCAATACTTAGTAATGTAGGTGGAAATAAAGGTACCTCACCAAGTGGTACCATCTCATGTAACCATTTTTATCAATATTGTAACCGATGTAGTAAGATACCTTGCCAAGAGGTACCATTTCATGTAACCATTTTTATCAAGATTGTAACCGCATTTTGGTGGGAGATTCTAGCTCGAGTGGCATTTTGCATGTAAGCCACCCCTTGAGCATTTATGTAGGGTTGCAAAAGCCATGTATGAGATCATCCTTTTGCAAGCTAATGAAATATTTAAGGAGGTTGCCCCCTTGAAGAGGCCCACGATTTAGTGTTACTGTGAGATTGTTTTATTTCTGTAATTGATTTCTACATAGTGATATTGAGTTATTTGATGTATGTGAGTTATTTTTTAGTATTTTGTGTGAGTATGCTTTATTTTAATAGTAGGTTCCTAACATCATATGCGAGTTATATATATATATATATATATATATATACATACATGGATTTTTATTTTTGTGCTTTTAAGTGAATGCGTTTGTGGAATGCATGTTTAAAAAAATATTTTTATGCATGTATTATTTAAGATTAATGCACGCTAATCATGATGTGTATGCAAAATTTTTATATGGATTATTAATGCACGCAAAATGACATGTATATGAATGGTGTTTATATGGATTATTAATGCAAGCTAAATGACATGTGTTATGGATGATTAATGCAATCTAAATGACATGTTATGGATGATTAATGCAAGTAAATGTATAATGAATGTAAACTATATAAGAGGAATGCATGGTGTTCGAATGATCTTTTATAGTTCAGAAATATTATTGGCCATTTTTTTTTTCCATTGTTTGGCAATCAAGGGTACCAAATTTGGTTGTGTTATGCAACTTTAATTACGATGGAGATATGGTTTTTGACATGGAAGAAGATATGGATGTTGATATGGAAGAAGATATGGATGTTGATATGGAAGACTGAAATATTTTCAAATACTCAAACATATTAGTGTCTTCAACCAAACTCACTAAGGTTGTCTAACTTTCTTTAGGACCAATGTGTGTGCAAATGAGGTTAATGTACCAAATCTTGAGCGTGACAATGACCCTATCCAATCAAGAACCAGTGTGTGTGCATGTGAATTTCATTAACCTATTATGATTAAATTAGGCATGACCTATTATGGAGATGACCCAAAGAATAGCCTATCCTTATGTGTGGTCAGAGGTATCTCTTTTTGCGAGAGAGACATGTTGCCTTGCATGAGCTTACTCCACTGCCAGTCAGGCATCTATAGCCCCTTGTGGAGATTCAATCTATAGTACAATGGGATTGATATTTTAGGTCTTGGGGATGACTACCTATCCTTCTCATGGACGTGTAGTACGATCCTTACAACTTTAGGGATCATGGGTGTTTTGGATTTAATTTGTTAGTTTTTTATAGAGCTTTGGGGAATCGGATTCTCAACCAAAGTGTGATGAGAATGTTGACCCTATCCTTACTACTCTACGTTTTTATGTTTATGTTTGGAGAACAATCGTGGTAGTGGTGAGAACCACTATTTTTTGACTATGTTGCATGATGGGACAAGCGAGGGATATCTCATTTTTGCCTCAAGGTGCTACCCAAGTATGGTACTAACCCTCATTAACTCAAAATGTTCTTAATATGTGAGGAAATGTGGTTGGTTTAGGTTTGTATTCAGAATCAATCGGTAATGCTCAAGACTTTCTTAGTGTGTTTTTTTTTTGGTCCTAAAGAAAATTGGACATCCATTTGGAGGTTTCTTGTTACACTAGTAATGTCCGAGTGATTGAAAATCTAAAACTTATGATTTTTAACACATGATGTGGTTGACATATGACTTTTGTGAGGGTTGCATGATTTCTTCAAACTAGGTACCCACAACTTGTATAATTTGACTTTTTTTTGTGGCCATATCATCATTACACTGCAAGATCATTGAAGATGTGATGGAATGGATGCATGTAGCGAAATGTATGTTAAATGTAGTGAATGCAAGTATGTATGAAAAAATGCCTATATGCAAGCGTAAAAAAAAAATACATGTAAAGATGTCTATATGAAAGCATGCCTATGTAAATGAAATTTGTTTTTGTTGTTTTTTTGGAATATATACATATGTTACAATTCTTGGCTTATGTGGGTGGCTCAAGGTGGATTACCAGGCGGGTCCGCTTGTTCTTGTGGAAGAAGCAAGCGAAATATGGGATGATGGATGGGGAACATTCGGAGGTAAAACTCTTGCTATTGGGTGATGGGGATAATGGGTGGTGAATCCTTTTCAGAATTGTCAAAAGTGTTTGACATAACTTCAAACTCTTCGTAACATTCACATCAAAACCAAATATAAGATAGGAGAATTTTATAGGATCATCCTCGTCTACTTCGTCAATGTGAAGTTCTTGAAGGACTTGTTCAAGAGAGGATGTTAAGGGTAATGGATGGGCGGGGTGATCTTCATAATTGAGGCTAAGATTTTTAAAGGCTTTCTCAAGTGAAGATGTGGAAGACAATGGGGTCCCACCGTGATCTCCATTTGTAGATACAAAAACACAACACTACAACTATTGCTTAAAATAAATGAATATATCAAACCAAAAATGCACAACCATGAAATATATGTATTATATTAATGTGGGGGAGCTTATAAGATCCATTGTTACAAATCAAGATGATACATAATATTTTGTTGATACAATGTTACAATCATACAAGGTTCTTCGAAACCCTAATGGCAAATGCTGCAATGTCTTCAATCATGTCTTTGATCCCAACAGGTTGAGTGGGCTTCTTGATATCCGTAACTAGGCCACTCCAGCTTCAACAGATGCTCAATATTTTTTATGTATTATCAAATATTGCACACAAATAAACCAAGAGAATCAATAATAACAAATGAGGGCTCCACAGTGTGAGCCCTCAAAAATCACCACTTACAAACCCTAGTTATGGCAATGAAATGTGAACAGAATAAGACAACATGAAATATAATAACCAATAAGTAGATTTACCTTACTGTCTGTTGATGAATATATTTTTTGCTTCATTGTAGAATGATGGTGAGGTGGAAAGGATGGATGAAGTGCTGGATGGATATGGAGAATGGCTAGAATGATAGAAGTCCTACTACAAGCTAAGGTTTTAGATATGTTCTCACAAGTAGATTTGATGGTGATAGTCCTTAGAACTCTGCAACCTTTTGCTTCACCAGGATCTCTTAAGGGCATAAAACAGTCGAGTCACCTTCCAAGGTTTGAGCATTATGAATGCTCTTATTTTATAATCTAGCCTAGGGTTTTATTAGGGTTTTAGCCTTACACTTTTAATCGTGTGGCTAAGATTAAATCAGATCCTAAGGCTGAGATTACACTTTAGATTTTCCATGGATTAATGAAGATGGACGGTGGAGATTAGATTGGATCAGACGAATGTGGTTAATTGGGTTTATAAATACATATTTTATAATAAATATATTATAATATAAAATATTATATTAAATATAAAATAATATAAAATATTATATTAAATATAAAATAATATTAAAATAATCCCAATTGGGTTAGGAAATGACAGGAAAGGGCTAAAGTGGGTATTTTGGAGAAGGGCTAAACGTGGCTAAATGGATGGTGGGAAAGGTGTATGGTGGACAAGTGGATGGTGGGATGGAGGATTAATGGCTATAATTTGGTGTCTACACAAATAAACTCAAATTAAATCAACTTTTTCATAAAAATGAAATACTCTTTTATGCACCAAATTTCAAACCTCTTTGGTTGTCATTTTGTAGCTTGTCTCCTCTCCTTTCTTGCTACTTGAGCTTGTTTTTCTATACCTTCAAATTTACAACCAAATATTTCTTCGCTTTGTTATCCAAAGTTCTCTCAATTTTGTTCTAAATTTCTCCAAAAATGCAACTCTTTTTTCTCTTTCTAATGCTACCCAAATTTGCAGTTGTATGTCACCTTTAATTTGTTGTCCTATGACTCTTCAAATTTTGTTGCAAAAATCAACAATCTCCTTCTCTACAAATCAGCCTTCAAAAGCTTTATGGTTGTCTTCAAAACTTTCAATTCTGGTGGTCTCTTCTATATTCTTTCTTCTCTAGTATTTATTATGGCTCTTCTTATCAATATTCCTTATAGCTCTGATACCATTGTTAAATTTTTATGCTAAATACTTAATGAAAAACTACCATAAGATCTAAAATTAAAATTTTATATAAAATATATGATAATGGCAATATTTAAAGCATATAAAATTTATTAAATACATCTATAAATACTCAAAAAACTACCATTAACAAATGCTCACAAAAATACTGAAAATACTCTTGTATAAAGATCTACTAATACATGCTATAAGCAATGCTCTTTTTCAATACATATTATAATGCTTAGTTACAAATATATAATAGTATATGACTCTTCAATTTCCTACTCTAAGGACACATGTATATTCTACATAATGGACACTTGTGCACATGCACACCCAACTACAAGATACTTGTGCATTTCCTACACATTATTACATTACATAAAATATAATTCACACTCTAATATAAGACACTCCTAATATAAATATGTACCCAAGGTGGTACATTAGCATGTACCAAATAATGTAATATATTCTAACAAGATCGAGATACACACTAAAGTGAAATACAACTTAAAAGCATAAAATAACATAAACTCATAATGGCTTTATTAATACCTATGTCTAAAATCTAATTGACCATTATTAATTTAGTAATAATCTAACATTTTATCTATCACTTTTCAAAATCAATATTTTCAAATTTCCTTTGCAAATTAATTGCACCTTATAGACTTCAATAACTTTGAATACAGTACTCCTCTTCCTTTCTTTCAATACTTTTTTTTAATCAAATATTTCTTTTTTCTTCTATAATCCCTTTTGAAATCAAAGTTCTTTCAATTTTATTTACTTAAGGAAACAAATTATTTTCTTTCTTTTCTCTCCTTAAAAGAGTATCAATTTCCTGGAAATTTACTAGTTCTTTTAAAATTTTCTTCATTTCTTAGAAAAGGATAAGCCTTCTATTTTTTCCTTTTTGAAAGTAAAATTCCACTTTGGCTTTGTTACTTTAAATAAATCATTCCCTATTATCTTACCAATTGTTATTCAAAAAAAATTCCAACCTTTCTTTATTTAAATTATTAAATCTCAATTAATCAAGTTAATGTAGTATTTCAATTGAATTGTGCTTGATGAAACTTTAACTCAAAATATGACCTTTACCAAATACTTTAATCTCTCTTTCAAATATTAAATACCCACCATGCATCATAAGATTAATGAAATAAAGGTCACTTATTTAAAGCAAATTAAGGTACCTTAGAGTGTAGGCACTATGCTTTCCATTATGCTTCCAACTTAACTAATAGAGGTGCTTCATTAGGATTATCTTGGTTAGTCATCACCTTTTATTAATTTCCAAATTCTAGTCCTTCAGAAGATTAACTTTTCTCACACAGTCTTTGTTTTTATTTAGACAATTATAGGGAACATTACAAACTCCTTATCTCATGCACGTTGACGTGGTTCTAGCAGATAACATCTATGGAAAGAAGACATTTTACATGGCATGGTTTAATCAAAGAATGAAGGTGATAAATTGGGTAAGGAATGAAGGAGAAGACATATAGGCTAACTAATAAAAAGCGTTAAGGACACTAAATTGAAAACAAGGGATATTTGGTTGGAAATAGGGGATGTCTAGGCTGAAACAAAGAATGTCTAGGCTCCTTTATATACTACACTAATGATTGTATTTGAATAAGAAAAATAACACGACTGTAGGTAAAGTAGGAAAAGCAAAAATATTTCAACAATACCTAAAAACTCTTATTGCGTGTGTCATCGAATGGCGATAATTATACCATTCTTGGAGTAGCAATTTGTAAGGTAAGACAAATATTAACCTTCAATTGATAATCAAATGGAAATATATACATGTGAGCAAGGCTATAGATAGTCGCATAACAACTTATATAAATATCTCCCTAGTAATCTTTAAAAGCCTAAGAACTAATATGCTAACAATAAAGATTATGCTAGCATAAAAAAATCAAATAAGGTAAGAAAATATCTACCCTAACATCCCCCCCTTATTACATTATTTGATGTACAAAGAGAATTGCGAAACAACTCAAATTTGACACGTGCAAGTGCCTTAGTGAAAATATCCACAACCTGTTCATCGGTGGGAATGTACTGGAGCTGAATCTTGTGCTTTGGAACTTCATCTCAAATAAAGTGACATTGAGTGTCAATATGCTTGGTGCGTTCATGGAACACTGGATTCTTGACAAGTTTCAAAACACCTTGGTTATTGCAATTCAAGTGGATTGGTAGTTTCTTTGGAAGACCCATACTTGAAAGAATGTGATGTAACCATATCGCCTCGTAGACTGCTCCACGTGTTGCACGATATTCTACCTCTATAGATGATAGTGCAACAACCTATTGCTTCTTGTTGTGCCAAGAGATAGGACCAGATCCAAGATGAAAAATGTACCCTAAAGTTGATTTTTTATCATCAATAGATCCAGCATAATTGGAGTTCGTGTATCCTTGCAAGAAGAACTTATCATTCTTCCTATTCCAAGCCATATTTTGTAGTACCATGGACATAGTGAAGAACTCGTTTCACTGCTTTCCAATGACTAACCTTAGGTTCCTACATGAACCTCGAAAGATAATTCACAAAAAAATTGATATCTGGCCTGGTATTTGTCAGATATATGAGACTCCCAATCAATTGGTGATAGAGAGTTCCATCTACCTAAGGAGAATTATCATATCACGACAATTGTAGCCCTGTTTCCATAGGAGTTGATTTTGGCTTACACTCAGTCATGCGATATTTTTCAATCAAAGTCTTGGCATATTTCATCTGAGTCACTCTGATGTGATTCTTATTTTGTTCTACTTCTAAGCCAAGACAATAATGAAGAAGTCCTAGATCTATCATCTCAAATGACTTTTTCAAGTCACCCTTCACTGCTTCTATCAATTTCTCTGAACTACTAGTGATGATCAAATCATCAACATAGAGCACTAGAATCACTATTTTAGAACCAATTTTCTTGAAATAGAGATTGGCATCCAAAGGACTTCTCTTGAAACCATTTTGTAATAGGTGATTGTCAATTTTTATGTACCAAGCTCGTGGAGCTTGTTTTAACCCATACAAGGATTTAACCAATTTGCAAACCTTTTGCTCTTGGCCTTCAACCACAAATCCTTTTGGCTGAGTCATATACACTTCTTCCTTTAAATCACCATTCAAGAAGGCACTTTTCACATCCATATGATGTAGCTTCCATCTAAATTGGGCTACCATAGCACAAAGTACATGAATGGTAGTCATTCTAGAAGTGGGTGCAAATATCTCTTCATAGTCTATGCCTTCTTTTTGTGCATAGCCCTTTGCAACAAGGTGGGCCTTATGCTTGTCTATAGTTCCATCTACCTTATACTTCACTTTGTATACCCATTTGCAGCCAATGGGCTTCTTTCCAGGAGGCAGATCAACTAGCTTCCAAGTGTTGTTTTTGAGAAGAGATAAATGTTCTGCATCCATAGCTGCCTTCCACTGAGGCACACTAAGTGCATCTTGCACTAAAGTAGGTTCATGCTCCACCACTGAAGTCATGAAACCCCTATCTTCTTCTTCATCCCCATATTCTGATTCTAAATGTTCTATAGTTTGTGCAACTTCAACTTTTGTTCTCTCTTGACGAGTCATACTATGAGTACGGGGCCTATCTAAAGTAAGATCTGGAGGTGCAATCAACTTTGAGTCTCTCATTGTGCTAGTATACCATTTTGGAATTTTCTTCTGAGGTGGAGGAGACTCTTTCTTAGGCTCCTCAAAATCTAGGTATATAGCAGGAGATGTGTCATCTGGTTTATTCAATGTGGAAGCTTCATCAAATACCACATCTCGACTTATGTGAATTTTCTTGGTTTTAGGATCTATCAAACGATATCCCTTGGAGTTGTCATCATAACCAAGAAAAATACACTATAGGGATTTCTCATCTAACTTATTTCTCTTTGCTTTTGGAATGTGCATGAATGCCTTACATCCAAATATCTTGAGATGAGAAATGGAGGGTTTTCTACCACTCCAAGCTTCTTGTGGGGTCATTCCTTTAAGAGCTTTTGTGGGTGCTCTATTCAAGAGATACACTATTGTAGTGACAGCTTCTACCCAATACTATTGCTCAAGATGTGCCCCTGTGAGCATACAATGAACCATTTCCATGATGGAATGATTCCTCCTCTCAGCAACTCCATTTTGTTATGGAGTATAGGTTGTAGTAAGCTGCCTCTTGATCCCATGTGTAGTAAGAAATATGGAAAATTCATTGGAGGTATATTCCCCCCTCGATCTGAGCGGAGGGTCTTAATGGAACATCTTGATGCCTTCTCAACACTTTTCTTGAACTGCTAAAAAATAGAAAAGCCTTTGACTTCAGTTGTAGAAAGAAAACCCACATCTTCCATGAGTAGTCATCAACAAACAACTGAAAATACCTCTTCCCCCCATAATTGTTAGGCATAGGACCACACAGATCGATGTGTACCAACTCCAATGGTCTGTTGGCTCGTGAAGAGCTCAACTCAAATGGTACTCGATGTTGCTTCCTTGCTAAGCAATCCGAGCAAACTAGCAAAGTGGATGAAAGGTTGGGAAGACCTTTCACCATTTCATATTTACTCAACTCAAGTAAATATCTTGAACTTAGATGTCCATATCTTTTGTGCCAAAGAGAAGTGGCCTCTTTTGTGTTTACCACCATGGCAACATGAGGGGTAGAAAGGGCATCTAAAGCAAACAAGCCATGCTTGTAGGAAGCAGTTGCTACATGTTTGTCCTTCTTTGTGATGAAGCAATGCTTCTTTCCATTCTCAACTCTAAAATCAACCACCATGTTCTTATCCAAGATTTGAGGCACTGACAACAAGTTATTAGCCAATCCTAGAACATAAAGGACTTTCTCAATGTGACATTTTCCATCAGGAAGAGTGACTAAAACATTTCCTTCACCCTGGACTTTGTAGGTCTTATCATCAGCTATGGTAACTGGTTTGCCTTCTTTAGCCTCAAATATCTCAAACCACTGTTTATCACTAGTCATGTGTTTACTGGCCCCAGAATCAATATACCACACAAGATCCTTTTGCTTAGAATTTGTATGAGTCATGAGCACCTTGTGTGCTCTCTCAGAATCTGAGTTTGATTCCTCAATAGCAACATGTCCCTTTGGTTGCTTATTCTTCTTTTGTGGTTTGTTCTTGCCCTTCTTATGACCCTTGTCTTGTGGTTGTTTATTCTTAAACCAACACCTGTTGGTGTCATGATTGTCCATATCACATATTTTGCAATACCTCTGTTGCCCTTGTTGAGGTTGCTTCTATTTGGAACCTTTGGAAGAAGATCCCCCCTTCTGAAAATTACCTTGTTTCTTTGATCCCTATTTGTTAGAGTAAAGTGCACTGTTTGACACTTCATCTCTTTGAAGTTGATTTGCCTCCTCTGTTTGGAGCAAATTTACCAACTCTTCAAAAGTAACTTGTCGGTTTGACACTTGAAGGGAAGTGATAAGAATTATGTAGGAATCTGGTAAAGCTCTCAAAATGATTGATGTCAAGAGCTTATCCTCAACTTTTTCTCCCAAGGCATTCAATTTGGACTTCAATTCTGCCACTCTACAAAGGAACAATTCTATGGTTTCACCATGCTTCATGTTGAGATTGTGAAGTTGTGATTGAAGGTTAAGAATTGTGGATTGATTCTTCCCTTCATAGATTGTAGTTAATGCATCCCAAGCATCTTTACCATGTTTCTTGTCACAAATGTGAGGTTGTACTTCATCAGTAGTAGCAAGTAAGATGAGCATGAGGGCCCTCATATCCTTTTTGTCATACTCATATTGTGTGGTACCTGCTGTAGTGGGACGTTTAGAAGTGCCAGTCACAATATCCCACAAATATTCAACCTGTAGAATGACTCTCATTTTGGTTTTCCATGGAGCATAATTGGAACCTTTAAGCAACTGAGTATCTGAAAGATATTTGTTTATAGTGGCCATTGTGAAGGTTCCTTATATCACCAAAATGGTCCCCCTTTCGATATACCACAATTAAGCAATACTGAAAGGGATTCACTCAAATTGTTGGCACCTACCTAAAAACCCTTCCAAAAAAGGATGATCAGTTTGAGGAGTTTAAGCCAAGCAATAGGAGTAAATAGGGTATGTGATGGAGTGAATATCAATCAAAATTTGGCTTCCTTATTTCTCCCCGATGATTTATAGAGAACAATAGCTCATACGTCGTTGTTGCAGCTATATTAGGTGTTAGATACAATAGCCCAAAGCACGACAACATTACCTGTAAGTGTGGGCTAGAGGTACCATAAATACCGAACACTGCATGTGCAATAAATTACACAAAAATGGGTATAAATTTGGGGTCTTATTTGTTGTAACAAAACAATTGTGTTAATGCAAAAAAATGAAATTAAATGCATCATACATCAATGTTTGCCCACAAATTTATGTTTTTGAAGGTGTCGGATTCCACCGAAAATGCACCTTTTATACAAAGCCAATTAGGTGTTGAATTCCATCGAAAATGCACCTATTACAATAATTTTGCAAGAAATTTTGAAATTTTGAAAATTGATATTCACTACTTTGCCCTTGTGTTGAAATTTTGCAAAAAGAATACAAGTTTTGTCCCCCCTTTTGTTTGCAAAATAAACAAGGTTGAGTGCAAAGTTTTGGTCTTCAATTTGATGAGTTCCCCCTTTTGAGTTTGCAAAAAAATGTGCAATTTTTTTATTTTGAGTTCCCCCTTCATTTTGTTTTCTCTTCTATGTTTGCATTTTAAAAAAACTTTGAATAAAATTAATACGAAGAAAAAATTAAATATTTTTAATAAATCAATTAAAAAAAGAAAATTGATTAAAAAAATATATGACATTATTTAAAAACATTATTTTAAAAAAATAATTTTCATAAAAAAATTATTGCTAAACAAAAAACCTTCTATTTGGAGTGTGGGGGATTTGAACTGTAGACCTCCTACGCAATGTCTAAACAATGACTCGAGAAAATAGCTCAGCTATCATTGTTGTTGCAACCAAGAGGGAAGCACATACTATTTGAAGACTCTAGTGAGTTTCAATAGAAAAAAAATTCTGGGATTTTAATCCCACATGCACGCGAAGGAGGAGATTATAGGCGTTTAAGAAGGACAAGCCTCCCCTTTAACATTGATTACATTCAGGTAATCTCTACACCATCCAGAAAAAACTATAGATAAGTTTTGATGAACCAAATGCCGTCATGTCTCCCAAAATTAGATTCTACCACATCTCTACCTCATGATATGTGCCCTCCACCACATGTTTGCCACATCAACACTTGATGTCCACACCACATCAGCACTTGTTTTCCATGCCACATTAGTAATTACCATCCACCACATATTTATCCACATCAAAAGCCATCCATGCCATGTGTCTGCCATGTCAAAACTTGCCTCGTGAATTATGCTCACAAGGATCACCACGTCAGCAACTTGGGAATCATGCGTGCCATATCACCACCTAGGGAATCATACTCGAGGGTTGTGGTCTGCATCTTGTCGACAGGTCCAGGGTCCTTTGTCAGAGTCTATTGTGCATCAAGGTTAGTCTATCCTCTATCCATGCAAACTCTATCGATCATCATCGAGGACAAATTCAAGATAAGTGTCGAGTTCATAGGATGTCCAGTTTAGATTAGTGTGTAGAGTCTATCGATCAACGTCGAGGATGAATCTGAGATATGTGTCGAGTCCATCGGATGTCCAGTTTGATGAATATATCCAGTCTCGATTAGTGTGTAGAGTTTGTTGGCCTCAAAAAATTGTCTAGCCATCAGAGGTTTTCCACCTCAAAAATAGTGTCCAAACTCGAGAGATGCCTCAGGAAGTGTGTAGCAAAATGAAAAGTGATTTTACCTTGATCACCTAATACGTCAGTGCCTTTTATCACTCTGATACCAATGTAAGGTAAGGCAAATATTAACCTTCAATTGATAATAAAATGGAAATATATACATGTGTCGCATAACAACTTAGATAAATATCCCCCTAATAATCCTAACAACTAATATGCTAATAATAAATATGTTATTAGCATAAACAAATCAAATAAGGTAAGAAAATATCTACCCTAACATTCTCATAGCTCCTCAAAACTAGTTTCTTACAACCCACTCTAATACCAGTGTTATCAAATAATCAAGATTAAATATCCAAATCCTAACATATCATGTAATAAATATTTTACAAGGATTCAAGAATGTAAGTAATACATAAACGCATACCTTGACTCAATAAAACACACAATATATTAAATTAGATGATAAATGTATCTTGAGATAGCATAACTCACTCGACCTTAGATAGAATAATTGGAGATGGCATTTATCACTCTTCAGATGGGGAGAAAGCGCCCTTAAAATCAAATTCTTACCGCATTTATCACTCGACTGGGAGAGCAGCACTCGACCTTATTAATTGAAAATCGATCTCCAAAGCCCCCCCCTTTTAGATAAGGATAAGGATAAGCACTCGATACTGATTCCAAAGTGGGATGTGTCGACAAATTAAACTTTATCCACTTGTTCTATATTCAGATTGAGTGAATCTAGAAATGGCTTCGAGGAACCTATCCATTTCGAAAAAAGAAATACTTATGTACCCAATTTACAGAATTCTGGATCTGTGGGTCCAGAATCACCTGGTTAAAGGACAATCAAGTTCTTTGCCAGATATTTATGCCCGTTATGAAACAATAATAGGCATTTTTCACGGTATTGGCAGAATTTTTAAAGGAGGATTCTCAGGTTTCCAAACCAAAAATTGGAATGAATCACCAAAGAAATAATTGGAACGTGTGTTTTATTTTTCAGTTTATCATACGAATGTAATAGTTCGGGGAATAGGTTTGAATTGTTCCTTCGTAGTATCCGTATCTCATAGTTGAGATAAAAAAAAGAGAGAGAGAGAGAAAAGAATCGAGCAAGTGACCTTAGAAATGAATAAGTCAAATTCGAAGCGAGGGATAAAGGTTCTTCAAAGCCTGACCTGTACTATGCATTTCCCATATGAAATCAATGCTTTTCAATCTCCTTTACTTTAAAAGTGTCACCCCCGTATCCCTATTTTAACGCGCGCGTCTCCCGCACGCGAATAATCCGTCTTTTGATAATATAATAAAGGGCTCAGGCTGGATTTCGAACAGTAGGAGGGAGATCGAATGAGTTTATGCCACGACGATCTATATGGAAGGGAAGTTTTGTCGATGCTTTCTTGTTGAAAAAGAGGGGCGGCTTAAAGAGTTTGCGAGGAGATAGTTGCAGGAAGATTTGGTCACGTAGATCCACCATTTTGCCAGAATTTGTTGATCGCATGGTACTTCGTTATAACGGAAAAAATTTTGTTCGTTGCAAGATCACTGAAGGAAAGGTTGGTCATAAATTTGGAGAGTTTGCCCTTGCACGGAAACGCAAACCTTCGAGAACCAATATAGGACGAGAAAGAAAAGGGAAAGGTCGCCGCTAAACGCTTAGAACATGGCACGAAAAGCAAATCCGATTTCAGTAAGACTTCATCCAAATCGTAGTTCAGATTCAAACCGGTTTAGTGATCATTATTACGGGAAATTGGTGTATCAAGATGTCAATTCTAGAGATTATTTTGGTTCGATACGTCCACCTACGAGAAAAACCTTTGGCTTCCGTCTCGGTAGGTGTATTCTTCATCATTCCCCGAAAAGAACATTCATTCATCTCTTTTTTTTCTTCGACCTTTTCTGAATATGCACTACAATATGGTTCTCTCAATATTTCTCACAATACCTAGATAAAGCCTTTACATGGAGTTTCTTGATATTTTATCTTCAATTATCTCTTCATCTCAAACTCAAGGAAAATATGACTCTTCATATTTCTCATAGAAAAACATTTTATTAACCTCATAATATTGATAAAAACTAATGATTATATAAAACCAAATATTTACAAGATATTTACAAACTATTTATAAAGTATTTACACGATACCACATAATGTAATAATATCCAATAGTAATTACTTACAAAAATATTCTTTATGGTAACACTTAAAGGTAATCAATTTTTAAAATATCCTTTAAGTTAAATGCTTAAAGGTAATCATTTGCAAAATGCTCTTTTATGCACATATGTATATCTCATGAAGGCAAATCTATCATTGCTTAAATTCTCATCTAATAATTAGGCTAAGTCGTCATTGCTTAAGGGTGAATCACTTTGTACGTAGAAATATATTTATATTTCAAAAAATATCCTTTAAGGTAACACTTAAAGGTAATCGATCTTAAAAATATTATTTAAGTTTAAAACACTTAAAGGTAATTGATTTCACACAAAAAACCTTTTTGAATCATTTGGTGTCTCTCATCCTTTCATTTTTTTCCTTCATCACTTTTCATGTTCCCTCTTTCATCTTTTTATCTAATATTCCTAAACCCATCCTTAATTCAAAATAAACCATCAATCATCAATCAAATCTATAATCATCCTTTATCTCAATCAAAATTTCCCTTTATCCAATCAAATCCAAATCCTTTTTTGAATCTTAATCAAATCACCTTTTGATATTTTATCCTATCTTAATCAACTTTTCATCACCACCTCATGTGGATCATAGCCAAATAAAATTTTCTTGGTTCAATGTGGCTTTCCTTCAAAAATTTAAGGGGCACACTAGGGAAAGGTAGCATTTAATTTTGTCTAAAATATAATTCTTAACACCACTTTAATCAATCTTTGTATCCCTCATCAACTTTAAGTACCAATAGAAAAATGGGACATCTAAATTATTTTTGATGCATTTATTTTATAATAAATACATAAAAGAGATAAAATATAAACACCTAATTTCATACACTTCAGTCCACCATAACCCCCATCCACTAGCCTTCTAATCAACTTAACTGAATCCACCTTCTTCATACCAAAATTTGGAATATTTAGTGCTCCAAAAAGCAATGGCATAATGGGGGAATTAATAATCATTATTAATCTTCACATACATGAAAATAAATACATCCATTAGAATGAGCTTGAAAAGACCTTTTTAGTGAGTATATATAACTATACTACTATGACAATCAATGCTTCAAACTATGAGAAAATAAAACCTAGGTATTTTTATCCTTGTTCTTGTTAAAAGTTGACATTTTTGATTTTTTTTTTTAATTTTGGCACCAAAGTTGATCCAATATTGTGTTAAAAACCAAGATTCTATACCTAAAACCCTATATAAAGCCACCCTTATGAAAAGCCTAGAGGAAATTGTAAGGTATTGTAAAAATATTGCAAAAAGACTGCTAAAAAAATAAAGAGAGATAATTCTTCTAAGGAGAAGAAGAATTATCAAAAGAGATATCCAAAATATTGGAAATACTTTGCAAAAAACCTGTTTGGCTAACCCACATCCTTTTATTTTTCTAGCAATTTATAGCATATCCAAAAGATATTGGAAATACTTTACAAAAAAATTGTTTGGCTAACCCACATCCTTTTATTTTTCGAGCAATTTATAGCAAGCTTCACATCATCATAAAGTCATTAACAAGCATCTTTCAGTAATCCTCTATTAGAAAAGGGGCAACTTGTGGTCTTGGGTTGTATCTATTCTCTCATTTTCTACATTTTTTCAACATTTGATTTTTAGCATTTGTTATCCTTTTTTTATTCACATATTTTCTATTTTGTCTCAATAAACATGGGTCTAATAGTCAAATCAAGAAAGTCACCATATTCGCTAAGACCTGACAAACCCCTCTACATTGATCACCACTTTTTCTATTTGTTTAATATGATTTTGATAAGTTCTATGAAAATATTGGCAAGGAGTCAATTGCACTTCTGTAAGTGGGTGGCATTTTTACCTCTGTGATAGAATCAGGTACTTGTATCCTACAAATTGTCATTTTTATTTTAAAGCATGAGATCTATTTCTTTTGTGTAATAATTAGGATTTTCTATTTTCATTTGTTTATTAATTAGAAAAGGAAAATTTTGAATCCTATTTTAACTTTGATCAAAATAAGTAAAAAATTAAATCATTATTTTGTAGGTATTAAAACAAAATTATATGTAGCTTGCATTTTAGGGTGAACTATTTGTTACACCTTTCTTGTTAAGAAAGGGAAGGCATCATTTTTTTATTAAAAGTGCATTGTTTAGTCTTAGATTTTTGTTTGCTACATTTATATTTATGCATCATACATCAAAGATAAATATTAAATCCTAAAATAAAAAAGGTTTATGCCAGATAGAAGTGGATCTTAGGAGGAAACTTGGTTCCCTAGTTTCTTTAGAATTATTAGTGTTTACAAATATATATTAAACATGATATTAGTATTTGTTGGCAATTTTGGGTACTTTGGGTACATTGCCTTTGCTCAAGTGTATAAGTTGTCATTGATGTCAAAAATGTCTTGAAGGAATTTGATTTGATGTCAAATAATTTGTTTTGATGAAGGTTACGACATGACAGTTTCAAAGGTATTTTGCAAACCCCAAGTTGGCAGGTTTAGAGATTATAGGTGGATGCATTGGTTTAATGCATTTGGGTCCAAAAGGAAGTATTTATTTAAATAATTAAAAACCTTGTTAAGGTTCCATTTAATTATTTTTAAATAAATAAATTATTATTTGCAATGGGTTCTCCTAATCCATGGCGCAAATGTTTTAAGTTGTGGGCGTTAGCAAAGACCTCCGCCGACATGTTAAACTTCTCGCCAACATCAAAGAGCTTATGGTAAATTGCATATAAATCTCCCTCGATGAAAACAAAGATTTATCCCATCTGAATTTTGAAATGTGTTGCTCACTGTAAATTCGACTGTGTCTTCATTGATTTTTGTGGATCCGCTGTTCGTTTGTCTGCACTCGTCATTTGTCGAATCCATCGTAAATTTTATTGTCGTTGTGTCACGACAGAGGAAAGGAAGGGATTGTGGTTTCATTTTATCCCTATGCATAAGGATCAAGGTTAACAGCGTGAGGTTTAAACCTCATCCGGTGCCTTTGGCGCACTAGTAGCGGCTAGGCTGTTGGCGTGCTACCCGAACGGGAGGTTCCGCATTCGAATATCATGAAAGGGTTTTTTGTCGTGAAGTGGACGTAGCGGGTGGTGTTAGAATTCATGCGCAAATTTCCCCATAGCAATTTTTGATGTGGCTAAGGTATTTTCGAAATTAATTTTTGCTAAGTGTTTTTGCGGATGGAGGAAGTTTGTTAGAGGAAAAAACAGCTTAGGAGTTATAAGGAGTTTAAAGCTTGTTTGTATTTTGATAAAAGATTCTTTTTGAAGATGTTGTTGAAATATATTATTGCATTCTTATGAGAGATAAATTTTATTTGTGATAAGACTATAAGGGAGAAATAAGGTGTATAAGGGTTAAATCTTTCTTGTAATGTTGAGAGTGCTTTTGGTTGTTTATGGAAATGAAAGCATGATGTTTTAAGGTCAATTGCTTCTTGTGTGAAGTTGTGAAACCTTAAGTGGGCAGTGTTGAGATTGATATTTTCTTTCATTAAATTGGTAATAATCAAGCTATTCTTTACTTGGTTAAAGTGTTGAGCTTACTCCTTTATTGATGATTTGAAAAGTTGTGTGCTATTGTGAGTTGAGTTGGTGGATGCTTTTGTTCAAACAATATTGGAGAGAAAAGGAGTTCTACTTGTTTCCTTTTCTAATGTTGATTGTGAAATGCTTCAAGGTTGTGTTTTGAGCTGAATGGTGTTGATTGAACCTTGTTTGATGAGCATTATTGTTGAAGCCCTAATTGATGGTGAAAAGAACATGAGTATCATTGTTATGTTATTCTTTGCATAGTTGGCAATTGTTGGAGTTTCATGTTCTTGAAATAAAGCATTATATCCTATCCATTTTAGATATTGAGTTGAGTTTTCAGATTTGAGATTGAGTTTGAGTTAATTTTTTCAAATTTGAGATTGAGTTTGAGTTGAGTTGATTTGAGTTGAGTTTTGAGATTTGAAGTTGAGTATAGAACATATTGAGTCTCTAACAATTATCTTAATGCTTCTATGAGTTTGAAAAATCACATTTGGTCTCTAACAATTCACCTTGTGATTTCCTACTAAGAAAGTTTTTCTTGGTGAGCTTTCTGAGGTTTTGGACAGGTTTCGGTGGGGACTTGTGAGCAGGTTTTGGACAGGTTTCGGTGGGGACTTGTGAGCAGGTTTTTGGTAGGTTCCAGTGGGGACTTGTGAGCAGGTTTTGGACAAGTTTCGATGGGGACTTGTGAGCAGTTTTGGACAGGTTTCGGTGGGGACTTGTGAGCAGTTTTGGACAGGTTTCAGTGGGGACTTGTGAGCAGATTTGGATAGGTCCTAGCAGAGGACTTATGAGTTGAGTTTTGATAGTTCTATCAGATAACTTGAGGACAAAGGAGCACTGGTTCTTTGAGAAGAACCCGAGGATAGATTTGGCAATTCTTTGAGAAGGCTTGTGTGTAGAGGATTGATTTGTTCAAGTGTTGGACAGATCTGACAGACAGAGGAAGACTTGTACTAGATCGACTAACTGTGTTTGGTACAGGTTGCTGAGCTACTGTGGACGTGATCATAGAAGGTAAAGGTCTCTTAGGCTAAGCATTGAGGACAGGAGTGATGTTCACACAATGACACTGAGAGGGGGGGTGAATCAGTGTAGTTTAATTTTGAAACAGCAGCATTCAAAGACTGAAGCACATAAAAACTTATAAAACTAGAAGAACAAAATGAGAGCACACCACAACACACAATATAACGAGGTTCACCAATTTGGCTACTCCTCAAAAATTAACCGCTTGGACTTCAATCCAAATCCAGCTCTTTGCAAAATTTCAATTTTACAACTTCTTTACCAAAGATCCACCTGGAAGGAGCACCAACCCCCGTAATTTTCTGCTCGCAATGGATGGAGCACCAACCCCTAGTACCAAGCACCAACTTGGACTACAATTCTGATCAATTTAGAATGACATAAAAGTGTCTTCACTTCATGCACAACCCCGACCGGTCCGCAATTAACCCAACTCTACACACTCTCACGGCTCGCTAATTTTCTTGATCCAAACCCTCTTTTCACAAGAATATTTCTCTTTCGCAACAACTTTTCTCTAACAAAGAAGACCATCTTCTCTGTACGATTATTCTTTTATAACCTTTCAATCCTGCATGCAATCGAATCACATACTCTGACTGTTCGAATCCATGCAATACGGCTGTTCGGTTCCATGCACTTCGACTGTTCGAAACCCTGCAATACGGCTGTTCGGTTCCATGCACTTCGACTGTTCGAAACCCTAATACTGTTCGTTCCATGCACTTCGACTGTTCGAAACCCTGCAATACGGCTGTTCGGTTCCATGCACTTTGACTGTTCGAAACCCTGCAATACATCTTTTAAAAAGCTTTTCTGATTCTCCATATTCGGCTGTTCAATTTCTTCGAATACGGCTTTTCGAATGCTTTTTCGAAACTCCATATGTGATGCATCGAATGCTTTTTCAATCAAGAGTATACAACCGTTCTAGTGCATGATCGACACCTATCAATTTGTAACTGCTGATCAGACATCAGTTACTTTTTACGTAATCGGGTCGCATGATTTTCCCGTCCCCGCTTTTTCCCGACACGTGTCACCTTGCATGCTCCTCCCGGGTTTTACCTCGCCAGTATCGCTACTTGTCGCGATATCGCGACACTTTTTGAAGCCGCACACTTCATGCCCTTGCTGTCGCGAAATCGTGACCATTTTGGCTTTGAAAGCTTTCCTTCTGTTCATGTCGCGATATCGCGACACTTAGAACTTTTGCTGACGTCATCCTTAAGCATGTCGCGAAATCGTGACCGTTTTGGCTCTTGGAAGCTTTCCCTGCATCTTGTCGCGATATCGCGACACTTTCAACATTTGCTGACGTCATCCTTAAGCATGTCACGAAATCGCGACCGTTTTGGCTCTTGGAAGCTTTCCCTGCATCTTGTCGCGATATCGCGACACTTTCAACATTTGCTGACGTCATCCTTAAGCATGTCGCGAAATCGCGACGTTTTGGCTCTTGGAAGCTTTCCCTGCATCTTGTCGCGATATCGCGACACTTTCAACTTTGCCGACGTCACTATTGTCGCGAAATCGCGACGATTTCCTTCTCTTTTCTTTCATCCTGTCGCGACATCGCGACACTTTTGCAACTTTGCTCTCATCATCCTTCTTGTCACGAAATCGTGACACATTTTCTCTCTCCTCTCATAAACATCACTTGTCGCGACATCGCGACATTTTGGCTTGCATTTTCCTCTCCTCGCTTTTTGTCGCGAAATCGCGATAGAAAACATGTCGCGATATCGTGACGCTTTTCTTCCTTGTCTCTTTCTCGCCAATTTCTGAATCTGGGTCACCTCTCGTTTTGCTTGAAACTTTCTCGCACTTGATCCGACCGACCTCCGAACCGCATCAACTGCATCAATCTGTCTATGTTGACAACAATGACAATACTTTCTCAAATGCTTTTGCTGCACCTTGCTCAACAATCTCCCCCTTTGGAATTGTTGGCAACACACAGCAACCTTGCTCAACTTCTTCTCCCCCTTTGCCAATAATACCAAAGGGTCGTCGTAGACTCCCCCGAGTCTCTCGTACACCATTCTCAGGAAAATATTGTTATAGTTAGCAAAAATCATAAACATAAGCAAAACTATAAGTATAGGCATGCATGCACCCATTGAGAATGTGATCCCTAATGATAGTTCTTGGGAATTGTGACCACTCCCAACTTATTCCTAAGGTACTCAAAAACATCCTTGGGCAATGGTTTTGTGAATATATCACCTACTTGCTCCGTAGTTGGAACAAAATCCAACTTGACTTCTCCTTCTCGCAACTTTATCCTTCAAAAAATGATATCGGATTGCAATGTGTTTGGTTCTTGAATGCATAATCGGATTCTTGGATATGTTGATAGCACTAGTGTTATCACATTTTATTGATATTGGCTCTTTGAAGTGGATACCAAGATCTTTCAAAGTTTGTCTCATCCATAATATCTCGTGTACAGCAAGTTGTGGCCGCAATGTATTCTCGCCTCTCGCAGTGGATAGAGAAACCGATTCTTGTTTCTTGTCGTGCCATGCTACCAGCCTGTCTCCAAGATAAAATGCTCCTCCACTTGTACTCTTCCGGTCATCAATGCACCTTGCCCAATCTGCATCATAATATGCAATCAAAGTGAAGTCTTTGCCTTTTGGGTACCACAACCCATAATCCATGGTACCTTTGAGGTACCTGAAGATCCTTTTTACAACTGTGACATGAGTTTCTTTGGGACTTGCCTAAAATATAGCAACCATGCATACTGCCTGTAGTATATCTGGTCTAGTAGCTGTTAAATACAAGCAGGCTTCCAATCATAGACCTGTACATTGTTTGATCCACATCTGGAGATTTATCATCCTTGCTCAACTTGCAGCCTGTTGTCATGGGAGTGCTGACCGGTTTACTGTCTTCCATTGTGAACTTTTTCAGCATTTCTTTTACATATTTAACTTGAGAAATAAAAATGCCTTTTTCATTTTACCAATCATTGACATCTCAAATTCTTTTTTCATTTTAATTGATATGTCTTTGCAAGTATTCATCCATGTCGCCGCCAAATATTATGTCATCTACATAAACAACAAGAACAATAAGATGACCCTTCTCTGCTTTGACATATAAGTTGCTATCCACCAAACCTTTCTTAAACCCTTGTTTAATTAGATAATTATCCAACCTTGCATACCATGCTCTGGGTGCCTGTTTTAATCCATATAAAGCTTTCTTTAACCTCGCAAACAAAATCTGGATTGTCACCAAGTTGGAAGCCATCTCGGTTGTTCAATGTAAACCTCTTCTTCCAGCTTTTCCATTCAAAAATGCTGATTTTACATCCATTTGATATACTTTGAAGTTTTTATGAACTCGCTAATGCCGTAAACATTCCGATTGCCTCTAGTCCTGCTACCGGTGCAAAAGTTTCTTCAAAATCAATGCCTTCAACCCGAGCATAGCCTTTACATACCAATCTTGCCTTATTTCTCGACAACCTCGCCCATCTTCATTCAATTTATTTCTAAAAACCCATTTAGTGCCAATTATGTTTTTATTTGTTGGTCTAGGTACTAATTCCCATGTATTGTTTTTCTCTATCTGATCTAGTTCTTCATTGATTGCCTTCATCCAACTTTCATCGCTGCTTGCTTCAAGGAACATTTTTAGGTTCAATACTAGATAACAGAGAATAGTTCCTCACCGCTGTTCTTCTTGTCCGAATACCATCTCGTGGGATCCCCAATAACTGCTCACTTGGATGATTTTTCTCGCCGCTTGCTCTGCTTTAAATTTCCTCGTTTTCTTCTTCCGCATTCAGCTTTTACACCATCCGGATCAATTTTCTCGATTCTTCTCTGTTTCTTTTTCATCATCACCTTCAATGACTTCTTCATACATAGGGTAGTTTTCTTGATAAGTAGTTTCTTGTTCTCTACCTTCATCAACTTTCACATCAACACTTTCAACAATTTTCTTCAACCTCTTGTTGTAACATGTGTATGCCTTGCTTTTTGTTGAGTAACCAAGAAAGATACCTTCATCACTCTATCTTCAAATTTATCGAGGTTATCTTCAATCCGTTTTATGTAGCACTTGCCGCCAAATACTTTGAAATGTCTTGTTGTTGCCTTTCCGCCAAACCACAACTCATAAGTTGTTTTGCTTTCATGTGGTCTCAGGATGCACCTGTTTTGAATGTAAACTCGCAGATGAACCGCCTCTTTCCAAAATCTGTCACCTATTTTGTTTTCTCGCAAGCATTGTCCTTGCCATTTCCCCGCACTCGTTCTATTCTTCCTTTCTACAACACCATTCTCGCTGAGGTGTCCTAGCCGCTGAAAACTGTCTTCTTATCCCATGTTTTTGACAAGATTCTCGCAAATTCTTCTGAGATAAACTCTCCTCCCCCGTCTCGATCTTAGGCATTTAATTCTTTTTCCCGATTGATTCTCAACAAGATTTTTGAAGGTTTTAAACATCTCAAAGGCTTCTGACTTGAGTTTCGTAAATAGTACCCATGTCATTCTTGAGTAGTCATCTATACACAAGCATAAAATATTTGTGTCCATTTATGCTTTCAGCTCTCATGGGTCCACATAGATCAGCTGTGAATTAGTTCTAATGGCTTGCTAGTGAAGTATTCTTTTGCTTTGAAAGTGGCTCTGGTTTGTTTTCCCTTTTGGCATGACTCACGGATGCTATTTACAGTGTTTGCCAATGTTTGGTATATCTCTAATCGCTTCTTTTGAACCGATTTTTGCCGCATTGTCAAAACTAATATGCCCAAGCCTCTTGTGCCATAGCCGCTTTTCATCTTCCTCGTCCAATCAAGCATGTTCCTTCTGCAGCTTCTGAAAGTGTATACATATTTCCGAAGTTCTCACCCAAATGGCTATTAACTTTCCATTTTTTGTCTTTCTTACTTCACATCCCTCCTTCTTGAAGATTACATCATGGCCTCTCGTCACATATTTGACTTACACTTAGCAAGTTATGCTTCATGCCAATTACAAACAAGACTTCTTTTGATTTTATATTGCCATCACCGATCTTGACTGATCCCTTTCCAACAATCTTTGCTCCATCATTATTTCCAAATTTCACAGTAACCACCTTCATAATTCCGTAAATTCTCAAACTTTTGCTTGTCACCCGTCATGTGACCGGAACAACCACCGCCAAGTATCCAAGGTGCTGATTTGTTCCGAGCTTTAAAAGCAGTCTGGACAATCAAAGATTCCTTTTCTTTCCATTCTGGTTTGATAGCATATTTTGCTACTTGTTTTGCCTTTGTCCTTTCATTAGCATGTGCCTGTTTTTCAAGAAATTTTTGGTTTTGTTTCAACCCACTTGGCCGAGATTTTCTACCCCGATAATTATTTGATGCAAAAGTGCTTCTGTACTTTCTAGCAATATGTCCAAAATTATGACAATTATAACATTCAACCGCATAATTCATTAAAGGAGAAAAAAATTTCTGCTGGTAAAATTCCTTTGAGATACATTATGCCTACAATCTGAAATCTTATGGCCATAAGCATTGCATTTAAAACAATAACCAAAAAATGCATGATTAAACCCGGGTGCCGGTCTTTGCCAGTTTGAAGTAGGAGCCATGACTCTTCTCCTCCTTGGATGTGTGACTTTTGTGAATCCATCTTTGTCGAGATTCTTCTTGAATCCGGCATTATTGTTTTCTTTTGCAAGATTTGGTTTTTCCGGGTTCAACCCCGATCTTTTCTTCTTTCTTTATGAGTTCTATATTCAAGTTCTTTGAATCCTTTGAAGATTCTCCTTCATCAAAGCCTAAACCAAATTTTATGCCGTAAGGCCTTTGGTTATTTAACATTTTATCCAGCTTTTACAAGACTTTCTTCAAACTTATGAAAACAGCTTCAATTTTCTATTCATCTCCTCTAACCGCATCCTTAACTTAACAATGTCTTCCTCTAGCTTGCCGCATTCAACCTGTCTTTACAGCTTAATTGTTCATCAAGAACTTCGTACATTTTCTTGAATTCCTCTCGTCTCGTATTTTCAGATTGTTTATTATGTCCGTGGCATTCTCTAATTTCTTTGAAAATTTCTTATTCTTCTTCCTTTCTCGCACTCAACTCTTCAAGTGCAAGCAACCAATTCTCCTTCCAAATACACTTCACCTTCATCCTTGGAATTTTCATCACCTTCCCGATTTTTCTCTGCTTCTTTCTTCTTCAAGTGCCATGAAAAGAGCTTCACCTCCTTCTTCTTCGCACTCCTCATCCGTGCTTTCTTCGTAACTCGCTGACATTCTTGGTTATGAAGCTTTTCTTCTTGAAGTTGTTCTTTCTAAAATTTTGTTTCTTCTTCCAACTACCTTTTTCTTGGTGTGAACCTTCACCATTTTTGGTTCTCTCCCGCATTGGACATTTGGCCGCAAAATGACCGACTCCTCCACAATTGAAGCATTTAAAAGGTAGCTTCCCTCTATATTTTCCTTTTCCTTTTGTGAGTTTTCGAACAAAATTGGCTTCTGTTTCATCCAGTGTTCCTTCATCCTCGCATTCATGTTCAGCCTTTTACATTCTTGTGTGCTTTAAAAGCCGCTTCTCTGTCTCTAGACTTGGTTTGTCCTATTCTCATTTCATATGTCGTCGTGGAACCATGCAACTCATCCATGCTGAAGTTGTTTAGATCTTTTGCCTCTTCTATTGCAGAGACTTTGGAGTTAAATCTTTTGTGAAGTGTTTCGAGAACCTTTTTCACAACAACCGCATCATCAATTTCTTCACCGAGTCCTCTCGATTGCATTAATAATTCCGTTGACTCTCAAAGATATAAGTCTCTATGTTTTCATCTTCATTCATTTGCAGTGCTTCGAACCGTGCTCGATGAGTTTGCAGCTTTGCTTCCTTAATCTTACCGTCTCCTTCATGGATGCTCTTCAGCTTTATCCCACATGTCTTTTGCTGATTTACAACTCATGACTCTTATCGCTTCACCGTCAACAAGCCCACACATTATGGCATTCTTAGCTTTGGAGTTGTTCTCAAATTTCTTTTTCTCAGAGTATCTCGTTGGAGGAGTAGTGGGTGCTGTGTATCCACTATCTACGTAATCCCAAATATCATATCCCAATGCACTCGGATATGTTTGCATTCTCGAGTTTCCGTAAGGTGTAATTTGTTCCATCAAATAAGGGAGCTTTGTTGGATGAAAATCCTTCACCGCCTGCCATTGTTTCTTCCAAGATCTCCTTAGCTGATTAAGCTTGTACAAGGAACCTCGCTCTGATACCAATTGATGTTCACACAATGACACTGAGAGGGGGGGTGAATCAGTGTAGTTATTTAATTTTGAAACAATAGCATTCAAAGACTAAAGCACAAAAAACTTATAAAACTAGAAGAACAAAATGAGAGCACACCACAACACACAATATAACGAGGTTCACCAATTTGGCTACTCCTCAAAAATTAACTGCTTGGACTTCAATCCAAATCCAGCCTTTTGCAAAATTTCAATTTTACAACTTCTTTACCAAAGATCCACCGGAAGGAGCACCAACCCCCGTAATTTTCTCATCGCAATGGATGGAGCACCAACCCCTAGTACCAAGCACCAACTTGGACTACAATTCTGATCAATTTAGAATGACATAAAAGTGTCTTCACTTCATGCACAACCCTGACTGGTCTGCAATTAATCCAACTCTACACACTCTCACGGATCTGCTAATTTTATTATCCAAACCCTCTTTTCACAACAATATTTCTCTTTTTGCAACAACTTTTCTCTAACAAAGAGCACCATCTTCTCTGTACGATTATTCTTTTATAACCTTTCAATCCTGCATGCAATCGAATCACATACTCTGACTGTTCGAATCCATGCAATACGGCTGTTCGGTTCCATGCACTTCGACTGTTCGAAACCCTGCAATACGGCTGTTCGGTTCCATGCACTTCGACTGTTCGAAACCCTACAATACGGCTGTTCGGTTCCATGCACTTTGACTGTTCGAAACCCTGCAATACGGCTGTTCGGTTCCATGCACTTCGACTGTTCGAAACCCTGCAATACGTCTTTTAAAAAGCTTTTCTGATTCTCCATATTCGGCTGTTCAATTTCTTCGAATACGGCTTTTTGAATGCTTTTTCGAAACTCCATATGTGATGCATCGAATGCTTTTTCAATCAAGAGTATACAACTGTTCTAGTGCATGATCGACACCTGTCAATTTGTAACTGCTGATCAGACATCAGTTACTTTTTACGTAACTGGCTGCATGATTTTCCTGTCTGCTTTTTCCGACACGTGTCACCTTGCATGCTCCTGCGGGTTTTACCTGCCAGACTATTACCTGTCGCGATATCGCGACACTTTTTGAAGCCGCACACTTCATGCCCTTGCTGTCACGAAATCGCGACCATTTTGGCTTTGAAAGCTTTCCTTTTGCTCATGTCACGATATCGCGACACTTAGAACTTTTGCTGACGTCATCCTTAAGCATGTCACGAAATCGTGACCATTTTGGCTCTTGGAAGCTTTCCTTGCATCTTGTCGCGATATCGCGACACTTTCAACATTTGCTGACGTCATCCTTAAGCATGTCACGAAATCATGACCATTTTGGCTCTTGGAAGCTTTCCCTGCATCTTGTCGTGATATCGCGACACTTTCAACATTTGCCGACGTCATCCTTAAGCATGTCGTGAAATCATGACCGTTTTGGCTCTTGGAAGCTTTCCCTGCATCTTGTCGCGATATCGCGACACTTTCAACTTATGTCGATGTCACCTAAGGTTGTCACGAAATCGCGACATTTCGCTTCTGGCTTTTCTTCATCCGTCGCGATATCGCGACACTTTCAACTTTGCATGTCTCATCCTTCTTGTCGTGAAATCGTGACACATTTTCTCTCTTCTCCTCATTCGACATGTCGCGACATCGCGACATTTTGGCTCTGCATTTTCTCTCTCTCCTTTTTGTCGCGAAATCGCGATAGAAAACATGTCGCGATATCATGACAATTTTCTTCCTTGTCTCTTTCTGCCAATTTCTGAATCTGGGTCACCTCTCGTTTTGCTTGAAACTTTCTGCACTTGATCTGACTGACCTCTGAACTGCATCAATCGCATCAATCTGTCTGTGTTGACAACAATGACAATACTTTCTCAAATGCTTTTGCTGCACCTTGCTCAACAAGGAGGTCTTCGATGGAAAGGAGTTCCACATGCTAGCAAGAGGTAGAGGCAGTTGATCTTCTGAGGGATCATTTCCAGAGCAGAGGGGAAGGTATCTCCTTTGAGCAAAGGCTCATAAATTTAGATAGAGGGGAAGGTATCTCCTTTGAGTAGAGGCTCATAAATTCAGATTGGGGGAAGGTATCTCCTTTGAGCAGAGGCTCATAAATTTTGATTGGGGGAAGGTATCTCCTTTGGGCCGAGGCTCATAAACATTGTAATTGGGAAGGATTCCCAAAGAACTTTGAGATAACTTTTAGAAAAAAAATTTGTGGACATAGCCCAACCATTTTGGGTGAACCATGTTAAAATTGGTGTCACTTTGTGGATGATATTGTGCATTGCTTTGATATTTCTTTGGGTATATTGCTTTACTATTTTGAAGTATAAAGGAAAAAGTAAAAAGAGGTCTTATACTGTTCACCCCCCTATTAGTATAATCTTGTGTTCTTCAATTGGTATCAGAGCAGGTGCCTTCGAAAAGTTTAACAGCTTGAAGGAAAAGCTAGTAAAGAACACAATGGATCATTCAAGTGGCAATGTAGCACCCATTCTTGATGGGTTAGATTTTGGTCTTTGGAGTGCAAGGATGAAGGTTCATCTAATGGCACTTGGTAATGAGGTATGGGAAGTGATTGAATATGAGTACACTATTTCTGTACATGGTCCTAATACTAAATAAGAAAGGCTCCTACATCACAACAATTCAAAAGTAATGAATGCAATCCTGAAAGGCTTACATAAAGTAGATCTCACCAAGGTGATTCACTGCAAGACAGCTAGTGAAATGTGGAAACAGTTGAATGTGGTTCATACAGGTGATACAAATGTTAGAAAAGCCAAGTTAAGACACTTCAAAGGTATTTTTGAACAACTCAAGATGAATGATGATGAAAATATTAGTGACTACATGCTTCGTATGGATGAGGTTGTTAACTCCATGAAAGACTTAGGTCTTGAGCTTGCTAAAAATGATGTTTGTGATAAGATTTTAAGATCTCTTCCTAATATATTTAGTGAAAATATTTCTGCTATTGAGGAAGCTAAAGATTTGGATAAGTTGAAAAAGGATGAGCTCCATAGTATACTTGCAGCATTTGAGTTGAGAACTCAAGTGAAGGTTGATGTCAAGAAAGAGGCAGCTTTCAAGGCTACCAAGGAATACAATGGTAAACAACTTCAAGATAGTGATGAGTCTTCTAGTGATGAAGAGGCATATTACAGCAAGAAAGGCAAGTTCTCTAGAAAACACAAAAGTGTGAAAAATATAAGATGTTTCAATTGTGGAAAGTTTGGTCATTATGCTACTAATCGTACTATTCCCAAGAATGAAAGTGATGAAGATAAACAGGATTCCGGAGAGCAAGGATTCCAAAAGCACAAGCATCACAGGAAGATCAAATATGAGCACAACAATCAAGGAAAGAGGTATTCTCACAAGCACAAGAAGAGTTTCTACCTAGACAAAGCAAGTAAGTGTTCTAGTAGTGATAGTGAAAGTTCTTCAAGTGATAATGAAAATGAGATGTTCATATCAAAAAAAGAGGAAGAACCGAAACATAGATTCATTATCATGAAATATCTTAGATGTGGTAATTTTTGGTCACCTTGAGGATGATTGCACAAATAATGATTTGGTTTCTAGTATGTATGAGGATGCTTCAGAAAACTATAAGGAAGATGCATGTATGGTTTTTGAAAAGGGTAGCACCTCTAGTGATAAGAAATCTGAAAAAGGCTTTGATGATTCAAAAGGCAATCAAATAAAGGATCTTGAAAGTGAACTTATTAGTGCTCTTAGTGCTTTGAAAAAGGAAAGAAAGAAGAATGCTAGACTCAGGGATAAGTTAGATGAATATTTTATGGAGAGAGATGATCTTATAGAAAGTATTGACTTATCTATAGCTAAGACACAAGAACTCAAGGATGAGTTAGAGTCTAAGGTTCTTGAGTATAGTGAGTTAGAACAGAAAATGGCTTCTTTGAAAGAGAAAACTAAAGAGTACAAGGATAAGCTTTACAGGTTTCAAGATAGCTCCAAAAAGGTTAAGTCACTCATCAAAGGTCAAAGAAAGACAACAGATAAAACAGGCCTTGGTTTTGTTAAGCCACACAAGGAACAAGTTGGAGAGTCTAGTAAGAGACTCCAAAAGGAAGAGAGTTCTGATGAGGAAAGTACTTCAGAAAAGGAGTCCTTGAATGATAGATGCACAAAAATAGAAAACAAAATTCAGAATGAGAAGAAGTTTTTAGGACCCAAGAGGTCAAATAAAGGAAAGTTTCAAGGTAGATGTTTTGCTTGTCACAGGTTTGGTCACATGGCTTCACATTGCATGGCTCAAGTGAAGAAGGTAAATGACAATTTCAAAAGTGCTAGTTTCTTTCAAGAGTATTGCTACTCTTGTAAATAGTTTGGGTACAAGGCAGTCTATTGCAAGGTAAATAACAGGAACAGGGTTGATCGAAACAGGTTTGGTCAGAACAGGTTTGGTCAAAATAGGTTTGGCCAGAACAGGTTTGGTCAGAAGAGGTGGATTCAAAGATCAGGTTTACCTCAGAGAAACAACATCGTCAAGTGTTTCAGGTGCAACAATGAAGGTCACAAAATCAGACAGTATAGAGCTGAAATTCCAGAATACAGGAACAGGAACAATGGCATGATCAAGTCCAAGGATCAAGACATGGACAAGGATCAAGACATGGACAAGAACAGGGATGAGAACAAGAACAAGAACAGTGACAAGAACAAGAATATGGACAAAGAGTTCAAGAGAAGGCCCGACAAGGAAGTTATAGACACTGATGATGATCAGTGCCTAATGGGAGTTTTACTCCCACCCTAGAATTAATCACCTCATCAGGAGGTGGGGGAGGGACTAAGCTAAGAGGCTCATCCTTAGTCCCGAGCCCCAAAGGTGGCCCTTTGCCATTGATGAAAAATGGGGAGAGATATGAGTAAGGGTGAGAGCTTCAAAGTGAAGAGGAAAGCTTCAAGTCAGGGGGAGCAAAACTTTAAAGGAAGATTCTCAGTTGTGAGCACAGTTTGTCAACTGTTAGCACAGTTGGTTTCAGCTTTGGCTCTTGAGAAGTGTTTTCAGTAAAGGTTTGCCATCAATGACAAAGGGGGAGATTGTTGGCAATTTTGGGTACTTTGGGTACATTGCCTTTGCTCAACTGTATAAGTTGTCATTGATGTCAAAAAGGTCTTGAAGAAATTTGATTTGATGTCAAATAATTTGTTTTGATGAAGGTTACGGCATGACAGTTTCAAAGGTCTTTTGCAAACCCCAAGTTGGCAGGTTTAGAGATTACAAGTGGATGCATTGGTTTAATGCATTTGGGTCCAGGAGGAAGTATTTATTTAAATAATTAAAAACCTTGTTAAGGTTCCATTTAATTATTTTTAAATAAATAAATTATTATTTGCAATGGGTTCTCCTAATCCATGGCGTAAATGTTTTAAGTTGTGGGCGCTATCAAAGACCTCCGTCGACGTGTTAAACTTCTCTCCAACATCAAAGATCTTATGGTAAATTGCATATAAATATCCCTCGACAAAAACAAAGATTTATCCCATCCAAATTTTGAAATGTGTTGCTCGCTGTAAATTCGACTGTGTCTTCGCTGATTTTCGTGGATCCGTTGTTCGTTTGTCTGCACTCACTGTTTGACGAATTCGTCGTAAAGTTTATTGTCATCATGTCGTGGTAGAGGAAAGGAAGGGACTGTGGTTTCATTTTATCCTTGTGTAGAAGGATCAAGGTTAACAGCGTGAGGTTTAAACATCATCGGGTGCCTTTGGCGCACTAGTAGCGGCTAGGCTGTTGGCGCGCTACCTGAACAGGAGGTTTCATGTTTGAATATCGTGAAAGGGTTTTTCGTCGTGAAGTGGACACATCAGGTGGTGTTAGAATTCGTGCACAAATTTCCCCATAGCGATTTTTGATGTGGCTAAGATATTTTCGAAATTAATTTTTACTAAGTGTTTTTGCGGATGGAGGAAGTTTGTTAGAGGGAAAAACAACTTAGGAGTTATAAGGAGTTTAAAGCTTGTTTGTATTTTGATAAAAGATTCTTTTTGAAGATGTTGTTGAAATATCTTATTGCATTCTTATGAGAGATAAATTTTATTTGTGATAAGACTATAAGGGAGAAATAAGGTGTATAAGGGTTAAATATTTCTTGTAATGTTGAGAATGCTTTTGGTTGTTTATGGAAATGAAAGCATGATGTTTTAAGGTCAATTGTTTCTTGTGTGAAGTTGTGAAACCTTAAGTGGGCAGCGTTGAGATTGATATTTGCTTTCATTAAATTGGTAATAATCAAGCTATTCTTTACTTGGTTAAAGTGTTGAGCTTACTCCTTTATTGATGATTTGAAAAGTTGTGTGCTATTGTGAGTTGAGTTGGTGGATGCTTTTGTTAAAACAATATTGGAGAGAAAAGGAGTTCTACTTGTTTCCTTTTCTAATGTTGATTGTGAAATGCTTCAAGGTTGTGTTTTGAGCTAAATGGTGTTGATTGAACCTTGTTTGATGAGCATTGTTGTTGAAGCCCTAATTGATGGTGAAAAGAACATGAGTATCATTGTTATGTGATTCTTTGCATAGTTGGCAATTGTTGGAGTTTCATGTTCTTGAAATAAAGCATTCTATCCTATCCATTTCAGATATTGAGTTGAGTTTTCAGATTTGAGATTGATTTTGAGTTGAGTTTTTTAGATTTGATATTGAGTTTGAGTTGAGTTGATTTGAGTTGAGTTTTGAGATTTTGAGTTGAGTATAAAACATATTGAGTCTCTAACAATTCTCTTTATGCTTCTATGAGTTTGAAAAATCACATTGGGTCTCTAACAATTCACCTTGTGATTTCCTACTAAGAAAAATTTTCTTGGTGAGTTTGCTGAGGTTTTGGACAAGTTCCGGTGGGAACTTGTGAGCAGGTTTTGGACAGGTTCCGGTGGGGACTTGTGAGCAGGTTTTGGATAGGTTTCGGTGGGGACTTGTGAGCAGGTTTTGGACAAGTTCCGGTGGGGACTTGTGAGAAGTTTTGGACAGGTTTTGATGGGGACTTGTGAGCAGTTTTGGATAGGTTTCGGTGGGGACTTGTGAGTAGATTTGGATAGGTCCTAGTAGAGGACTTGTGAGCTGAGTTTTGATAGTTCTATCAGAGAACTTGAGGACAGAGGAGCACTGGTTCTTTGAGAAGAACCTGAGGACAAATTTGGCAAGTCTTTGAGAAGGCTTGTGTGCAGAGGATTGATTTTTTCAAGTGTTGGATAGATCTGACAAACAGAGGAAGACTTGTACTAGACCGACTGACTGTGTTTGGTACAGGTTTCTGAGCTGCTGTGGATGTGATCATAGAAGGCAGAGGTCTCTTAGGCTAAGCATTGATGATAGGAGGTCTTCTATGGAAAGGAGTTCCACATGCTAGCAAGAGGTAGAGGCAGTTGATCTTCTGAGGGATCATTTCTAGAGCAGAGGGGAAGGTATCTCCTTTGAGCAGAGGCTCATAAATTCATATAGAGGGGAAGGTATCTCCTTTGAGCAGAGGCTCATAAATTCAGATTGGGGGAAGGTATATCCTTTGAGCAAAGGCTCATAAATTCTGATTGGGGGAAGGTATCTCCTTTGGTTCGAGGCTCATAAACACTGTAATTGGGAAGGATTCCCAAATAACTTTGAGATAACTTTTAGAGAAAAGTTTTGTGGACGTAGCCCAGCCATTCTGGGTGAACCATGTTAAAATTGGTCTCACTTTGTGGATGATATTGTGCATTGCTTTGATATTGCTTTGGGTATATTGCTTTACTGTTTTGAAGTATAAAGGAAAAAGTAAAAAGAGGTCTTATACTGTTCACCCCCCCTCTCGATATAAGCTTGTGTTCTTCAAGATTATCACTTTTATTCCCTCTAATATCAAAATAAGCATCATATAGAGAAAATACATTGGGATCCCCCTTAGTGATCCTCTTTTCCCCCCTTCCTCACATTGGTCAAAGCTAGTGACAACCAAGGAGCAAATCATAGAAAATCAGGTACTTTTAATTTTTGCAAGTGCATATTTAATTTTTTGTTTTTTTTTTCATTTTTAGTAAGTACTTTTTTACTTCTCGTAAGTGTGATTTACTTTTCTATGCATGTTTTTATTTCGTGTAATTATCTTATTATTTTTTGTAAGTGTGTATTTTCTTTCTGTATATAATTTAGCCTTACATTTAGTATATAAAGTAGAGTCATCCCCATTAACTTTAAGAACCTTATGATCCTTATCAACAAATTTCTATATATTGATGAGTATATATGTCTAAATTGGATTTAGGAATATCATATTGGAGAGAGATGGGAGGAAGGTTGTCATTCAGTTTGCATTCATCCTTATAGTGTGATTTTGCATTGATCATATTAGATGCATGGATAGATCATTGTTAGAACATAATTCAATGACCTTAACTTTGAAGATCCTATAGGAAAAGTGCAATCTTGAATTGCATAAAAAAATATGCCCATTCTTTTTACAACATTTTAAAGCTATCAAAAGTACTAAGAAATAATTTGTTTTACTAACATTTTGAGAAGTAAATTGGATAAAAATTTACAATATACATTTAGAGAAGATATATTTTTGAATTTTTTCATATCCAATTAGATTTGAATTTTGATACTAATTCAAAGAGTTATGCTTAAAATACTAACTATAGGTTTGGCTTGAAATTGAAAGAAAAATGGTAAATTAGCCTATTTTTTAGCAAATTTGACATATCAAATTGATGTTTTGAAGATTTTTGTTTACAATGAATATAGTTATTTGAATCTAGTTTTTAAAAAATTTAAACCATCCAATTTTGATATCATATAAACAATATATGGTCAAAATACCAGTTAATTTGACTTTTCAAATCTAATTTTTTAGATGTAATAGGTTGTTCTTCTATATATTTAACAAAGAAATTAAATGAGTCAAAATTTTCTATTTATAAGACTTGTATAGCTATGAATATTCACATTAATACAATGTTATATGAGAGAGATATGGCTAAAATACCACTTGTTGGTCTAGGTTGTCCCACTATAAACAACATGTTTAGTAGAACATTTAATCACAAGTTTAAATGATTAAATGGGTGATTTGAAAAATTCCATTAAAATATGAGTTTTGGATTTGAATATACTTCATGTAATTTTTGAATTATTTTAATTTTAACATAGTGTAAAAAAATTATGATCAAATAACTATCTGCTACTTCAATTTATTTTTAACTTAGAAAAAAACATTCTATTCACTAGCCTATCAAATGAAAAGGTTAAAAATGTTTCATGTGATAATATATTTTGTAACTTAAAATTATGTGATATTTAGTAGTCACTCTACTATCTTGATATATTAATAGTCAAAATATAACCTATCATTATCATAGAATCATTTTGTAGTTCTATATTAGAATTTTGTAACAATTTATTGGCTCATCTTTCATGCACACCCTATGAAGAGTAAACAGAAAACACAAGTAACATTTAATGGGAATAAGTCCTTCTCACTTTAGGATCTTGTTGGATATCCAAGGTGTGATTTATAGAGTTGGGTTTAATGCTTTCACTCTTTTCCACTTTTGAAATAGTTTCAATAGATTGTGTTTTACATTACAACGGGTTCAACCTTCGTTCGTTGGTGTTTGGTGGTGGTTTGTGTTGTTCATTTATCAAATTTGTATTTGTGAATTGATCTAGATCTTCGAATTTCAACATATTAAATGAATAAATAATTTTAAAGAACATAAAAATGGATCATATTTGAAATAAAAATAGAGAGGGTAAGGTAGGGTAGAAAAGAAGGGTGAAATCCTACAATTTTAATTGTTAATTATTCTTTCAACTTAGCATGTTGTTATGTTCTCCAATCGTAACCAATAGAATAATAAATTGTCCAAATTTCTAAGATCAATTTATTATCTAGCAAGGGGTGAAACAAGTTTATAAAATAGACCAATCTATTTAAATCATAATTTTCCTTGTAACTAACAAGATATATCTATGGATAGCAAATGCTCATGCACATAGACTAGAGCTATCAGTTCCAAATCCTTAAACTATGGATTTAAACACTCTCTTAGGATAGTTTAATCATTCTAAAGATTTAATATTATTGGGATGATTTTACCAGTAGCATAGCTCACGTAGCAAAACTAGAGCCAGTAGGAAAAGAACTAAATTTTAGAATGAGTAAACCTCAATGAAGCTCTCCATATAACATCAACATGTCAAAATCAATCAAAATCATAAAAATTATTATCGCATACATTTAAGTGAAAAAAATAATAGGGAGTGAGCACAATTCAAACTCTAGAAGCAGATTAAGCACCTGGCTACGCCACTTCAGAGCAACAACACCGCAAAAGATCCCATGTCAACAACAGGTAAATTTTCCAGAAAAGCAATTTTATAGAAAACACTTCTATTATAAATTCTTGCATCCTTCTTTTTACATTCAATGGGAGTACTTATAGACTCAGGATATGCCCTCATATTTTCACAAAATATCCAACTCCTAGTCAAGCAAAAATAATTTTAAAAAATCATCATTGGGGCTTTATAATATAAAGATATTTTTAAATAGAGTTTTGATCACCTCCAACCACTATGAAAATTTTCCTGAGTATCTTGCCATAAATGGTAAAGATATAATTTGATTTTATCTCCATCAAATCGATATTGCGTGTAAGTGTATCTTCACTCTCTGATCGGCCACTTGCAAAGGTATCTCATTAATTCTCCATATTTAAAATCTAGGTGTATCATTGGATTCCCACATATTTTACCTCTGCACAACTGTCCTTGCATGGTTTGTGCTTGAAATTCTCTATCGACTGTCACTTCTGACATTAAATGTAGCCACCAAAAAATTTCTGCAAAAATTAAAAAAGGCTAAAAGTTAGAACATTAGAAAATTAATTATTTTTAATTTTTCTAAGGTTTGAACTTTAATTTATAATTTACAATTATTTTTCCAAAGTTTTTCGTAAATTTTTTTCTAGGTTTGAGATCATGCTTCCCCCACTAGTTTTCAACTTTATTTTTGGGCACTTTCCAAGCTTTATTTTCATGGGCGGAGCTTTCTTCCTCACTTAATTACCACTGTTTTATTTTCCCGATCAACCACATGGGCAACACTTTAGGGTGTTATTTTCTCCACTAATGTCTAAAACCTCTACCAAAGTGGCTGGGAAACACTTTATTTTCATCGGGTTGCGGTCCAATGTCTAAAACCTCCACCAAAATGGTTGGGTGGCACTAAAAGTTGTTCTCCACCCAAAGCATAGGCGACACTTAGGTTTATTCACTTCTTCACAACGGTATTTTAAGATGCTTACTTTATTGGCTGACGTCCCAATTCTCCATCCTCTTAGGTTTTGCTGGTTGGTTGAGAGTGGGTAGAACTTTGGGATGCTTAACTTTTCCCAATGACTATTTATCCGCCCAAGCTTTTATTTCCAAAGTGGGTGGGACTTTGGGACCTTGTTTTTTCCACCAATGATTAAAACCTCCACCCAAGAGTACTTAGGTAATTTTTCCATTTTCTTCAAGGTGGGCAGAACTTTGGAACCTCAACTCCTTCCGATGTTGCTTCATTTATCCACCCTTCTTTTAACACTTAATTTTTTTTCTAGAAATTGTACATTGACTCCAATGACCTCACACTTTTGTATTTTGGACTTCTAAAGGTTGGTGAAGGATCCTCCCTACTCGAAAATAATTTCCAACACTGGAAAACGAATTTAAATTGCTTGGAAGATGCCCATTTCACATGGTGTGAAAATATGACAAAAATTGAAATTACTTGGAATTGAATGAAACTTTTTAGGTGATCAAATAAGCCAAATGGGTATCTGAATCTACAGAAAAAAAATTGAAATTTCACTCTGAATCAGAAAATATAGCATTAATAAGTCTTTTGGCTGTAATTAAAAACTGTTATTTATGGAAGGTATTCACGCCTAAAAATTTGTAAACTTGATATCATTGGAAATGTGAGATTGAGATCTTTCATCTAAAATTTGAATCACCTCAAACAGATTCTTGTGGCAGAAGATATGGCATTTCGAAGATTGGAGTAAACATGGCAAGATGAATATTTTTAAAGAACCTTAGAAATTGATTTAAATGTTTGAGACCTTAGGAAAACTATTGAAAATTAAACTTCTTGAGACAATATAACCAGAAATAATATCATTGAAGCATAAATATTTGAAAGAATTTAATTTAAATCAATGTTCTTAGGAAAACATTTTTACACCGTCAGTGTAGGCAATATTTAAGAATTTGATGCAAACAAAACTTGGATTAAAAACTCGAATACTCCAAGAGGGTCCCCTTGGAAATAAAAATTAATTATTTTCAAAGGATCAAAATTATTATTTTCAGTGGGGGTGTGTTGCTTCTCAACAAATGACGATATTTACGAGGAAATAGTGGTATTCTTTGTAATCCAAAACTCTAGTTTTAAAATAATTTAAGTTATGCACAACACCCTGCTGTAAGGATTTTTAAAATATTTTAATTATTATCCATTAGTCTGTTAAAATTTCCCAGGGACATACTAGGTTAGATCACTCAAAGAAAACTTTGGTGTGTGATTGTAGTGTATAAATCCTTCCTCCAAAGAAAACCATGGCTTAGAATTCTTACTAAGGATTAATCAGGTTGTTTGGATTGCACAGGGTTATTTGAGTAGAGCTCTGTTGCTAGGATAGAGTTACTCTTAGCTTTCCAAGACCTTGGTTCACAACCATGGGGTATCTATAGCCCTGGTGAACATGTCTAAAATTATTTTTTATTTTTTAAAAAATCCTGGTTATCTCCTTTTATTACAGTACTCTCTTATTTTTGTGATTTTTTTCTTTCTTTTATTTTTATTTTTATCATGAGACAGATAGCCAAGGAGTCTTACTAGGGGTTTGAAAGTCACATTTGCATTGATGTTTAATTAACAAAACAACCGATCAACTAACCATTTTAGCTCAGGTACCAATAGCCTCTTTGGAGTAATTAAAACGATCTTGTAAATCAGAGTTTTCCTCTCATGACCAACTTTTCTTGGATTCCCTGGGAGTTCTTCAACTAAACAACATAAAAATACTTTTATGATTAAAATAATTGTGACATGTAAGATACATAATTTAAACTATCTTGTTGGAAATAAAGCCAGTTAAAAGGAGTAAAAAATTTATTTGCAACAGTAAGCTTTGGATCTTACCCTTTTACCTCCTTGGATGGTAGATGACTGGGCATGTAGTTTGACTTGGATGGCAGCTAACTGGGAAGATTGGATGGCATGGGAGGCAAGGCGGACTTTCTCCTTTCCTCCCTATTCTTCTTCTTTTCCTAACTTTTCCTCTATTCCCTAAGGTTGTTTAATCAACCACTATTTAAAATTTGTAATTCTTATCTTTCTAAGGTTGAATATAATATTTTTGCATTTTCCTATTGCTCCTAATTCTCACATGCCCACATATGGTATCAAATCCAAAGCCAGAGAGGGTTCTATAATCGAGGTCGATGGAGGAACCAGGCCTGAGGACCGAGGTGGAGGAATCATACAACACGAGCATCGAGGTGAGGTTGAGTGGGGCCCACAACATGCAATTTGAGGCGAGGAAGGCCCGTGATTCATGAACCGAGGTGAGGTCTGGAGCTGGACCACACAACAAGCATGCGAGGAGGAGCAAATTAGAAGAACCAATCGAGGAGCAACTTAGGAGAATAAGGCTGACGTAGACTGGATGACTCAGAACTGATGTAGACCAATTACGTGGCAGAAAGATTGATTACATGGCAAAAGGAGGACAAGCAACGTAGCAACAGACGACAGGATCAAAGTAAGCAATGTGGCCGGGAGCGATTGCTCGAGAAGGATATAAAAGGGTGATCATTGATTACCCGAAGGCAATCGAGTGAGTTTTCACTCGCTGAAGGTTTTAAACACCTTCATCGCCCTCCGCATGGTCGATGTGGGACAAAAATCCAAAAAAAAAATTAATTAAAGCACAACCAAGAGAAGTATAAGGAAGGTAAGCTTCCCTTTCCCTCCTGTCGAGCCACATAGCTCGACTGGCTCGTGGAGCCAGCCATAAGGTGCCTGCCTTCCTGCAGGTTGCGGGTTCGAAACCCAACGATAGTGAAAGCTTGAAATTTTTTTATTTTTGTTGAAATCGGATCTAAAACAGAATATACTTGTAATATTGCCCTTGGGTTCTCATCGGCAGTGGTAGCCGAGTTGGTTAGGATGAATTCTTGCATGAAATAGGTCGCGGGTTCGATTCCTACGAAGGATAAATTTTTTATATAATTTTTTTATATATATTATTATTAAAATTAATTATATTATATTTAATATATTAACTATAATTTCTTTTCTAAAGTTTTTTTAAAGCAATTATTTTTTAATCTATTAAATAGTAATATATATTTTTTAATATATATCATATAAGAAAGAAATACATTGTCTAAGAGACAATTATTGTAATCGAAGGATAAATTTTTCACTTGATTCAAGGAATCATAAACTGTAGAACTTTTGTGTAATAAGCCTAAGAGGCTTAGTTTTTTTTGTAAAAGAGACAAAAGATTCAAATTGTAAAATTGTAAAGAGGCATTAATGATAAGACCAAATGGTTTTTATCATGCCTTATGTGCAATTCTAGCAAGAGAAGGTGTAGAGAGGTTTGATGAAAAATTAAGAAGTTATGGGCTCAAAATTATGTTTAGCCAACTTCAAAATGCAGTGATAGCACATCAAAGGCATCCTAACTCAGGGTACGAGGCAGAATTTTAAGATAACTCGTTCAGGATTCAATTTGAATAATCGAAATCCGTACAAGCTGCACCACAAGAATCAGAGTATACACACTATAGTATTTTAGAGGAAATATTATAACTAGAATCACCAAAAATAATATTGATAAGTGACGATGAAGAAGAAGTAGCAGATAATTTTGTGAATCAAGAGATAACATCCCCACATCAAGAGGAATAAGCAATGAATGATAGAGTAGAACAAGTCATATTTGACTTAAGTTTGTAATCTCTTCTTTCTTCCTTCTTCTTATTTCCTTCTTTCAAACAACAAAGAACTTTATTATAATCGTGAAATAAAGATATTTTTTTTGTAACTATGGCTTCACACAATAGCTTACCTATACCAGAATTTAACGGTTATGACTATGTTTATTGGTCTATAGAGATGAAGACCTTGCTCATAGGAAGAGGTTTGTGGGACATAATAGAAGAGGGCTACACAGAACCCTCAGACTGGACAACACTAAGTGCCATAGACAAGAAAACACAAAAAGAAGAGAAAAATAGCAACTCTTCTGCTCTTTCTCATCTCCAAGCTGCATTGGAAAAAAGCATATTCCCTAGAATCGTCATTTGTACAACTGCACAAGCTGCATGGAAAGCATTGAGTGATGGATTCTAGGGTATTAATCAAGTGAAGCAGGTAAGGCTTCAAACACTGAAGAGAGATTTTGAAAATCTCTGAATGAAAGATGATGAAAAATTTGATGATTATTATGTTAGAGTAAAAGCAATTATGGATAAAATGGTTACACTAGATGAAAAAATCACACCTGAGACAATTGTAACAAAATTTTTGTGAACACTTACATAGAAATGGAACCATATTGCCATAATTATAGAAGAATCCAAAGATATTTATCTTTTAACATTCGATGCATTAATCGGATCGTTAATGTCACATGAAGAGAGGTTTCCTAAAACTCCTTCAACCAGCTACGGAGGTGATGATAAGGCCTTCACTTCCAATGAAAACAATGGAATATGATAGGGAAGAGGTCAAGGTAGAGGCAAGCAAATAGGTAGAGGCAGAAGCAACTATAGATGAGGTAATCAAAATAGAGGAGGCAACCAGAAAAGTGGAGGCAATTCCAATAGAGGAGGCAACTCATACAGAGGAGGCAATCAACAAAGAGGTGGAAATAAAAATTGAGGAGGAAATCAAGGACAAAGTGGAAATCAAGGGCGAGGAAGTGACAAGTCAAAATCAACTTGTTTCAACTGTGGCTATCCAGGTCACTTTGCTCGCGACTGCTGGTCAAAATATTCACAAGGCAGCATTAGTCAATATGGTAATTATGGAGAAGAATATGATACCTCTAATCATTTTCTTTCATATGGACAATCATAACATAATCTAAATGATACATGGATTTTGGATACTGGTTGTTCAAACCACATGAGTGGCAAAGAAAATTTATTTGCTACTCTAGATTCCACTTATAAATCCCAAATCAAATTAGGGGATGATAAGACATTGCAAGTAGAGGGTATTGGAGCCATGGAGTTTCCAACCAAAGAAGGACTAAAGAAAGTGCATGACATCTATTACACTCCAAAGCTCCAACACAATCTACTAAGCATTGGACAAATGATGGAAAATAATTACAAGCTTGTATTTGATGAAGGACAATGTATCATTTTTGATAAAAATAATTGTAATCGTGTCATCACACAGGTCCCGATGACCAAGAATATGTTATTCCCTCTCAAATTTGGTGAGCCAGGAGGAGCTCAACTTGCAAATGTAGCTATAAAAAATCCAAGTGTGCTTTGGCACTTGCGATATGGTCACCTTAATTCCGCTAGCTTGAAACTTCTCACTTCTCAAGCTATGGTGACAGGACTTCCCAAAATCAATGAACAAAAAGAGGTTTGTGAAGGATGTGCTTTGGGAAAGCACTCAAGGTCAAAGTTTCCAAAAGGACAAGCATGGAGAGCCAGCTATCCACTTCAGTTAGTACATTCAAACATCTGTGGACCAATGCAAATATCAAAAAATATTCTTATTTTCTCACTTTTATAGATGACTTCTCTAGAATGTGCTGGATTTATTTTTTGAAACATAAAGATGAAGCTTTTGATTGCTTCATAGATTTTAGAAACAATGTAGAGAATCAAAGTGGGAATTATGTAAGATATCTTAGGACAGATCGAGGAGGTGAATACTCCTCAAAAGTATTCTTGAAATATTGTAAAGCAAGTGGGATTAAAATGCAATTCAACGTTGTCTATACCCCACAACATAATGGTGTGGCCAAGAGAAAGAACCGCACCATAGTTGAAATGGTAATATCTATGCTTTAGACTAAGCATCTAACTCATATGTACTGGGCAAATGTTGTAAGAACCAATGTATATATTCTAAATAGAAGTCCTACTTCTAGTTTAGATGGTGTCACTCCTTATGAGGGGTGGTACGAAAAGAAACCTAATGTAAAGCAATTCAAAGTGTTTAGTTCTTTAGCATATGCACACATTCTTGATGAGAAAAGGAAGAAGCTTGATCCAAAGAGTCAAGCTTGTATATTTTTAGGGTATTGTGATTCTACAAAGTCATATAGACTCTACAATCCCAAGACTCATTAAGTTATACTCTCCAGGGATGTAATTTTTGATGAAGGGAGAGAATGGGGTTATCAAAGAATTTTTGTTGATGACGAGTCCCAATATGTGAGTTCTTCATAGGTACAATAGGTATCTCCAAAGAAAAGCAAAGGCACACCACCCCCTCCAAGCCCAAGCAGGAGTACTACATCAAGTACTTAAACCACCACTCCAAGTCCTTCTCCACAGAGATCAATAAGTTCTTCACCAATGGACATTGACAAAGACTCTCCATCAAGAGGTAAAAGAACATTACAACATCATCCATATTTTCAAATGTTGGATTAGAATTTCCAGAGAAGATTCACTAGAAGCCAAGCTAGTGAAATGAATATAGTTTTGCAGCAACTTGAAAATTTGCAATTGTATGGGGATTATGACTCCCATGATCCTAGGGGAGATGTATTCAATTATGCTTTATTGGCTAGTACACAGCTAGAACCATCTAGCTATGATAAGGCATGTACTCAAAATGTATGGCAAGAAACCATGAAAGAGGAAATAACCTCTATAAAAATAATGATACATGGAAGCTAGTAAAGCTACCCAAAGGAAAAAAATGTGTTGGATGTAAATGGGTCTACAAGACCAAGTACAATGTTGATGGAAGCATTGATAGGCATAAGGTGAGACTAGTAGCAAAAGGTTTTACTCATAAATTTAGCATTGACTATGAGGAAACCTTTGCTCCTATTGCACGACAAGAAACAATCAGATTAGTTCTTTCCTTAGCAGCCCATAAAGGATGGAATGTTCAACACATGGATGTGAAAAGTTCTTTTCTTAACGGATACTTGACAAAAGAGGTTTATGTTCAACAACCTCAATGTTTTCAAGAACATGGAAAGGAGAACCGTGTTTATAAATTGAAGAAAGCACTTTATGGCCTCAAGCAAGCACCAAGATCTTGGTACTCATGCATTGATGGCTATTTCAACGAGTATGGATTCACAAGAAGCAAAAGTGAACCAACTCTGTACTACCTAAAGCATGGAGTAGACATTCTCATAGTTTGTTTGTATGTGGATGATCTAATATTTATGGGTAGTAACAATAAAATGAATATGGAGTTCAAAAACTCCATGATGAAACAATTCAAGATGAAAGATATTGGTTTAATGTGATACTTCCTAGGGATGGAAGTGCATCAATCAAATAAAGGGATCTTCATATGTCAACACAAGTATGCTCGAGACATGATCAAGAAATTTTCCATGGAGCAATGCAAATCAGTTGCAACTCCAACTGGACATGGGATCCAATTAAGCAACGACGATGGAGCATCAAAGGTTGACATAACCACTTACAGAAGCATGGTTGGGAGTATAATGTTTCTCACCAACACACAAGCTCGATATTCAATATGTTATTTCTCTAGTTTCAAGGTTTATGGCTAGTCCATCTGAGATGCATCTAAAAGCGACTAAAAAAATCTTAAGATATGTAAAAGGTACATTAGATTTTGGAATCCATTACCAAAAATTTAATTCTATGAAATTAGTTGGCTTTAGTGACAGTGATTGGGGCAAAAATATATATGATAGGAAATCTACATCAGGAAATTGTTTTAGTCTAGGATCAGGACTAATTACATGGATTTCTAAGAAATAAACTATTATAGCATTGTCATCAACTGAGGCTGAGTATATAGCCATCACACATGCTAGTACTCAAGCCCTATGGTTGAGAAAAGTTCTTGAAGAGATTGGAGAAAGTCAAAGTGGTCCAAATCAACTGTATTGTGATAACATAAGTGTCATTAAGTTGGCATACAATCCAGTCCACCATAGTAGATCAAAGCATTTCGATATGAAGTATCACTTCATTCAAGATATGGTGGAACAACAGATAGTTGAGCTTCAATATTGTAGCACTTTGGATAATATTGCAGACATATTCACCAAATATATAGCTAAAGCTCAATATATAAAGCTGAGAGACTATATAGTTAGTCCTATCAACTTTAAGGGGGAGAATATTGTAAATTAAGCCAGTTAAAAGGAGTAAAAAAATTTCTTGCAATAGTAAGCTTTGGATATTACCCTTTTACCTCCTTGGACGATAGCTGACTGGGTAGGTAGTTTGACTTGGACGACAGCTGATTGGGCAGATTGGACGACATAGGCGGTAAGGTGGACAACACCAAATTCCATTTCTCCTTTCCATCCTATTCTTCTTATTTTCCTAACTTCTCCTATATTCCCTAAGGTTGTTTAATCAACCACTATTTAAACTTTGTAATTCTTATGTTTCCAAGGTTGAATATAATATTTTTGCATTTTCTTATTGCTCCTAATTCTCACATGCCCACATATCTCTCTACCATAATTCTAGATAACAAGAATTACCACTTTATCCCTACTTAGAAGATCCCTTTATCAAATCACCCTTCTTTGATTCACAAAACTGAGACAAAAACCATCAAAGGAAACTAGAAATCACAAAAAAAAATAACTAACTTAATGTCAGTAAAATAAACTAAACCAAAAGCATTGATTCACTCTTTTTTCATTTACAATATATATATATATATATATATATATATATATATATATATATATATATATATATGCATAAATGCCCCTATGATCATTCAAATGATGCAAAGATATGGAGAAGCAGAGAAATAATGCTTTAAAATTTAACCACGTACGGTAAATTTAGAAAATACCTTCCAGGTCTTGTAGATGAAATGCACCCCAATTTATGTTTTCAAATAATTTTGCTTTTCAAAAAATACTTGGTGTGTTTACCTTTCTTTTCATGGGCTTTGTCCCACATAAGCACCAGGTCTACAAGTCTTTCACCCTACAAATTAACCAAGTCTAATACACGGGCTCCCACATCTGCAATTTCATTAAAATAATCCAAGGCAAACTGGTAAGTAGGCTTCTTAATTGAAACTAGAACTATTGATTTAGTTCCATACAGTAAAGCAAATGGTAAAGTTTTTAGAACCTGCTTGTATCTTATTCTATCAGCCCAAAGTGTATATAATTTTTCTACCTCCTTCAAAATTAGGGCATCAACATGTCTTTGTTTCTATCTAAAGGGTTTACAAAATTCTTTCAAATGGATTGTATGTGTAAACCCCCCAAGATAAAATACCTAAAGGTCTTTTTAATACCATGTCACAAAGTCTTTAGACCAATGAAGTAACTTAGTGAGATTTTTCTCGATTACGTGTTCACAAGTTTAATAATTTGAACATTCTATAGTTGTTTCGTTGTCTCAATGTTCAAAGTTTTAGTTTCTATTCCACTAATGGAATTTCCAAAATTTGCTCTTGTTCCTGAGCCTTGCTTAGACTTAGTCCCATCAATGTGCAATGTCCAAATGCCACTACTATGATTGGTTGAAGCTTTAATGGATCTCACATTCTTAGTTGCAGTTGTTGGATTATAAACTCCAACATATGCATTAGTACAATTTACAACCTTATTTTTTATATTATGTTCATTGATCACATGTTTATGCTGAGGTTCTCTACCTATTCTATGTTGGTTGGCCACATTCAAATTTACCATTTCCTTCTCATTTTCTTGAAATTTAAAAGAGGGCTCAGAGTAAGTCTTAATTTTCTTCATATCATCAATGATGTTATACTTCTTCCTAGGTACTCTGCTAGTTTGATCCTGAATCTTATTTTCATTATCCTTTGGTGGGGGAGGATCATTATTAGGAATATAATCTGGAGGAATACCATAAGTTTTGTTAGGAGGAGTTGAAGTAGTTTTAGGATCCAAATTTATATTCCTAAGATTGTAACTATCCATCTAGAACTGTTGAAAAGTATTTATCTCATTGATAGGCACTTCCACAACATTTTTTGACTCATCCAGGAAGGTGAATGAATCTAGAACCATAGTAGCACTAGGTCTAGATGAACCAGGACCATCAATGTTTCTTTGATTCTCAAAAAAATTCAACTCACCAGATAAAGCTTCAAAAGTGTTGCAAAAATCCAAATAATCTAATTCCTTCAGTTGAGTTATTCCATAAATTCTACACCAGTTGGGTAATTCCAAGTCACATATATTTACTTTAGATCCTTTGCCTTTGTTATAATCCTTATTATCTTCATACAAAGATCTAGGGAGTTTGTTTGGTTGGTAAGGAAACTGGTTTGAAGGTCTTTATAATACCATGTCACAAAGTCCTTAGACCAATAATGTAACTTAGTGATATTTTTATCGATTACGTGTTCAAGAGTTTTAATAATTTGAACATTCTATAGTTGTTTTGTTGTCTCAATGTTCAAAGTTTTAGTTTCTATTCCACTAATGGAATTTACAGAATTTTCTCTTGTTCCTGAGTCTTGCTTAGACTTAATCTCATCAATGTGCAATGTACAAATGCCACTACTATGATTGGTTGGAGCTTTAATGGATCTCACATTCTTAGTTGCAGTTGTTGGATTATAAACTCCAACATCTGCATTAGTACAATTTACAACCTTATTTTTTATATTATGTTCATTGATCACATGTTTATGCCGAGGTTCTCTACCTATTCTAAGTTGGTTGTTATCTACCTATTCTAAGTTGGTTGGCCACATTCACATTTACCATTTCCTTCTCCTTTTCTTGAAATTTAAAAGAGGGTTCAGAGTAAGTCTTAATTTTATTCATATCCTCAACGATGTTATACTCCTTCCTAGGTACTCTGCTAGTTTGATCATGAATCTTATTTGCATTATCATTTGGTGGGGGGGGGATCATTATTACAAGTAGAATATGGAGGAATACCATAATTTTTGTTAGGAGGAGTTGAAGTAGTGTTGGGTTCCAAATTTCTATTCATGAGATTGTAACTATCCCTCTAGAACTATTGAAAAGTATGTATCTCATCTATAGGCACTTCCACAACATTTTTTGACTTATCCAAGAAGGTGAATAAATCTAGAAACATAGCAACACTAGGTTTGGATGAACCAAGACCATCAATATTTCTTTTATTCTCAAAAAATTTCAACTCACCAGATAAAGATTCAAAAGTGTTGCAAAACTCCAAATAATCTAATTCCCCGTGTTGAGTTGTTCCATAAATTCCTCACCATTTGGGTAATGCCAGGTCACATATATTTACTTCAGATCCTTTGCCTTTGTTATAATCTTTATTGTCTTCATACAAAGATCTAGGGAGTTTGTTTGATTGGTAAGGAAACCGATTTGAAGGTCTTTATAATACCATGTCACAAAGTCCTTAGACCAATGAAGTAACTTAGTGAGATTTTTCTCGATTATGTGTTCATGAGTTTTAATAATTTGAACATTCTATAGTTGTTCATTGTCTCAATGATCAAAGTCTTAGTTTCTATTCCACTAATGGAATTTCTAGAATTTGCTCTTGTTCCTGAGCCTTGATTAGACTTAATCTCATCAATGTGCAATATCCAAATTCCACTACTATGATTGGTTGGAGCTTTAATGGATCTCACATTCTTAGTTGTAGTTGTTGGATTATAAACTCCAACATCTACATTAGTACAATTTACAACCTTATTTTTTATATTATGTTCATTGATAACATGTTTATGCTGAGGTTCTCTACCTATTCTAATTTGGTTGGCCACATTCACATTTACCATTTCCTTCTCCTTTTCTTGAAATTTAAAAGAGGGCTTAGATTCAGTCTTAATTTTCTTCATATCCTCAATGATGTTATACTCCTTCCTAGGTACTCTGCTAGTTTGATCCTGAATATTATTTTCATTATCCTTTGGTGGGGGAGGATCATTATTAGGAGTAGAATCTAGAGGAATACCATAATTTTTGTTAGGAGGATTTGAAGTAGTGTTGGGATCCAAATTTCTATTCCTGAGATTGTAACTATCCCTCTAGAACTATTGAAAAGCCTGTATCTCATCGATAGGCACTTCCACAATATTTTTTGACTCATCCAGGAAGGTGAATGAATCTAGAACCATAGTAACACTAGGTCTGGATGAACCAGGACCATAAATATTTCTTTGATTCTCAAAAAATTTCAACTCACCAGATAAAGCTTCAAAAGTGTTGTAAAACTCTAAATAATCTAATTCTTTGTTTTGAGTTGTTCCATGAATTCTACACCAGTTGGGTAATGCCAGGTCACATATATTTACTTTAGGTCCTTTTACTTTGTTATAATCCTTATTATCTTCATACAAAGATCTAGGGAGTTTGTTTATTTTGTAAGGAAAATGGTTTGAACTATATCATTTGTCAGGTTTTGGACCATCTTTGAAACCTCCCAAACCTTGGTTTTATCAGATTCCTTCTCTACAACCTGCACATGCTCAATGTGTGTCACGGTTAATGGAGTTTCCTTGGGTGGATCATGACACATTGGAATTAACACCTGATATGGAATGAGATTCAAAACAAACATATTATGTGTAACATAGGATATCAAAGCACTGCTCAAAGGTTGAGATCCTAACTACCTTTCAAGAATTAGAGCTTCCTTATAAGCTCCTACCAGGGTTGTGATATTAGTATCTTTATTAAGGAAAATAAAGGTTAATGGATATAAGACACTTTTATATATTTCTAAGGCCAAAATTTCACTTGATACATAATTACCAGTCATTATGCCATAAGCCTTCTAGAACCTCATTTTGAAAGACCTGGCGGTTTATTTAGATTCTCTCCTAATGCTAGAAAATTGATGATACAACATGTTGGGATCAATCACTTGACCGAATTAGAAAATAAAAGCAATTTCTAATTCATCCTAGTTGGTGATAGAGTCATTGGTCAAATTTAAGAACCAATCATATGCAGCTTCTTGCAGAGTAAAAGGGAAAATTCTACAAGCGACATCTTCATGAAGGACATTTAACAATTTAAGAGCATTTTTTAAGGTAACCATGTGCTCTTCAACTATTCTAGCACCATTATATATGTAGTTGAAAGATATTTCTCAAGATTCTTAGGTAAATCATGGGTTGCACCAAAAATATTCAAGGTAGTGGAGCCCAACCAATTGGCCATGATTGTTGGATTAATGACCCACAAAAGACAAAATATAATGTAAAACTATATTTCTCACTTTAAACACACCCTATCAAACATCGAACGGAGGTTGGCCCTCCTTCTAGAACCAAGTTCACATTGGCTTGTATTTCATGCACACCCTGTGAAAATAAAAATAAATCCCTCTCACTTTAGGATCTTGCTGGATATCCAAGGAGTGAGTTACAGAGTTGGGTCGAATGCTTTCACTCTTTTCCACTTTTAAAATAGTTTCAGTAGATTGTGTTTTACCTTACAATGGGTTCAACCTCCGTTCATTGGTGTTTGGTGGTGGTTTGTGATGTTCATTTATCAAATTTACATTTGTGAATTAATCTAGCTCTTTGAATTTTAGTAGATTAAATGAATAAATAATTTTAAATAACATAAAAATTGATCATATTTGAAATAAAAACAGAGAGGGTAAGGTAGGGCAGAAAAGAAGGGTGAAATCCTGCAATTTTAATTTTCAAATTTTCTTCCAACTTAGCATGTTGTTAAGTTCTCCAATTATAACCAATAGAATAATAAACTATCCAGCTTTCTCAGATCAATTTATTATCTAGCAAGGGGTGAAACAAGTTTATAGAATAGACCAATCTATTTAAATCATAATTTTCCTTGTAACTAACAAGATATATCTATGGATAGCAAATGCTCATGCACATAGACCAGAGCTATCAGTTCCAAATCTTTATTTAAACACTCTCTTAGGATAGTATAATTATTCTAAAAAATTAATCTTGTTGGGATGATTTTATGAATAGCTTAACTCACGTAGCAAAACCAGAGCAAGTAGAAAAAGAACTAAATTTCAGAATGAGTAAACCTCAATGAAACTCTCCATATGACATCAAGAACATGTCAAAATCAATCAAAATCATAACAATTATTATCGCATACATTTTAGTGAAAACAAGAATAGGGAGTGAGTACCATTCAAACTCCAAAGGTAGATTAAGCACCTAGCTACGCCACTTTAGAGCAACAACACCGCAAAAGATCCCATGTCAACAACAAACGATTTTTTTAGAATTTTTTTTATAGAAAGCACTTCTATTATAAATCCTTGCATTCATATTTTTACATTCAATGGGAGTACTTATAGACTTAGGACATGCCTTGATATTTTCACAAAATATCCAGCTCCCAATCAAGAAAAAATAATTTAAAAAACTATCGTCAGGGCTTTACAATATAAAGACATTTTTAAATAAAGTTATGATCAACTCCAACCACTTCAAAAATCTGCATGAGTATCTTGTCATATATGGCAAATATATAATCTAATTTATCTCCATCAAATCGATATTATGTGTAAGTGTATCTTCACTCTCCGGCCACTTGTAGAGGCATCTCATTAATTCTCCATCTACAAAATCTAGGCATATCATTTACTTCCTGCGTATTTTACCTCTGCACAATCGTCCTTGCATGGTTTGCACTTGAAATTCTTTTTCTACATCACTTTCGCCATTAGATGTAGCCACCAACAAATTCTTGTAAAAAATTAAAAAGGACTAAAAGTTAGAACATTACAAAAATAATTAATTTAATTTTTAAGTTTTGAATTTTAATTTATAATTTATAATTATTTTTCCAAAGTTTCCCATAAAATATTTTCTAGGTTTGAGATCATGCTTCCCCTTCCGGACTTCAACTTCTTCATTGTTGGGTACTTTTCAAGCTTTATTTCCATGGGTGGAGCTTTCTTCCTCACTTAATTGCCATTGTTTTATTTTCCCGATCAAGCACATGGGCAACACTTTGGGGTGTTATTTTCTCCACTAATATCTAAAATCTCTACCAAAGTGGTTGGGCAGCACTTTACTTTCATTGGGATTTGAGCCAATGTCTAAAACCTCTGCCAAAATGGTTGGGCAGCACTTGAAGTTGTTCTTTGCCCAAAGCATGGGCGACACTTAGGTTTGTTCACTTCTTCACAATGGAATTTTAATATGCTTACTTTATCGTTCGATGTCCTATATCTCTACCCTCTTAGGTTTTACTTGTTGGTTGAGAGTGGGTGGAACTTTGGGATGCTTTAGTTTTACCGATTACTCTATTTCTCCACCCAAGCTTTTCTTTCCAAAGTGGGTGGGACTTTGGGACCTCGTTTCTCCCACCAATGCTTAAAACCTCCACCCAAGAGTACTTAGGTCATTTTTACATTTTCTTCAAGGTGGGAGAACTTTGGGACCTCAACTCCTTGAGATGCTGCTTCATTTCTCTACCCTTCTTTTAACACTTAGAAAATTTTCCAAAAATTGTACATTGACTCCAATGACCCCACCCTTTTGCATTTTGGACTTCTAAAGGTTTATCAAGGATCCTCCCTGCTCGAAAATGATTTCCAACATTGGAAAACGAATTTAAATTGCCCATGCACATTTCACGTGGTGTGAAAAATATGACAAAAATTGAAATTATCTGTATTTAAATGAAACTTTTCAAGTGCCCAAATAAGCCAAATGAGTATCCGAATCTGTAGAAAAACTTGAGAATTCACTCTAGATAAGAAAATATAGCATTAATAAATTTGTTAGCTGCAATTTGAAACTATTATTTTTGGAAGGTAAATCATGCTAAAATTTGCAAACTTGATATCATTGGAAAGGTGAGCTCAAGATATTTCATCCAAATTTTGAATCACCTCAAACGGATTCTTGTGGCAAAAGATATGGCATTTCCAATATTGGATTAAACATTAGGGCAAGATGATTTTTAAAGAACCTTAGAAGTTGATCATTAAAGAACCTTAGAAGATATGGCATTTTAAACCTTAGGAAAAATATTGAAAATTAAACTTCCCGAGATAGTTTAACAAGAAATAATACCATTGAAGCATAAATATTCAAAAGAATTTAATTTAAATCAATGCTTTTAGGTAAGCATTTTTGACACCCTTGGTGCAGACAATATTTAAGAACTTGACGCGAACAAAACTTGGATTAAAAAACTCAAAAACTTCAAGAGGGTCCCCTTGGAAATAAAAATTAATTATTTTCAAAGGATCAAAATTTTTATTTTTAGTGGGGGTGTGTTACTTTTCAACACAATCTATAGGAGAAGTTTACAATATTATTGGGACTATTAAAATAGGGCTTGTCAATGTTGTAAAAAGAATCCTATGATACTTATATGTTTTGTCATTGTTTTTGAAAATATTTATGATTCTATAAGAGGATTTTATATGAGATTTATATAGTATTGATTGCAATTGTTAAAAGTTTAAGTTACAAATATTATAGAATATTATTTCTATGGGTTCAATTACTATTAATAATTGTCAAAATTAGGAATAGTATTGTATTGCATTGAATTTGATTAAATAATCAATTACACAGCCGAGAATAGCATCGGCGTAACTGAGCTTTTTAAGCAGTTGTAACCGAGCAACAGCACTACGCTAAAGAAATCAAATATAGCCAAAGTAGTATGCTAACATCCCCATTTATTACATTATTTGGGTAATGTAATAACTAATAGCTATACTAGACTACTAACATCCCCTTACATTATTTTGCAATACAAAGTGAGCTGTGAAACAATTCAAATTTGACACGTCCAAGTGCCTTAGTGAAAATGTCTGCAACTTGAGCATCGATGGGAATGTGCTGAAGCTGAATTCGGTGCTTTGGAACTTCATCTCAAATGAAATGACATTGTGTGTCAATGTGCTTTGTTCTTTCATGATGGACTAGATTCTTGACGAGGTTTAGAACACCCTGATTGTCACAAAACAAGTGTATTGGAGATTTTGATGGATGGCCCATACTTGTCAGAATGCGACGTAACCATATCACTTCGCACACAGCTTCACGTGCAGCACGATATTCTGCCTCTGTTGATGAAATAGCAACCACCTGTTGCTTCTTGCTCGTGCCAAGAGACAGGACCGGATCCCGGATGAAAAATGTATCCGGAAGTTGACTTGCGATCATCAAATGATCCAAGATAGTCGGAGTCCGTGTATCCTTGCAAGAAGAATTTGTTGTTCCTCTTGTATTCTAGGCCATATTCCATAGTACCACGGACATAGTGAAGAACACATTTTGTCTGCTTTCCAATGAGTGGTCTTAGGCTCCTCGCATGAACCTCGAAAGATAGTTGACAACAAATACGAGATCCGGCCTAGTATTGGTCAGATATATGAGACTCCCAATCAACTGTCGATAGAGAGTACCATCTACCTGAGGTGAGTCATCATATCACGATAACTAAAGTCCATTCTCCATCGGAGTTGCCATTGGCTTGCAATCAGTCATGCGATATTTATCCAGCAATGTCTTGGCATATTTTTTCTGAGACACTTTGGTGGAGTGCTCCTTCTGGCTAAATTCCAGACCAAGACAGTAATGGAGAAGTCCGAGTTTTGTCATCTCAAAATATTTGCACAAGTTTCTTTTGACAGTAGAGATCATAGTTTCTGAACTCCCTGTTATGAGCAGATCATCCACATAGAGTACAAGCAACACTATCTCAGAACCCTGTTTCTTGAAATAGAGGTTTGCATCTGACGGACATCTCTTAAATCCATGCTGCATAAGGTGATTGTCCATTTTTATATACCAAGCTCGAGGAGCTTGTTTCAGAACATATAAGGATTTGACCAACTTGCAAACCTTCTGCTCTTGGCCTTCCACTTCAAATCCTTCTGGCTGAGTCATGTAGACTTATTCTTGGAGATCACCATTTAGAAAGGCAATTTTGACATCCATCTGGTGAACTTTCCACCCATATTGTGCTGCCATAGCACACATAACCCGAATTGTGGTCATCCGAGCAGAAGGTGCAAAAGTTTCCTCGTAGTCAATGCCTTCTTTTTGAGCATAGCCCTTTGCAACAAGACGGGCCTTATGCTTATCAATTGTTCCATCTGCCTTGTACTTGACTTTATATACCCATTTGCAGCAAATGGGTTTCTTTCCATGCGGCAGATCAACAAGCTTCCAAGTTTTATTCTTCATCAAAGATTCATACTCTGTATCCATTGCGGCCTTCCACTGAGGCTCACTAAGAGCATCTTGCACTGATGCAGGTTCAAGACTATCTATGGTAGACATGAATGCCCTGTCATCATCAATATCCATATCCTCTACTTCTGTACTTGGAGTCACAAAAAGTTCCTCAAAAGATTGACAAAGATCATCAACCTCACCAGTTTCTTTGGCTTCTTTCTCCTTTTGAGCCATACTGCGTGTACGAGGTCTATCCAAATTCAAATTGGGAGGAGTGGATAAATTTGCATCTTTGATTATATTTGTACACCATTTAGGATTCTTCTTCGGTGGTGGTGAAGAAGATGTAGAAGGACCTCCTGTCTGAGTTGACGAAGGAATCTTCTCTTCCTTAGTTTCCACAATATCTTGGTGTACTTTAGATGTGCTCTGTGATGTGAAAGCTTCATCAAAGACAACATCTCTGCTGATATGAATTTTCTTGGTCAAAGGATCTATCAACCGATATCCTTTAGAGTGCTCAGAATAACCAAGAAAAATACATCTCAGTGTTTTCTCATCTAGCTTCTTCCTTTTCTCTTTCGGTGTGTGCATGAAAGCGTTACATCCAAAAATACGTAGATGAGATATGGAGGGTTTTCGACCACTCCATGCTTCCTGTGGAGTCATTCCTTTTAGGGCCTTTGTGGGTGCCCTATTCAACAGATACACTGCAGTGGTGACAGCTTCTGCCCAATATTGTTGCCCAAGAGTAGCTCCTGTGAGCATACAACGAACCATTTCCATGATTGAACGGTTCCTTCTCTCAGCAACTCCATCTTGCTGAGGAGTATAGGCAGTTGTTAACTGTCTCTTGATCCCATGCTTATCTAGGAATGTAAAAAATTCATTAGAGGTAAACTCTCCCCCTCGATCTGAGCGGAGGGTTTTAATAGAAGCTCCTGACTCCTTCTCAACGGATTTCTTGAACTACTGGAAGAATGCGAAAGCTTCAGATTTCAGTTGGAGAAATAAAACCCACATCTTTCGTGAGTAGTCATCTATGAATAACTGAAATTACCTCTTCCCTCCACAACTGTTGGGTGTGAAAGGACCGCACAGATCGGTATGAATTAACTCCAAAGGTTTTCGTGCTCTTGTAGAGCTCTTCTCAAATGGTACTCTATGCTACTTTCCTGCCAAGCAGTCAGAGCACACTGGCAATGTGGCAGAAATGGAAGGAAGACCCTTTACCATCTCATACTTGCTGAGCTCAAGTAAGTAGCCAGAACTAAGATGCCCATATCTCTTGTGCCATAGGGAAGTTGCCTCCTTGCTAGAGACATTCATAGCAACATGTGGAGTAGAGATAGCATCTAGTGCAAATAAGCCGTGCTTATATGAAGTTGTTGCAATCTGCTTACCCTTCCTGGTAATGGTACAACACTTCTTTCCATTCTCAACACGAAAGTTGACAACCATATTTTTGTCTAGGATTTGTGTCACTGACAACAAATTGTTGGCCAATCCCGAAACATAGAGGACTTTGTCAATCTGACACTTGCCATCAGGAAGAGTGACTAAAACTGTACCCTCTCCCTAAACCCTGTAGGTTTTATCATCAGCAATGGTGACAGGTTTGCCCTCTTTGGCCACAAATGATTCAAACCACGATCTGTCGCCAGTCATATGTTTGCTAGCTCCAGAATCGACATACCAAATAGGATCCCTCTATGTGGAATTTGTGGTAGTCATGAGCACCTTGTGTGCCCATTCAAAATCTGAGTCAGATTCTTCAACAACAACATTCACCTGGGGTTGCTTGTTTTTATTTTGTGGTTTGTTTTGGCCTTTCTGCTTGTTCTTATGCCAACACTTATTGGTGTCATGGTTGTATTTCTCACAGATCTTGCACCACCTCTTCTTCTATTGAGGTTTTTTGCCTTTTCCTTTCGTATCTTGTTGAGAATTTCCTCCTTTCTGAAATTTGCCTCCTTTTTGCCCATTACCTTTCTTCCTAGAACCCTGCCTGTTGGTGTATAGGGTTGTATTGGAAGAATCATCCTTGTGAAGTTGGCGTGCCTCCTGTTGTTGAAGCAGATTGACCAACTCGATGTAGGTAATTTGTCGTTGAGACACCTGGATGGAGGTTATAAACATATCAAATGAAGAAGGTAAAGCTCTCATCACAAGTGAAATGAGAAGCTTTTCGTCCACAGTATCTCCCAGAGAACTCAATTTCTCTTTCAACTCAGACACTCTGCACAAAAAGAGTTCAACTGTTTCACCCTGTCTCAAACTCAGGTTATGAAGTTGTTGTTGAAGATGAAGAATGGTGGATTCATTCTTCCCCTCATATATGGTTCTAAGGGCATCCCATGCCTCTTTACCACTTGCTTTGTCAGCTATATGAGGTTGCACTTCATCTGAAACAGCAAACAAAATGAGCACCTTTGCTCGACTGTCTTTCTTGTCAAAAGCTATCTGATCTCGTTGAAGGACCAATGGATCTCAGTTGTTGGTGAAGGCCTAGTTGCTACTCCAGTAACAATATCCCACAAATATTCCATTTGGAGAATAGCCTTCATCTTATGTTTCCATGGTGTATAATTTGGACCTTTCAATAACTGATGCGGATCAGTCATAAACTTTGCAACAACGGCCATAGTGAAGGTTCCTTATATCACCAATTGATCCCCCTTTCGATATACCTTTTGCTAGGCCAATATACCATACAAAATACCCGCCCTTACGTGAGGGAAACTATAGGTATTTAGAAAGATCAACAAAAATCACCCGCCCTTACGTGAGGGAGACTATAGGTGAGTTTTAGAGATCATACGATACGTGGAACATAAGCGGTACTGAAAGGGAATAGCCTTGTTGATGGCACCTACCATAGAAGATTCTTCTCATGCGTGGGGCGTAACTTCCCCTAAACACTATGAAGAATACTTCGTTAGGATTTACGCCTAAACACAAGTGCGATAAAAGGTAGTGGATGGAGTAAAAAATGCAAAAATGGCGTACTTATTCCTCCCCGATGATTTATAGAGAACAAGCTCAGACGTCGTTGTAGCAGCTATATTAGGCGGTGGATACAGTAGCCAAATCACGACATCTTTACCTGTAAGTGCTGGCCAGAGGTATCACAAATACCGAACGCTGCAGTGCAATAAATTACACAGATGGGTTTTAATTATTCCGGGGACTTAGGGAGTGTTTTGATTTTAAGTTTTTAATGTTATAGTGCAAAAATGAAATATGCAACATACAACATAAAAAAAACTGCCCACAAGAATAACCCACAAGGTGTCGGTCACAGCCGAAAATGCACCTTTTACAATTTGCCAAATTGCTATTTTTCAAAAAATTACTCACTATCCCCCTTTGATTTTTGAAAAAATATCCCCCCTTAAAAAACTTTCTTTAACAAAGCATTTTAATAATTATTATACTTTTAAAATTAAAATAAATAATTTTAATTTATATAGTTTTAAAACTTATAAAAAAATAAATTAAAAATTAAATTTTAATTTATAAAGTTTAAAAAACTATAAAAAATAAATTAAAATTAAAAATTTTAATTAAAAAATAATAATTAAAAAACACTTTGCAAAAAAAATTATACCTTTGGGGGGAGTCGGCGGGATTTGAACCCCCGACTTGCAGGCTCCCTGAGCCTTACCGCACAGCTCACTGCCAAGTGAGCTAGCGGGCTGATCCGGAGGGATCAATGGACCTGCTCCTCTTTCAACCCCTCCTTCTGTCTCCTCCTCTGCAACGGCCTCCCGTAGCTACTTCCCGCCACTCACTGGCACTGCTCCCGGCGTTTTCAAAAAAAAAAAATTCCGTCGCTGCGTTCTGTTTATTTTTTTTTTTTTTGAGAACAATCCGTCGGTTTCCGAGGGGGTGGTGTCCGTTCGACGCCGCAGCATGATAAGCGTTGCGTTCGCGTCCGGGGGGGGTGGGGGAGTGCGCGACGTGAACGTTCACACAGGGGGCCGTCGGGGGGGGTTTATACCCCCGTGGGAGCGGGAGCAAAAATTTAAATTTTTGCTTCCCGCGCTTGGGGGGAGGGGGGGGTACCTCGGGGAGCGCACGTGCAATGTGCACGTCGCGCGGGGAGGGGAGGGGTGGGGGTCCCGGTTTGGGGAGGGGGGGCGGCGCACGTAGGGCTACGTCAGCCCTGCGTCGGACGCGTCGCACCTGCGTCCTGCGGGACGCGTCGCAGTGAGCGACGTCCCCTACGACCTGCGTCCTCCAACGGGGACGCGTCGTAGTGCGCGACGTCCCGTCGCTTGCGCGCACGTGCAGGGACTGCGTTGCACGTGGGTGCCTGCGACGGACGTCCTCCAACAGGGGGGGCGCGCTGCGTCCTCCCTCGGTCGCTTTTTTTTTTTTTGCTCTCCCTCGACTGCTTTCACGCGACGTCACGGAAAAAAAAAATTAAAAACAATCCGCACGCACAGCAAAATTTTCCAGCATATACCGTCTTCCGCCTCCTCCCTCTACTCTGGCTCTGGTACCATGTCAAAATCAGGAACAGTATTGTATTGCATTGAATTTGATTAAATAATCAATTACACAGCCGGGAATAGCATCGACGTAACTGAGCTTGTTAAGCAGTTGTAACCGAGCAACAGCACTACGCTAAAGAAATCAAATACAGCCAAAGTAGTACGCTAACAATAATATGTTATATATTTTTCATGATTGAATTATTAAGAATCCTTCCACTTACTTATTAAGTAAAAATATATCATATAAGTAATTGTTGATGCACATCTCCACCCATTGTTGATTATGATTTCTACATAGATTATTCTAGTATAGATCAAATTCAATACATCATTTCAAGAATTTCTACAACAATGTGTGATCACTCTGCAGTATCGGTATGTGTCATAACTTATAAGAATAATATAAAAAAATATATTTTTTCTTATGCATAAAGGGATTTCATCAAAAAATAGGGGCTTCTTGGAAAACCAACAAATGTAATAAGGTTGTCTCTTCCCAAAAAAATAATAAAATTAGAAAATAGGGGCTTCCTCGAAAATCATTAGATATTTAAAGTTGTCCCTTCCCCCCCAAAAAAAGAAATAGAAAATAGAAGATTTTCTAACAACCACAAGATATGGTAGGATGTCCTCCCAAAATTTATATTTAGTGTTCTTTTAGATTAGATGACTTTGTTTGCTTTCATATTTATCAATAACCATCATTTGTATTCAACATACCTTATCTTCACACATTATTTTTCTTTCTATCGAAACTTTTCTTCTACATCACTATTTTTTATTTCCACTATGTTTATTCTTCTTCATTCCATATCTTCTTCTATACACCTACAATTCTTATCTCTCCTATATTATTTTAAAGGTAATTCCATAACCATACATTGTATCTCATAGTTTATCTATCATTTAAAGATATGGGAAGCATTATCAAGAAGTTTATAGGTGGAATTATTTTATTGATATTACATAGGAGTCCCATTAGGAATTTGAATTGGCCTCACAAGAAGTTATTGAAAATCAAGCTAACAAGATATTTTATTTAGAGTTATAATAGATTTATCATACTCTAGATTAGAGTAAGAAAAATATATCATTTTTAGAATGTTGCTACTTATGTTCTCTCTATCTAGTATACTTGAATTCAAAAATGCTTAAATGTACTAACTAGTTGCTACAATAATTTTGGTAGTTATTTATTTTTGCTATAGGAATTTGTCATTTGGAAGATGCTTGAGATAGACGAGTAATAGCTAATGGAGATGTAAGTTTATCAAAATATGGCAAGCATATTTTCTATAGTTGCTAACAACACATATTATTGCAACTTATGCATTGCATTTTCTACCCCCCAAAAAAGGAAGGGATACTATCAATTATATGTTTTGCATTGTATCCATATGGGCTAGGTTCTATGTTCAAGAATAGATTGATAGTTATCTCTCTATAATGATTGTTTGCCTCACTCATGAGTATTATTCATAGAAATTTGGATGGTCATTATATACACAACATCCATTCATATGCACTTATATGCCTATGTCACTATCTACCTCTTTTTATGAAGCTTCATGCCCATGTCCATCATGTGTTCTTGCTACATTTACTTACATCCTTTTGATGTTCCATGATGTATCACCTTTGAAGGAAGTTTTGTTGCCCATTTTATAGATGTCCAATCACTTGTATACCTCATATGCTCTTTTTCACTTCAAAATAAATATTAAAAAAAGAAAACAAAAGAAAAAAATAGAAATAAAAAAGGAAAAAAGAGTTCAAAGATTAAAAACCCCAGTGGCATCATCGAACAAAAGTTTGTTCAAAAACTAGGTTTTTGGTGGGAAAGCTCTAAAAACTCATGGTTGTTCCATATAGGTCCTCTCTAAAGTTTTGTTATATAGTGTTATAGGGGGGCCAATGACATATTTGTTGGGGGTAGGACACTAAGTGTATATCATTTGTGTTTTATTTAGACTATGCAAATATTCTTTGTTTTTGGTGCTCACTATTATAAAAAGAGTTATTAAATATCTTAATTTAGATTTGTATATTTCAATTTTCCTTAAGCTAGAATAATTTTTTCATTCCTTCAATAGTTTATAGTTCCAATTCTAGATGACTATAGATGGAATGGGTCATGATAGTTGCCTATGATAAGTTGTAGAACAATAAACTAGGGATTAATTGTAGAATAATTACTACAAAAAGATTATAGAACTATGGGAAAACCGCAACACTATGAATGGACAAAACTACAGGAAGACCGCAACACTATGGATGGATAGAACTATGAAAATACGATAGAACTAAGAGAAGACTGCAAAACTACAAGAAGGCTACAACACTATAAGTGGATAGAACTACGAACAAACTACATAAAGATTTTCAAATTTATAACAAAATTCTACAACAATAAAATCTGATTCCAACCAACTCCCAAATAAATTTAGAGATAGAACTCCAATTTGTGGAAATTAATTTCCAACTAATTTGGTTGATCCAAATTAGTTAGATGTAAATCATGTTTTTTGAGATTAATTTTCAACTAATTTGGTCGATCCAAATTAGTTAGATGTGAATCATGTTTGTTGATATTAATTTCCAACTAATTTGGTTGATCCAAATTAGATAGATGTAAATCAAATATTCTAGGATTAATTTTCAACTAATTTTTTTGATCCAAATTAGTTAGATATAAATCATATTTGTTGGCATTAATTTCCAACTAATTTGGTTAGACCTAAATTAGTTAGATGTAAGTCATTTTTTTATATGGATTTCCAACTAGTTTGGCTAGATCCAAATTAGTTAAAATATTTTACCAACTTATTATGGTTACTCTCTCCTTCTGATAGAATTGGATGGATTTGTTTCCAACTAATTCATATTTGAGATCTTTTATTCTAGTAGGTTAATGATTTGTTTGTATAGACACTATAAAAGAGAAGGCATATCACATTGTAAAAGGTTAAGATGATATGTCCAAGCATTAAATATAATTTATCTTCTCCACATCTATCATCATGTTATTTGAGTAATGTTGTGAGTTATGTAAGGGCATGGAGATCTCCTTCGGATGCAATAAGTAAGGGGACCCTTGTCTACATAATTAGGAGCTATCAATAGCCTGTTAGAGTAGGAATAATGTAGATTTATTTTAATTTTTTAAAATAGGTTAATAAGTAGCATACATTTATTTAAGTTAAATCTAGATTTTCTTTATGGATGGGTGTATATAATACATGCCTTCGATTGATAAAGTATGATGGTCACACATTTAGCTAGTTAAAGTGTTGTTAACCAAAGATCAAGCCTGTTTGGGTTCATCCCTTATGATGGAAAAAACAATTTTCATATTTTGTCACTTGGTGGAATCAAAATATGGTCCTAAGAAATTGATGGTTGATATATAATCCCATAAAAAACTATGTAAATCCAATTAATAGAGTGGACCTAAGTGGGAATTGAATATTTAGGAAGACATGGTAATCTTGTATTGTGGTTAACTTAAAAGAAAAAAGAAATGAAACATTAGAGTAAGGTGTTGAGGATTATACTTATAACATTTTAAAATATTTGGTCTATTTCCAATGAAAATTTTGCTCAAAATACTATATATCGTTTGAGTATTTGAAAAATACTTAGATTTCATCTAGCAACAAAGTACTATGTATTATGTGAATGATCCAGGAAACTGTGTCTACAAAATGTCATATTATTTCTCCCGTGGACCATGCGAAACGTCAGATCATGGAAAGATTAGGCTTGATGGTTAATGGTCCTGGTCCTAATGTCTCTTGCAGATGGATGGGTCAGAATAATCGGGCGCGGAGGGCTGGAAAATGGAATCCGCCTCCTCCAAGAGTGCTGAAAATTAATACGAATGGATATTCTCGGGGTAATCCAGGTAATGCTGGTATTGGTGGTGTGGGGCGGGATAGTAGTGGTACTATCCAATTTTTTTTCTCTTGCTTTAAGGGACATCATTCTAATAACTTCATGGAAGCACTCGCAATTTTATATGCTTTGGAGCAAGGGTATGCTTTGGGTTGGCGTCGGATTGTTTGTGAATCTGATTCTCAGATTGTTATAAATTTGTTAAATTCTAGAGATAGTCTTCATGGTTGTTGGCGGTTGAGTTGGGTTGCTCGGCAAATTCTTAATATCTCTGCTCACTTGGACTTCATTTCTTTTGTGCACATTCCTCGGGAGTGGAATAGGGTAGCGAATTTGTTAGCTAAATGGGCTTCTAAGTTTCAAGATGGTTGGGATGTTCAAAATTGGTCTCAACTTTCTTCTGATTGCTCTCAATCTCTCTCTTCTTTATTGAGAGCTGATATGTCTGAATAGCTTCTGCTTTTTCTTTGTATCATGAATGTTTTGCTGAGTTAATAAATTTTTACCCTCTTTTACAAAAAAAAAAAAGTACTATGTATTATGTGATGAATAATTTAACACGGTGGATGATTTTTTTTGACTTCTGCTAGGGTTTGATGAGGAAAGCTGCTTTGCTAAAAAAATTTTGAGACCTATCTGGTGGGCTCTGCGGGGATGGCAGCAGTTTCTGGAGGAGGTATGAACAACTAGAGGAATGTAGTGATGGCATCAGGTCCGTCATAGAGCGTGCATGCTAGGGCTGGTATTTCTTTTAAAAATGATTGGAAGGAACAGGATTTCCCATTGCATGCCAGGAATCGCTTGTTAAATAACAATGGATGTTTGGAACGATGTGAAGCCAGGCCGGTTCTAGTGGTTCAACCAGACTCGATGGCAGAAGATGTGGAGTATTTAACCAAACATGCGCTTATTGGTAAATTTATGGGCATCCAAATTTCTCTTCCCTTTGTGGAGGCTTGGGTTAGGAAGACTTGGAACCCTGAAGGTGATGTGGAGGTGATGCTGAGTGCAAACAGCTATTTTATGGTGGTTTTTTCTTGTCTTGCGGATCGTAACAAAGCATTTGAAGGAGGTCCCTATTTCTATAACCAAGCGGGACTCTTTCTTAAACCCTGGCATGTGGGTTTCAACCCATCAGAGGAGCGGCCATCACGGGTTTCGATGTGGGTTCGGCTTTCGTGGCTCCCATTGGAATTTTGGAGAAATGACATCTTGCATATGATTTCCCTTCTACTTGGGAAGCCGGTTGGGCCGTCATGACAGACGTTGGATAAAAAGGTAATCTTTGTTGCCCGTATCTGTGTTGAAATTGATTTAAAAAATCCTATTCCAGATTCTATTGAAATACAGTTCGGATCAACCAAATGGGTTCAAAAACTTGACTATGAAGCTCTTCCATTTCGTTGCTAGATTTGCCATGAATATGGCCACTTACAAAGAAAATGCCCTAAGTTTGTCCTACCTGTGGCTTCAAATCCTAGGCCCTCTCGAGCTGTACAAAATATGGATAAATGAAAAGCCCCGATAAAGGAGGGGGATCAGGATAAGGAAGGCTTTGTTACGGTAAAACCTCGAAACAAAGGAAGAAAGGCAAAAAGAGACATTAAGGATAACCAGCCAGATGCTCAGCTCAACCGTTTTGAAATTCTAGAGAATCTTGATCAATGCGTGGAGATACCTGAAACATCGCTACCTGTTATAGATATAACAAGACCAAATCAGTTGTTTCTTCATGACGTGGAACCAAGGGAACTAGATATAGGGGGTTTAAATGAAGAACAGAGGGCTTTGGTTCCGAGTATAGGTGATATGGTTGGCCCTAGCCTTGAAACTGAAGTTATCTTAGAAAATGGCATAGATTTAGATATGCCCTCTCCTACCCAGGCACTGATGCAGTCATCCATGGACTGTAAAACTCCTACGGTGCTAGGATTGCAGCATAAAATAATTAAAAAAAATGCTTCAGATAAGAATATGAATGTGGGTCGGAAGAAAGACTAGGATAAAATTAAGTTAATGGGGGAGACTTTGGTAGAGTCAGGTTTGGTGAGAACATTGGACTCCCATTTTTATAACCCCCAAAAATGATTATAATTTCATGGAATGTAAGGGGGTTGAACAAGCATCCCCAGACAAAAAGTTGTTCGTGATTTGATTCGTGTTCATTCTCCGGATGTGGTTTTTATTCAGGAGACTAAATTAGCTATTGATAGTTTGTTCAATATTGCTCCCAAGTTGTGGAGAAAGGGGAAATGTCAGTGTATTGGTGCATGTGGATATGCTGGTGGCCTTGCTTGTTTATGGGATCCAGTTAAGATCTCTCCTCTTACCTAGATTTCCAGCAGGTGGTCTATTTCGATGATCGGGCATGATAATGAATCTGGTGAGACCATCCTACTTACAAACGTGTATGTTCCTATTGATTACAATGGTAAAGTGAATTTATGGGAGCACATTGGCTTTGTGAGAAGTCTGGCTCCCCTGTACCCATGGATTTTGGCTAGAGACTTCAATTATATCACTTGTCTGGAGAAAAAACGTGGTGGGATTGATTGTCTTGAGCCTTTTTCTTCTGTCTTCAATGCTCATATCCGGGCCTTGAACTTGGTTGACATCAAGCCGGATAATGGGATATTTACCTGGCATAATAGAAGATGTGGGGAATATTCCATTTTAGGACAAGATAGGTTTCTGATCTTTAGTTTTTGGATTGGCAATAATAGAAGTGCTAGTTCTATGATTTTGGAGGGTAGAGGATCTGATCATTGGCCTATCAAACTCTCTGCTCTGGAGTTAGGGCTAAAAAAGAATACCTCATTTAAGTTTCAACTTATGTGGTTGCGATATCCTAAGCTTCATGATTTCATGCGAGGCTGGTGGACTAATGGCAAACCTCCTCATGGCACCGCTATGTACTCCTTTATGAAGCGGCTTCAATTTGTTAAGCATAAATTGAAGAGATGGAATAGACTAAATTTTGGGAACCTTTCCTTGGCTAAGCTGGCAGCTCTTAGGAGGGTGGAAGAAGCCTCAAGGAATATTAGAGATCAGGGACTCACAAAGGAGCTTCTTGTTGAGGAATCTGAGGCTGTAAAAGACCTTGCTGAATGGGAACTAAGGGAAAAAAATTTTTGGAAACAAAAAGCTCGAGTAGATTGGCTTCAGGAAGGGGATAGGAACACAACCTTCTTTTATAACTCTGTTAAGGCTCGTCGTAATTGTAACCTGATTACCTCTCTTGTTAATTCTCAGGGTGCCCTGCTTTCTTCTTTCAGGGATATTTCAGAAGAGACTAAGAGGTATTTTTCCTCTCTCTTCAAGTAGGATGCCCTCTCATATGATGAGGAAGAAAAACTTATTCTAAACTGTATTCCCTCGATTGTTTCTAGAGAGATGAATGAGCACTTGATGGATCCAATTTCCCTTGAGGAGCTGAAAAGTGTTGTATTCAAGATGAAAAAGGGGAAAGCCCGGGTCTGGATGGATTCCCGATTGAGTTTTATCAAGAGTTTTGGGAGTTAATCAAATTTGACCTTTTGGAAGTGGTCCGTGAGTCCCAAAAGAACAAACGGATGCTAAGGGCCCTAAATGCTACCTTTGTGGTGCTTATTCCCAAGAAAGAGGGAGCGAATTCCCTGGATATGTTTAGGCCTATCGCTCTCTGTAATGTTGTATATAAGATCATCACAAAAATTATTGCTGAGAGGCTGAAGATATGGTTGAGCAAAATCATCTCTGAGAAGCAAGGTGGGTTTGTTGCTGGCCGACAAATCATGGATGGGGTTGTTATTGCTACAGAAGTTATTCACTCAATGGAAACTTCTAAGGAGAAAACTATGTTCATTAAGTTGGACATGGCAAAAGCCTATGACAGAGTTAGATGGTCCTTTCTTCAAAAAGTTCTTGTTGCTTTTGGCTTTGAGGAGGAATGGATTAGATGGGTGATGAGCTATATTTCTTCTTCCTCATTCTTTGTTCTTGTTAATAACGAGACAACGAAGCTATTTGAGGACTCAAGGGGATTGAGGCAAGGAGATCCTCTATCTCCTTGTTTTTTTATCATTATGGTAGAAGGGTTGGGTAGATTACTCAAGTCTCAGGTCAGGCATGGTCTCATTTAGGGGTGGAAGTGGGATAACAGTTTGCCACCTCTTTCCCACCTTCAATTTGTTGATGATACTGCTTTTTTGGGAGTTGCCACTATCAAGGAAGCCGGAAACATTAGACAGTCTCTTGACATATATCTTGGTGCTTCTGGATAGGTGATTAATGAGGACAAGTCCTTTATTTTCTTCTTCAATACCCCCCCTCTTATTCAAGCCAGGATTGCTCGCATTCTAAGATTCCAGGTCGAGACTCCCCCCTTCATTTATCTTGGGATCTCGATTTCATCTCATCCTCTACCTAGATCTTTTTGGCAGTCTATACTTGATAAGTTTAGAAGGAAGGTAAATCACTAGACTGTCAGATGGCTATCCTCTGCAGGTAGAGTATTGCTTTTAAAATCTATTATTCAATCTTTACCCATTTACAGATGTTTTGTGCAAACAGGTCCTTCTCGTTTCATCAAGGACATGGATGCTCCGTCAAGACAGTTTTTGTGGTCTGGCAAACTTGATCAATCTAAATGGAGTTTGGTTAGATGGGATTCCATTTGTAGGCCAGTTCAAGAGGGAGGCCTTGGGTTGCGATAGGCAACTCTTTCTGGGCAGGCTTTGGCTGCAAAACTTTATTAGAGATGGTGTACCTCTTAAGATTAGATTTGGGCTAAAATATTATCTTATAAATACTTGAGAGGTATTTTTGAGGCAGATATCCCTAGAGCCAGTTTGGTTAGGAAAGGTTTTGTTATCTGGGACACTTTGAAAAGAGGAGCTAATTTAATTAAGTAGGGTTTGTTCTATATTTGCAATCGGGGATCAGATGTTCTTTTTTGGGAGGATTCTTGGGATGGCCACCCTCCTATCTTGACTCAATATCCCAGGTTACATTCCCTAAGCATTTGTTTCTTGGAAGCAGGCTGGTCTCATGTGGAGGACCTTAAAAAAATCTAGTATTTTGGAAATATGGAGATGTACAAATGGAAAGATCCGCAGGAATGGCCCCAAGGGGGATTGGCCGAGGATAGAGAGGTGCTTGCTCTTATTCTTGTAGGGATGTATTGTTCTTCATTGAGGGATAAAGACATTCTGGCTTGGAACCCTAATTCCAAGGGAACCTACTCTGTAGCCTATGGTTATCAAGTTCTTGATAAGCAAAAGTTTGGGAGTCTCCCTGTCACATGGTGGAAAAAGGTGTGGAATAGATTTGCTTGGCCGAAATGTAACTTTTTCTCTCGGTGGTAGCTCGTAATAAATGCCTCACTTGGGATAACTTGAGGAAGAGGGGATTTCAGGGTCCCTCTTTATGTGTCCTTTGTGATAAGAATGAGGATGACTCTTCTCATTTATTTTTCCAATGCTCCCTTGCTAGAGACATTTGGCACTATTGGTGGAGTGCTTGGAACCATCCTTGTTTTCATGTGCTCTCCTTGGTGGAGTTTTGGAGTAGTCTGGGAAGACCTCCGACCAAGGCCCCCTTCCTCCAAGTGGCTTGGAATTTGGGCCCTTCTTGCATCATCTGGTAGATTTGGCTCAAATGAAACCGACGCATTTTTGAGAGAAGTCATTTGGCTGTTCAACAGATCTGGAAAAGGATCTTATGTATGGTTCAAGAAACTATCCATAGTAAATGTGATGTGGACCCTCATTTGGACTCTAGGGAGGAGAAGGTACGATAGGCCCTTGGTTTGTTTGGGGTTGGTGTGAATTCTTCTATCCCTAGTAGGATTCCTCAGCTTAGCAAGAAGGTTAGGAGAGAGGGTAGATGGAGACTGCCCCCTAGAGGAGTTTTAAAAATTAATACTGATGGGTCATCCAGGGGCAATCTTGGACATGCTGGAATTGGTGGTGTTGGGAGAGATTCTGCTGGCGTGGTTAGTTTTTTCTTTTCCATTTATAAAGGTGTTCACTCCAACAATCTTATGGAAGCTCTGGCGATACTTGAGGCCTTGCAAAGGGGGTTTTCTCTTGGCTGGCGCATGATTCTTTGTGAGTCTGACTCTCAAATTTTGGTTAATCTTTTAAACAACAAAAGAGTGGAGGATGTTAATTGGCAGTTGGCCTCTGTGACCATTCAGATTCTCAGAATGAGTGAAGAGTTCGAATTTATATCCTTTGTGCACATTCCAAGGGAATGGAATGGGGTTGCTGATTACCTGGCCAAAAGGGCTTCTAAGCTATTGGATACTCAGAGTATTGATAACTGGGAGAGTCTCTCGTCTAGGGATTCTCAACACCTACGGGAGTTGATCCATAAGGATGTTCAGACTTAATGTGGTTTGTTTTTTTTGGTTTTCTTTGGGAGTTGACCTTGTCTGGTGATTTATCCTGTCTTGTTGCTTATTTGAGTCCTGGGTGGGGGCTCAGTTGTACTTTGTAATCCAGAATTTTTATCAATAAATTTTTACCCCTTTATTTAAAAAAAAAAAAGGTGTTGAGGATTACACTAAATTAACAAATAAGGTATTCGATCAAATCAATAAAATGGATGGCTATTTCAAGGATGTTAGAATAGAAGTTGATTTGAAGGCAGCACTAAAGAAGAATAAAGAGATTGTGCTTATAGAATTTGATGAAAATTATAATGTCTCCATAAAATTTAAAAAACTTATGTTTTTCTTAGCAAGTTTGTAAGACTTTTTTTTAATAAAAAGCCAATTTCTAAAGTTAGTTAATGTTATAAATGCTAAAATGATAAAATTCAAGATAAAAAAGATGGTTGATGCAAGGAAAATAAGTGTCGATAAACCTAATTTGCATCTCCTTGACACGTATTTAAATATTTGGACAGAGTATTAGTAGAAGGATGTTGAGGGAAATTAAGTGGATGGTGCCACTTAGCAAGCTTGTGGCTTACCCACCTCCTCGAGAGAAAATTTTTAATCTCTTATTGTTGTGTTATTTCATGGACCTAATATGTCCTAATGTAAATTGTAATTAAGTAGAAATGATAACTAATTATTTTAAATACTAGTTAAGTAGTTGAGTTGGTTATCCCTCTTAACCAATAATATTTTGTATAAAAATGATGAAAGAAAAGAACAAAGTGTTTTGAATCTAATTTTTCTTAACATCCTATGAAAAGAACAAATTATATTATTGTGATAACATATTGATGTATAATTGTTGAAGAAGTACAATACCTATTAAGTGATAAATCAACAAACATCACCTATTTATTTTTGCATTGTGTGTATTCAAACTTTGATTATTTTATATATACCTATAGGTACGTGGAAGAATCTAATCCTCTCGATATATGCAATCGTATGTGAGAGAGATCTTGAGGTACATGAAAGAATTTAGTACATGAGATGACAACTCATAGATACATGACCCAAGATGATACATGAGAGGGTATGCTCTTTGTTAATATTAAGTATTCTTTTGTAGCTACATAGACAAAATCATATGATCTTATTTAAATCTTGATTAATTTTTTCTTTGTTAAATCTAGGCTCAAGGTATTTTTGTGATCCATGGAAGTGTTCATGTCGGGTTCATAAAAAATGTGAGAAGTGATGAGGAACCAAAAGGGTATCCCTCTTGTTCTCATCTCAATGTTTGTTCACTTGTTTTATGTCCTATGTTTTTGTTTATGTGAATTCAATTTATCAAACACCTTAGAGTTCCTAAGGAGACCTAAAGAATTTTTCTTTTATAAATAAGTTTCGATGACCTAAAAACCTAATGCTAGATAGAATGAAAGAAAACAAGTTCGATGCAAGAATACAAGAACTATCCTATATGTTTTTCTCCTTCAAATGAGTACAAAAATAAAGACATTTCCTTTTCCTTTTAAAGCAAGGTTTCTAGGAGATGCATAAAAAAACTAGCCTAAAATGAAAACTATATGATTTTTAATTTATTGCCTAAAATAGGAAGCAAAAATATACTCTTTAATTATTTTGAGTTCCTTAATATCATTTTATTTTATGTATAAACAAAAAAAATTGAAAATTATCTTACAACAAACAACACACAAAATTGAGTTACAAACAAAAATTAAAAGTGTATAAATAGGATTGCTCATTTCAATGTATTAGACGAAATCACTCCTTGGAGATAAATTGTAATCTAAAATTTTGCAACCAATTATTTCGTTCAACTTGTAAGAAAACAACAAAAACTCAAAGTATAAATTAGTTTTTAGAGGCCTTCCAAGTTGAGAGAAGTAACAAGCTTTCTAGCTTGACTAGTCAGACCCCTTTAGTTCTTCAACAAAAGAAATTTTTATAGGCAAATGGGATATAAGTGATGAAATCGTTGCTAGCCTATATTTCATTTTTTGTAAATTTAATAGTAAAGTAGAATGAAAATTTTGACAAATTATTGAAATATAAAAGAGCAATTTCATTCCTGTAAATGTTATTGAATGACAAAAATGCAAAAAAAATTAATTAAACAACTTTGTATGATGAAATTGCTCCCCAAACAGTAGCAATTTCATTACTGTTCTACATATTGACAAAATGCAAAAAAAAAATATTATATAAAATAGACAACTTTTGATGACAAAATTGTTGCTTAAACAGTAGCGATTTTACTATTGTAAATTTGAACAAAAAATTTAATCTAAAAATTATTGCATCAAGTAGTTATAGAAAATTGTTCACAATGAAATTATTGTCTAAAAATTACATAAACAATGATTTCATTCCTACAATAGAAATGGGTTGTCATAGAGTCAAATTTGGGCTAAAATGAAAAAAGGAGATTATAGACTATCTCCAAAAAATACCTAGAACCTACAGACACCTGAGAAGGCTATGAAAACTAAGATGGGATCAAATATGTAGAGTCAAAATTACACCTAAAGGAAATAAAATGCTATTAAACTTCAAGATAAGTAAGAACATATTAAAAAATAAGATTAATAAAATGAAATATTGACTAAAAATAAAACAAATGAGGTGGAGATAGAGATAGATGAGATTTCACTATGTTGGCTTCCCCTCTTTGCCCCCACTTTGATTGGCCAAGTAAATCCTTCTAAGAACTTAAACAAGAGCTATTAAAAGAGCAATTCGACATAATTTCTATGCGTAAGTGTTGTGTTGTTGAGAGTTACCCCAAGACCTCAATTTATAGAATTTTCATGGCCTTGGAGGAGGAGAAGAGCATTCATGGTGACATGAAATAGAAGGTAAGTTTTTTCAAATTCATATCTTGGAGGAAAAAGGTGGTAAAGTACCAAAAGATCAAGATTTGAAGTTTGAAATCTATTGGGATATGACAAAGATCTAAGGCAAGATCAAGTAATAAATGGTGAGAGGTATTAGTAATAATGCTTGATGTAATTTTATCAGCCTCTAGAACTTTCCAAATTTTAGAAATGTACTAGAATTATAGTCTCTAGAAGTTTCCAATTGTTTATAGAAAGTCAAAGTTTCCAGATTTTTCTACATTACTCTATTCTAGATTGTTCATTTTGGAAGCTTCTTGGTTAAGGCTTAAAGCCTATAAATACTTGAACAATGTAATCATTTTGGCAATGTAATGGGTGCAAAGTAATAAATAGTTAAATTACAATAGCAATTAAAGTGCCCCTATTTTTACACTCTTTTTTTCCTTAAAATCCTAGTTGCATGTTTTGTTTTGTTTATTGGTTCTCTTTAAAAATCAACATTTGGTATCAAAGCTAAGGTTTCACAAAAGCACAAGTTCTTTTGTTGCTATAGGTAACAATTATATTTTGCTCATAATTATTGATAGCTTTGTAGACCAGTGGCTAAAATTCCTTGAGCCAAGGGACAAAAATTGCCAAGAACTATGTGCAGTTGATTTATGCCATCAAAAAAGTGGCAGGATTATAGCTGGGTGAGAAGATTCATGATTTTTTCCAGAGGAGAATTTGGTGTTTATCATATCTTGTTCGATCAAAGCTTGGGGGCATCCATTCTATGGAAGGCCTAGAATATTGAGCATGGTATTTACAGTCTACTTTGAAATACTATTTTTTTAATGGTTGCAAATAAATTAAGTCTTTCTCAGCCACAAATCTCTCTATTTAAGGGGGAGAATTATGACTTTTGGAGCATAAAATAAAGACTCTTTTCAAGTCACAAGACTTATGGAATATAATTAAAAATGGATATACAGAACCAACAGATGCTCAAGTTTTAGCACATGGACAAAGGCACAAAAAGATCAATTAAAAGAGAATAGAAAAAGGTTTTTAAAAGCTCTATTTTTATTCAACAAGCCATGGATGAGTCCATATTTCCTAGAATAGCTACAACCACAAAGTCAAAGGAAGCTTGGGATTTATTGCAGGTGTCATATCAGGGTACATATAAAGTAAAAGTTGTAAGGCTTCAACAACTTAGAAGGAATTTTAAATTTATTTATGAACTCTAAGTCTATACAAGATTTCTTCAATCATGTTATGGGATTAGTAAATCAAATTAGATCCCATGGAGAAAATCTAACAAATTAGAATATTATAGAGAAAATTTTAAGAAGCCTGCCTCCAAAATATGATGTTGTGGTAATTGCTATTGAAGAATCAAAATAATTATCACAACTATCAGTTAGTGAGTTGATGGGATCACTTCTAAGTCATGAACTGAGAATAAATAGGCTTGTAGATATACCAATAGAAAAATATTTTCAAGCAAATTTTAACATTTCCAAAGATAAAGGAAGATAATTATAAGGATCATCCTCAAACAGAGGTAGAGAAAAATTTAGAGGAAGAGTACGTGGTGGCGTAGAATCAAGCAAATATGGAGGTAGCAACCAGTGTGGTAGAGGTAAAGCAAACTATAGAGAAAGAGGTAATTTTAATAAATCTCAAATTCAGTGTTATTACTGTAAAATATTTGATCATTATGCTTCTAATTGTTGGAAAATAAGAAAGAACATGTTAACAGTTCTGAAGAGAAAGAAGCACAAAATAATTTATTTTGGCATGTGATATAGCAAAAGAAATATATGATGATATATGGCTCTTAGATAGTGTATGTAGCAGTCATATGACTAGAAATAGGGACATCTTTGCCAAGTTAGATGATTATGTTAATTCCCAAGTAAAACTTGGAGATGGAAATGGAGTTGAATTCAAAGGCAAAGGAACCATTTCAATAAAAACAAGATAGGGAATACAAAAATTTATTCATGATGTTCTCTATGTTTATGAATTAACCCATAATATCTTAATCATTGGACAACTTATTCAGAAAGTATATCTAGTTATTTTTTAGAATAATGAATGTGTTATTTATGATAAAGCTAGTAGCAACCAGATTGTAGCAAACGTTAGTATGCTACCTAATAGAATCTTTCCTTTGACATTGGCATTTGCACAAACTCGAGCCTTGAAGGTTATTTTAGATGATAAATCTTGGTTGTGGCATATGAGATATGGGCATATAAATTTTTGAGGGATAAATTTGTATCATAAGCACATGGTGAATGGTCTTTTGTTGATTGAATATGATGATCACATCTATGAAGGTTGTATCCTTGGAAAGCAGCATTGAGATTATTTTCTAGCAAGAAAAGCTTAGAGAAAACTGACAGGATCGTCTGCAATCTGACGAATTCGTCAGACGAATTCATCAGAGACCTGCAAAATAGCAAACAGATGCAAAATACAAGAAATTCTATTTTGTAAACAGGGGCAAACTATATGAAAAAGTAATATGAGGATTGAATAATATACAAGAAAAAAAGTAAATGCAAATCACTGTGTTTAGATAGCAGAATATGATCTTAATATGCAAACTAGACAAAATGGGTGAACTCCAAATGCAATATAGTATAAAAACTAAATAGACAATCTAATTTATAGCATAAAATGATAGATAAAAGAGAAAGAAGAGCAAACTCCAGGCACTGATTGCCTCGATGTGTGCTGCAGTCGAAATCGTCTCGCATCAGAACGAGATCGTCCCGAATTTGACGAGATCGCCTCCGATCTTGACAGGTTCGTCGACTGCGATAGGTGCTGGCTCCGGCTGAAAACCAGTGGTGTATCTGCAATAAAATTAATATAGAAATAGTGCAAAGGCAAATTTGAAGTATTTTAGCGCATAGGGAGTTGATTTACATAAAAATTCAGCCAGGGGTTGGGGAAGGAAAAGTTTTAGAGTTAAATAGGCATAGGATAGTTGTTGGGAGGTTGGAGATCATCCCAATTTGGGAGATCTCCAACGGGGGAAGGGTCCCAACGATGCAGACACGCTCCGCCCGATTGGAGACCCGTTGGAACGGATTCCAACTATGCAAATTTAGTTTTGCGACAAAATCGTCCTAGACGTTCTAGTCCAGACGAAATCATCAAATGCAGGGTGATATCGTCTGATCGGAGACGATATCGTCAAACGGTCAAAACAACTGCTAAAAATGGCACGAAAAAAGAGGAAACGGGTTTCTCGGCGAGTTAACGAGCGGTTTGGGAGGTTAAATTTGAATTTAAATTTATTTACTAAGGTGAATGTAATTATTCCAATTTTACTGCGCCAATTTTAGGGTGCTACATTTTGCCTCCTCTTTAGCGAATTTTTTGAAGAAAATGCGTTAAAGATGAGTTCTTCTCGATCTACGAGAAAGCAAAAAATTATTCTCATTTTTAGGCGACGATTCTTGGTCGAATCGTACGACAGCTTACTATGGTGCCCCCTCCGTGTTTTTACCCAAATCGAACGTTTGAGGTAAAAACGTGAAAAAGCAAAAAATTATTTGTGAATTATTTTGAATAACATTAAGAAAAATAGGGTAAAACCCTAATTCATTGTTACTGTTCATTTCTATCGTTTTTAGAGCTCTAGAGCAAAAATGGTAGAGACAGATGCATGAATCTGCAGAGGTCCGCCGCGGTCTACGGGTAGGGGTTTAAACTTAGTTTAGATTGATTTAATTTGAATTTACATGCTTTGTAAATGAATTTTAGGATGAATTTTGAGCATCGCGGCCGTTTTTGGCCATCGACGTCGTCCGAACGAAATCGTCCCTAGTTCGACGAAATCATCTCAAGTTTGTCAATTTCTCCCAAGGGCGAAATCGACGAAAAAGGGACGATTTCGTCAAATTAGAGACGATTTCGACACGCGAAATCGGAGACGATTTTGCTCAAATTTCGGACGATATCGACCAATAGTGGGCGATATCATCAATTGCAAAAATTTGATCTTTAAGTGGCATTATTGATTGCTAAAATTGTTATTAATGATTGTTTGTTGTTTTGATTGTTTATGCTTGCAGAGAGGATTACTAAAGAGCAGAGAGTGGAAATACGGTGGGCTGAGAGACGACTTGGCCGCTCTCACCCAGGCAGAGCGGGATCTGCTGGCACAGGCCGGCTTGCAGCATGTGGCAGAGATGCCGCAGGTTTCTACTGACATGGGGCTACTGACAGCCCTAGCAGAGAGGTGGTACCCGGGCTCTTCATGCTTCCGGTTACCAACAAGGGAGATGACTCCCACACTAGAGGATGTATGGAGGATTCTTAGAATCCCCATACAAGGGAGGATGATCACACCTGCGGCCAATCAGGGCCACGCGATGGGACGACTCTGCGATGACCCGAGCTTCGCCTTGGAGAAGGGCGGAGTGAACATCGAGGCACTGCACCAGATGCCTGGGGCATCTACACTGACACGATTTTTGGCTGGGGTGGTTGGTGGACTTCTATTGTGCCACCAGAGCAGATGCAGGGTACCATGAATGCTGGTAGATGTGATCTGCGACATGCACAACCATGGCTACAGATTTTCTTGGGGCATCTTTGTTCTATGTCGGCTGTACAGGATCCTTTATGGGGTCGTGTACAAGGGCGGGCGATGTTTGGTCATGACATCGCTCCTACAGGTTTGGTGCTGGGAGCACATTGCGATGTGGAGGCCGATAGGGCTTCCACTGACAGGGGTTGATGGGGAGAGGCCCCGAGTCTTCTACTGGTGGCTCCGAAGAGGGGCACAATGATGGATCGACCTGCCGGTGTCCCGGAGACTACTGGATGACTTGGTCCCAGACACGCGATCACCTGGAGGCTGTGGAGGCAGCATCCAGGGTGGGCAGAGGATGCACAGGAGCTGGCTCGCATCAGGCGAGTCTGCTGGCTACGAATGGAGAGGGGAGAGGTGGAGCTCCATCACTATGACCAAGTGTTGCGACAGTTTGGTCTACAGCAGGGGATCCCATCTCTCAGGGATTATGAGTTTTCCTGGACTGTCCGGGATAACACCACGGTTAGTGGGGCTCCAGATATGCAGCGATTTTGGAGTCAGGACACGGACGATGCCCCCATTCATCCAGTGGATGGGGACGACGTAGGGGTAGCCGATGGCTACGATGCCTGGTACGTAGGCATCCGCCCTCCTCGGATGACGAGGGCTCAGGGATCGATCCACGTAGTTGTGCGTCGAATAGGGAGGCGATGCCAGGCGATGGTAGAGGCAGCCCGGGGTCACGGCAGAGGAGAGCAGAGGAGGCCAAAAGCACAGGAGAGGGCGTGACAGAGGGAGAGGGAGAGGAGGGAGGCGAGACCCCCATCTCCACAGAGGCCACCATCGCCTGATAAGGGCAAGGGTGTGGACATTGGCGAGAGTAGCGAGATGGCTACTCTTCGGGCAGAGAGAGATCATCTGCGAGCTCAGGTGCAGACATTACAGGATGCAGCTGCACAGCACCAGGCTGAGGTGTCGCAGCTACGAGACGAGAATGCTCATCTCAGGGCACGAGGCGGAGGGGTGAGCACTCAGGAGCTGATGCGATCGATTTCTCAGATCGCATTCTATCAGGCACTATACTACCAGGCGGTGCCAGAGGGCCAGAGGATACAGGTGCCACCTGCCATAGCAGATCCTATCAGGACAGGGTCGATGAGGAGCTCATCCCGATCGACGATGAGGACTCGTAGTACCACACATACTGCGATGGGACCACCTCATCCTCCGTAGGGCGGGGGAGGAGATGAGGCCAAGAGCTCTAGAGGCTCTCGAGGCTAGAGGGCGGGATACTGCCACTGATATTGTATTATACTTGTATTGATAGAGGATTGAGTATGCCGAGGTATAGATTGTGGCATACCAATCCAGTGTTGATGATGTATATATTCTGTTGATATATATAGATGAGATATTTTTGATCATATGACTTGTCTTATGTGATGCTTATGATGCTTTTTATGTTTGATTGATTGATTGAGTTGATTGATGTAATGATTTTATTGATGATTCATGTAATTATGTCGTTTTGGAAAATATTATAACTTGGATGTCATGCTTTAAATATTTTAAATAAAATAATCTGATGTAACAAATTGATTGGTTGTAATGAAATGTGATAAAAATAAAAAGAGATTTCTAACAATAATTTCAAAGGACATTGTCGCTATTATAGACCATTTCATGGAGTCGCTGCTCACTCGGTCGTCAAGCTAGTCCCAGGATAGAAATATTGTTAAAAGAAAAGAGTGCTTAAGAGACTGTCTTAAGACTTTGTTGTGATGATGCAAATGATGATGATGATGGTTTGCTTTCAGATTTCCATAAAAATATTATGCATGAAATATTGTGAAATGATTTTTGCTAGGCATAAATTCTTAAGTGTGATAAAATTTGTGAATAATTCCTTAAGAATTATACCATCATTGCAAAATGCAAAGGTGACATAATGACATAACATAGTAAAAATGTATTTGCTTTCGCAAAAGCATAATTTGTGTAAAATGAAGTCATATGTTTTGTATGATCTTTGATAAATTGGGAAATAAAATTGTTACAATGGTTTGCGCTAGGCATAGAATATGTAGGTATAGACTTATACCATCATCGCGAAGATCAAAGAAAGGATAGTTTTATTGCATGATTAATTTTTGATGAACAGAAAATATGATAATGAGGACTTGCGCTAAGCATAAAATTCCCATTTTGGTTTTGGAACTATGCCATCGTCGCGAAAGTCGATAAGATATATATGATATGTTTTGATTGAAATTTTTGATTTTTTCTATTATATAGTTATCTTTGTGGTAAATAATTGTACTTGGTTTATTCCAAACAAGTTTGCAAAAATAATATTTCAAAGTATTTTGAAGACAAAAAGTTAGATTTATAAGGAATCCCATGTGCATAAGTGAATTCATTGCCAATCTTGATTTATCATAATGATAGACAAAATCTCTCAAATACAAATGTGTGTGCAATTGCATTGTTCATTTACGAGTTTTGAGCAAGATACTATGATACAAGTGATTTGAAGAAACCAAATAAGTGTTCATTAACCATGATGTAGATGCATATAACCATACTAGGCTACTATGTAGATCGGATTATCAAGAGCTAGCTAATCCATAAGCGAGACATAGGTCTGTACAAAAGAAGGTCGCTAATGTGACAGACATATCGCCACGCTAGGAGTTACCCAAGGCCAAGCAGGTTGGGCACAAACCACCTGTTATGGGGCTTACCTCACAGTTTTCGAATAATTGAGAATTCCGGGGATTCAAGCTCATTCACCCTTCTTTTCTTTTCAAAGGGTAGGGAAAGGGATTTTATTGCTTTTCTTGCTTTCTTTTGAACTTTGCTTATTTTTTCTTTTTGTATTTCTTTTGCTTGATAATGCTTGGAACATTCCTGACATAACATTTTTCTTTTCTCTTTTTCTTGAATTTTTCTTTTCTTTTTCTTTTTTCTAGGGATACTTGCTCGGATTAGTCTGTAGAGCAAGGGATTTTTATTCCGGGTAGGGGTGAGCTTGTCCTTTTGCCAATTCTCAAAGATTCTAGACCATGTGCATGATAGGATAGCAAGGGAAACTTTTCACTCAAGAAATCAGTTCTACTATGTAGCAAAACATGGAAATTACAAATATAATCATTTTATTGTGAAAAGATGTGCTTGGTTTAAGTAAATAACAAGATCAATTCTCTATGCTCAAACTTTATTTAATTGAATTTTGTGAACTTTGATATAAGAGAGATTAGTAATCATGCCAGATAAAATCAAGATATTTATTGTGTGAGTGTGCAAGTGAGGGATGCCAAATAAATGCTAGTTTTATCCAAAATAAGTTGAAACATAGAATTGCAATAATTGTAAGAAAATAATGATTTTGAGAAAGTTTTGAGAATGTTGACTCTCTCTTTATTCTGTATATTGTTTTGGTTTCGAAAGAGTCAAGCATATAGTTGTTTTTGGATTTTTATGTTGATTTTTGTTTTGGAGCAAAAGGAACTTTACAAGTGCTTTAAAGAAATGCAATAAATATTTTTGAAGATTTTTGAAGATTTTATGAATGTTTTTGAGGTTTTTGAATAAATTGAAAGAAATACAAGATAATGATTTTGAACAAATATATACATGGATGAAATAACCAAATTTATGCATAATAACGTTTGAGATGTAAAATATTCATGGGTTCTTTAAGTTCTTTACCATCTAAGGTAGATAATTTATATGCTCCTGATTCAAATTTTGCAGTAATGATGTATGGTCCGAGCCAGTTGGGCTCAAATTTACCTTTAAGTTCTTTGGTTGCATTTGTATTTTTTTTTTTTGATTTTGAGGATTTTGATTTTTTTTGTATTTTGATTTTAATTTATGAATTGAAATTGGGGGTATATACAAGATGATCTATATACACTATACAAGGTTTATTTGAGTATAGCATGTCTAAGGTTGCTTCAAAATCAAAGGAGGTTTTGAAGGATAATCTGGTTGAGGTGAAGGTAAGAATAAAAGGTGATGAATAAAAGGTAGTGATAACAAAAGCTTTGTTATAATGTAGAATAATGTAGAAAAAGATTTGACTTTTATATGTGGAAAATTGATCATGTTACAAAATAAAATGTCAGAAGGATAAGAAAGTTCTTCATTCTTATTATTATATTCCAAGTATTGATAAGATGGAGAAAGTATATGTGAAAGATATGCATGGATGTTATTTGGTAAACAAGGATGATCATATATGGATGAAGAAAAGTGATGGATAGAAGATAATTGTGATAATAGAGAATGTATAGAACTTGATGTTTCAATCGTTAAATATTCTTCAAATGGTTTTGGGTCACCATGTATGGTAACAATTTTATTTGTAAGTTCAAACTTCAAACATTGGTGAAGAGTGGAAGGGAAAACCCTCATCGTATGAATCCAAGGACTCTGGAGAAATAGGTTGTAAGGTGAAGGACAATATCCTACATAGAATAAAATATCCAGGATCTTGGATCCAATATTAAGGGGAATAATTATAGTACCTTGAGGTTCTTGAATTTCATTGTTAAAAGATTTTATAATAACATTTGATTCATTACTATCTTCTTCCTTTAATTTGTGTTTTTGAAATAATTGATAAGTGCATAAATTAAGAGAAGAGTCATTATCTACCATGATAGTTCTAACAAGTGTTTCTTTACTAGATCCGATAATGTAAAGATAGGAGTCTTCTTGTGGAGTAGAGGAAGGAATATCCTCATCATAGAATGAAATATGGTTAACCTCAAGAGGGTTTACACCATTAATTATGTTCTTAGAGAAAATATGATGAGGAACAAATTGTTGGCTAGGTATTTTGAACAAAATTTCCTTGTGAGAAATTTGTAATACTTCTAAAAGGGATATCTTTGCTTGAGGATTAATCACTTGTTGTTGGCTATCAAAGTGGATTTCAGATTGAGATTTTGATTCTAAAGATGAGCTTTCTATGCTTACATTCCATTTTGGATCATTCTCTAGAGCCAAAGATAGTTTTGAAGGTTGGTCAAATGAGGAATCCATATCTTGAATATCGGATTGGGTTGATTGAATTTGAGGTTGCTTATTTGTAGTTTTTGTTACAATATTAATAATATCATCATGATGGGACACATTAACATGCAATATTTGATTGGTTTCTTGTTGTTGATAATTGAGTAGGGGTTCTTGGGAGATCCCCATGTCTTGATTGATTATTGGTATTTGTTGTGTAGGAGTTTGATAGTTTACTTGGAGATTTATAATCAGTTGTAGATTGTAATTCCTTTATATTAAAAAGATCCTTATCAATCAAATCTTGAATTGCACATCTTAAATCTTTACAATTTTGTGTCATATGTCCATCTACTCTATGATATTCACAATGTAGCTCAGGTTTAAACCAATCTGATGTGGTATCAGGTTGTCTTATGGAAGGAAGTTCAATAATATTTGTGTCAAGTAAATACTTGAGAATTATATCCATTGGTTGATTAAGCCTAGTAAATTTACGTGATGAAGGTTTTTGAGAGGTTTTTGATAAATGCCTTAGGAATTTCATCATAAAAGGACCTAATGGTTTCTCACCTCTACTTTCTTCATTTTGGGTAGAATTATGATAGGAAGATTGCGATGTAGGAGGTGAGTGAATGGTAGAATTGGAAGAATAAGTATTTTCTTGTTGAAATGGATGTGTTGTATTGAAAGAAGAGTATTGAAAAGGTGGTGGAGGATTATATGTGGGTTGATAGACATAATATGGATATATGGGAGAATAGATAATATCATTATGAAGAGGATTGGCAAAGGGATTGTTTTGTTGGGTTATGGATGAAAAATAAGAAGAGTGTGATAGAGGTGGTGTTGAATAGGGATGAGGTTGGTCATAATCAACAAATGTATTTGGATGAATTCTTCCAACATTACTAATGGGCTCATATTGATTTGAGTAAAAACTCATGGTTTCTTTAGTACTTCTAAAAGTAATATTTAGCATCTACTATTTAGAATTGAATCTAAAAACATACAAACTTGAAATGATGATTTTGTTATATTTTTTTTTTTTGCACACATATATATTTTTTTGTTTTTGTTTTCAAAAGGTTATGATGCATTCACGTCGGGTTCACCAAAATGTATCGCTCCAAATTTTTCGCATCCCTACCTTCAGGCTATTGGATCCACGCTCGGAAGGAGGATGGGAAAAGGATGGTGCGGTACCTCGGACGAGAGGACTTTGCGAAGGTCCCGCCTCTCAAGGGAGGTGCATTTTGGTGATTTTTCGACGGATGGTGGGTTCACCAGGAAACATTTGGCGGTAGTTTCCACGCCTAGGTTTTGGGAATGAGTTTTGATGAGTTCGTTTTATTTTTAAACATTCATCCTAGGTTTGGCCGAATGATTCTAACTTAAACTACATGAAAATGCAATTTAAATGAATACAACAAACAGAAAAGAAAGCAGAAACAGAGAATTTGCAGGAGGCCAATGAAGATTACCTGATCCGGAAGTCTGATGAAGTTTTTGATTACTTGTAGCAGTCTGGATCGTCTGCAATTCAACAGAATCGCCTTCAATTTGATAAAATCGTCTAAACTGATAGGATCGTCTGCAATCTGACGAATTCGTCAGACGAATTCATCAGAGACCTGCAAAACAACAAACAGATGCGAAATACAAGAAATTCTATTTTGTAAACAGGGGCAAACTATATGAAAAAGTAATATGAGTATTGAACAATATACAAGAACAAAAGTAAATGCAAATCACTGTGTTTAGATAGCAGAATATGATCTTAATATGCAAACTAGACAAAATGGGTGAACTCCAGATGCAATATAGTATAAAAACTGAATAGACAATCTAATTTATAGCATAAAATGACGAGAGAAAAGAGAAAGAAGAGCAAACTCCAGGCACCGATTGCCTCGATGTGTGCTTGCGATCGAAATCGTCTCGCATCGAACGAGATCGTCCCGAATTTGATGAGATCGCCTCCGATCTTGAGAGGTTCGTCGGCTGCGATAGAGTGCTGGCTCCGGCTGAAAACCGATGGTGTACCTGCAATAAAATTAATATAGGACTAGTGCAAGAGCAAATTTGAAGTGTTTTAGCGCATAGGGAGTTGATTTACATAAAAATTCAGCCAGGGGTTGGGGAAGGAAAAGTTTTAGAGTTAAATAGGCATAGGATAGTTGTTGGGAGGTTGGAGATCATCCCAATTTGGGAGATCTCCAACGGGGAAAGGGTCCCAATGGCGCAGACACGCTTCTGCCCGGATTGGAGACCCGTTGGAACGGATTCCAACTATGCAAATTTAGTTTTGCGACAAAATCGTCTGGACGTTCTAGTCCAGACGAAATCATCAAATCTAGGGCGATATCGTCCGATCGGAGACGATATCGTCAAACGGTCAAAACAAGCTGCTAAAAATGGCACGAAAAAAGAGGAAACGGGTTTCTCGGCGGTTAACGGGCGGTTTGGGAGGTTAAATTTGAATTTAAATTTATTTACTAAGGTGAATGTAATTATTCCAATTTCTTGCGCCAATTTTAGGGTGCTACAGTAAGGAAACAAAAGGATATAGGCTATATACTCCTTTTACAGAGAGCTTGATTGTCAGTTGTGATATGATTTTTTTTGAAAATAAAGCATGGCAGTGGGATGGAATTTTACGGCAAGAAAATCCAATATTGGTGCCTCAATTTGCAAGAACAAATAGAAACCTAAGAGTGTAACCTTATCCTATTGGGCCAAGTAGCAACCTAAGAGTGTAACCTTACCCTATTGTGCTTTGTTTTCCTCCTTATTTCAACCTACTATGTATTTACCTTTGTAGATAATATTTCTCCTACTATGTTTGCTTGCAGGTACCTTGATATGACTTTCCAAGATTGTGGATGATATGAGCTCTTTGAGAGGCTATTTTACCTTGCTTGGAGAATGCTTTTACATGGCCACTTTGAGTTGATTTATCCTTGTGAAAAATGTGCCTTTGTGGCATTTAAAACCTGTTCTTTTTACAATGTAGGATAGATTAGTATGGTGCAAGATGACGTAAATGAATTTGTGAATAATATACATTTTTTGCACCTCCTTTTGCAACCTTATCTTTGCTAGTTTTAATGGTGGATTTCTTGTAGGCAATGGCAGATTTTGAGGTTGTCTCATTTGCTAGAAAACTCTCTCCTTTGCTTGGTTTCTTTTGGTAATAAACCCAAGCTAATAAGCACATAGATATAATCTTTTGTAGAATTATTTTCTGCACTAATGTTTTTTGTAAATAGCCCTTAGTGCACCTCAAATTTGAGACTCACCAAGTCTCGGTTTGTAGCTTATTTTATTTATTTTAATGGTAGTTTTCTTCTCCACTCCTTGGAGGAATATGATATGATGTTGGTGGCTTCTTTGGCCCATGAAATGTTGTAGGTTCTGTGCACCAAATAGTGTCTCTAGACACTTTGATAATCTACTATTTTTGTGCCCTTGATCTTTAACAATCAACAAACACAAACTAACCCTTTTGAGAGTAACTAGTTAAAGATCAACTAGTATAGTGCTAATGGATTAATAATGCACTTTAATGGTAATAATAATCTCACCTTATTGCTCTTGTAAATAAACTCTCAAAATAATTTCAAATGCACTTAATAATCTCTACAAATTTTAAGAGTAATTTGTAATGAACCCTTAATGAATAATCTGCAATTTTCACTACAATCAATATTATAGGATGTAGTCTTCTTGCTTTCTGGATAGATAATAGGTAGGTGATAATTTTATTTCTTTAAAAAAATGTCCAACTCCTATTTCATGTGCAAATATATCTTAAAATCAATTCTCCTTTTTGCACTTTCTTGAAGACTATAATATGGGCCCTTTTTCTTTGCAACTCTAATCTAAATATGGTGCTTAATGGAATTTGATAATGAACCCTAATTTGAAGTTCAACTAATTGCACCTAAGTTGCTTACCTTTTAATGTATTATGTAGTAGATGTAGATCTTGGTGTTTTGATTCACCAAGTTGGTCCCTTATAGTGGATGAATTCGCAACTTCTTATTGGTTGTCCAAAATAGCTTCTTGCTTCACCAAATTGTCATCTCGAACCTTTTGTATCGAGCCTAGGGTTTAGTGGCTTGATCCTTTCAGTCATATTCTATTTTTTCTATAGATTAAAAGAACTCTTATCTCTAAACTGTGCCTTTTTTGTTGTGAGAGGCAATCTCAAAATATTTTGGATTTGATAGGCTTCTTCCATATGAATCTTCCTTCAATATTCTTCTTGAATTTTGACTTCAAATAGGATCTTCTTATTCTCAAGATTTTGAATGTCTTGAGGTCTTCACTAGATTCATCTTTGATATTTGGCACTCTTTGCCAAATTCTTCTTCTCTTGGGCTTATTTTTGGATGACGACAATTGTTCCAAGTCCTTCACTATCAGGAGCTTCTCCTAGGTAGTGGGTTTCTCCAATGAGTTCTCCTAGGAAATCTTTTGATGATGCTTATACGAGCTCTACAACAAGGCTCTCTAAGCCTTCTTATTTTCCTCCTTGAGACCTATCCAAGGTCTTCTATCTTGTAGCTTCTTTGGTCTTCCAACTGAGACCTTTTATTAAACCTTCTACTTTTGGAAGTGTTGGTGATAATATATTCTTCTTAGAACTCTAAAATTTGTTGCTTCTATATTTTGGAATAGGACCCTGTTGGTCCTTTTTTAATATTCCAATATTAGAAGTTCTTCAATGACATCTTCTATGGATATCTTCATATTCTTTTGGAATAGTCTTCTATCTACTATTTTAAATAGGATATTTTCTTAGACCTTTTCAATCTTCACTAGTTATTCTTAAAACTAGTGGTATAAGTTTTGTGTTGAAACCTGATCTTCACAGTTTTGTGGAAAGACTCTAGGTAATCTTTAATTTATAGTCTTCAATGGAGATCAAAAATCTCCTATCTTCTATTTCTCATAGACTCTTCTCTAGAGTCTTCTTCAAGAACTCTTCTCTGGAGTCTTCTTCTGAATCAGGGACTCTTCTCTAAAGTCTTCTTCAGAATTTAAGGCTTTTATGGCCCTTTCTTTTGGATCAAGGCTTCTCTGGTCTTTTCTTTTGTATCAAATATTTTGTGGCCTTTTCTTTTGGTACAAGGATTCTATGGCCTTTTATTCAACAATATGCAGGTCTTCAATCTTCTATGGAGATCACCAATCTCCTATCTCCTCCTTGACTTGTCTTCTGGAGTCTCTTATTCATTGAGTCTCCTATAAGGCTATTGTGGCCTTTTCTTCACTTCTGCAATCTATAGGATTTGTAGCTCTTTTAATGGGACCTTTCTCTAAGATCTTTGAAATCTTCAGTATTCACCTTGTTGATGCAAGTGCTGGAATGATTCTAAGAAGATATTATTCCTAGCTCTCTTGTAGGAAGCTTTCCAACCTTTTTTGGATCTCATTTTCTAGCAACAAGTTGTTATAAACTGGAACGAAAGAATTTATAATTCTGGATATAATAATATTTACTAGTTTATTTGTCAATCTAGTGGTATGAATGTTGAGTCCTAGTCTTCACGAGTTTTTCTGCAACTTTGTGGAAAGAATATAGCCAAATGTAATCTCAAAATTTTTGTAACTGAGATTTATTTCAGTCCTTTCAATATTTCCTATGACTCTCCCTAATCCTATCTTGATTCACAGTGGATCTGATACCATGGTTAGATTTTGAGGATATATGTTGTGGGAGATATCTATCACATGTACTAATAAAATGTAAAAAAATATGAAAGAAAGTAATTCTACAATATGATTGAAATATACTATAAATAGAAATAGGTGAAAATACAATGCAGTATGGAGGTAATGGTCACTTAATTAATATAAGCTAAAGAATTACATTGTACTTCATACAAGAGTTCTACCACTATCTACTACATTCTACTATAATGCACTTGATATGCTTGATATGAATTTGATATGAGTTATCACTATGAGGTCCTTTATATAGGAAGATAGATTTCTTAGCCAACACTCTACCTAGTTTTTTTTTATTTGTGGAAAACATCCCAAAAGGGATGCCACTTTCGGGTAAGACCCAAGGAGGCAGGGGTATCCATTCCACCAAAAATGCCCAGGACTCGGACCTGGCCTACCACCTTTGACATACTCAAGGAGCAAACAAACACACAAAACCAATTTAAAAATAAGTAAATAACAACAAAAATAATAAAATAAAATAAAAAACATGCTCCTTGAGTGTGTCAAAAACAAAAGCACAACCAAACACACACAAATAAGATAAAAGAAACCACAACATGAACCACATAGAAAAACACAAGAACCACATAACAAAACACAAACAAGACAAAAACAACAGAACACTACAAAGACATAACCCAAAAAAAACATGAAAAATAAACACAACCAAAACCTAAAATATTAAAAAAATAAAATAAAAATAAAAATAAAAAACAACCAACAACGAGACAATAAACAAAAACAAAAAACATAGAAAACACTCACACAAAAAACACGAATTAACACAAACAAAGAGAAACACAAGAACAAGAATGACAAAAACACAAGAACAATAACAAAAAACATAAAAAAAAAAACAAAACAACAAAAACACAAGAACAACAAAAAACAACACAAAGAACACAAAAACAAAACAAAACAAAAGAACACACACACCTTAAAAAACTAAACAAAAAAAGAAAAAAAAATTGAACATAACAATGACCTATCTAGACCAGAAGACTATTAAGGCAAGAATCAACAGAGGAAACAAAAGAAAGAATAGAATGAGCTAGGGAACTAAAAAAATCTGAATGAACCAAAGAGAAGCAAAAAAAAAAAGCAAGAAGAAACTAGGTACCTTCAGAACTGGAGCCATCCAAAGAAATGATAGAAAGAAGAGCTTCCCTAATTTGTGAAGCCCACCATCTAGGAGGGTGGCCATAACAAGTAAGATCACCTTTGTCCAAAGCCCAATTAGCTAAAGCATCAACACTCTTGTTTTGATCTCTGACCACATGATTGTAATCAACTTTCAAAAATCCCATCTGGATTAATTGAATCTTCTCAATAATTCTTTTTATTCTCCAATCAACCTTATGATTCTTAGAAGGAGTCTTCAAAATATTAATCATAAGTTGAGAGTTAGACTCAACTAACACCTTTTCCCATCCAACCTTAGTAGCCTCCTGAAGGCCTCTGAGGATACCATACCCCTCAGCAAGGTTATTGGAAAGAATACCCAAATTCTCAGCAAAAGTAAAAACCGAGGAGCCATCCGAAAGTCTACCAATTCCTCCCACACTGGCTTTTCCCGGGTTCCCTCTAGAGGCTCCATCGGTATTGACTTTTCCAAAATCCTTAGGAGGAGGTTGCCAATTTCTTGTCCTATCCATCTTACTAATACTCACATTCCCTTTAAGTTGGTTGCCCTTAGAATATTTAATCTTCAATATTTGCATCACTTGATCCCATATTTGGTGGGAGTTTTGGGGGTGATTAAGGAGTTGATGGACTGATTCAACTAAGTTGGCTATGGTCTTTTGCCAAATATAGTGAATATCCTTCCTATCTTGATTAAAAATTTGGTTGTTCCTTTCATTCCAAATATTCCAAAGAAGAATGGTAGAACCCATCCAAACTAACTACCTAATAAAATGATCAACACCCTCTTGATTAGGCCAATCCCTCCAAAGTTGTTCAAAAGTAAAAAAATTGGACCACTTGTAAGCCAAGTAAAGTGGCCATTCTCCTCCATAGCTCAGAGGCTAAAGTACACTCAATAAAAATATGGTTGAGAGTTTCTACATTCTCTTCACACATTTCACATCTAAAAGGGCCATGAAAACCATGCTTCATAAGTTGCTCACCAATAAGCACCCTACGATGCAATAAAAGCCAATTAAAGAACCTCACCTTAGGCCAGATATTTTGAGCCCACAATTGAGAAAATATGTCAGAAGAATGGTTGGGATTATTATGGCATAAGGTCAAATAACCTTGAGCAACTGAATACTCACCCTTAGTAGTGTTGTTCCATCCAAAACAATCTTTTTCATGGGACCAAGAGAGGGATCTCATATGAAGGATGCCTTGGATATCTTGTCTTTGCCTTTCTAGGATTTGAATAGGCCAGTCCTCAATAGGGATCCAATATCTACCAACCTTTGAATTACCAGTATGGTACCGACAGTAATTAGCCACCTTTATCCGATTAGCTCGGTGAAGCTCCTCCATCCAAGGCCTCCAATCGGGAAACTGAGTTATCAAAGGCTTGTGACCATCCCAAGAATCTATCCAAAAATTTGCTGTTGACCATTATGAATGATCCAAAATAATTTTTTCTTTATCAAATCCTCACCAGTCTTAAGAACTGCTAAAATGGGAGAACCTTTGGTAGGAAGTTGATAGCGAACAAGGTCTTCAGGACTTTTGTTCTCAGCATATTTAGCATAGAGATTATTGGCCCAAAGAGCATTGGGGTTATGCAACATCCTCCAATATAATTTAGCAGCTAAAGCTTTGTTGTTATTAATAGAATACCAAAATCCTAACCCCCCTTCATTCTTAGGAAGACATAAAGTATCCCATTTCACCAAGGCCCATTTTCTTTTCTCCTTAGTACCACTCCAAAGGAAACGATGACTGATTTGATCCAGTTCTCGAAGAACAGCCTTTGGGATATTCAACATGGAAGATACATAAATAGGAATAGCTTGAAGGACTGATTTTACCAAGGTGATTCTACCCCCAGAAGAAAGCCACCTGTTGGTCCACTTTCCAATTTTCTTCTTGACTTTGTCCAACAACCAATTCCAATATTTATTTTTTTGCCTTTGAATATTTATGGGAATACCTAAATAAGTGATTGGAAGGGAGGTCTTCTTATATCTTAATTTATCCAAGACCATGGATTCCTGTCTAGCAGAGCAGTGAAAGAAAATAACTTTAGATTTGTCTTCATTGATCAATTGCCCAGTAGCCTTAGAAAAATAGCTAATGATTTGCTTAATATTAGAAGCTTCCTTAACTGTAGCTTTACCTAAAAGAGTAGAGTCATCCACAAATTGAATATGAGAGATAGGTCTAGCTCCATGAGCAATGGTAACTCCCTCAAGGGTTTTGTTTTCCCTCTTTTTGGTTATAGTCCTACCCAAGCATTCAACAAGAATGATGAATAAATAAGGGGATAGCGGGTCACCTTGCCTAATACCTCTAGAAGCTGGGAATCATTGAGAAGGCCTACCATTGATAAGAACTAAGTAGGAAACTAAAGAGATACATCCCATAATCCAATCCATCCAATCCTTAGAGAAACCAAATTGCCTCAAAACTTTGATAAGGAAGTGCCAATCCACTCTGTCATAAGCTTTGGATAAGTCTAACCGAATGAACATGGAAGGAGATTTTTGCATATCCATGGAATGGATGGCTTCTTGAGCAAGAACTATCTCATCTACTATTTGATGCCCTTCCACATAACCCCCTTGCTCTGGGGAAATAATCTTATGCAAAAGAGGCTTCAACCTTTCTACCATGATTTTAGTAATGATTTTGAGAAGAACATTACATAAAGCAATAGGTCTAAAAGTTGAGATATGATCAACCTCTTGAGCTTTTGGAACAAGAGTAATATAAGTTTTATTGATAACCTTCAAAATTTCTTTGGCTTTCCTAGCTTCTTCCACCACCTCTAATAAATCAACATGAAGGATATCCCAGAACTCTTGGTAGAACTCAATGGGAAAACCATCAGGACCTAGGGTTTTCCCTTTTTGCATTTTAAAAACTACTTGTTGAAGCTCATTGATAGTAATAGGAGCAGTCAAAATAGAGTTCTCCTCAGAAGTGATAAGAGAAGGGATTGCTTGAAGAACATTTTGTTGAGAATGCTGAGTCAAGAGGAGTAGCAGCAAAAATATTGGAAAAGTAATCAACAACAATAGAGTTCATGCCATCCCAAGTATAAACAACATCTCCAGAATCTGATTTTAGGGAAGAAATAAAGTTGTGAGATCTTCGAGCTAGAAGAGATTTGTGGAAGAAATTTGTGTTTCGATCTCCTTCTTTGAGCCATTGAATTCTAGATTTTTGCTTCCATAAGATTTCTTCTCTTTTTTCCCATTCCTCTAACTGAGTTGTGAGTTTAATTTCATCTGCACTTCTCTTCTCTGTGAGGCCATCTAAACGGATTTTCTTATTCAAATTTTCAATATGAGCAATAACTTCATGTTTTTTTATGAACATCCCCAAACTCTTTCCAGTTCCAAGTCTTGATTTTGGATTTAATGTATTGCAGTCTTTTGGCAAAATAGAACATCTTAGTCCCATGCCTAGGTTTACCTTCCTTCCACCATTGTTGCACATGAGGTCTAAAGGAAATGTCTCTAAGCCACATTAATTGAAAATGAAAAGGAGAGAAACTCACATTGGTTTTCCACATTTCCACCATGATTGGCCAATGATCCGAACCAACATTATTAAGAGTCTTCACTTTAGGAATGTGACCATGGATTAAGAAATTTTTAGAGAGCAAAAACCTATCCAATCTCTCCATTATACAAGCTAAGCCTTGCCTTCTATTAGACCAAGTCATAAGGCCATTATCTGGTTGGATGTCCACAAGATGGAGGTTTGCAATATATTCGCTCATGAGGTCGGTGCTTTTGTCCAAATTTCTATTTCCCCCCTTTTCTCATCCAAAGAGAGGATGGTATTGAAATCTCCTCCGATCAAGATCCAAGCTTCAGGAAAATGAGAGATAATATGAGTTATATCCTTCCACTGTCTTCTTTTTTCCTCCAAAGCAGTCGAAGCATAAACAATAATGTAGAGCATAATTTGGTTGGAATGTCTACTTTGAATAGCTATAGCCAACAGACCCCAAATGCCAACCATATGGTGAATAACTACCTCTTTTGGGTCCCAAAGACAAGCAATGCCACCAGAAGTCCCTTGGGAACTGAGGGAAACCACTTTTCTAGCTGGCCAAATTTTATTGGCAATTGAGTCCATATCCTCCATTGACATCTTTGTTTCTTGAAGGAAAACAAGATGTGGATGATTTATCTGAATCATTCTTCTAATTTCATTTTATTTTGAAAGACTCCCTTTGAGTCCTCTAATATTCCAAGTGATGATATTCATTAATACCAGGGCTAAAAAAGTTGGGAAGGGCATTAATCTTACCTTCCTCTACAAGATTTTCACCTTCTTTTACCATATGATATTGATTGGTCTTGCGACCTGCTTTTTGATTAGAATCCATCTTCAATTTTTTTCCCTGTTTCTTGACTTATTCCAATTGAATCTGAGATGGCTTCTAACCTTGAAGAATGCTCGTACACAGCCAAAATTTTACTAGAGGGTTCAACGGAGTCTATATTGGGACCTGTATTATTTGAAGTTTTGACATTTGAAAGATTGTTTTTCTTGTGTAAATTTTCTCCCTTTTTTCTGTTGAAAACCTTTGATTTGTTGGTTTGTCTTTGAGTTCTTCCCTTCATATTTAAATTGTGTTTCTAAGATTTCTATTTCCATTATTTCCTCTTCCTCACTTGGGACATCATTTGTGGAAAGTATTTCAAACATATTAGCAGATGACTTTGATTGATCCTTCATAACTAGTTTTTTTTTAGTGTTCTTCTTCTTAGGCATTTGGAAACCTATTGAGTTTATATCTTCTTTCTTTTGATCAAGAATTTTATTTGGGCAAGCACTGGCCAAATGACCATATTCATGGCAAATTATATGTTGAGCAAGGTGCAGCAAAAGAATTGCAAAAGTATTGTCATTGTTGTCAACACAGACAGATTGATGCAGTTGATGCAGTTCAGAGGTCAGTCAGATCAAGTGCAGTGAATTTCAAGGAAAACAGAGGTGACCCAGATTCGAGAAATTGGCAGAAAAAGACAAGGAAGAAAACTGTCGCGATATCGCGACATGTTTTCTGTCGCGATATCGCGACAAAACAGAGGAGAGAGAAAATGCAAGAAAAATTGTCGCGATTTCGCGACATTGCCGAGGAGAGAGAAAGTGCATGCCAAATTGTCGCGATTTCGCGACATGGTCGAGGAGAGAGAAAATGCAAGAAAAATTGTCACGATTTCGCGACATTGCCAGGAGAGAGAAAGTGCATGCAAAATTGTCATGATTTAGCGACATGGCGAGGAGAGAGAAAGTGAAAGGCAAACTGTCACGATTTCGTGACATCTTGGCAGAGAAGGAAGCAAGGTGAAAAGATGTCACGATTTCGCGACATAAATGGAGGAAAGGAGCTTGCAACGAAAAGTGTCGCGATATCGTGACACGTCGGGTTTCACGACCGAAAGAGGAGAGAGAATGCTCGGCAACAAAGGTGTAGCGATTTTAGTTGAAAAGGTGGAAAAAAGGTGTAGCGATTTTTGCATGATAAAATGAATGGCAACAAAGGTGTAGCGATTTCGCTACAAGTCCAAAATGCACAACGTGAAGGTGTAGCGATTTCGTTGCATGATAAAATGAATGGCAACAAAGGTGTAGCGATTTCGCTACAAGTCCAAAATGCACAACGTGAAGGTGTAGCGATTTTGCTACTGCATAAAGCAAAGATTGTACGGAAGCAGAGAACGTCGCGATTTTGCGACATGTTCCATTTTCGCGGTTGCTGGCAAAGAAGAGTGTACGAAAGCGAAAAGCGTCGCGATTTCATGACAAAGCTGAGGATGACGTCAGCAAAATTGAAAATGTCACGATTTCATGAGAGTGCGAGGAAAGCTGGAAGCTGAAAGTGTCACGATTTCGTGACAAGAATGATGATGACGTCAGCAAAAGCTGAAAGTGTCGCGATATCGCGACAAGGTGCAAGGAAAGCTGCTGGAAGTCGAAAGCGTCACGATTTCGTGACAACATTGAGGATGACGTCAGCAAAAGCTGAAAGTGTCACGATTTCATGACAAGTTGCGAGAGAAGCCTCAGGAAGCCGAAAGCGTCGCGATTTCGTGACATGCTTAAGGATGACGTCAGCAAATGTTCAAAGTGTCACGATTTCGTGACATGAACAGAGGGAAAGCTTTCAAAAGCCAAAATGGTCGCGATTTTGCGACAACAAGGGCATGAAGGGTACGGCTACAAAAAGTGTCGCGATATCACGACAGGTAACAGTTGGCAGGTAAAAGCCGAAGGAGCATGCAAGGTGACACGTGTCAAAAAAGCATACAAAAAAAATCATGCAGCCAGTTACGTAAAAAGTAACTGAAGTCAGATCGGCAGTTACGCATTGACAGGTGTTGGACATGCACTAGAACAGCTGTATATGCTTGATTGAAAAAGCATTCGATGCATCACATATGCAGTTTCGAAAAAGCATTCGAAAAGCCGTATTTGAAGAATTTGAACAGCCGAATATGAAGGATCAGAAAAGCTTTCGAAAAGACGTATTTGCAGCATTCAAAATAGTCGTATTGCAAGGAATCGAACCGTCGTATTGCAGGGTTTCGAATAGTCGTATTGCATGGATTCAACAGCCGTATTGCAGGGTTTCGAACAGTCGTATTGCATGGATTCAACAGTCGTATTATAGGGTTTCGAACAGTCGTAGTGCATGGAATCGAATAGTCGTATTGCATGGATTCGAACAGTCAAAGTATGTGATTCGACTGCATGCAGGATTGAAAGGTTATAAAAGAATAGTCGTACAGAGAAGATGTTGCTGCTGTAAGAGGGAAATTGCTATAAAAAGAGGGTTAGAAAAGAGTCAAGAGAAAAATTAGCAGAGCCGTGAGAGTGTGCAGAGTTGGGTTAATTGCAGACCAGTCAGGGTCGTGCATGAAGTGAAGACATTCTTATGTCATTTTAATTTGAACAGAATTGCAGTCCAAGTTGGTGCTTGGTACTAGGGGTTGGTGCTCCATCTGTTGTAGTAAAAAATTAAGGGGTTGGTGCTCCTTCCAGTTGATGCTGGTAAAGTATTTGTAAAATTGATATTTTGTAAAGACTGGATTTTGATTGGAGTCCAAGCGAGTCATTTTTTGAGGAGTAGCCAAATTGGTGAACCTCGGTATATTGAGTGTTGTGGTGTGCTCTCTTGTTCAATTTGTTTTTCTAGTTTTCAAGTTCTCTTTATTTCATATTAAATGTTGTAGATATTAAAATTAATAGCTACACTGGATTCACCCCCCCTCTCGGTGTCATTGTGTGAATATAAATTGGTATCGGAGAAAGGTGCCTTGTTCAAGATTAATCGGCTAAGGAGATCTTGGAAGAAACAATGGCAGGCGGTGAAGGATTCTCATCCAACAAAGCTCCCTTATTTGATGGAACAAATTACACTTTCTGGAAACTCGGGATGCAAACATATCTGAGTGCATTGGGATATGATATTTGGGATTACGTAGATAGTGGATACACAGCACCCACTACTCCTCCAACAGATACTGCTTGAGAAGAAAAAATTTGAGAACAACTCCAAAGCTAAGAATGCCATAATGTGTGGGCTTGTTGACAGTGAACTAATAAGAGTCATGAGCTGTAAATCAGCAAAAGACATGTGGGATAAACTGAAGAGCATCCATGAAGGAGACAACAAGATCAAGGAAGCCAAGTTGCAAACTCATCGAGCACAGTTCGAAGCACTGCAAATGAATGAAGATGAGAACATAGAGGCTTATATCCTTGAGAGTCAACGGAATCATTAATGCAATCGAGAGGACTCGGTGAAGAAATTGATGATGCGGTTGTTGTGAAAAAGGTTCTCAGAACAACTTGCACAAAAGATTTAACTCCAAAGTTTCTGCAATAGAAGAGGCAAAAGATTTAAACTACTTCAGCTTGGATGAGATGCATGGTTCCACTGACAGCATATGAAATGAGAATAGGACAAACCAAGTCTATAGACAGAGAAGCGGCTTTTAAAGCACACAAGAATATAAAAGCTGAACATGAATCTGAGGATGAAGAGACATCTTGGATGAAACGAGAAGCTAATTTTGTTCGAAAACTCACAAAGGGAAAAGGCAAATATAGAGGAAAGCTACCTTTTAAGTGCTTCAATTGTGGAGGAGTCGGTCATTTTGCGGCCAAATGTCCAATGCGAGGAGAAAACCAAAAATGGTGAAGGCTCACACCAAGAAAACGGTGACTGGAAGAAGAAACAAAATTTCAGAAAGAACAACTTCAAGAAGAAAAGCTTCATATCCAAGAATGTCGGCACTTCGAAGAAAGCTCGGATGAGGATTACGAAGAAGAAAAAGGTGAAGCTCTGTTCATGGCACTTGAAGAGGAAAGAACAGAAGAAAATCGGGAAGGTGATGAAAACTTTAAAGATGAGGCTGAAGTTTATACGGAAGGAGAATTGGTTCCTTGCACTTGAAGAGTTGAGTGTTGAAAGGAAAAAGAACAAAAAGTTTTCAAGAAAACTAGAAGATGCCAACGACATAATAAACGAGTTTAAAAATACGAGACGAGAGGAATTCAAGAAAATGTCCAAAGTTCTTGATGAACAATTAAGCTGTAAAGACAGGTTGAATGCGAGCAAGCTAGAGGAAGACATGGTTAAGTTAAGAATGCGGTTAGAGGAGATGAATAGAAAATTGAACTATTTTCATAAGTTTAAAGAAAGTCCTTGTAAAGTTGGATAAAATGTTAAATAACCAAAGGCCTTCAGGCATCAAATTTGGTTTAGGCTTCGATGAAGGAGAATCATCAAAGGGTTCAAAGGCCTTGAATGTAGAACCCATAAAGAAAGAAGAAAATATCAGGGTTGACCTAGAAAAAACAAATCATGCCCAAGAAAGCAATAATGCCAGACTCAAGAAAAGTCCTGACAAAGATGGCTTCACAAAAGTCACACATCCAAGAAGGAGAAGATTTATGGCTCCTACTTCAAGCTGGCAAAGACCGGCACCCGAGGTTTAATCATTCCTTTTACGGTTATTGTTTTAAATGCAATGCTTATGGCCATAAGATTTCAGATTGCAGGCATAATGTATCTCAAAGGAATTTCACAAGCAGAAATGTTTTTTCTCCTTTAATGAATTATGCAGTTGAATGTTATAATTGTCATAATTTTGGACATATTGCTAGAAACTATAGAAGCACTTTTGCAGCAAATAATTATCAGGGTAGAAAATCTCAATCAAGTGAGTTGAAACAAAACAAGAAATTTCTTGAAAAACAAGCACATGCTAATGAGAAGACAAAGGCAAAACAAGTAGCCAAATCTGTCATCAAACCAGAATGGAAAGAAAAGGAATCTTTGATTGTTCAGACTGCCTTTAAAGCTCAGAACAAATCTGCACCTTGGATACTTGACAGTGGTTGTTCCGGTCACATGACAGGTGACAAGCAGAAATTTGAGAATTTGCGGAATTATGAAGGTGGTTACGTGAAATTTGGAAATAATGATGGAGCAAAGATTGTTGGAAAGGGATCAGTCAAGATCGGTGATGGCAATATAAAATCAAAAGAAGTCTTGTTTGTGATTGGTCCGAAGCATAACTTGCTGAGTGTAAGTCAAATGCGTGACGAGAGGTCATGATGTAATCTTCAAGAAGGAGGGTTGTGAAGTAAGAAAGACAAAAAATGGAAAGTTAATAGCCACTGGGTGAGAACTTCTAGAAATCTGTATACACTTTCAGAGACTTCAGAAGGAGCTTGCTTGGTTGGCAAGGAAGAAGAAAACTGGCTGTGGCACAAGAGACTCGGTCACATAAGCTTTGATAATCTGGTAAAAATCAGCTCAAAAGGGGCAGTAAGAGACATACCAACTATTGGTAAACCTTCAAACAGTATTTGTGAGTCATGCCAAAAGGGAAAACAAACCAAAGCCACTTTCAAAGCAAAAGAATATTTCACGAGCAAGCCATTAGAACTAATTCACACCGATTTATGTGGACCCATGAGAACTGAAAGCATAAATGGACACAAATATTTTATCTTGTGTATAGATGACTACTCAAGAATGACATGGGTACTATTTCTGAAACTTAAATCGAAGCCTTTGAGATGTTTAAAACCTTCAAAAATCTTGTTGAGAATCAATCGGGAAAAAGAATTAAATGCCTAAGATCGGACGAGAGGAGGAGAGTTTATTTCGGAAGAATTTGCAGAATACTGTCAAAAATATGGGATAAGAAGACAGTTTTCAGCGGCTAGAACACCTCGGCGAGAATGGTGTTGTAGAAAGGAAGAATAGGACGAGTGCAGGAAATGGCACGGACAATGTTGGTGAGAACAAAATAGGCTGACAGATTTTGGAAAGAGGCGGTACATACTGCAGTTTACATTCAAAACAGGTGCATGCTAAGACCACATGAAAGCAAAACACCTTATGAGCTGTGGTTTGGCGAGAAAGGCAACAACAAGACATTTCAAAGTATTTGGCGGCAAGTGCTACATCAAGCGGATTGAAGATAATCTCGATAAATTTGAAAATAGAGTGATGAAGGTATCTTTCTTGGTTACTCAACAAAAAGCAAAGCCTACACATGTTACAACAAAAGGCTAAAGAAAATTGTTGAGAGTGCTTGATGTGAAAGTTGATGAAGGTAGAGAACAAGAAATTACTTATCAAGAAAACTACCCCATCTATGAAGAAGTCATTGAAGGTGATGATGAAAAGGAAACGAGATAAGAATCAGAAAATTGATCCGAGATGGTGTAAAAACTGAATCGAGAAGAAGAAGAAAACAGGAAATTTAAAGCAGAGCAAGCTGGCGAGAAAAATCATCCAAGTGAGCAATTATTGGGGATCCCAAAGATGGTATTCAGACAAGAAGAGCAGCAGTGCGGAACTATTCTCTGTTATCTAGCATTGAACCTAAAAATGTTGCTAAAGCAAGCACTGATGAAAGTTGGTTGAAGGCAATTAATGAAGAACTAGATCAGATTGAGAAAAACAATACACAGGAATTAGTACCTAGACCAACAAATAAAAACATAATTGGCACTAAATGGGTTTTTCGAAATAAATTAAATGAAGATGGACGAGGTTGTCGGAAATAAGGCAAGATTGGTGCCGTAAAGGCTATGCTCGGAGTTGAAGGCATTGATTTTGAGGAAACTTTTGCACCGGTAGCAGGACTAGAGGCAATCGAGAATGTTTACGGCATTAGCGAGTTCATAAAAACTTCAAAGTATATCAAATGGATGTAAAATCAGCATTTTTGAATGGAAAAGCTGGAAGAAGAGGTTTACATTGAACAGCCAGGATGGCTTCCAACTTGGTGACAACCCAGATTTTGTTTGCAGGTTAAAGAAAGCATTATATGGTTTGAAACAGGCACCCAGAGCATGGTATGCAAGGTTGGATAACTATCTAATTAAACAAGGGTTCAAGAAAGGTTTGGTGGACAGCAACTTATATGTCAAAACGAGAGAAGGGCCATCTTATTGTTCTTGTTGTTTATGTAGATGATATAATATTTAGCGTCGACATGGATGAATACTTGCAAAGACATATCAACTAAAATGAAGAAAGAATTTGAGATGTCTATGATTGGTGAACTTTCTTATTTCCTAGGTCTGCAGGTCAATCAAAATGAAAAAGGCATTTTTATTTCTCAAGTTAAATATGTAAAAGAAATGCTGAAAAAGTTCACAATGGAAGACAGTAAACCGGTTAGCACTCCCATGACAACAGGTTGCAAGTTGAGCAAGGATGATAAATCCCCAGATGTAGATCAAACAATGTACGGGTCTATGATTGGAAGCCTGCTATATTTAACAGCCACTAGACCAGATATATTACAAGCAGTATGCATGGTTGCAAGATTTCAAGCTAGTCTAAAAGAAACTCATGTGACAAGTTGTAAAGAGGATCTTCGGGTATCTCAAGGGCACTATGGATTATGGGTTGTGGTACCCAAAAGGTAAAGATTTCACTTTGATTGCATATTCGATGCGATTGGGCGAGGATGTATTGATGACGGAAAGAGCACAAGTGGAGGAGCATTTTATCTTGGAGACAGGTGGTAGCATGGCACGGCAAGAAACAAGAATCGGTCTCTCTATCCATTGCAGAGGCAGAATAAATTGCAGCAACAACATGTTGTACTCAGATATTATGGATGAGACAAACGTTGAAAGATCTTGGTATTCATTTCAAAGAGCCAATTTCAATTAAATGTGATAACACTAGTGCTATCAACATATCCAAGAATCCAGTTATGCATTCAAGAACCAAACATATTGCAATCCGATATCATTTCTTGAAGGATAAAGTTGCCGAAGGAGAGGTCAAATTGGATTTTGTTCCAACTACAGAGCAAGTAGCTGATATATTCACAAAACCTTTGCCAAAGGAAGTATTTGAATACCTTCGGAAGAAGTTGGGAGTAGTCACACTACCCAAGCATTGACTAGCTATGGGAAACACATTCTTAGGGGGAGCATTCAAACCTTTTAAGCCTGAGAATGTTGTGCATAGACTCAGAGGGAGTCTGCAGCAGCCCTTTGGTATTATTGGCAAAGGGGGAGAAGAAATTGAGCAAGGTTGCAGTGTGTTGCCAACAATTCCAAAGGGGGAGATTGTTGAGCAAGGTGCAGCAAAAGAATTGCAAAAGTATTGTCATTGTTGTCAACACAGACAGATTGATGTAGTTGATGCAGTTCAGAGGTCAGTCAGATCAAGTGCAGTGAATTTCAAGGAAAACAGAGGTGACCCAGATTCAAAAATTGGCGAGAAAAAGACAAGGAAGAAAATTGTCGCGATATCGCGACATGTTTTCTGTCGCGATATCGCGACAAAACAGAGGAGAGAGAAAATGCAAGAAAAATTGTCGCGATTTCGCGACATTGCTGAGGAGAGAGAAAGTGCATGAAAAATTGTCGCGATTTCGCGACATTGCGAGGAGAGAGAAAATGCAAGAAAAATTGTCGCGATTTGCGACATTGAAAGAGAAAGTGCATGCAAAATTGTCAGGATTTCGCGACATGGAGAAAGAAAGTGAATGGCAAACTATCACGATTTCGCGACATGGAAGAAGGAAGCAAGGTGAAAAGATGTCACGATTTCGTGACATAAATGGAGGAAAGGAGCTTGCAACGAAAAGTGTCGCGATATCGCGACACGTCGGGTTTTCGTGACCCGAAGAGGAGAGAGAATGCTCGGCAACAAAGGTGTAGCGATTTGCTTGCATGTTAAAATGAATGGCAACAAAGGTGTAGCGATTTCGTTGCATGATAAAATGAATGGCAACAAAGGTGTAGCGATTTAGCTACAAGTCAAAAATGCACAACGTGAAGGTGTAGCGATTTCGTTGCATGATAAAATGAATGGCAACAAAGGTGTAGCGATTTCGCTACAAGTCCAAAATGCACAACGTGAAGGTGTAGCGATTTCGCTACTGCATAAAGCAAAGATTGTACGGAAGCAGAGAACGTCGCGATTTCGTGACATGTTCCATTTTCGCGGTTGCTGGCAAAGAAGAGTGTACGGAAGCGGAAAGCGTCGCGATTTCATGACAAAGCTGAGGATGACGTCAGCAAAATTGAAAATGTCACGATTTCATGACAGAGTGCAAGGAAAGCTGCTGGAAGCTGAAAGTGTCACGATTTTGTGACAAGAATGATGATGACGTCAGCAAAAGTGAAAGTGTCGCGATATCGCGACAAGGTGCAAGGAAAGTGTTGTGAAGTCGGAAAGCGTCGCGATTTGACGACAACATTGAGGATGACGTCGAAAAAGTGAAAGTGTCACGATTTCGTGACAAGTTGCGAGAGAAGCCTGGGAAGCGAAAGCGTCATGATTTCAGACATCCTTAAGGATGACGTCAGCAAATGTTCAAAGTGTCACGATTTCGTGACATGAACAGAGGGAAAGCTTTCAAAAGCCAAAATGGTCACGATTTCGTGACAGCAAGGGCATGAAGGGTACGGCTACAAAAAGTGTCGCGATATCGCGACAGGTAACAGTTGGCAGGTAAAAGCCGAAGGAGCATGCAAGGTGACACGTGTCAAAAAAAGCATACAAAAAAAATCATGCAGCCAGTTACGTAAAAAGTAACTAAAGTCAGATCAGCAATTACGCATTGACAGGTGTTGGACATGCACTAGAACGCTTGTATATGCTTGATTGAAAAAGCATTCGATGCATCACATATGCAGTTTTGAAAAAGCATTCGAAAAGTCGTATTTGAAGAATTTGAACAGCCGAATATGAAGGATCAGAAAAGCTTTCGAAAAGACGTATTTGCAGCATTCAAAATAGTCGTATTGCAAGGAATCGAACCATCGTATTGCAGGGTTTTGAATAGTCGTATTGCATGGATTCAACAGTCGTATTGCAGGGTTTTGAACAGTCGTATTGCATGGATTCAACAGTCGTATTGCAGGGTTTCGAACAGTCGTAGTGCATGGAATCGAACAGTCGTATTGCATGGATTCGAACAGTCAGAGTATGTGATTCGACTGCATGCAAGATTGAAAGGTTATAAAAGAATAGTCGTACAGAGAAGATGTTGCTGCTTGTAAGAGGGAAATTGCTGTAAAAAGAGGGTTAGAAAAGAGTCAAGAGAAAAATTAGCGAGAGCTGTGAGAGTGTGCGAGTTGGGTTAATTGCGGACCGGTCGGGGTCGTGCATGAAGTGAAGACATTCTTATGTCATTTTAATTTGAGCAGAATTGCAGTCCAAGTTGGTGCTTGGTACTAGGGGTTGGTGCTCCATCTGTTGCAGCGAGAAAATTAAGGGGTTGGTGCTCCTTCCAGGTTGATCTTTGGTAAAGTATTTGTAAAATGGATATTTTGCAAAGTCTGGATTTGGATTGGAGTCCAAGCAGTCATTTTTGAGGAGTAGCCAAATTGGTGAACCTCGGTATATTGAGTGTTGTGGTGTGCTCTCTTGTTCAATTTGTTTTTCTAGTTTTCAAGTTCTCTTTATTTCATATTAAATGTTGTAGATATTAAAATTAATAGCTACACTGATTCACCCCCCCCTCTTAGTGTCATTGTGTGAATATCATTATACAATGAAAAGTAATGTTCTCATAGTCCACTACTTGCTCCCAAGTGTCTTCCCCAAATTTTAATATGATCTTTTTAGGTAGGGGTTTGTCAAAATCCATTAAAACACAAATTTGAGCATAAATAATATGTTCAAAATTTTGAGTATAATCAACAGTCATCATAAAAGTTCCTAAAGAGTTTCCAATTGAAGAAAAAATAGTAGGATTCCAAAATTCAATAGGAAGGCCAAAGAGTCTAACCCACACGGGAGCTATAGAAGGCATATCTTCTTTGGATTTAAATTTAGTATGTCAGGGAGCCCTACCCTTCCAAAAAACCAAGGACCCCCTTGAAAATTTTTCTATCTATCTTCATTATTAGCAAATAAAACAAGAAAATAACCTACCTGAAAGTGGCATCCCTTTTGGGATGTTTTCCACAAATAAAAAAAACAAGAAAATAACCATTTGTATAAATAGAGATTTGTAACTCACCTTTAGTTTTCCAAATTTTTGTAGCCCAGAATTTGAAAGCAGATGGGCTCATATGAAAACCCACAAACCGATAAATTAGTCATCTTTTTTCCAAATATTCAATGTTAGTCTGAATGTTACCCATATCAAGCTTAATAATAGGAGTTCCATCAACTGTTTGAATACATCCTAACTTCATTTTCCTGGGATCAATATTAGGTATTCTTAGAGGTTTATGGGAAGACCTAATATTGATATTAGCATTGGGTTGAGGTTGTCCACCATGGAGGGCATCCCTAAAATTCATTTTTGGGGTTGAGTTTTCAAAATTCTTACCTTTGACAGGGGTTTTCACAGTAGAATTATTTTTTAGGTGTACCTTAGCACCAAATTCACTTGAGATATGAGCCATTTTTTGATCAACTACTTGAAACTTTTTTTGTGATCTCTTTAATCCATGCCCTAGACATCATGGAAATGTATGATTTTCACTTTTCTTTTGTGCAGCAAATTAGAAGTTGTTGTCACTCAAGTTCACAGTATGATCTATTGAAAGATAAATTTATAACCCATCTTAGATACCTACAACATTCCTACTAAAATATTGAATATAAACCATAAAAATATTGTTCTCTAGGTCCCTAAGGTCCTAAAATCCAACCTTTGGAGCTGCTTGCACTCAACCTAGATGAAACCCTCGCATAGCTGCTTGCCAAAAATCTTGTTTACAAAAATGGATGCTCTAGGATGTATGTTACTCCAAATGCAATGAAAATTTGTGGAGACGTTCTATGGTTTTTCATGCATCTAACCTCAAAATTTTAGCTTAATATGAGTTCGTATGAGTGAGATATGGCCAAAACAAGTTTGATAGTTTGGGCAGTCCTGCAAAAAACATCCCTCAACACTCTACATAGTTGTACAAGGGGACACCTTGCACATTACAACTTGCACATTGACACTTGTGCATTTATTACATTGCTTGAAGTAACTATTTAACTTCCCCCCTAAAGTAATCTCCTACTCTAAATATATACCAAAGGTGGTACATTTACATGACCCAAATGATGTAATATACTCTAACTCTAACTCTAACACCTACAACAAAAAATAAAGACCATTAGAATGATATTTGCTCTAGCTACATAGTTTAAAAGGAGTATTCATCATATGGATGTCAAAAGTGCCTTCCTCAATGAAGAATTAAAATAAGTCTACATGAATCAACTAGAGGGATTCATTACACCTAGACAAGAAACATAGGTGTGCAAATTGATCAAATCTCTCTATGGTCTCAAAAAAGCTCCTCGAGCCTAGTATATAAAATAGATAAACATTCTAAAAACATGTTTTTAAGAGAAATCCATATGATCCAAATTTGTACTTCAAGGAATAAGGGAAGAAGTTGTGATCATAATTGTATATGTGGATGATTCAGTCATGACAAGTTCTTAAAAAATAATTCTTCCAACAAAGAATGACTTGAAAAACTCATTTAAAATCATTGGACTTGGACTATTGCACTATTGTCTAGGATTGGAGGTATGGTAGAAACATCATCACATATTTATCTCACAAATCAAATATGCTAAGACACTTCTTAAGGATCGCATGAAATATTGTAAGTCCACGATGACTCCTATGGAACCAAGGCTACACCTCTCTAGGTCTAAATCCTCTCCACCAATGAATGCAACCCTCTATTGACAATTAGTTGGAAGTCTCATTTAATTAATATACACTAGACCAGACATCAACTTTACATGTAAGTTACCTCTCACGATACATGCAAGGACCAAAAATATCACATTATAAGAGAGCAAAAGGGTATTAAGTGTTGAAATATGTAATGCAACATTGTGTAAATTATTCTTAGACTAAAATATAAAGTCTAAAGAATAATATTTGAATTAGAAAATAATTCTAGTTTATGTAAAAATATTCCCATCCAATTAATAAATAAAATAAGGGTGATAGGAATATTTAATTTTTGGGAAAAAGTTATTTCCCCTTTTCTAGCAGATATTAAAAAGTAACCAATCACTTTTTAATATTTGATAGATGCCACTTATCACAAATATCAAGATAGGATTGTGATAATATTTGTCACACATCTCAAGATAATATTGTGATAAGATTAGGGCAATTTTAGGGTTGTAGTAGAAAAGCTTCTCTTTAAATAGAGGTGTTGTCTACTACATCTTGTCATATCATGTTGATGCATATTGTTGTATAACATTGAAGCATTCTTGTATTGTTTAATCATTGAGTAATATAGTGAGCTTTATAGTGTATGTTTCTCTTCTTCATTTGAAGTAGGGTTTTACCACTTAATATTGATGTTGTGGGTTTTCCTCTTTTGTGTGTGATTGATCTTATGGAACATTCTTCGATCTTGGGGAGACTTTGTTTGTCTCACATTTGGTATCAGAGCAGTTAGAATCTCCATCAAGTGTCTTCAATCCTTTGAGGTTAAAAATCCATTAAGATATATATATATATATATATATATATATATATATATATATATATATATATATATATATATATATATTTTGTTTTAATGCATGTATTTGATATTTGGGTATTTTATGCATTTGATATTTGGGCAAACTTATTTTGCAAATTTGCCATTAGGGTTTATAGATTTATTATGTTTTTTTTTATCTAGTTGTTAGATCTTTTGAAAATGGTGTTTTCATTTTAAATCTATAAATTTTTGGCATTGAGCTTCTGTTGGAATTTTTTTGGAGCCAATGGACCCCATGGTTGCGTTCGAAAGGCCCAAAAAACTTATTTCCATATATTATTTGCCCTATTTTGGTGAAAAATAAATCTGAGGCAATTTTTTTTTATTTGGGGGCCAAATGGGCCCCACACATTTTGTTGTACAGTCTGAATTTTTTTATATTATTCTGTTTTTTAATAAAAAAAACAGTCATTTTTTATTATTCAGTTTTTTAATTTAAAAAACAGTCATTTTTTATTTTCTTTTTTTAATAAAAAAAAATAGTCATTTAATAAAAAAACAGTCATTTATTATTCTATTTTTTAATAAAAAAATAGTCATTTATTTTATTTTAAGACCTAATAGTCATTTTTTTTTTCGTAAATTGAAATGCATTTTTTATTGTTGTATAATGCAACTAGAATCCTTTTATGCAATTTTTGGCAAATTTTTAGTCAAATTGTCAAATAATTTAGACCTTATAATCATTTTTTTCTCACATTAACAATGGTTGTTTGTGAGTTTGCTTGTTTTGCAAGGTTATCCAAATATGTTTTGGAGTATACGAGGCAATTTCAGATCAACTTTTTCACTCTTCCCCCTATTTTTATTAATTTCTTCTAATATCTCTCAAGCATTTGCTTGAAGCATAATGTAAATTAATATAACTTGTATCTCTCATAATGAAAGTAAAATAGAATGAAAGTGAGAGAGAAAAGAGAGAGAGAGTGTGTGTGTATTTGTGTTTTGCCTATTTTGCATCTCAACTAATCTAACTACTAACTTACTAACTTGCTACTAAACAATCTACTAACCAACTAACTTACAATTTACTAATTTTCATATTAATCAAGAAGGTTAAAAATGAATCAAATTACTAACCACAACTTTAGTATTTGATTAAAATTTACTTAATCTTGCAACACAGTTTATATTTGCTAAACACCTATTGAATCCAAAAGAATTCGCTCTATCGGTAGCAAGTCCTTTTCGGGTCCTCGTACCTGTACCCTTTTGGGTAGCTTGGTTGACTTTAGGTGAGATGAATTGAAAATTCATTAGGCTATAGCAAAACCTTAAAATGAACACTAACTTATTGACTATCTAACATTTAACAAATGTTTTATGGTTCAATTCAAGTTAGTTTATTTTGTTGCAAGATGATTGTTATGGTTAGTTACCTTCTTATTGCAAGTTAATCTATTGCAAGTTGATCTTGGTTTATTTCCTTTATTCAATTGCAATATGGTTATAGTTGTTTATTGCAAGATGATTATAGTAGTTCATGATGATGTTGATTATATTCCATGATGATGCTTATCTCTCTTGATGATGCTTAATTTTGATTATCTTTCATGATGTTTATCTTTCATGATGATTATCTTTGATGATTGAAAAGTAGATTAATTGAAAGTTATATTTTTTTTTTATATATAAGCAAGTATGTTTATCTACTTTCTTATTGCATCATTTATTTTCTTTGTCCATGCATATTATTTTTTGATTATGTTCACTTTCTAGAATGGCTGATTATGGAATCTCCTTCACACCTAAGCATTGTTAGGAGGAAAACAAATAAGATATTTTACAAATGAAAAGGTTACAATATATAGGCATAATACTATATGAAACAAATGAAACTTGTCAAGATAAACTGACAAGTTTCAAGGTGAAGGCATAGTGCACTTTAATTCTAACATTCCCCTTTAAAGTGCACTATCCTTACTAAAGAAAAAACAAGTCAACATTAGGTAACATTCCCCCTTAATGTTGACTTCTCTAAAAAAAAATATATCATTCTCCTTTATTGTTGATTTGGTCTAGGCTCGTGCTCCTTGTGCTTGGCTCTCCAACTATGAATAGTACTAGATTCACTATGTATACATCTCGATATGTTGCCTCAGGGTCAGCCACATCTATGGGTTTGTTGCCACTAGGTCAGCCGTCTAAGTGCCTCAGGGTCATCATGGGTGCCTTAGGGTCAGCCACTTCTGGGTCTGTTGCCTCTGTAGGTCATCCTCAGAGGATGTTGCCTCTCATAGGTCACTGACTAGATCCACCATGAATATCAAATCCCTCATCATGGTGAACTCAATCTAGAAGGTGTCGATCTCTGCCAAAAATGCACCTTAATACATAAGAAAAATGAGCCATGAAATACAATAAAATGAGCCATTGAAGCCAAATATGGAGGAGAAGAAGAAAGAAGAATAGAAGAGAATCTTCTAAAGTGTCTTTTTATGTAGTCTTCAGAAGTAGATCTAGAAAAACCTCGGATAGATTCTAGGGTGTCTATGTCTGTAGTCCCTAGAATAAGTGTCCTTATGGTAGTCACCTCATCTTACCGAAATGCACGGGTAACCAGCCGCTGCATCCGCCAAGTAGAAAGAGGATAATACTAGATACTAGGTTCACTTACAAGTACCTTAGGAGTGTCGACCGAGATTGCACTCCAAGGTAGAAAACTTTAAGGCTTAATAACTCAAATAAAACCACCTCAGAATTACAAATGGACACCACCAATGTGTCCATCTTGAAAAAATATTTCCAATGACTATAAACATGGCTATAGTCGGATCTCAATAAGTCCATCCATGAGAAAAACAATAGTAACCTCACTAAGCAGCAAATACCCCTCGCAATGTGTCGGCATCACTTTCTAGTAGAAGAAAAACAAATCAATTTACCCTTGCAGGGGAATTACATGGGCCATCTAGGCCTTCCACCTCCATGTAGAAAAAAATAGGGCCATGTGGACCTCTCACTTTTGAAATTACAATAAAGTAGGTCATGTGGGCCTTTTCCACTCCACTTGCCATGTGGAAAAAAATATTTTTTGTGCAAAAGATATGGCCCATTCATTTTTAGAGTGCCAAATATTCACTCATAGAAGTGCAATTTACTTTCGCTTTGTCTGCACGACTTCAAATACATACTCCACTGCACAAAAAATAATATATCATAACAGGAAATAATAAAAAAAAAAAATCTTCATCATGAAGGCTTGAAACACCATCTTGACATCTCCAATGCCTTAAGCTCCAGGCTGGTGGTGTTGCACTACATTTTGTAGGTTGTGAGACTGTACCTCTCATGCGTTGTGTCTTAGTGCGGGTGCATCGAGCCACTGGCATGCTTCGAGGTGATGTTGTTGGCCCTCTACACGTCCGAGGTGAAGGCCCGTGGCTGGCGCCCCCTATCAGTCCACGTGGCCGATCTAGGGTAGGTGAGCCTCTACCACCAGCCCCTCAATGCTTCCCCCGAAGCCTCCCTGCGGCCCATCGTCGGACAACTGTGTGCCCCGCTGGAGCCCCACGCCGCCCTCAAGTCCACCAAGTGCATCGTTGTCATGGGCATTGCGCTCAACCTCTTCTACCACAAGATCACCCTCATGCCCCCCGCTGCTAAGGCTAAGTTCTGCAACTTTGTCCAGGGCTAGGCTGGCCAGAACTGCTCCTACATCTAAACTTGCCATTTCTTACGATCATCTCCCGCATCCACTACATCGAGCATGTCACAGTCATGGTTATGAAGACCATCATCGAGGTCGTCCAGATCTACCACAAGCATGAATCGAGTGCTACCCCAAATTTTCCTGTCAATTGATGAAGGTAGAGGGTTTGCTGCCACTACACTTTCCTTCTCCTCTGTCATATTGTCATCTGGCTGGGGCCAAGCTTGCAGATCATCCATGCAAACCTCCATTGATTCCTCTGAATAACAATATAAGACTCTAAAAAACTGTCATCCTTCCTCACTATCAAACCAATATTTGCCAAATTTGAACCCAGGTTCTATCCACCCGTATTTTTGAGAGCTGATTGTTGTTTTCACTCAGAGAAAAAAAATTGTCGTCCTCACACAGAAAAATAAAACCAAAAATCCCCTGGAAACACAGGCCCTGCAGCTAACACTAAAACCAAATTTTACCACAGAAGCTAAAACTCAACAATGAACACTTGCCCATATCGATGGTACCAATAATAGTAAGAAATCAGATCTCCACCTCCTGGGTCAAAAAAATGGCTAGAATATCATCGAAATCACCGTCGTAACGTCACTTTGGGAACAAAATAGGTACAAAAAAGGTAGACGTGGAGAAAAAAATAGACCCACCAATTTGCAACTTTAACTCCACTGAAGATATCAAACACCCACAGCGCGTGGCTACCTCCATGAATCAGTACGAACACAGGCTACACAGAAAAATTTGACGTTCTCCAACTGAGCAACAATTTTGTGAAAGAGGGGTGATTTTATGTCAAGTGTGCCCTTGATTACTGTAACTATCTCACCGTCGCCATCGGGTGTAAATGAGTTTGGACTTTGCCTCCCTCTCTGCAACTTTCCTCATGTACAACATGTGATCTTTAATGTCACAGAGAAAATAACAATTTGTGGTGCGTTATAGACGATGGTCACCTCCATATGTGTAGATGAATCTTGGCCTTCCTCATAATGTCACAAATTATTTTATGGTCGTTTACAGCATTTGGAAATGTTGTCAACATAGCTCAACGGGATCTCCAAGAGTTTCCAGATTACACACGAGGCAAAAATAATAAGTGGCATCATTGTTGCTACGTTCTCTAATCCGCACTCTGTTGTAGCAATATAACCTACATCAAAAATAAAAAAGTAAAAAAATTCATGGCCCCAAGCATTGAAGCTTTAGGGGCAGCCATGAAACCCTCTCTTTCTCCAATCTGGCTTTCTGGTTTCTGATCCACAAATGTGGAGAGCATACTCCCTGAGCCATGGAGAAAAAATGAGGGAGAAATGGGAGGAGGGGGGATTTCCATGAGGAAAATACCCCCTCAAGGGTTTTTCACAGGGCAAGGAAAGCCTGCTCTGATACCAAATGTCAAGAGAAAGAAAACTGATGAGATATTTTACAAATGAAAAAGGTTACAATATATAGGTATAAGCCTATATGAAACACATGACACTTGTCAAGAGAAACTGACAAGTGTCAAGGTGAATGCATAGTGCACTTTTAATTCTAAAAAGCACATCCTTGATGGATCAAATTTTGGAATATGGAAACCAAGGATGAGGGCTGAATTTCAAGCAAGAAATTTATGGCCCATTGTGAATGGAGATGAAGCAATCCCAACCCAGGCAAGGGCACTTAAGACATACTAAAACAAGAGTCACCTTGCAATTTCTATGATTATCAATAGTGTGAGTGATGAGATATTTCTCACTATAAGCCATTGTGATCATGCTAAATATGCATGGGATTTGCTAAAACAAGTCCATATAGGGTCCAACACATCAAGGAAATTCTTTATTGTCCAAAATTCTTAGCACTATGCAAGGTGAAGAAGAAAGTACCTTGATCTTCCTCTCAAATATGAAATACATGAGAACTCAACTATTGGCTTGTAATTGTGATTGGATAAGTTAGAAGCTCTTAAGCTTTATCATTTTGAGGAACTTGTCAAGAAAGTTCAAGAATTTTGTCACCATTATTGAGACTAGGCTAGATCAATAAGAGGATGGAATTCCTCTCAACACTCTTTCACAATTATTGATTCAACATGAAGAGTCTCTTAATAGAGATAAAGTGAATGGTCAAGTTGTCAAGGAAAATAATGTTGCCTTGAGTGCCACTAAGGCTTCCTTCAAGAAGAATACAAGGGAAGGAAAAACTCAACAAGCCTACAGTTGATTTCACTTGCAACTTTTGTGGCAAGAAAGGCCACAAGGAATAAAATTGTTTCAAGAAGAAGAAGATTGCAGAAAAGGAAGAGCAAGAAAATGCTAAGGGACATAGACCTAAGAAATGGTTTGGCAAGGAAAGAAAAAGAACAACAATGTAAAGGAAAATTCTAATAAAAATTCCTTTGTTTGTGCCCTCTACTCCATTGAATCATCTACTTCTAATGAATATGTGTTAGGTTCTGGATGCACTAACCATATGTGTTTTGAAAAGGATAAGTTTTTGGACTTTTATAAGCACTCTTCAGATTCAGTTGTCATTGGTGATAATACTAGACTTCAAGTAGAAGGTGTTGGCAATGTTGTAATTTAAGGGAAATTACTTGATAATGTCCTATATGTGCCTAAACTTAGGAGAAATTTAATTTCAGTTTTACAAGTTTCTAGAAGTGGTCACACTATTGAGTTCAATGCAACTTCATGGAGCATTAGGAAAGGCATGCTACCAATCATTACAGGTTATGTGAAGAATAATATTTATGTTTTAGGTGATGCTCCTCCTAAAGTTTGTTTAGCAACTAATGTTTCTCCTAGTAGCAAGCTTTGGAACTTAAGGTTAGGACATACAAACTATCAAAATATTCAAATGATGAAGTCCAAAAATTTGGTTGAAGGCTTGCCTAACATTTCACCTATTCATGGTTTGTGTGAAACATGCATCTTAGGCAAGATGACAAAAGAAAATTTTTCAAAGGACAAGTCAACAAGGACCACACAAATTCTTCAACTCATTCATACAGATATTATGGGTCCATTACATGTTATATCACTTAGTGGTGCATCCTATATTCTCATCTTTATAGATGATTATTCAAGAATGATCTTTGGGTATCTACTTAAGAATAAATAAGATTGTTTTGAGACATTCAAGGAGTTCAAAGCTTTGGTAGAAAATCAAAAGGGAGTAAAGATCAAAATGATTAGAAGTGAAAATGGAGGGGAGTACAATAGCAATGATTTCAATGAGTTTTTTTCTTCTCATGGGATCAAAAGGCGGTTTACTTATCCATACACTCCTCAAAAAAATGGTGTTGCAGAGAGGAAAAATAGGACAATCATGGAGATGGTAAGATGCATGCTAGGTGACAACTTACCTCAATTTCTTTTGGGTGAAGTAGCCAGTACAACAATCTATATTCTTAACAGGTGTCCTTAAAAATCAGTTGAGGGGAAGACACCCTATGAGGTTTGGAATGGTAAGAAGCCAAATTTTTCACACTTAAGAGTGTTTGTATGTGATGAATTTTCATATATTCCTTCAGAAAAGAGGAATAAATTGGACAAAAAGTCTCAAAAATGCATCTTTGTTGGCTATGATGCAGAACATAGGGGCTACAGGTTATACTCACCTTCTTCACGCATTGTATTTTTTTCAAGAGATGTCAAATTCAATGAAGACCTTATTGAGTTAGAAAAGGGTGGGCCTTGTGTCAAAAGGACCAAGTGGTTGGATCATTCTAGGGGTCCTAAAGAGCAAAATTAAGTTAGCCAAAGGATAACTAGAAGTATGACCCTTAACATGTCTCTTCTAGCTAATATAGAGAATGATCATGAGCCTACTTACCAAGAAGCTTCACAACACTCTTGTTGGGTTGATGCCATGAAGGTTGAGATGGATTCTCTTCTAAAGAATAAAACTTGGGATCTAGTGCCTTATCCTAATAAGAGAAATGTTATTGGGAATAAGTGGGTCTATAGAATCAAGTACAATTCTAATGGAGAGATAGAAAAGTATAAGGTTGGATTGGTTGCTAAGGGTTATGCTCAAAAACATGGCATTGACTATTATGAAACCTTTGCACCAGTTGCCAAAATGCCCACCATTCAGCTTCTCATTGCTATTGTTGCTGCTCAAGGTTGGCAGATTTTTCAGCTTGATGTGAAAAGTGCCTTTCTAAATGGTGATTTGGATGTGGATATCTATATGAGTCAACCACAAGGATTTTTTGTACAAGTTAAGGAAACACTTGTGTGTAAACTAAAGAAAACCTTATACGGTCTGAAGCAAGCACCTAGAGCATGGTACATGAAGATTTTAGGTTACTTCTTGTCTCTTGGTTTTGATAAATGCTATTCAGATATAGATCTCCATGTGCTTAGGAAGGATAACTTGGTTATTTTAATTACTCTATTTGTTGATGACCTTGTTATGACTAGAAATGAGAATGAGGTCATTTTTGATTTCATCTCCAAATTAAATTCAGAGTATGAAATTATTGACCTTGGTCTTCTACACTACTATCTTAGCATGCAAGTTTATCAACATGAGGAATGTACCTTTTTGAGTCAATCCAAGTATATTGAAGATATTCTTAAGAGGTTTGATTTGGACGATGGCAATCCTACTTCCATTCCTATTTCTATAGGGGTTAAGTTGGAAGTAAGTACAAAATCTCAGTTGGCTGATGCTACAGGCAGCTCATTGGTAGTCTTATTTATGTTACCATCACAAGGCCAAATATTGCTTTGTAGTTGGTATGATGGCTAGGTTCATGTAGAAAGCTTATATTGAGCACTTACAAGCTACCAAGAAGATTTTGAAGTACCTTTTAGGTACTAGAGATTTGGCACTCAAGTATTCTAGGCTTCCTTTGCTCTTTTTGGCTATGCTGATTCTAATTTTGGATGGGATAGAATAGACAGAAAGTCTACCATAGCATATATTTTTAGTATTGGGTCTGCAACTATCTCTTGGTCTTCCAAGAAGCAAGATACAATTGCTCTTTATACAACAAAAGTGGAGTATAAGGCTATGACAACAATTGCACAGGAAGCGGTTTGGCTTCGTACCCTCATAAAGGAAATTGGCTTTGAGTAATTTGGTCCTTCACATTTACTCTTCGATAATCAATTAGCTATTGCCTTGGCTAAAAATCTTGTAATGCATCAAAGGACAAAGCATATTGAAATCCAAGCCCACTTTATCAGAGAGAAGGTATTGTATGGGACTATTCAGTTGGAGTATTACCCATCATATTCTAATTCTACTGATTTGTTCACCAAACCTCTTCCCAAGGAGCAATTTTGTAATTTGAGGGGCTCACTTGGTTTGGTGAAGTTGTCCTCAAGGGGGAATGAAGTGTAGTTACACTTGTGTGATGACAACTTCATCCTTATGAGGTGTTTTGTGCTATATATATGAGTTGATCTTTGGCGGTATAATTGTTTTTTGCATCTCTTTTGAACATGGTACTTTCTTGTTTGCCTTGTGCAACTTTTATACATGTTACTTTGTAGATGGCATTGTGCAATTATGGTATATGATGCAATTGCTTTATGCGACTCTTTTACATGGTACTTTCTTGTTGCCTTGTGCAACTTTGTACATGTTTTTATGTAGTTGGCATTATGCAATTGGTTTATCATGGTACTTTCTTGTTAGCATTTATGCTACTTTTGTACATGATATTTTATGGTTGGCTTTATGCAACCGGTGTGCACACTTTATTATTTTCATATACCTTACGCAACTCTTGTACATGGTACTTTTTTGTTAGCCTTGTGCTACTTTTGTACATGGTACTTTAGAGTCTGCATTATCATGGTACTCCTTGTTTGCTTTATGCAACTTTGTACATGATATTTTTTGATCAACTATATAGTACGTGACTATAAGTATGGATTGGCATCTTTTTGTGATGACTTATAGTTCACTATTTGTTAGATCAATTTTGTTATCATATTTGGATATTCATATATTTTGTGGTGAATATATTTATGATGATGTATCTAATTGATATTATGTTGAGCTGCTTGTAGCTTGCAGGTACTTTTGTTTGGGGTTTTGCAGGCTTATTGAAGACACCCTTGTGATATTTTCTTCTTGTCATTTGCAACCACTTGTGATTGCTTCTTGTCATTTGCAACCACTTGTGGTTGATGGATGACTTTGTAAGCTGATTGTATCTGAAGCTACTCCGTTGGGGGCTTGTAGTATCATTTTGGCCCATTTTGTATTGGTGCCTTATTGTATACCATTCTTGGTCATAGAAGCTCATTATAACTATATTACTCATTTGATTCTCATCCCCGTTTGTATATTTAGGGGAAGAATGTTTCTTTGTTTCATAATTTCTTTCCCAAATATTGCGTTAAGGGGGGGTGTTGGAATATGTAATGCCACATTGTGTAAATTATTCTTAGACTAAAATATAAAGTTTAAAGAATAATATTGAATTAGAAAATAATTCTATTTTATGTAAAAATATTCCCACCCAATTAATAAATAAAATAAGGGTGCTAGGAATATTTAATTTGTGGGAAAACATGATTTATCCTTTTCTAGAAAATATTAAAAAGTAACCAATCACTTTTTAATATTTGATAGATGCCACTTGTCACACATCTCAAGATAATATTTGTCACACATCTCAAGATAATATTGTGATAAGATTTGTCACACATCTCAAGATAATATTGTGATAAGATTTGTCACACATCTCAAGATAATATTGTGATAAGATTAGGGTAATTTTAGGGTTGTAGTAGAAAATATTCTCTTTAAATAGGGGTGTTGTCTACTACATCTTGTCATATCATGTTGATGCATGTTATTGCATAATATTGAAGCATTTTTGTATTGTTTAATCATTGAGTAATATAGTGAGCTTCATAGTGGATGTTTCCCTTATTCATTTGAAGTAGGGTTTTACCACTTAATATTTGTGTTGTGGGTTTTCCTATTTTATGTGTGATTGATCTTGTGGATCATTCTTCAATCTTGGGGAGACTTTGCTTGTCTCACATTAAGGTATGTCTAAGTTACCATTGAGTATGGTTTTAAATTTAAGAATATAGATTAGTTTTTATTAACCGACTACATAGATACAGATTATGCAAAATGTATTGATGATCAAATATCCACTTTTAGATGCATATTATTTTTGTGATATGAACTTATACCATGGGGAAGTAAGAAACAATAAATAGTTGCTCAATATTCCACTAAAGTAGAATATCAGGGGTTGGTTGTGAGGTAATATGTTTGAAATGTGCTAACAAGTATGGGTGTGCCACTAAATAAACTAACCATATACTACGACAATCAAGGTGTACTGACACTTTTTTGTAATCTAGTGTTCCATGAGCACATAAATCACATTGAATTCCAGTGCCACTTCATACACAAACATGTTCAACAACACAATATTCAGCTCAAATTTTGTGTTAGGGTATTGGGTGCCCTAGCAATGAAATGGAAAAGAAAATAGTTGCAAAAATAAAATAAGAATCACATTTTTAATAATCATTATTTTAATTATTGGGAAACTTGAACAATGGAGAAAATATGTTATTCTTCGATGCCTAATTACATCTAATCACAATGCATATTTCTATGTGCCTAGTAGGTGTGATCAAATACCATAACCTATTGTTTTGTGAGTGATTAATGAAAAGTATAATAAGTGATTAAAAGTAATTAATAAGAGAGTTAGGAGTAGAATCATAACATGTGATCCTCCTTAAAACAAGATTTGTCCTCAGATATTTGAGTGAGAAGCTTTATCCCGTGTTTCCCTAGTAGTATTCACTCATGTTCTTGCACCCTTTTAATATCATTGTTCCGTAAGTAGGGATATCAATAAGGTTGAAGTGTTGGTGGCTTTATAGTGGCTTGGAGAGAAAAGAAATGGGCAACCATTTTCTTGTCCCTTCTACGAACAACTTTCTCCATGCGATGAGAGCTTGCTAGTGGAGAAGGGTCAAATTTTATCCCTTTAAGAATATATGTTTGGTCCTTTTGTGTGAATTTCATCCATAAGTCATCAAAGTCCCATTGAATTGCATCCAGCATTCGTAGCCATTGTACTCCTAGAACGATATCGCATCCTCCTAAGGGAATGGCATACATATCACATTTCATGGCATAATCGTCCAATGTGAGCTTAATATTATGACACTTCCCTTTACAAGTGATTCTTCCCCCATTACCAATCATGACTTCAAAATTATTACAAGGATGGATAAAATAGTCAGTTTGATTTTCCACACGTGGGTCGATAAAGTATGTGTACTTTCAGAGTCAATAAGCACAGTAAGATTTTGTTGTTTAAAGGAGTCGGGGACTTTCATAGTTTGGGGAGAAGAATTTTGGGTGAGGGCGTTGAAAGAAATTTCTAGTGGACCTCAAGGGTTATCTTCAGGTATATCCTCCACTAGTTCAACCTTGATTTCCTCTTCATCAGGTGTTGATTGACAAGGAATAACTACATCTAGAATATAAATTTTAGGTGTAATACATTTGTGATTAGGAAAAAATTTCTCATCATAATGAAAACAAAGGCCTTTTGCTCTTATTTCCTTCATTTATTTAGGGCTAATGTGTTTAATTGGCATGATGTTAGTTAGTTTTTGGTTGGTGGAAGTAGTTTGTGAATTTGCGGTTGATATATTTTTGAGTTGGCGTTGGTATTGTGTTTTGTTGTCCATTGTGCATTAATGTCAAGTTTTGTTGTACCAAGTCCATAGAGTGATTTGTAGCATCCAATTTGGTTGATAATTCTGTATTGGAGGTGTTGATGCTCATAGTTAATTCTACTATTTTTACAGCTATCTTATCCTCTAAATTATCTTTCCAAATTGTCATTCCTTGCAGCATTTCTTTCATTTCTTTTGAAACTTCCTTCGAGACTTCTTTCACAATATCTTTCACCATATCTTGTGATCTTCTCCCATTTGTCATGGTAGGATTATGGCAAGTTTAAAATTCACTTGTTTTGGTTGTAAGTTTTAAAAAAAAATGGTGAATGTTGCCAAAATTTTGCAAATTTTGGTTCAAACTTTCCTTTTGGACAAAATTTTGCAAAAAAATGCTTTCAAAAGTTGTTTGACAGCTTTTTTTAAGTTTATTGTCAAAAATTGCAAAAATTGTTTGAAAAGTTGCTTTGACAACTTTTTGTTTGAAATTTTGTTTTGACAACTTTTTGTTTGAAAAATTGCTTTGACAACTTTTTAATTTTTTCTTGTATGCCCAAAAGGAAAAAAAAATTGAATTTCAACTTTTGGGTCCTTTTTTGAATTTTATCTTAGGACACTCAGGATGCACTTAGCAAGGTTGCAGGTGGTGAGCAAAAATTATGTCTTGAAAAACAATCATTTCTTTTCCATAAATTATCAATATGATAAGTCCATAAACTTACGAGTGTCACACACAGTATATGTCTGCAGTGTTGGGAAATGAATATTGTATGTATCTTATTTAGTTTGGTGGGGGATGTTTGTGCATTTGAAAGTCAACCAAACTAAATAAACTAAGTGCAGAAAATTAAATAAATAAATTACAATACCAAAAATGAAATGCTGAAAATAAAGTGCAGGAAAATAAACACACATACACAACTGAATTAAATTAAAGTAGAAAATAAAACAATAAATCTAATCTACAAAAAATAAATAATAGAAATTAAACAGGGGAGGACTACTATAGGGAGTGGGCCCAAGCTCCCGCAGATAGTTCGCCCAACTAGCTATGTAGAGCTTGCTCGAATAAGAGGAATTGCACTCTTAATAAATTATATAGAAGAATAATAAAATAATTTCTATGTAAAATTAATCATCCATCCTTCATAGAAGACATGTGCATTTATACAATGCATAACCTTCCTCTGTTAAAAATTTAGGCAAGCCTATTTCGGACTTGCGGTTACAATAGATATGCAATGAATATTGCAGTCATTCAATTATAACAATCATATATTAATTAAAATAGTCACACACTAATTTTACCCCATTGTAGGATAAATCAGGCGTGTTCTATTTTATCATAATAAGGTTGGAAAAATCCATTTGCGTGGCTGCCCACATTGATTACTGGAAAAATATGTTTACGTGGCTACCCACATTGATTTCTAGAAAAATAATTGCTGAGCGTGAGAGAATAATGCTCACATTACAAAGGCATCCAGCCAATCAAATAATAGAAGTGTTTATTTTATTATAATAATAGTGCATAAAATAAAATATCTCCCTTTTTGTCTTCACGTGCAACCTCCTCCTTAGCCCACTAGTCAACCGATCAAAGCTTGCTTGGTCAGAGTAAGGCACATGCTTGAGCCAGGTGCCTACCTCAGTAAGGCATTGTGCCACCAAAGGCATTGTGCCACCAGAGTAAGGTGTCATAGTAAGGCTCCTTCTTGCACACTGTCAGGTCCAAGTTGGGTGTAGATTGGAAAACACCGTATTAGTAGCAAAACCTGTATTTATACACAATTTCCACTAAAAACACTCGTTAAGCATAATACCGGATTTTCTATCAATTATATGCATAAGTTAAATAAAAATACATTTCTAATGCTAATTAAACCAGTGATGATGCCCCTTAATGGTGTATATAAAATGAGCATTTATGGTGCTCATCATTTCCCCATGCCTAAATATTATCACATCCTCGTGACAACAGCCCTCGAAAAACACCCCTCAAAATAATAATAATTTTTTCATTGAGAATTGCTTTTTTTTCTGTTTGGGAGTTGTTATATATATATATATATATATATATATATATATATATATATATATATATATATATATATATATATATATATATATATATATATATATATATTGAGCGTCGTTATTGTACTTATTTTTTTCATTGAGCATTGCTGCACCAGCAGAAGTTAGAAACATGTCATGATTGATAATCAAACTACGAGAAAATAATTAAATCATGACCATATTGTTCAAACACCAAAACTAAATTATTATTGCGCTGATGTTGATAAATATTGCCATGTAATTTCCCATCTCAGCCTTCATGCAACTATCAACAGAGCCTACTTCCAGTTTTTCACAGTGATCAGTCTTGGTGAGATTAAATTTTAAAATGAGTGTGGGCGTCTGCTGCTACTTTTGCCTACATCTGAAACATGTTTGACCCTCCTTTGTGGTACAAAGTAGCATTGTCTATATGTGTTGGCCATCTTTGTCATAATGCAGCAGTGCCAAATTTATTCACCCGAATGCCACAATTTTTTTTAATCATTCCGAGGTAATAATTTTTTCTCATCCGAGGCATGTCATACACTTGAATTTTGATGGGAGATTTTGATGAAGAGAATTTAAGGGGGCATCTACTGATTTTAGCATAGAAATTATTTTTAAAATAATCATACACATAATTAACAAAAAACTCAGTACATACCTGGGTGATTTTTGCAGATTCCGATCTGTATCATGCAGGCGGTGTGAAGACATCTTCATGTTGCTTGTAATCATGGTGCTCTAGAATTGTTGTGACATTTGGTGCATCTGGAGAATTTTATTTTATTATTATTTTTTTGGCTACGTTCTTCTTCTTCCTCGGTCGTTGTTTGAATATTGACCTCTTGTTCTTCCTCCACCGTAGACAACATCTGTGCGCCCAAATGGTCGCTCCTTTATGTGCTTGAGCCTCCCCTATGTCATTTTACGTAATGAATTAGGGCCATAATCAACCCATGATGGGCTAGAACAAAAGCTGCTCCTCCCTCATATCATGACACCTTGTCTTTTAGGGCGCTCACCAAGTAGAAGGGCATGTCAGCCACATCGCTAAAAATATATGTTGTTCTTCCTCAAAGCGTTGATTGAAAACTACGATGGTAGTTTTGTGCAATGGTGTTTGTGGTACATTATACTACACCCATAGGGTCCCATCATCACCATAAATTTACTCAACTCAAAACAGAGTATAAACTAAACTAGTTTTGTTGGACATTTTGAGTCCTTAAAGTTAAAGTTGTCATTGATGTCAAGTAATGTCATCATTAAATGTCAAGGAATTTGTCAAGAAACAAGTTATCAAAGTTGTCATTTATATTGTGGAAGAAGCTTCTAATAAAGTAAAAATCAAGAGGAACAATGCAAAGGTTAAAGGCAAAGGGCTCCATAATATTTTTAAACATTATGTGGAAGCATAAGTTAAAAGGTTTTCATAAAAACCCAAGAAATTTTATTTGCAAAGCTAAAGGGAGGTTTAATATTTATTTGATAAATTATTTAAACTCAAAATGAATTTAAATTTTATAAATAAATATTATTTATACCAAGGTGCAAAGTGAAAGATGGTTTATATAAAACCATAGGGTTTAAAGAATTAATTTATAAAATTTAAATTCAAAAGAATTTAAATATTTTATAAATTAACAAAGGTTCAAAGGAAATTCGTGCGTCGACGTCCAAAGATGTTGAGAGTAAATCGAGTGTCGACGTCATGCATGGAGGAAGAGATTTAGTATAAAAGCTAATGCCTTAGAGGTATTTCATATTACCCTTTTGCTCGATGATAAAAAAATGTGCAATTGTGTTTATGTATGTAAGGAAAAAAGAGCAGTAAAAATATTGTGTATGCACCAGAAAAAATATCCAAGGTGTGGCTAGAGACAGCAAATGTAGCCAATTATTGGTGCAAGGTAGTGAGCGTAGCCAAGATGTGGCTCATGGTAGCGAACGTAGCCAAGGATTGGAACAAGGCAGCGAGTATAGCCAAGGATTTGTGCAAGGCAGTGAGCATATCCAAGGTGTGGCTCATGCTAGCGAGCATAGCCAAGGAGTGGCGCAAGGTAGCCAAGGTGTGTCTTGAGGCAGTGAATGTAGCAAGAAACAGTTTGATGTAGTGAACGAAGCCAAGGCAAAGCATGGCCTAAATCAAGAGAAGGTGTAAGTTGTGGAGGCTTCAAGGGAGAACGCAACTCCACGGTGATAACAACCAAGAAAGAAGCACTTTAGATGTCAATAAAACTGGTAACATTTTATTATTGTGATATTTAATTTAGGCTAAGGTTGAATAAAGGAGAAATAAGGTTGTAATTAATTTGATGATTGCCTAAATTAAAAAGGGATTATTTATTATAAAGTGTTGAGGTGAAAAGATTTACTTGTGGGTAAAATATTTTTACTTTAGAAAAGGGAAAAATAAATTATTGCATTATCTTATCAAAAGAATTATTTCTAATGCAATAATAAGTTTAGGGAGTTATAAGTAGAAATAGTTTTGTGCTTTGAAAAACAAGATAGTGAAGTGACTTATGCTTGAGAAGTGAACATTTAAAATAGTATGGTGTTGGATATTATTTTGAGATTGGAGTAATAAGGTATGCTCATGAATTAATATATGCATTGTATTTTCAACTAATCCATTTGAGATTGGCAAAGGAATATTATGTTATTGTGGCAGATTCTTGAAGGTCGTCATTATCAATAAAAAGGTATGGGCATATTCTTCCAATGTTTAAGTTGATTAGTTATTTTTTGAAAGTAAGTTTGGAGTGAAAAGGACTTGATTAGGGTTTCCTTTTGAGTGTGTTTGAGTGAATGCTTCAAGGTTTTATGAAATAAATAAGTGTGGTTAAAACCTTGTTTTATGAAAATTGTTATTGAAGCCATTGGTGTGTGAAGAACTTGAAATAGGGTTTGAGTATCATTGCTATGTGAATATAGTTTTATGAGCATTTTTGTTAAAGTGAGTTATTGTGCAAAGAACTTGAAATAGGGTTTGAAAATAACATAAGTATCATTGTTATGTGAGGATTGTTGTTGAGCATTGTTGGAAATATTTTGAGTTGATGTTTACATGCTTGGACTAGGGTTTGTGAGCAAGGGGTGTTTCATCAAGTGATTGGTTGAGTAGAGTTGATTGAGCCTAGTCAAGTGGTTGTGTGAAGTGATTGTTCAAGTTCCTTAAAACAAACTATTCTATATTCTATTTTGAGTTAAGAAAGTGATTGAGCATTGAGTGTAGAACATATTGCATCTTTAAAAATTCTCTTTATGCTTTTATGATATTGGACAAGTTCTGTGTGGACTTGTTAAGCATATTTGAGGTGAGTCTTTGAGAAGACTTGTGAACTGATTTTGTGTGAGCTATTTGTGGAATCTTACAATACAAATTTGGACAAGTTTTGAGTGAGATTGTTGAGTAGATTTGGACAAGTTATGAGTGAGCTTGTTGAGTAGATTTGGATAAGTTCTGAGTGGACTTGTTGAGAAGATTTGAGTAGGTTCTAAGTGGACCTGTTGAGCAGATTTGAGCAAGTTCTGAGTGGACTTGTTGAGAAAATTTGTGCTAGATCGAAGGACTAAGTTTAGTGCAGATTTGAGATAGATATTTGGAGGTGATAGAGTAGAGAGGACAGTAGTCTCCAGTGGATAGATATCCATCAGCTAGGGTAGTGAGTACAGGTCTTCTGAGTGGGGATAAGATTATTTAATGGAGATATATCCACAAGCTAGTGCAGTGGAGCCAGTAGTATTCTAGAGGATCACCAACCAGAGCAGAGGAGAAGAAGTTCTCCTATGGATAGAGATCCATGAACCTGATTTAGGGGATCAACATCTACTTTGGAGAGAGGTCCATAAACATTGTAGGGAAAGTATTCCCAATATATTATTTGAGAAAAATTTATAAGAAATATTTTCTCCGTGGAGGTAGCCATATTTGGATGAACCACGTTAAATTGGTGTCTCTATTGTGTATGGTGATTTGTGCATTGCTTTGATTACTTATGTTGATATTGCTATCTATACATTACATAATATTGATTTGGAAATAAAAGTAAAATGTGCTCTTATACTGTTCACCCCCCCTCTCAGTATAATCTTGTGTTCTTCAATTAGTATCAGAGCGGGTTCCTTTAGAACATTTTAACAACTTGAAGTTAAAGCTAACAAGAACACAATGGATCCTAAGGAGGTGTCCTCAAATAATTCAGCACCATTATTTGATGGAAGTGACTATATTTATTAGAGTATGATTATGAGGATATACTTATTGGCACTTGGCAATGAAGTTTGGGAAGCAGTAGAATTTGGATATGATCCCATAGTCAATCCTCCTATAGATAAGGAAGGTAAGCTTCTACAAACACTATAATTCAAAAGCAATGAATGCACTTGTGATATTTTTGCATAGAACAAAGTCTATGAAAGTTATGCATTATAAAAATGTAAAAGAAATATGGGATAAATTACAAAATATATATGAAGGAGATAAAAGTGTCAAGAAATCAAAGATGCAAAATCTCAAATGACAACTTGAAGCATTAAGAATGAACGAAGAGGAAAATATTAGTGCTTATCTAATTCGAATTGATGAGGTTGTTAATGACATGCAAGGACTTGGAATGAAGATTGATGAATCAGATGTTTATGATAAAGTCTTAAGAACTCTTCCAAAAATATTTAGTGAACAAGTTTCTGCTATAGAAGTGTCAATGTATGATGATACTTTGACAAGAGATAAGTTTCTTGGTATGCTTACAATAATTTAGATAAGAACAAAAGATCATATTTTCTAGAAGGAAGTAGCATTCAAAGCAATCAATAAGACAAAGGGTAAGAAGCCATAATCAAGCAGTGAGTCATCCAATGATGAAAAAGCTAATTATAGTAGAAGAGATAAAGATTCCAGAAGATCCAGAGATCTAAACTCTATTAAGTATTTTAATTGTGGAAATTTTGAATATTTTGCAATAGATTTTCAATAACCTAAGAACAACAATGGTGAAGATAAACAGAATCACAGGTACAGGGAATCAAAAATATATGGGCATCAGAAGAAGAGCAAGGATGGACAAAGCAGACAAGGAAAGAAGTTATTTCAAATACAAAATAGGAGCTACTATGTGGATAAGGCAAGTAAGTACTCAAGTGATAGTGATGCTAGTTTTTCAGACAATGATAGAGATGAATTCATATTTATGATTGAAGAAAAAGATCAAGTTAAGAAAAAGACTCCATTAATTCTCAAGTGTTTTATATGTGGTAACTTTGGACATATTGAAGATGATTGTATAAGGGATGGTTATGGTTTCAATGATGATGAGTATGAGGATGCACTTTAATTATCAGATTAAAATATTCTAATTGCATTAGAAGAATAAGTAAGTGATCCTATAGAATACAAGCCAATCAAAAATAAATATGTGGACAAAGGTAAACAAATAGAGGAATATTCAAAAAAGAATGGCTATGATCTCAAGGGAGAACTTATTTATGCCCTTGACACGGTAAAGAAGGTAAGGAAGCAAAACTCTAAACTTGAAATTCAGTTTCAAGAATGTGATGAAGAGAGAAGTTTACTCATAGAGGATTTAGAAAAATCAAAGGCTAAGGCAAAGAGGTTCAAAGATAAGTTAGAAGCAAATATCTTGGAATGTGAGAAGTTAGCACAAGAAGTGGAACTACTAAAAGAGGATTTAGAGGACTCCAACAAGATGAAAGGGTTTAAAAATAGCTCAAATAACCTAGATAAGTTCATCAAGACACAAAATACTACATCAAGCAAGATAGGTCTTGGATTTGAATAGAATAAAAAAAAATGGGAAGGAGATTCAACTTCAAGTTTTAGAGGAGAAGAAAATTCATATGAAGATACTTCAGAAGAAGACAATGTAAAATAAAGTGAGACATCCAAGGATGAGTTGGACAATAGAGAATTCAACAAAGACAATAATAATGCACAGAGAAGATACAAATGGAACAAAAATTAGAACAGGTCAAGAGAGACTAAGATACCAATGAGGTCAAGACAAGGAAAATTCAATGAAATATGTTTTTCATGTCATAGGTTTGGGCACATGGCTTCATAGTGCAGGACATAGGAAAGACAATAATATGGAAATAGACAGCTTTTCCATGGGTATTATTACTCATGTAATCAGTTTGGTCACAAGGCAATGAGTTGTAGCATTCATGACAGAAGAGGACATGGCTTCACTAGGAGAAATCCTAAGATATTTGCACCTCCAAGGAATAATAATAGTAAGTGTTATAAGTGCAACAATAATGGTCACACAGTAAATGGTGTAGAGAAGACATTCCAAAAATAGGTATGAACAAGAATAGGAATAGGAACATGAATATGAATAGGAATAGGAACAAGAATAAGAACATGGATATAAACAGGGACAGGATAAGAACAAGAACATGAATATGAAAAAACAAGAATAGGAACATGAATGTATACATGGACAGGAACATGGACATGGATAGAAATATTCAAAGGAATCAGAAGAATCAGATAAGAAGGAAAGAGGATAAAGGTAAATAATAGTGCTTTTTGGGAGTAGAAATACTCCCACCCCATAATTAACCACCTCAAAAGGAGGTGGAGGAGGGGCTAAGCTAAGAGGCTCATTCTTATCCTCGAGCCCCAAAGGTGACCCTTTTCCATTGATGTCAAAGGGGGAGAGATTTGAGTAAGGGGGAGAGACTTAGTATTTGAAGAAAGCATTGAGCCAGGGGGAGCAATGTCCTAAGGGGGGCAACACAGAAGAAGAAGTGAAGTTTTCGGTAAAAAAAATTGTGTTGCCATCAATGACAAAGGGGAAGATTGTTGGACATTTTGAGTCCTTAAAGTTAAAGTTGTCATTGATGTCAAGTAATGAAGTCATCATTACATGTCAAGGAATTTGCCAAGAAACAAGTTATCAAAGTTGCCATTTATATTGTGGAAGAAGCTTCTAATAAAGTAAAGATCAAGAGGAACAATGCAAAGGTTAAAGGCAAAGGGCTCCATAATATTTTTAAATATTATGTGGAAGCATAAGTTAAAAGGTTTTCATAAAATCCCAAGAAAGTTTATTTGCAAAGCTAAAGGGAGGTTTAATATTTATTTGATAAATTATTTAAATTCAAAATGAATTTAAATTTTATAAATAAATATTATTTATACCAAGGTGCAAAGTGAAAGATGGTTTATATAAAACCATAGGTTTTAAAGAATTAATTTATAAATTTTAAATTCAAAATAATTTAAATATTTTATAAATTAACAAAGGTTCAAAGGAAATTCATGCGCCGACGTCCAAAGTTGTTGAGAGTAAATCAAGCACTAACGTCATGCATGGAGGAAGATATTTAGTATAAAAGCTAATGCCTTGGGGGAATTTCAGATTACCCTTTTGATCGATGATAAAAAATGTGCAATTGTGTTTAAGTTTGTAAGGAAGAAAGAGCATCAAAAATCTTGTGTATGTACCAACGAAAATAGCCAAGGTGTGGCTAGAGATAGCAAACGTAGCCAAGGATTTGTGCAAGGCAGCGAGCATAGCCAAGGTGTGGCTCATGACAATGAACGTAGCCAAGGATTGGTGCTATGCAGTGAGCATTTCCAAGGATTGGTGCAAGGTAGCGAGCGTAACCAAGGAGTGGCACAAGGCAGCCAAGGTGTGGCTTGAGGCAGTGAACGTAGCAATACATGGTTTGATGTAGTGAATGAAGCCAAGGCAAGGTGTGGCCTGAAGCAAGCAAAGGCATAAGGTGTGGATGCTTCAAGGGAGAACACAACTCCATGGTGGTAACAGCCAAGAGGAAGGCACTTGGAAGAAGAAGCACTTTAGGCGTTAATAAAACTGGTAACATTTTATTATTGTGATCTTTAATTTTAATTTAGGCTAAGGTTGAATAAAGGAGAAATAAGGTTGTAATTAATTTGATGATTGCCTAAATTAAAAAGGGAATATTTATTATAAAGTGTTGAGGTGAAAATATTTACTTGTGGGTAAAATATTTTTACTTTAGAAAAGGGAAAAATAAATTATTGCATTATCTTATCAAAAGAATTATCTTTAATGCAATAATAAGTTTAGGGAGTTATAAGTAGAAATAGCTTTGTGCTTTGAAAAACAAGATAGTGAAGTGACTTATGCTTGAGAAGTGAATATTCAAAATAGTATGGTGTTGGATATTATTTTGAGATTGGAGGTGTTTTTTTTTTTGTGATCAGGTGCCTCCGCTCATGGACATTGAGGCACCGCTTGAGGAGCAAGGTACCTTTTGGAGTAAGGTGCCAACCTCAGTAATACGCCTACCTGAGTAATGTGCCTACCTCAATAAGACACCTACCTTAGTAAGGCACCTACCTGAGTAAGGTGCCTACCATAGTAAGGCACCTACTTCAGTAAGGTGCATACCTAAGTAAGGCGCCTACCTCAGTAAGGCATCTACCTTAGTAAGGTGCCTAATTCAGTAAGGTGCCTACCTGAGTAAGTCACCTACCTGAGTAAGGTGCCTACCTTAGTAAGGCACCTACCTCAGTAAGGCATCTACTTGGCTCTTTGCTTGAGTAAGGCACTCTTGAAAACCATTGGTATGACATCTTCGCACTTCATGCTATTTTTCAAAACATAAAAAACTTAACCAAAGGCATTAATAAAATTCTAACTAATTTTTTTTTGTCTATTTTTCCATGACCAGAACAGATCTTGGCTTATCATTTTTTTTCCATTGTCTGCGTTAAATAACAGAATGTCAATTGCACAAATGTGAGTCGGTGATTTTTTTTCTCCATAGACTGAAATATTGTCGTAAAAATTGTAATATTGGCATGATGCATTAAGAAGTAGAGGTCATGCAAGCCAGGTAACTATGTAGCCTGGTGTGCAGAATTTTACATCCCTTATGCCGCTATTAAAGGATTTATGATAGCCAACAACTTTGAATGTTTGAAACACCAAGCTCCTCATTAACAACACGTATAAAAATATTTTAATCTAGCTTTTGGCTTTTCTAAGAGTGCTAACTCTTTAGCTGCATCGTAGGGATTAACTTGTATGCCTTATTTTCTCATTGTGTGCTCCTAAACACATTGTTTGTTTGTTTTTTTTTTATTGAGTAGCCCTGACACACATGCATCTGGATCAAACTAATTTTTCACTCTAAATTATTTCTTTTGCAGGTAAAATTAGAGCAGCACTACATTCCTCTACTTTTGAGAGTGAGGATAAATAAATTCGTTCACCATCATGTACAATGTGTGTCGGGTGTTCAGTTGTGACGCTTCCATGAGACACCTCGTTGAGATTTTATGTGCTATTTTTTCTAGCCACTATGAGCTCCATTCATATTTTTTATCATGCTCAGGCACCATGTGGACTTCGTGCAGACATCTGATTTCTTCTAGGCTCCTCCCCTATTTTTTAGCTATCGGTTGGAGATTTTTCATTTCCCTTCTGGAACAAGCTGGTCCTCGATAAAGAGGATACTCTCTTCCAACAGGTAGCAAAAAAAACTTTGTTTCTTTTTTTTTTATTTGCTCTTAACTTTGGATCATTTTCAGCAGATGATTTATTTTTTCTATGAACACTGCAACCAGTGTTCATTGTGTTGTTGGTGGTATTGATGAAGGTGGGGTCTCCCCCATGCCTACATCTAAACTAGTCTTCTCAAAATCATCTCCTTCTTGATCAACTAGTTTGATGCGTTGTAGCATGAGAAGAGTATTTTCCTTCATGGCCTCACAACCAAACTCTTTCAACGTAATGGCAAAATGTGCAGGCTGGAAAATGACTATCTACAGGCTAGCAACCTAAAGAAAACATGGCATAGCAGTTTGTTAAAAATACATGCTAGTTTATGATTCACCAGGTCACCTTAAGCGCAAGTGAAGAGCATACTCCATAACAACATGTTATTTTAAATTTAGCTCTATCATTTTGCATCATTAAAAGAATTTTCCAATATGTTGCAAAGCGTTAAGTTTGTAAAAAAAAATCATTATTAAAACCATGCTTCTAGAGGCATAATTGTCCAATAATTTCTGTATAAAAACACATCCCTAAAAAAATTTAATCAGACTTGGGTTGTGCTATTCCTTTGATTTCTTGAAACCATTCAGAGCATGATGGAAATCCTTCATCACCTAATTTTATAATTTGTTTTTCAACAATACAATTTATTCCTACGTATACACTTAATTATGGTACATCAGGTTCATTCCCATGTTTACCTAAGAAGCTGGTAAATTTAAATTATTGCCTGTGGTATTTGGCTCTAACTATAGTGGCAATTGTTTTTGCCTTGTGAAAAGGCCCTTGGTGGACTCACACTTCTCAAAAAAATATCTACAGGTATTTTAAATGGGCTTTTTATCTGACCTATAAATCATAACACTATAGTTTTTACACTCCCTAACAACGATGCTAAAATGGTGAGTAGAAATTATGTCTCGAAAAATAATCATTTTTCTTCCATAAATTATCAATCCAGTAAGTCCATAAACTTACAAGTGTCACACACAGTATATGATTGTAGTGTTGGGGAATGAATCCCATTTGTACCTTATTTAGTTTGGTGGGAGATGTTTGTGCATTTGAAATTCAGCCAAACTAAATAAACTAAGTGCAGAAAATTAAATAGATAAATTACAATGTCGAAAATGAAATGCTAAAAATAAAGTGCGGGAAAATAAACACACACACACAACTAAATTAAATTAAATCAGACAATAAAACAATAAATCTAATCTATAGAAAATAAATAACATAAATTAAACAGGGGAGGACTACTCCAGGGAGTGGGCCCAAGCTCTCGCAGTTAGTCCACCCGGTTAGCTACGTAGAGTTTGCTTGAATAAGAGGAATTACACTCTTAATAAATTATACAGAAGAATAATAAAATAATTGCTATATAAAATTAATCATCCATCCTTTAGGGAAGACTTGTGCATTTATACAATGCACAACCTTCCTCTGGTACAAATTTAGGCAAGCCTATTTTGGACTTCCAATTACAATAGATATGCAATAAATATTACAGTCGTTCAATTATAACAATCATATATTAATTAAAATAGTCATGCACTAATTTTACCCCTTGCAGGATAAATCAGGCGTGTTCTATTTTATCATAACAAAATTATAATAAGGCTGGAAAAATCCATTTGCATGGCTACCCACATTGATCGCTGGAAAAATATGTTTGCGTGGCTGCCCACATTGATCGCTGGAAAAATCGTTGCTCTGGTTCGTCCGTGAGCGTGAGAGAATAATGCTCACATTACAAAGGTATCCAACCAATCAAATAATAGAAGTGTTTATTCTATTTTAATAATAGTGCATAAAATAAAATATCTCCCTTTTTATCTTCACGTGCAACCTCCTCCTTAGCCCACTGGTCAACTGATCAAAGCTAGTTTGGTCAAAGTAAGGCACCTGTTTGAGTGAGGCACCTACCTCGGTAAGGCGTCTTACTCAATAAGTCGCCTACCTCAGTAAGGCATCGTGCCACTAGATTAAGGGACCGTGCCACCAGAGTAAGGTGTTGTGCCATTAGATTAAGGAACCGTAGTAAGGCTCCTTCTTGCACACTACCAGGTCCAAGTGGGGTGTAGACTGGAAAACACCGTATTAGTAGAACCTGCATTTATACATAGTTTCCACTAAAAATACTTGTTAAGCATAATAACAGATTTTCTATCAATTATATGCATAATTAAATAAAAGTACATTTATAATGCTAATTAAACTAGTGGTGATACCCCTTAATAGTGTATATAAAATGAGCATTTTTTGTTCTCATCAATAGGGTAGGTAGAGCGCAAATCGTAGGGAACAACTGTCAAGAGGAGTCAACGATGGAGCTAAAACCAAGAGAAGTCAACAACAGAGTGGAAGCTGAGAGGAGTCAATGGTAGAGCAGAAGAACATAGGGAGCAGGGGTTAAGCAGAGTCAAGGTGGAGGGATGAGTAGAGCGGGGTAAAGGCATAGGGAGGAGCGACAACAGCACGAACGACAAGGTGGGAAGGTGACTTAGTGGGTCAGAGGATGACATGGCAGGTCAGAGGGTGGCATGGTGAGGGAAGGGCATATAAGGGCCCAAAAAAAATACTGATAGGGGGAAGATGATATGGCGGTGGGGGGAACAAAGCTTTGATCATGCAAGGAGGGAAAACAAGGCGTGACTGAAGTCACAAACACTTGTATGCCCTCAATATTATTTAAACTAATTTTTTTGCCATATTCTCATGAATGTGGGATAATTTTTTCACTTATTTTAACCTCCACTTGTCAGTGTCAGCATATGGTCATCGTAGAAATTTTTTGATGCTAAAAAAACTACATATTATAATTAATTTTTTATATGATCTCACTGGATTTCTATTAACTTCACTAGAAAACGCCGAGTCCTCCCACTACAGCGATTTGAGTGTTGGTTTTGTGTAAAATTTAGATTCTCTTTAATCTGTGAGTGATCAAATTCTTGTGTTAGCCTCCTAAAAGAAAATTTAGGTCCCATCCGAGAATTTTCCATATTCTTTTCCATCGGATTTCTTTCTGTACTATTCATTTATCATCAGAGAGATGGGATAATTTAATCTGAACTAGCGTACAAGTGAGCATCGATTCGAATGGTGATTATGGTCTATGATGGTGAATAAAATGACTGCAAGGGTTATGCATTGTTAAATAGTGGATGTCGAGCGTATGCACCAGCGGTGGATGACAAGTGTATGTGCTGGTGAATGGTGATATGGGAAAGCTCAAAACTTAGAAACAAATGTTGATTCTTGATGGATGGAAAAAATTGGTATGGCTCTGATGCAGATGTTAGGGTACTAGGTGCCCTAGCAATGAAATGCAGAAGAAAATAGTTGCAAAAATAAAATAAGAATCACTTTTTTAAGAATCATTGTTTTAATTGCTGGGAAACCCAAATAATGGAGAAAATGTGTTATTCTTTGATGCCTAATTACATCTAATCCCAATGTATATTTATATGTGCCTAGAAGGTGTGATCAAATATCACAACCTATTGTCTTGTGAGTGATTAATTAAAAGTATAATAAGTGATTAAAATTAATTAATAAGAAAGTAAGGAGTAGAATCCTAACATTTTGCCTTACTTAAGGACAACATATAGACATCTTCACCAAGTCACTTACATGTCTAAGTTTGAAGCATTTCAATATTTTCTCTCCAAGAAACTCTAAACTATGATAATGGAAATATGAGGAATTATTACCATCATAGTTAGCGTGATTGTAATTTGAGTGCAGCCACTCAACATAGGATCCATGAGTCCATTAGTGACTAAGGGTAGTTGCAGGTTGCTTATGGTTTGTTATGCTATATTAGGTATGGCAATTGTGTGATGAGGCTGGGAATTGCCTCATCCATGGACTATTTTTTATAACTTATGAACTCTTTGAAACACCTTATGTTATGTTTTAATGCTAATTATGGTGATATAATGCAGTATGTATTAGTATTTACATGTTTTAAATTTTGAAGAGCATATATTCTATTTTGACTATTTTTTTGAATTTTTTGACCTGGTTTAGCTGAATTCTGTAATCAAATTAGGATTTATTTGAAGTTGTAATAATAGGTTTTGATATGTCTTTAGTTTTGAAATCATTCTATTTTCTTTCCCTATCGTCTAATCATTTCAAATTACCAAAAAGGTGTCAAAAATTGTTCAAAATAATCTGACTGTGCAGGAAATAGAATTTGACCATACAAATTCCAGCCAACTATGCATGAATAGCATGGCATGGAATTGGTCAGCTCTAGCATGCACCAACTATGGAATAGGTCTTCTGGGGACAAAGGGAGACTTTTTAGTCGATCAAAACCACTTTCTTGTACATCTGATGCATGGATAAGTTCTAGAACTGTTACATTGCTTGATATTCTAGAGCAACTCTAGAATGAGTGGAGCAAGAATAGTTTTGGTCAAAATCATCCACAAACAAGTCAAAAAGGTGGAAAATGGTGAGACAAGGTTTATTGCAGCTATATAAGGGGTTGTCTTACCTTTTCCAGTGCATTTCTCCCAATGGATGCATCCCAACAAAGGAAATGGATAAGTTGTAGCAAAACAATTTCCTGCATTCTAGGAAGACAGTTCTGAAAAAATAGTTGTAAAATCCTTGAAAAGTAGCAACATACCATATCAACATTGTAATCTCCCATTTTTTTGAGCATATAGGATATATATGGAGGTATAGAAGAATTTTGGTATTGTGGCATTGTAAGTTTTTGTAGCAGAGCAGTATTTTGCAGACTTTCTCCTACACTACTGTAATGCTATTGCAGAATCAATAAAGGTGTAATTTATCCATTACATTGGAATTTTGAATGAATGTGTAAGGTTTATATAGTTTAGAACAAGTTCTTTTCACCTTCTTCTAGTTCAGGGAGCAAGGGCCACTTCTAGGCCCAGGAGAAGGGACTGCATTGACAGGTTTTTTGCTTATTTCTTGCTGCAGTAGATTAGCAGGAACTTGGTAGTTTTTATTGCATGTTACTAGTTGTGTTAGATTGTATATGATGTTTGGTAATCATTAATGCATTTAATCTGATCATCTAGGGTAGAATCATGCATATTACAACATACAACATTTTCTATTTCCCACAGTATTCTCAGATTTTGGCATTTCTAGTTTGCATCAGAGAATTTCTTGATGTTCTAGTTTTGCAACATTTGATTACTATCCTTTGAATTATGTTACTATAATTAGGTTCTCCTTTATGCAAAGTGTGATTTTCAATTCTGCAAGTTTCATTTCTGTTATTTCCATTTCTGCATCATTTCATTTTTGTCATTTTAGATTCTACAAATTTAGATAGTTTTCTTTTTCTGCAAAGTTTCAATTCCTATAATTTCATTTCGGTAAGGGTAAATAGGAGTCAATTTTAGTTTATAGGATTTTAGAGGTGACATCAAACCCCCAAACACTAATTATTTCACCAATAAAGCCATCTCCTGAATGAACTAATCCTTAAACTGCTTACCTTTCCTATCATATATAGCCATTGGACACTACCCTAGATTTTCAAGTATATTGACTAAATGATGAATAATTGATGACATTCATCATTTTTGGCATCATTTTTGGGGAAAATTTAGGTGTTTTTAGGAGAAGCATAACAGACTAGGAACTATCCTGTTATAGGTAATAGTTCTTGAAAACTGAATTCTAGTTCATTTAGTGGATGAGCATGGATGAATAGGCCAAGAGATGAAAGAGAAAGGTTTATCAGAATTGGATCTTTTCCACCAAGGTTTTCTTCATGATCAGGTGAATATTTTCCTATGTATGAACTTCCTAAAAGACTTAAACGAGAATCATCTTCTTCATCAACTAAACTTTTAGGATCTTTGCAAGAACTCTTAGAAGCACTTGGTTCTAGACATACCCATAGGGTTGATCCGTCTGAACCAGTTGAACAAGTCAAAATTGAGGAAGCACCTATGGCAGAATAAGGATAACATGATAGAGAAATTTTTGGTCATGATGCTGACAATCCTGTTAGAAATTTTGAATACCCTATTCATCTAAATCCTACTCAGAATGCTCCTATGAAAACAATTTCACCCTCAGTATTGCCAATCTTTAGGGGAATTATTTTTGAAGATCCTGATCAGTTCCTGTTTGAATTCAAAGTTATTGGTCAGACTTATTACTATGTAAGTGACAAAAAGAAACTAAATTTATTTCCCTCTATGCTCAAGGATGCAGCCTTATGATGTTTTATTAGCCTTGAGCCAGATTCAATCCGCACTTGGGATCAAATGGAAACTGCATTTTTGGATAAGTATTAGGAGTATTGTAGAGTGATAAATAGGAAGGATGAGTTATTTTGGATTAGATAAGAAGATGATGAAAACTTAGAGGATTATATTGATAGATTTACCTTTATCCAAAAGAGATGTGGTCCTCTAGAAACTGACTTATTAAAAACTATATTTCTAAAAGGTTTGCAGGATGATTCCAGAGAAGTATTGGATTTAATGGGAAAAGGAGATATAAACCAGCTTGAGATTAATGATATTGTAGAGTTATGCAAAAATTATTCCCGCACTAGAAAAAGAAGAAGGAAACAGAATCCTAGTAATACTGATATAAAATATTTGATGGAAGAAATGGCTAACATGAAAACGGATATTCTTGTACAATTAAATTTTGCATTAGGGGAAAGAAACTCAAAATCCAATTCTTCACCACCCCTGGCTATCTATTGTCCTAAATGCAAAAATAAGCATGCCCTACATGATTGTCCTTTGGATAGAACCTTTATCTCAAATATTTGGGGCATATGTTCAAAAGAGCATAAAAATGATAGGTGTCATCTATTGCCTCACTTGAAAACTGTTTTAGAAACTCAAACTGAAGAACTTAATGTTATTGGGCAGAGGCCAGGTGGTAACTTTTCACAATACCAAAATGCCCCTCATTTTCCTATAGGTTGGGGACAAAATCCTTGGAATATGCCTTGGGGGTATTTAGAACCACCTGCACAACCATGGAATCAATCTTGGGAATATTTCCAAGATTGGTCACATCCTCACTGGAATCCTATTAATCCACCTTGGACACAGAATCGACAATATGGGCAAATATGGGGGCCACAATATCCATCATATCAAGGGCAGTAAAGGTATCAAGGGTAAACTCAAAACTTGCTACCAGCTCCTAATAAAAACTTTTAAGGAAGAATACAACCTCAAAAATCCCAACCAGTTAAGCAACCCCCACCTCCAACTCAGCCTATGGCTAACCCAAATAATAGCAGACAAGCAACCCCTACTTATGGAGCTGAGTATGAAGATACTGCTGCAATTCATGTACTTGACTATAATAATATCCAGTTATGTATAGGGAAAGTTTTACTTGACCCTGCTCCACCCACCATTGAAGAAATTGATGGAAATCAAGAGTCTCCACATTCATAACCAATGCAAACAAAAGAAAAAGAAGAGAAACCAAAAAAATGCAAGGGCAAAAGGAAAATTCTTCAGAAGTAGTGTCATACCCTGAAAGGTTTGATCATACTGTCACTACTCCTGAATCATGATTGGTTATAGAACTTAAAAATATGTCTATCTCCCTCCCTTTATTGCAAGCAATAAAGTATGTGCCCTAAATAAAGAAAAAAATTCAAGAATTGTGTATCAAGAAACCTGGTAGAAAGAAGAAATCCTTTCTTAAAACTGTGCAAGTAGAAGGGAAGTTGGCTGACCTACTATCTGTAAAACTAGTTCCTCCCAAATATAGTGATCTAGGAAGTCCAGTAGTCACAATCACTATTGCGTTAATACAAATTCAAAATGTACTAATTGATCTTGGATCTGCAATCAATGTAATTACCAAAGAAACAATGCAACAATTGCAGTTCAATAATCTCAGTCCTATCACAACAGTTTTGGAAATGGCAGATAGGTCAATTGCCAAGCCAGAATGGATCCTAGAAGATATTGCCATTAAAGTTTCTTCCTAGGAATATCCTATAGATTTCTTGGTATTGTAGCCTAGAAATTTAGTTAATGGCTATCCCATCATTCTAGGATGACCTTGGATTGCTACTATAGCTACTTTTATAGATTGTAGGTTAGGAGAAATGACTATTTCAAATGGCATTGATCTTAAGAAGATTTCCCTGTATCCACCAGCCCAACCTTCAACCAAATTTTCTAGATATATATGGTATCTAGATTCTGATGAAGAACAAGAAACTATTGCCACTTTGGCCATAGTAGTAGTAAAGGAACACATTGAGGAAATAAACTCACCAGAAAGAGAAATTTTTGAAGATGAGACTGTCTTAGTTGAAACATTACAAAAGGAATGACTTAAAGATGATCAAATCATTGCTCATCACTTGTTGTGGAAGGATGAAGAGCATACCTCAGAATATATGTCACTCATTCCAATACAAGCAAGCTCTTTCACACTACCACATGGATGGCATCATCATCTTCTTACCTCTTTCACATGTCCTATGCAAGGAATGATTCCATCTGGAATAACTTATGAAACAGAATCTAAAGTTTTTCATACTTTGCAACCACATCATTGTCCATTAAATTCTTTAATAAGCAGATATGAAGCAGTCAACTCTTTTTATCCAGGGATTAAATAAATTGAAATACATCCAGGGAAAGTTTTAAATATTAATAGTTGGCTGACTAATGAACAGGAAGCCAAATTATTTTTTGTTCTACAAAAATATGTTTAGGATTTTTGTTGGAGTTACAAGGATATGACTGGCATTCATCCTGATGTATGTACACATAGGATATACACTGAAGATGTAAAACCAGTGAGACAACCTCAAAGATGCCTGAATCCTACTCTGAAAGATATTATTAAAGAAGAAATTGAAAAACTTTTAGATGTAGGGTTCATTTACCCAATTTCAGACAGTTAGTGGGTTTCTCCATTGGTCATTGTTCCAAAGAAAAATAGGAAAATGAGAGTGTGTATGGATTATAGAGAGTTAAACAAGGTGACACATAAAGACCATTTTCCATTACCATTTATAGACCAAGTATTAGATACCCTTGCTGGTAAGAAATTTTTTTGTTTTCTTGATGGTTTTAGTGGTTATAATCAGATACAGGTTGCACTAGAAGACCAGGAAAAGACTACTTTCACCTGCCCTTGGGGAACATTTGCTTACAAATTTTTGCCCTTCGGTTTGTGTAATGCACCAACAACATTTCAAAGAGTTGTTTTGGCCATATTCTCTTATTTGAAAAATGAAAGTGTAGAAATTTACATTGATGATTTCACAGTGTTTGGAGATAGTTTTGAGTATACCTTAGAACAACTTGAAAAAGTTTTAATACATTGTGAAACATACCATCCGACTCTTAATCCTGAAAAATGCTTCTTAATGATGGAGGAATGGATTGTCCTTGGTCATCATATTTCCTTTTACAGGATCAAGGTTGATCCTAAAAAGGTGGAATTCATTAAAAATCTTCGTCCCCCAAAAACGCAAACTAATGTAAGGAGTTTCTTAGGACACATTGGTTTCTACCATAGATTTATTGCCAATTTTAGTACAATAGCCAATCCAATGTTTGCCTTACTCACTAAGGATTCTGAATTTACTCGGTCTACAGAGTGTCAAACATATTTTGAAGTATTGAAATAAAAGTTAACAACTCCCCCTGTATTGAGAGGACCTAATTGGGAACTGCCATTCCATATTCAGATTGATGCTTCCAATACTGCTATTGGAGCTGCATTAGGACAAATTAAAAATGGGGAGCATTATGTCATTTATTACATCTGTAAAAACTTGACAGGAGCTTAAAAGAACTACACCACCACTGAAAATGAATTATTAGCTATGATATGTGCTATTAATAAATTTTGACACTATATCACAGGATATCAAGTATTCATCTATACAGATCATGCTGCCATAAAATACTTGATGAATAAACCTTTGGTTAGCGCAAGAATTATTCACTGGTTAATACTGTTGCAGGAATTTGATATCACCATAGTTAATAAACCAAGAAAAGCTAATGCGGTAGTATCTTTTCTTTCAAGGTTGCCAAATGCAGATACAGGAGAATTGGTTGAAGATACATTCCCAGATGAAAAACTATTTTCTATTTTTGTACAATCTCCATGGTTTGCAGATATAGCTAATTTTTTGGCTACAGGAAAGATTCCTCTTCACTTTACTCATAAGCAAACTAAATAGTCAATCAAGCAAAGTTCTTCTTTCAAATGGATAGAAGGCTTATTGTTTAGATGCATTACGCAGGTGTATTCGCAAGGACGAGGTATATGATATCTTATGGGCATGTCATGATGAACCATCAATAGGACATTATTCAGTAAAAAGCACCATTTGAAATATTTTTGGTACTGGTTACTACTGGCCATCTTTACATAAATATGTGAAAATGTACGTTAAACATTGTGATGCATGCCAAAGGATGGGAAAACCTACCTTCACTGGTGAAATGCCATTACAACCTCAAATAGAAATAGAACCATTTGAGATATGGGGGTTAGATTTTGTAGGACCCATTGACCCTCCTTCCCAATGGAAAGTGCATATATTGGTATGTACTAACTATGTAACCAAATGGGTAGAAGCCCATGCTTTTAAGCATTCTCAAGAAGAAAAAGTTGTTGATTTCCTGTATTCACATATTTTCTTGCATTTTGGGGCCCCACAATCCATCACCACAGATCAAGGACCTTAGTTTACCTCAAAATTTGTTGAAGCTTTCACTCAAATATATCAAATCAAGCACAAGAAATCCTCACCTTATCATCCACAAGCCAATGGACAGGTTGAAGTCACTAATAGGTAACTAGAGATAATCTTAACCAAAAACCATAACAACCCATAGGAGGAATTGGTTGGACAAACTACCTGAAGCAATTTGGGCTTACAACACTACTTGGAAATCCACCACTGGATTTACACCATATGAATTGGTTTATGGTAAAAAGCCTATTTTATCTATTGAATTTGAGTTACTGACTCTTCTAACTACTTTGGATATAGGTATTGATTTGTCACAGGTACAAACGAATCAAATTGAGCAGCTCAATGCATTGGATGAGCTATGAATGGATGCATTGCACCAGACTAAGATGATCCAAGCACAACAAAAATTATGGCATGACAGTCACATTCAGCAACAAAAATTTCAAAAATAAGATTGGGCTTTATTGTTTGACTCTCATTATGAAGACTATCCTGGAAAGTTACAGACTAGGTGGCTTAGACCATATCAGATTGAGGAAGTGTTTGAAAATAGAGTTGTTCATATTTCACCCATTGATGATTCACGATGAAATTTGGTGGTTAATGGACATTGTCTTTAGACATACCATACACCACTAACTAGAGAGGAGTTTCTCAAGCAAGTGGAAAACTTGGACGTATGCATGTTGGAATAAAACACTTCTTCCACACCGAACTCAACAAAGTAACATGAAAGAAATTGAAAAAAAATAATAAAAAAAATAAAAGAAAAAATGATAAAAAAATGAATAATTCAGAAAGTGAAAATCTCTTTGAGGCACTTCTGAATTAGTCTTGCATGAAAATCGGTCTTTCGACATGTTTTCCTTGTTGAAATTACAATTTGGACCCACCATCACTATTTTATCTTTTCTCACAATCACTGTTTCACTTGCTTTCAGATTGCACCTGTCTTATTCAGTAGTGTATAATATCCCTAGTTAGTATATAAGGCATACATAAGGTTTATTTAGAAGTTATCCATTTGGTTCATGGGAAATGTGGCTATGATATGATCATGAAAATTTTTAGTCAATGTCTTCAAATACTTCTGCATGATAATGCTCTGGAATAACCCAGGTGTTGTAGGTGAGTTGGAGAGGAGAGGGCAATCCTCCAAGGGAGGTCCCAGGTTCAAATCTCCACCCTACCAAAAAGCTGAATTGGGTACCCAAAATCCAATTGATAATGTTGGTGCGGGTAGGGTTGGGTGCGACTCCCGGGTGACTTTGACGGTATAGAACCCCCTGTTCGTGGTCTCTTAGACCAAGGCGGCCCCACATGGGGTTTTTCGCTTAAAAAATAATAATGCTCTGGAATAAGAATGTTGCTCATAACAGTTTCGGAATGATGGAAGCTCCGAAACCAAAACAAACAAGAGCAGCTTTAGAATAAAAATGGTTATGCTTCGGAATGAAGAAGTATTCATACTTCGGGGAAAACTCCAGAATGAGCAAGGTTAAAAGACAAAATGACATGTGGCATCAAAATTATTTTTTTGTTGTTCGACATAAGGAAAAATCATGGCACAGATTTCAAGATGTGGGTTTCCAACATCAACAGTGGGAATAGGACAAGAAAGTAAGTAAGAAGATGGATTTACAAGTAGTGTTACTCATCAGACCTATTCATCTCAACCACATAGATTCCACCTACCAGCATTATACTCTGATGAGGGATACAAGGGTCAAAAATATGTATATGGGAAATCTTCAGAGGTGTATGACTCATTTTCAGGATTTCTATGCAGAATCTTTTGTTGATGCTTTATCAGCATGCAAAAGTAGATGGGGAGAATTACTCATATCATTGCAAAAGAGGGAGCCCGTATCTCCAAACAACTTTCTATGGTCAAGACAAAGAGCAGAAAGTATTATCCAGACCATCTTGGAGGTAAAGGAACAATGGATAGGTCTCAGGTATAGGACACCAACAGTCATCACCCCTGTCCCTTATTTCTTTGACAATGATCCTCAATATGATGAACAATTCCAAGAATGGCTCAAAGAAATAAAGGAGCATCAAGGATATTATAATATTGGGGGAATATTATGGAAGTATCATGAAATATATCTTGACATGGATCTTTGTGCCTCTGTAGCTGCACAGAATGCATGAGGACATGCATTATAACAGGTTGGGGGGAAAATGATGAGGCTAGGAATTGCCTCATCCATGGACTATTTTTGATAACTTATGAACTCTTTGAAACACCTTATGTTATGTTTTAATGCTAATTATGGTGATATAATGCAGTATGTATTAGTATTTACATGTTTTAAATGTTGAAGAACATATATTATGTTTTGACTATTTTTCTGTATTTTTTGACCTGTTTTAGCTGAATTCTCTAAGCAAATTAGGATTTATTTGAAGTTGTAATAATAGGTGTTGATATGTCTTCAGTTCTGAAATAATTCCATTTGCTTTCCCTACCATCTAATCATTTCAAATGACCAAAAAGGCGCCAAAACCTGTTCAAAATAATCTGACTATGCAGGAAACAGAATTTGACCATACAAATTCCAGCCAGCTATGCATGAATAGCATGGCATGGAATTGGTCAGCTCTAGCACGCACCAACTATGGAATAAGTCTTTTGGGAACAAAGGGAGATTTTTTAGTCATTAAAAACCACTTTCTTGCATATTTTATGCATGGATAAGTCCTAGAACTGTTACACTACCTGATATTCCAGAGCAGCTCTAGAATGAGCGGAGCAAGAATAGTTTTGGTCAAAATAATCCACAAACAAGTCAAAAAGGTGGGAAATGGTGATACAAGGTTGATTTCAACTATATAAGGGGTTGTCTTACCTTTTCCAATGCATTTATACCAATGGATGCATCCCAGAAAAGGAAATGGATAAGTTGTAGCAGAACAGTTTCCTACATTCTAGGAAGACAATTCTGAAAATAGTTGTAAAATCCCTAAAAAGTAGCAACAAACCATATCAGCATTGTAATAGAATAATATAAATAACTTAGATCCCATTAGGTTGAGCATATAGGAGATATATGGAGGTATAGAAGAATTTTGGTATTGTGGCATTGTAAGTTTTTGTAGTAGAGTAGTATTTTGTAGGCTTTCTCCTGCACTATTGTAATGCTATTGCAAAATCAATAAAGGTGCAATTTCTCCATTACATTGGTATTTTGAATGAATGTGTAAGGTTTAGATAGTTTAGAACAAGTTATTTTCACCTTCTTCTAGTTCAAGGAGCAAGGGCCACTTCCAGGCCCAGGAGAAGGGACTGCATTGACAGGTTTTCTACTTATTTCTTGCTGCAGCAGATTAGTAGGAACCTAATAGTTTTTATTGCATGTTACTAGTTGTGTTAGATTGTATATGATGTTTGGTAATCATTAGTGCATTTCAGTTGATCATATAGGGTAGACTCATGCATCTTACAACATACAACATTTTCTTTTTCCCACAGTATTCTCAGATTTTGGCATTTCCAGTTTGCATCAGAGAATTTCTTGATGTTCCAGTTTTACAACATTTGATTACTATCCTTTGAATTATGTTATTGTAATTAGGTTATCCTTTATGCAAAGTGTGATTTTCAATTCTACAAGTTTCATTTCTGCTATTTCCATTTCTGCATCATTTCATTTCTGTCATTTTAGATTCTGCAAATTTAGATAGTTTCCTTTTTCCTACAAAGTTTCAATTCTTGCAATTTCATTTCTGTAAGGGTAAATAGGAGTCAATTTTAGTTTATAGGATTTTAGAGGTGACATCAAACCCCCAAAAACTAACTGTTTCACCAATAAAGCCATCTCCTAAATGAACTAATCCTTAAACTGCTTACCTTTCCTATTGTATACAACCATTGGACACTGCCCTGGATTGAAAAGTATATTGACTAAATGATGAATAATTGACAACACTCATCATTGTGTATATAATGAAAACCATAAAAGTATTTGCATCAATACTACCACGTATCATTGACTAGGCAACTGTGGGGGTGACAAATGTACATTAACTAGTTTATCACTAGGACAATGCAACAACAAATCGACTGGCATCAAGTGTCACTAATCTATACAAGGGTTCCACTGGAATGTTGATTGTAGAAGCCACTAGATGATGTACTCACGATTGAAAATATACCATATTACCTTCTAGAGCCAAGGACAAAATATTTTTTTGTTGTGTCTACTGTTGACTATAGAAGAGGTACACTGCATTTGATGAAATATCATTCTATGATTAATTGATATTTCCTTTATAGGAAAAACTTATATTCCATGTCACCAATTCTATTGAGCCAACTAGTTCCACATCATATATGTTTACCATGTATTCATGCTCAACCTAAAATAATTGGTAAGGGAATCAAAGCTTAAACCTCTTGGTATCCAAGATCTAACACTCCCTCCACTAGCCAAAAAACCAAGGGCACCTACGCATATGATAATAAAGGGTGCAAACCCCTTAAACCAACATATAACATAAATTTTCCTACTTAGTACATCATAAATAGATTCAAACCAACAACCAAGTGAGGGGTGAAGCACCTTAAAAAAAACACACTAGCCACAAAAGTGGGCCTTCTAATTCACACCATGCCACAGACCAATTTCAAAAAATAGATTGTGTCTCAAACCCTTTAAATGCATCATGTCCACTAGGGGGTTCAAACCTTGAACCAAGAGTCCCAACACACTTTGACCAAGAGACAAAAGATAAATGTGTCAAAGCCTCTTGTGTAATGAACTAGAATGTAGCAACTCTAAAAAATTTATACCACATACGTTTGTTGGCCCCCAATGGAATATTCCATTTTTTAATTTAAATTTAAAAAATAAGTAAAAGTACATAACTTTTAATGCAAAAAATGAGTACCTAGAAGTAAAACACTATAAAGTGTTGTGCTTGTACCCACCAAAAATTCCACAAAGAATCCATAAATGTTGTGATTTCATCCATATTTGTTACAATTTGCCTTAAACTTTTTCTTTAACACAACCAATCAAGTCGTCCGCTCTCATGAATGCAACAAAAATGTTGTCATCCCATATTAACAACTTTGTCAAGTGACTCAAATGTCTTTGTCATGGAATAAAGTCTACCTATGACTTCTTTGGAATACAGGGGATGTCAAAAATTGTTCAACCTCTTCTTTCCTTATTCAACAATCATGCAAATTATCCTCTCATCTATGTTACCTAAATATAGGAAAAATCGAAGGAGAAAAATAAATGGTTTGTTTTTAAAATCCATAAAAGATAAATGAGGTTTTCAAATAATCTCTAAAAATTAAATGCAATGGTTAATGCACCCATATGGTCAAACAAAAAAGGATTGAATGTCAAAAGAGGGAAGAGGAACTTGTCGGTGAATATTTCTGCAAAAGCCACATCTTGTTGTAACAAAGAAATCCTCATAATTCAAGCCCTCCTAGAGTTTTGTAAACCAAACCCCAATACAAATTGTCAATAACACACAAAGCTATCACAAACTACTCCTTGGAACATAAATAGAAAATAATACTTTAGGAAAGCAATCAAGTAATTAAAATTCACACTCGCTCTGATTCCATGTTGGATTTCATAAAACTTTTCATAAATGAACAAAGTCAACACATTACTCAAAAAAAGAATAACTCATAGAAAGAACACAATGTGATATGAGGGTTGTCTATAGACACCACAATAATCTCACTAAATGGAAAGAATAATCCAACCAATGAATAAATGGCTAGCTTCAAGGGCTATAAATAATAAGTTATAAGTGACCTTAAGGTCAAGGTTAAAGAATTGACCTTTCAATTTTAATAATAATATATTACAATAAACCACTTGTACAAACGTCCAAACGGTTATACAATAAATATAAAATAAAATTCATTTATGGCCTCAAGTGAATCTTAACGCCACATATTCCAATAAATATCACTTGTAGATTTATTTTTTATCAATTAAAATGAAGCATTCCATCACTTTCCAATTTTTTAAATTCTATAAGCATGATTTGATTATGATTCTTTAATTGAGGAATTTCTTTATTCTTATCAAACAAAGATAGCCAAATATTTTTGGTGGCTTCTTATGAATTTCACATTCTTTCATGGAACTTCTATTTTTCCTGGATAAAGTTTTATTTAAGTCCTTTAGTCTACAACTCTCATGATTTATCCCTTTAATTTGGACTTGATGATAAAGTTTCATATTCTTAACTTTATTTCTTTGAGACTTTGTTCGACCACTCTCCTAAAAACCTAAACTTTGGTCTCATGTTGCCTAGCTAAGGCATGAACTTAAACTTTCTGAACTTTATGAGGCTCAGGGAGCTCAAATTAAATCCCGTCTTCATTGGCTTAAAGTTGGTGATAGGGTCACCAAAGAATTTTTTCAAACGCTCCACCCTCCCAGGCAAGCTATTTAATTCAAGGTCATTCAAGACAATGGAATAAGGTTTACTTCTCTTCCTGAGATGATTAATGCTTTTGTCAAGAATTATACTAATGTTTTTGAAACTCAAGATTATTCCCCTGAGCGGGAGCAAGCATTGGCAGCTTGTATGGTAGTTGTATCCACTCTCCCTTAGAGATCTAGACGATGCATTATCTCAAATGGAAAAAGATAAAGTGCCAGGTCTGGATGGCTTTCCCTATGAGTTATACAAGGGTATTTGGTACTTAGTTGGTCCTGATCTACATAAAATTTATCTGAAGGCTCTTCGAGTAGGCTCTTTAGGAGCAATTATTAACATGGATAATATCAAATTCATACCCAAGAAAGGGGACCCAGAGTTAAATACTAATTGGAGGCCTATTACTTTATTGAATTTTAGTTATAATATCATTGCCAAAGCTTTGGCTCTTCGCCTTAGACCTCTTCTTCATTTGATAGTCAAATCAAAGCAAGTTGGCTTTATTCAAGGAAGGTACATCCTCGAAAATTTTTTGGTTGTCTAGGAGGGCATGGAATGGGCCCAAATATCAAACCAAAACATGCTTTTTATTAAGATTGATTTTTAGAAATCTCATGACTACATTGAATGGATATCCATTCTTGCTATGTTCAAAGCTTTAGGATTTGGGTTAGTTTTCATTCAAACTATTGCTATGCTATTCAGAGATGCTTCGACTATTCTCAATCTGAACAATTCATAGTTTGAAGCAGTGGGCATGTTTAGGTTTGTTCGGAAAGGGTGTCCTATTGCTCCTTTATATGTGCTTTTTGTTGAATACTTCGACTATATTTTAGTTGCCCAAGCTTCTACAGGTCTTATTAAATGAATTGCTCTTTCGAATAATCAGGGAGAACTTATTAATGGTAACTTTGTTGATGACTCATTTCTTACTATAAGTGAAGAGGAGCAATTTTTTTCTAATGCTCTATTTTTTTTTAACACCTTCTGCATAGCCTCTGGTTCTAGCATACAATGGAGGAAGACCTCCTGCTTTAGACAGTCTCCCTTTCCTAAGCCGCCTTGGCTTAAAGGTTATCATTGGAATTAGATCCCTCCTGTAGAAGTTTTTAATTTTCTTAGTATTATTTTTTCTTTTCAAGGCTCCCCTACTCAGCTTTGGAATTATGTGCTTAAAAGAGTTGAAAAGAAACTTGATTTCTAGCTTACTAATAAGTTGTCATTAGCAAGTAAATTTCATATTTGTTCTAAAGTTTTAGCTGCAACTCATGTTTATTATTCCTCTTGATGGGTTCCTTCATAGGCTTGCTAAAAGAAGCTTGAGAAACTCCTTCGATATTTTCTTTGGAATAATTTTTCTGAAACAAAGGGATTTCATAGAGTTGCCTAGGATATTTGTTGTCTTCCCAGAGAATCTGGAGAAGTGGGTCTACTGTATTGTAGACGACAAGGTATTTCTTTGTGTGCTAAGTGGGTTATCAAGGCTCTGAGGTAATTTGAAGCTTGGAAAGTTCTGGTTCGATATTTCATTTCCTTTGGTCTTCCCTTAAACCGTAGAGCATGGAGAGGGTTGGATTTTCCCTCTCTCATTGTTGCTCTAATTTTTGTTAATATTTTTGGCTCCTTTGTTATTAAAAGTATATGGAAAGCTTGGCAGCATTTCACTCATTGGATCTATTGGAGAGGATATAGCTTTTGTAAATACCCCCCCATGTTTCTTCATCAAGGTTCTCCCTTAGCTCAAGTGCAATGGATTCATACTCAACAGATTTTCAAAAATGATATTATTACAATAGCTGATTTCTTTTCTCACTAGACTAGAGATTGGATCCCATGAAATGAGTTAAAACACACCTTCAGGATAAATGGTGCAGATAAAGATACATATGATGTTATTATTGCTCTCACCCCTTTTTCTGTGTTGCATAAGATTGGTGTGCGCTCGCAGCATCCTTGGTGGTCAAACTAGAGATGGCATGTTGACACTCCTTTGCTTAATTATAAGGCTCGTTTGGGGTATAAATGGTTATCTCCTCATATTCCTTTGGTGCCTAAGCTCAATCAACATTGAGACTTATTTTCTACAAGGACTAGATAGAATTCTAGATTTTGAGAATATTTGGGCTACTTATGTTGAGCCCAAGCAATATTTTTTTGGGTGGATATTTTTGTGTCAAGGCCTTCCCTTGGGGGAACATTTGAAGAACCTTGGAATTCCTTATCCTAAATGTCCTTTTTGTGGTTTTCCTGAGTCTTGTACTCACCTCTTTTGGAATTGCAGAAGATCTAGGTAAGCTTGGGAATGGATTCTTTTTTTTTCATTTACAACTGCAAGATTTTCTTGGTCCCAAGCTCTTCTTGGGGAATATTTTACTTTGTCTCTCCCACTTTTTGAAGTGTGGTAGGTTTTCAAGATTAGCCTACTATTTCATATTTGGAATGCCCATAACAAAATTATTTTTAAACAGTGTACACCTTCTATCACATTTACTCATGTTGACAAATTAGAAGTTTTTAATGACATGTGGCTACAAATATGTACTCAAGCCAATAAAGTTGTTATGAATTTGGATCATCTGCATGTTATTCTAGCACACTGGACCAATGCTCCATGTATAGTCAATTGGATCCCCACAGAGTGCTCTTCTCAAGAGCATTTTCAATCCTACTCTCACCGTCGACCTCCATCATATGCAAGAAGTGCTCTCGCAGACAAGCACTGGTCCCAGTCCTCACTAGTCAGGAAGCATCCTAATGTTAACATTGCTTGTTTGTCCCACCATGTGGGGGGTGAGATGATGTTCAACCATTTTCTCCAGGGCCAGTTGTTGGTTGGAGCAATGCGGGTACTGAAGGCCTTAATCGTGATGTAGAGGGGTGGATTCCCATCCCATAATCACTAGCAGTTTATGCAAGACAACATGCCAGGGCACATTACTCCATATGATATGCTTTATTTGATGTAATGATCATTAATGATCATGATTGGTAAACTTGTGTTTTTTTTGCGGCTTTGTTTACTAACCCTTGTCAATGAGGGTTAGTTTGATTCCCCATGGGGTGTGTTAACCCACCCACTTTTTTTTATTGTAAAGGTTGTTATCTTAAATTAATATAAATTTGTTTTTTTCATAAAAAATTAAATTAAATTTGACACAAGTCATATCTTCGAATAATTTTGAATCAAGATTGTTCCATAATTTTCTTGCTTCATCTAATAAATTAAGCTTCATGAATATCAATGTATAATTTTCCTTCCAAGTATTCCACCGATCTTTTGCATCCTTTTTAAAAAGTAGATGTGTCTATATATATAATACATGGGGTATAATATTGAGAGTCATAACCCACCATACCCATAATAAGCAACCACCTACTAGATTAATTGATAAGGAAGGTAATATATATTAGAATCATATAAGAACATAGTATAAATGTATTGTAATATATATATATATATATATATATATATATATATATATATATATATATATATATATATATATATATATATATATATATATATATATATAAAGTAGTGGTTAGGTCCACTAAATTATTCATTAAACAAAAACAAGTGTTATTAAATAAATTCATTGCCATAACGGATATCAAAATATAACATCATCTAAAGGTTTATACAATTTTTGGGTCAATTTACCTTCATCATTCAATTGGGTTGCAAACATAAAATACAACCAGTATAGGTGCCACCAAGCATGCCATGTAGGTACCATATCTGTAATGTCCCCTTTTTGGAGCGATAAGGGTAATTTAATAATTTATTTTATAGTTGCCCGAGAAGACTTTATTTTTATTAATAAAGTGCAACTATAAGTGAAATATTGAATTAATGAGGAATTAATGAGTATTTATTCATTAAAGTGAATATTTAATATTTTCTCTCCTTACAAAAAGTTCCCGGGGTTATTATAAAAAAAAGGTTTGAAAGAGTCATTTAATTTCATTCTAGATATTGTATTTTTCTCTTCATGAGATTTGTGATTGTGGCTAGATTTCCACTAGCAGGATGAAAACCCCAAAGGATTTTCTCGACGGATGAAATCCTGGAGGGTAGCTCGATTCCACTCAAGAATCTTCAGAGTGTTGAAGGTTTGGGCAAGGGAAAAAACCCTCGTTCGTGCAGTCTAAGAGGTGGATCCAAGTAGGGTTCAGAGGAGAACAAATTCGTGAAGTCTTCTTTGGAGACAAAATTACAAGACCAAATTTATGGAGTTTTTCAAAGCAAACCCCTTGAACGAAACCTCGTGGGAAACCAGGTTTGACAGTGAAATATTCTGCCCTAGTTGGATTGTAGGAGGAATTGCACATATTTCTCACAATGGATTCAAATTAGTGAAGTCTCCCTCAAAGGCAAATTTGCTAAGTGTTGGTATTCTCATCATTATTTTTTATCAATGGTATAAGGATGAATGACAAATTTGTATAATGGTATAAATTCGAATGGTCGAAGGCAAACAGTGCTGGAGATTTACATTATTTATCATCAGAATTTAGGATAACTGGTAAAGCAACAAACATTGGGTATCTTGGGTTAATATTGTTTGACGTAGACCTAAGTTAAGTCATGGTTGGAGGGCACCGTCAAACAAAGGAAGGAAAAGGTCACGACTCAATAAAATTCCTGTTAGGAAAAAACTTTAGATTTTAGACTTGCAAGTAGAAACACAATGATAGAGAACAAAAACAACAACACAAGTAACACAAATATTTACGTGGAAACTTGTAATGTGCAGGAAAACCACGGGGTAATGACAACTCTTTTTTATTATTTTTAGCTAAACTTTACATTCACGTTACAATATTTTCAACATTACTTTGATATGCAAGGGATCAAGTCCCTTTTATAGAGTAGAAGGAAGACTCCAAATTGTTTGTTTCCTCTCCCAAAGGAAGCCTCCAAAAATTGTTCATTTCCACTCCCAAGGAAGGCACCTGAACCAGTTTGTCTTTCGCTTAGATGTTTGTCCTAGACGTATGCTGCCTAGACGTCTAGCAACCTAAACATTTGCTACATAGACGTCTGGAAGTGCTACCTAGATGCATAGCATCCTAGATGTCTAGTACTATTGCCTAAATGTCTTTCAGTACTGCCTAGACATTTAGCAACCTAGATGTCTACTACCTAGACGTCTAGTATTGCTACTTAGACGTCTAGTAGCAGTATCTGCTAGCTAAAACATTGCATAGTGACTTCATCTCCTAACATTCTCCCACTTGAAATCAGTATTCAAGAATTCTTTTGAAAAATATTTTCATGTAATGCCAATTGCCCAATGTTGCGCTTGTTACTTTTTTAGCAAGCCTAGAGAAGTTCTGCACCACTCAAAATTCTCTACCTTGACCAACTTTATAAGCATATTTGCAGGATTCACTTCAATTTCAATTTTTTGCAATAGGATCCTACCTTCTTCCACCACATTTCTTATAAAGTGGTACTTGACATCAATGTGTTTCGTGCGATCATGGAATGTTGGATTATTCACTAGCTAAATAGCACTTTGGCTATCACAATGCAGCATAATTTTCTCCTGCATTACCTTGAAGTCACCCAACAATCGCTCTAGCCAAATTATCTCTTTGCTGGTATGAGTTGTTACAGTGTATTCTACTTCAGTGGTGGATAAAACCACAATAGACTACAACTTAGAAGCCCAACTCACCGCTCCTCTAGCAAGAGTGAAGGTATATCCTGTAGTGGATTTTATCCCATATCTATCTCCACCATAATATGAATCCACAAAACCTTTAACTTGTAAATTTGTCGATCCAAAGTAAATGGCAACATCTAAAGTGGCTCTTAAATATCTAAATATCCACTTCACCGCATTCCAATGCTCCTTACTAGGATTTTCCATGTACCGACTGACTACTCCCACTGCTTGGGCAATATCCAATCTGGTTCTCACCATGGCATACATGAGGCTTCCTACTGCTAATTAATACAGTACATGAGACATGCTTGTCTTCTCTGCTTCTGTTCTAGGATAGTAGTTGGAAGACAACTTTAAGTGTGAAAGAAGTGGGGTACTAACTGGTTTTGCATTTTGCATATTGAAGTGTTGTATAATCTTCTCTATATATGACTTTTGACTCAACCAGATCTTTCTTCCTTTTTTGGCCCTATATATCTTCATCTCTAAAATTTGGTTTGTTTCTCCTAAATCCTTCGCTTCAAAAGTAAAAATATCAATTATTTTCTTCATGCTTGGGCTTGTAAACAGCATATCATCAACATACAACAAAATAATAAAACTGCCATCATCAAAACTCTTGTAGTATCCACAAAGGTCAGCTTCACTCCTGCTGAAACCTTAGCTCCTCATGAAGGAATAAAATTTCATGTACCACATCCTTGGTGCTTGTTTCAACCCTTATAGTAATTTCTTCAGTCTACAAACCAAATGCTCTTTACCTCTTTCTTCATAGCCCTCAGGATGATCCACATAAATCTCTTCCTCATGATCACCATGAAGGAAAATAGTCTTTACATCAAGTTGCTCCAGTTTTAAATTATGTGCAGCTACAAGTGCAATTAGAACTCTAATAGTAGTCATCTTCACAACTAGAGAGAAAATTTCATTAAAATCAAAACCTGACTTTTGCACATAGTATTTTACCACCAAGCGAGCTTTATAATGTTCCAACAACCCATCGTTTTTCTTCTTCACTTTGTACACCCACTTGTTTCCAATAGTATTTCTTCCAGGTAGGAGATCCACAAGTTCCCACATTTTATTCTTGCGAAGTGCCTTGATTTCCTTCTCCATGGATTTCCACCACTTTTTTGGATTCTCAAACTCTCTAGCTTCCTGAATTGAAAAAGGTTCACCATATTTAGTACACCCACTTATTTTTGATAGTATTTCTTCCAGGTGGGAGATCCACAATTTCCCACATTTTATTCTTGTGAGGTGCCTTGATTTCCTTCTCCATGGATTTCCACCACTTTTCTGCATTCTCAAACTCTCTAGCTTCGTGAAATGAAAGAGCTTCACCATAATCTAGTTAACAAAGCAAAAGAGGATTGATAAACATGAGAATACATTTTTGAACACTTTTGTGGACGTGTAGATCTTCTAACCCAATGATCTGTTGATTGTGGCTCTTGGTCTTGTGATCGTTGTGTCTGCTCTACTTGTTGTTCTACTTACTATTCTACATGTTGATCAAAAACTTCAACATGTTGATTTTCATATTCATCTTCACTCAATTCTACTTCAACTGGTATAACATTAGGAGTTTGTTGTACCTCCTTCCTTTGCATGGATTTTCATCAATAATTACATCTCGGCTAATAATTACCTTGTGGGCAGTAGGATCCCATAGTCTATACCCCTATATCTCCATAGCCAATAAAAACACATTTGCTTGACTTTTGGTCAAGCTTGGACCTTTTTTCTTTGGGTACATGGGCAAACACATCACAACCAAAGGTATGAAAATAATAGTAATCAACTGGCTTACCACACCAAACCTCCTCTGGAATCTATCCATCCAATGCAGTTGTAGGTGACCTGTTAATAAGATAAACAATTATATTAACAAACTCTACCCAAAACTTTTTTTCTAACATGGCTACGCTAAGCATACTTCATGCACGTTCCATGATTGTACGATTCATCTGCTCAGCCACACCATTTTTATTTGGAGTGTATGGTACAATATTCTGGTGCTTAATACCTTCCCGCATGAAAAATTTATCAAATTCCTTGGAGAAATATTCACCTCCATTATCTAATCTGAGACAAAATCGACTTGCCCAAACTCTTCTATACCCGTGCTTTGAACTCTTTAAATTTCTACAAAGCTTTCTACTTATTCTTCAAAAAATAAACCCACACTCTCCTAGAATAATCATCTATAAAATTCAGAAAATAGATGGCACCATTTAAGGACTGAGTGGGGACTGGTCCAAATATATCTGAATGTATAAGTTGTAGAAAATCAAAACTCTTACCAGGACTTGCAGTAAATCAAACCCTCTTTTGTTTACCAAAAATATAGTGCTCACACAAGTCTAAATTGCAAGACTTAATCCCAGAAAGCATACCTCTGTCATGCAAAAATTTTAGGACTTTTTCACTCATATGGCCTAATCGTTGATGCCATAACATTACTGCATCCTGAAAAGAATTTGTTGCTACTGCATGGTTTGTCATCGTATCACTGCATAAACGAGATAGAGTCCCATAAGATTCTCCCTTTGCTACTACAAGATCTCCTCTGGTAATTTTGCAGTAGTTTTTATTGAAAGTGACAGAATGCCCTAGCTTATCCATCATCTTAATTGAAAGCAAATTCTTTCGAAAATCGAGCATATGTCGTACATCACATAACATCCTTTCTCTACCATAATCCATCTTGATACTTATATCCCCTCTTCCCACAATTTCTAAAGGGTGATGTTCAGGTGTGATTTTTTCCAGTTTACAAAAACCACTCGACAACTCAGAATTTTAAATTCTTTTTTGCAAAGAAATTATTTTCTCCAAGGTTCTTACTTTAATATTTATGTGTCATGCATAGATGTTTATATAAGTGCCTGAATAAACTCTTGGGTTTGCAAGTTTCTGTTTACAAGGGGCCTGGGAACCATGTAAATTATTTCGAGTTTATCAAACAAAACATGTATTTCAGATCCCTTAAATAGAATAAATTTGTTTAAGATCTTGAGTTAAAGTATACCAAATTTTACTCCATATTATCAATCTAATGTATCCAAAATAATTAGTGTGACAAGAACTTAGCATTTAAATTTAATTTAACTTTAACAAAGTCTAAAGTTTATTAAATTTAGTACATTTAATAAACCTTTGGAATAACACCAGTTTATCACAAATTCAACTCCAAACGTCTATTTAAATAAAATAATCATTTGCTTAAATCCTCCTTATGAAATTATAAAATCAGATATAGGAGATAAGAGCAAATACAGTAATATTTTGCCCCATTTACCAGATATCAAAACTTTTCAAAACAAATATAGGGCTTAATATAGAGATTATCTTATAAACTTTAATTTATGATAAATTAAAGTTTATAAATAATACTTTCTTTCAATATTTACTTTTAAAACATTTATGAAATTAAATATTTTAAAATGAAAATATAATTTCACAAGAAAATTTGGATTTTTTTTTTAATAAGTGAAATTATATCAATCCAAAATCCAAATCTATTCTCTAAAAGATATCAGTTCTGACATCTCAGCCTTATAAGCTTAAGGAGAGAACAATCCTTTATCTTTTAAATTTATTAATTTAAAAGCCAATTAATTTGACACTAAAATAATAAACTACCCTAGTAGAACTAGAATGTAACTTTAATGCATACTGGGTTACTCCTTTTGTAAAACAAAAGAAAAATTTAATCAAATTAAATCGCAAAAGCTTTGGTGAGAATTAATTTTTAAATTTCAGACAATTGATCATAACACAAATCACAGAAATTTGTAAACCAAAATTATTGATTACCAGTATTCACATAGTGAATCAAATTAAAATAATTTGATGCTATTTTCAAAGAAAATAAATTATTAAAGTCATATATAATAATTTTATATGTATCCAAACCCAGATTTCAACACATATTTGAATTTAAAATATTTCATAAAACATTTATGATTTTACATATAAACCTGTCCTCTTGCAATCTGCCTCGTATCCTTCTTCAATTGATGCCTTTAGTCCTCTTTATCCTTCTTATGTCCCTTTTTTGAACCAAATTATCCGATCCGATTTTCATATTTCAATCTCATAATTATAACTTAGCAAAATTTGTTACTTCGGTTCCCTTTCTGTTTACACAGTTCTAGCCAATTTAATATTGTAATGACTTTACCCTACTCCTTGTTGTAAAGTATTGAGTAATATCTTTACCTTCACAACCATTATAATTAATCATTAATTTTAAAGCTTTATGAGGTAAATACTGTCAGACTTTATAATATGATATTATATAATATGACATATTTTTTATTATTATAACCCCAACACTCAATATCTTCCAATAATCACCACCAATGTCCAAATCATGTTTACTTTGGCAACCATACCTGTTCTGACCATGACATTCATCAACATCTAAAAATAAACAATGAACTGTCTAGCACATCACCAACGTTCTATTTCAATGTTCGTCGAATACCTGTGAATACGCAACACCATAGACCCCTGTAATATGAACAATATTACCACATAAGACTTCATTTTTCGTCCCTAATTCACCTGCAATGCGCTTTCAAACACCTGATGAATGCCCCATGTCTACCAATGAAATGGGCCACATATTAGGGCAAACTCATACAGGTAAATTAAATATGATAATAACAAGTATCGACGAACATTATGAGGCCAATTATGATGACGAGCCTCCATGTAATCTGATAAAATAAACATATGCATATCTCCTGCGTCTCTTGGCCTTTTGAAAATTTGAGTGAAGCATACCAACGACGTCGTCTCAAAAATATTCAAAATCAACAGTGCTTGTTCATCATAAATTTGATATCACCATTCTGACGCATGTCATCCCCTCTACTAACATGTGGCGCATCTTCACTACGTTTCCAGCGATTAGGGTTTCTAACGATAAAATTTTATGGTGATTGCATTAATAATTCTGAGCTTTCTCGACCTTCAAATGATAATATTCTTTGTTATGCAGTGATGATGTTTCTCCGGCAGATGATAACAACCATCTATGGTAGCTATGACAGCGTTCTCTAGCTACAACATTTTCCAGCAGCGACTGCATTTTTTGGTGATGATATTCTCTGCATTCTAGCAAATTTCACTGCTTTTCTATGCTATAATGTCTGTTGGCTATCTGATTCTGTGACCACTACGTCGTGACCATCCAAACACCCGGGTACGAAACCATGTTGCACTAAGGAAACAATATCGCGCTGCCAAAACTCTGATGCGCTATTGAACCCTGCTGTTATGAAATACTTCAATTGATTCTCCAGCCATGATAGACGTATGACTCAACCCCACTATGCCGATGACATGTCCTTTAAAATTCCAATGCTTCCAACTAATACACGACATATGCCATACAAAGGTAACCACGAATCATTTCACCATTTTGGTAATGTCGGCAAAAACTCCTACGCAACATCTTCCCTTCGAAACCTACAACACCATGAAGCATTTGATTAATGAATGACCACGATATATTAAATATGCCCCAAGTTCATATAAAAAGAACCTATTTAAAATCCCTAACAAAACTAAAATATAAACATAAATAACATGCATTTTAAAGATACACAAACTTTACATGACATTCATCACGTAATACAACATAACAATAAACTAAACAAAATAATAAATATTGATTATAATTAAAACCTAACAACTAAATATAATAACATGACACCTTAAGAAATAAATATAATAATATGCCATCACAAAAACATATCAAATAAATATACTAATACATAAAACATACCTAACATAAAAACATTCCACAACATTAACCCTTTTAACACACAAACATGACACCAACACGTGCATAATAAATACAAAGAACACAAAAATGATTATATAACAATAACGAGAAACCCATGAATCACACAATAAACATTGGACATTGCAGACAAAAAATCAATTATGAATATGATCTTTCAAACATCCAAGAGTGAAATCGACTGCTTATGGTGATGAAATTCAAACAATTTCTTCAAAAATTTCAAGTGGGTCCCCAATTTTGGGGTCGTTGTGAAGGAGTCACAACAGGTGATCATCACCCAAATAGACCTTTCCACCATAGTATGGCTGATATTTGTCAAACCAATATTTGTGGGGAGACATGTGGAAAGATGCACCTGAGTCCAAAACCCAGGTATATAAAACATATTTGTTGTTACTGATACATAAGGCTTCACATATTGTCGTCTCTCCTGAATCTGCTGCACTAGCCTCAGCTGATGGTTGATTTTGCTTTTCACCATTCTTTAATTGCCAACAATCATTCTTTGAGTGTCATGGCTTCCCACAATGCCAACACTTCTCTTTCTACTTATGTCTTTTAGATTTAGATTTGGACTGTTTTCTACCTTGTTTACTCCCCTTGAAAGATCGACCTCTCATAGATAGGGCTTCATTGGTTGAGGGTTCTAGAGATATTTTTCGCCTCAACTCTTCTGCCAACAAAGCGACTACCACATCATCAAATTTGAGAGTTCCTAATGATGAATTACTGATGGTCATCACCATATGATCCCAAGTGTCTGGGAGGGAACAAAGTAGGGTGGTAGCTCTATCTTCATCCTCCATCTTCACATTAACTTAAATCAGTTTACTGATAAGAGTATTAAACTCATTCAAATGATCTACAACAGATGAACTTTCCTTCATCCTCAAGCTATAAAACTGCTTTTTCAAAAAAACCTTTTTTGTTGTTGATTTTGTTTCATACAACTTTTCAAACTTTTGCCAAAGGGCTTTCGCGGTCTTCTGTTCAGCTACATTGGATAAGACGAAGTCTGTTAGGCAGAGACATATTGTAGAAACCGCCTTCCTATCCAGCATTGCCCACTCCTCATATTTTATGCTGCTCGGTTTACTTGCGACCCCTTTCAAGGCTTGAGCTTGGTCATTCTGAACCAACAAATCCTCCACCTTCATCTTCCATAGAGCGAAGTTCCTGCTCAATCTCGAACTTGGTTACACCTCACCTCCTGTCATTGTTGCAGCTCCCACTCAAACAAAACCTTTGCTATGATACCATATGTTAGGAGAAAACTTCATATTTTAGACCTACAAGTAGAAACACAATGACAAAGATCAAAACTAGCAACACAAGTAACACAAATATTTACGTGGAAATATGCAATGTGCAGGAAAACCACGGGGCAATGGCAACTTCTTTTTATTATTTTCAGCTAAACTTTACATTCACGTTACAATGCTTTCACCATTTCTTTGATATGCAAGGTATCAAGTCCCTTTTATAGAGCAGAAGGAAGACTCCAAAATGTTCATTTCCTCTCCCAAAGGAAGCCTCCAAAAACTTTTTGTTTCCACTCCTAAGGAATGCGCCTGAACCTATTTGTCTTTCGCATTTAGACGTCTGTCCCAAACGTTTGCTGGCTAGACGTCTAGCAGCGCTGCCTTAGACATTTAGTAGTGTTGCCTAGACATCTAGTAGCCTCGATGTTTGGCAGTGTTGCCTAGATGTCTGGCAGTGTTGCCTAGACGTTTGGCAATGCTGCCTAGACGTCTAGTACTGTTGCCTAGATGTTTGGCAGTGCTGCCTAGACGTCTAGCAGCCTAGACATCTAGTATTGTTTCCTAGACGTCTAGCAGCAATCTCTACTGGCTAAAACAATGCATAGTGACTTCACCTCCTAACAATTCCATCATCAGTTGAGGGAAAACATTTAATAATTTATTAATTGTTATTTGGTCGATATCCATAAGGGTGCACAATTAAAATATTTCATAGTCGAAGTTAATCAAGGCGACGATGATAGGTCAAGATTGGCGCATGGACTTCATAACTTTTGGGACCATTGTAGACTACAATTAAGTGGGAAGAGGAAGCACATAGTAAGAGGAGTCGCGTGAAAGGCTAGACCACGACTATATCAGCCTGGTCCAAGGGAAATGCCAACTCATAATTCAAGGAAGCAGCTGAATTGACCCTCCAAGGTTAGGCGTTAAATTAGTTGATTGGTATTTTTGATGTATACAACTCTGTAACATCCTATGCAAATGCAATGAGAGAAATTATATGTGAAATCATATATGAATAAACTATGCCTTGAATGAGTTAAATTGTAAAGTGTTATTGTTGGTCTATTTATGTGTGCATAATATACAAATGAATTTATGGTATTTTATTCTGGAGCAAAACATTACCCAAGCAAGAATCTGCAAATCACGTTCAATCAAATTTAAACAAAAAAGCAACCCATTCAGTGGAAATCAGAGTTGGAATATTTTTAGGCAAAATTCCATCAGGGATATTACAGTGGTATCAGAGCACAAAGAATCTTGTCAACCTGCTCAAGTAGTTTGAGGAATTGATTTTCAGTTTTATGCATAGCCTCCAAATGTGGAAATGAGTTGGCCAGAAAACTCTGGACTATAGGTAACAAACTGGGGCATCTATGTCAGTCAAGTTTTGTTGCTCTCGACACTCTAGAAGAGATAGAAGAATGTTTGATTGTGGTGGAACAATCACTGTCTGTGGTGTGACAAATAGCATTAACTCTTACAGTAACTTCCTTGGGTTAGGATAGGTGGTTGAAACACACAAATAAGGACATGAGACTAGCAGTTAGCTCTTGTCTCAGTGAAATCACAAGGATTACAGCTCCGAAAACACCTTACAATGATGACATAATGAGGGAGATATTACAGTTGATGATTGATAGCTTTCATGGTTTAGATGACATCAAGATTCATTCTTTTGGGAAGAGGGTTAGGATTTTGGAATTGATGGCAAAAGTCGTATCATGTGTCCTTTTGATTGATTTAGATTATAATGATCTTATTCTTCAAATGTTTCATCATTTCATAGCTTCTATTAGTGAGGATCATAAAGAAACTATATCTTCTTGCATGCTAAACATTATGACCCGAATCATTAAGGAAAGTGATGCTATCACCCAACCCATCAAATCTAGGTTAATGGTTGTTTTGAAGCAAGGTCAAATTACTTCTTCATCCGCACGTAAATTGGTTAATAATGTTTCCAAACAATGTGAGAAGAAATTGAAACATCTCTTGGTAAAGGAGGAACATGAGGAAGAAAAGAGATCAAGTGGTTTACAGGTTTTAGGACTACCTCACAGGAGCAAGAATTAGTTGAGAAGAGAACAGTGTTGTTTCATTTGCCAAGGTGAGTGGGCACTTGGTCACACATGTGGAATCAACAAAGGGAGTGACTTATTGTAGCCAAGCAAAGTTGAGGATAACAGGAAGGTTGAGACTTTAGAGCTGGAAAAAGATGTCTTACCTTAAGAGGTGTGCATAACAGAACTCCAAAATGTATCCACCACGGTGCTTGTGTCTTCATCCATTAAGGATTTGTGTAACAATGATGACAGAACAATAGCATTGAATATGCATTCAGAGCAATCCAGTGAGGACTGTGAGACTTTTGACAGCAGGTATGAGTAATCATGTTTGTTTCCTAGTAGCAGTTCTTTAATGCATAATTGTGGCATTCTTGATGAAGTTCTTGGGACAAAGGATTGAACTTTGGAGACCCCAAATTTGATGAGGAGATCGGTGTTGTTAAGGATGCCTCCTTGATGAAATCAGAATTGGAAAGAATCAACAGGTTGTTGGAAGGAGATTTTTCCAACGAGATTGAGATTATTGCAAATCTAGAAGATGAAGTTGCAGTTGTTGATGAATTTCCTCTTGAGCAGGGTGTTGTCCTAGATGATGAACCTGCTGAAAGTTTGAGTATAATCATACCTTCTCTTCAGGAAACTTGCATGGGAAGCCAGAAAGACAAAATTGATGAAGATGAAATTAATTCATCTTGTGCATCTATTACTGGAGAAGTGTACAATGGTGGTGAGATCATAAAGTACGCTTGAGGATATGCATCCATTGGATGATTCTTGAGTTGAGCATGGATCTGTACTTTAGTGCACGAAATTGGAGAGTGTAGTATTAAGAGGGCTGCTGATTTTGATCATTGTGCTAAGGATGGCAAATTAGAAACTCTATTGTGTGTTGTTGATCATGATCTAGAACCTGATTCATTATAGGGCTGGAAGGACCAGTTACAGGTTACGGAAGAAAAGGCTGTCCAAACCTTAACTCATTTGGATGGCACACAAAATTTTTTTGAATACCTCCTGTGGACAACTCAACTCGAAGAAAGACAAAAAGGGTTGGCAGATGGCTCCTCTATTTCAAGCTTGCAAAATATCAAACATGCCTTGGAGTTAATCAAATCTTATTACTTGTAGTTGCTTTTGGATAGAGACCAAGCCATCCAGTTTGTTGAGACCACTTATCAAGCACTCACAAGAAAATAGAAAGTAATAAGTTCAGCTCATTTTTCTCTTTTCAAAGCAAGAATTCAGTCACCCATCGCAACCACATAAAAGAACACAGAATGTGATATAGGAACCATGGTGGTCAGGCAGTTGATTGAGGGAATCAATGAGTGGGAGTGATGAAGAATTGTACAATTGTGACATTGATTCTTCTACCACTCGATAGGAATAGCAGGAGCATGATTATGATGATGATGTATCTTCCTTTGCGGATGCACACTTATTTATTCATGCTGAGGTTGGTGAATTATATCTTGACTCATGTGAGGAGAATGATGAGGGTTGTAACCCAGGTGGTTGTTCGTAACTTTCCATGGGACCTGTTGGTGAAGTTCTTATTGACAACATTGTGAGGTATGCTAATCATTTTTGTTCCAGCCCACATACAGATGAATGGACTGTATTTTTGATGACACAAAGTAGTGAGATGAAAGGTTGTTATTATTTGTTATATACTTCACTTCGGTGTAAGCTGCCTCCTTCATCGGAAGGAAAGTTAGATTTTTGCAAGGCTAATTGTCTGCCTCTTCAGGGTGGAAATTATGCAGGAACAAAGTTGTGGCCGAACAGTATTCCACCTGTAATCAGAATAGTCCAACAAAATTCTTCAAGTTGTGGTAATGTCAGATTTCCCATTTGGCCTTGGAACTTGGGAGTATCGATGCTGAATATGGGGACACTCATTGGTTCAGGGAGCGGTGTTGGTGACAGAATCTGGATTTGGGATCCAGGTGATATATACAATGATATAAATATAGTTAACATAATATAAAATATTTATGACGGGGATCACCAGCCAGGCATACAGGGGTATAGCAGTGAACTTTGGAGTATTAGGAGACATCAGTTTGGTGTTGGTGTTGTTATCATTTTGTATGACGACCATCATTCAATTCTGATTAATTGTGATTGGTTGAGAAAATTAATCTTTTTGTTGCCCAAGATCGTGTTAGACAGAGTATTTATAGATGTGGACCTCACAAAGGTGCTATGGCAGGGGGTCTTTCATGATTTAGATTCCTGACGAACAAAACGCTGGAGGGTAGATCGATTCCACTCAGGGATCGACAAAGTGCTAAAGTTTTGGGCAAGGAAAAAAACCCTCATTCGTGCAGTCTCAGAGGTGGATCCAGGCAGGGTTTGTAGGAGAACAAATTTGTGAAGTCTCCTTCGGAGACGGAATTGCAGGACCAAATTTATGGAGTTTTTCGGAGCAAACCCCTCAAAAGAAACCCCATGGGCAACCATGTTTGGCAATGAAATATTCTTCCCTAGTTGGTTTGGAGGAATTGCACAGATTTCTCACAACGGATTCAAATTTGTGAAGTCTCCCTCTGAGACAAATTTGATGAGTGTTGGTATTCTCATCATTGTTGTTGATCAATGGTCTAAGGATGAATGACAAATCTATATAATGGTATGAAGTCGAATGGACGAAGGGAAACAGTTGTGGAGATTTACATTATTTATCATCGGTATTCAGGGTAACTGGTAAAGCAACAAACATTAGGTATACCGGGTTAATATTGTTTGACGCAGACCTAAGTTAATCCCTGGTTAGAGGGCACCGTCAAACAAAGGAAGGAAAAGGTCGTGACTCAGTCAAATTCCATCGTCGATCGAAGAAAAACATTTAATAATTTATTAATTATTATTTGGCCGATATCCATAAGGGTGCACAATTCAAAAATTTCATAGTCAAAGTTAATCAAGGCGACGACAATGGGTCAAGATTGGCGCAGGGACTTCATAACTTTTGGGTCCGTCGTGGATTGCAGTTAAGTGGGAAGAGGAAGCGCATAGCAAGTGGAGCCGCGTGGAAGGACTGACCGCGGCTATTTCGGCCTGGTCCAGGGGAAATGTCAACTCATCATTGAAGTAAGCAGTTGAATCGACCCTCCAAGGTTAGGCGTTAAATTAGTTGATTGGTATTTTTGATGTATACAATTCTGTAACATCCTATGCAAACGCAATGACATAAATTATATGTAAAATCATATATGAATAAACTATGCCTTGAATGAGTTAAATTGTAAAGTGTTATTGTTGGTCTATTTATGTGTGCATAATATACAAATGAATTTATGGTATTGTATTCTGGAGCAAAACATTACCCAAGCAAGAATTTGCAAACCACGTTCAATAAAATTTAAACAAAGAGAAGCCCATTCAATGGAAATCGGAGTTGGAAGATTTATCATATCCATTTAGTTCCTTATGGACTAAGCAATTGTACTTGGAATATTACATGTTATAGCCTCAGTCATTGCAACATGAAACTTTCTATGCAATTTGACCATCTCTAGTTACATAAAAATACAAGATCCACTTTCCTTGCAAATCTCTTTTGTACGTTCTCCAATTTATGACTATTAGATAGTATACCAACCGTGCAAGGAAACCAATAGGAGGAATATGGATTTATAATGCAGAAATAAATAAGAATCACTGTTATCTAAGGAATCGCAGTTATTGTAAGGTAGAATACCCACAGATATAAATAATTTATACTTCCATGATCATTTGGAACATCCCTATTGTACTAATATATCTAACTAAGAGGTATGAAAAGTGAAGGGATGTGTCCCTTTATAACATAATATATAATATAATATGATTAAAGGTCATGTTAGGAGGGTCCTAACATGCCACCCTCCTTAAAAGGAGCTTTGTCCTCAAAGCTCGTAGTGAGAAGCTTCATCCTTTGTTTCGTTAATAGTATGTGCTCATGTTCTTGCACTATTTTAATATCATTGTTCCTCAAGCAAGGATATTGGGAAGGTGGAAGTGTTGGTGGCTTTGTCATGGCCTGGAGAGAAAATAAATGAGTAACCCTTGCCTTTCCTCCTCTAGGAACCACTTTCTCCATGTGATGAGAGCTTGCTAGTAGAGAAGGGCCAGATTTTATCCCTTTAAGCGTATAGGTGTGATCCTTTTGTGTGAACTTCATCCATAAATTATCAAGGTGCCACTAAATATTGTCGAGCATTCAAAGCCATTGCACACCTAAAACAATATCACAATCACCTAATGGAATTGCATACATGTCAAGTTTGACGGTGTAATTGCCTAAGGTGAGCTTAATATTACGGTATTTTCCGTTACAAGTGATTCTTTCCCCATTACCGATCATGATTTCAAAAGTATTACAAGGATGGATAAAGCAGTCGGTTTGTTTTGCCATACGTGGGTCGATGAGATTATGTGTACTTCCGGAGTCAATAAGCACAATAAGATTTTGGTGTTTAAAGGAACCTGAAACTTTCATCATTTGGAGGGATGAATTTTCGATGAGGACGTTGAAGGAAATTTCTAACGGACCTTGACGGTTATCGTCAGGCATGTCTTTAGTTAGTTTTTTATTGGTGGAAGTAGTTTGTGAATCTGTTGTAGATATATTTTCGAGTCGACGTTGGTTATTGAATTTATCTTCGGCTAATTTGGCCAATCCAATAGTCTGGATCATGGTCGTGGGGTTAAACATTTGTACCTCTAGCTGGATCTCTTCCTTTAATCCGTTGATGAAACAATCTTGAAAAAATGAGGCATCTAGCCCTGTTGTGCGGTTTGCCAATCTCTCAAATTTTGCTTGATATTCACGTACCGACGTGGTTTGACACAATTTGGTGAGGGCTCCTATGAAATTTTCGAGCTTGCTAGGGCCAAATCATACTAATAGATTTTGTGTAAAGTTTTGCCAAGTAGGGGTGTCGTTGGTCTTCTCAAACCACTGGTACCATTGGATAGCCTCATTTTCTAAGTGAAAAGATGCAATATGAACTTTTTGTGCTTCAGGGATTTGGTTTAAAGAAAAATATTGCTCTGCCCGATAAATCCAGTTAGTGGGATCACCACCTTCAAATTTTGGAAAGTCCAACTTAGTAGTCCTGGGAAGGATGGATGTTTGTGGCCCTCCTAATATTGTTTGGTGTGTTGGTCCTCCCGTAGTTTGGCTAGTTTGAACTAGTGCCATATTCTGGTTGAATGTATCCATTTTCAAGTCAATTTCTGATATCCTTTGCTCAAATTCTTGTCTTGTAGCTATATTCTCCTCTTTGAATTGGCAAAGTTCATGATAAAAATTTTCAAGGGTAATATCTTGCGATATTTTGCCTTCTACCATCGTAGGATTTTGCAAGATTTTGGGGTTTCCAAGTTGTCAAAATTTGCAAAAAATATTTGTAACTTTTGTCAAGAGTTGTCAACTTGATTCTAACCAAATTTGTTTTCAACTTTTTTGTCAATTTTTTTGTCAATAGTTGTCAACTTTTTGTTGACTTAATAAAAAATTGTTTACAACCTTTTAGGTAGAGTTGAGGTGGCAAGTGCGGGGCGTGGCTAAGCAAAGGGCGGCGCGAGAGGACGCGGTTGAGCGGAGGGCGATGTGAGAGAGAGGTGGCAAGGGAGGCGAACGGTTGAGCGAAGGGTCGGGCAGGGGGATGGCGGAAGCCAAGCGAGCAGCTGGTGAAGGCCGAGCGGGGGCTGGCGGAGCGGAGGAGGATCGGTTGGTTGGCGGAGCGGAGGAGGACAGGTCAACAAGTCAATATTGTTACGTGTTTTTTGAGGCGAACGTAGACGATCGTAGGGAGGTGCCACGCGCACGCGCATGGGTGCCTATTTGACTAGGCACTTCAGTAAGTGCTTTGGGAGGATTATAATCCCCTTTGCTTCCTTCAGTAGGAGCAATGGGGGATAATGAGTTTATCCTACCAAAACGAAAACACGTCGTCCGATGTCGTCAGTAACTTTCTGGTGCCGAAGATTAAAATAAACTTTGGTTACGCTATTTTCTTCTTATAAATTTTTGTTGTTAAACAATGACTTCATCGGAGACGTCGTAGGAGGCAATTTTTTTGAAAAAATTTATCGAATTTTGGGATTATTCACGATACGTTTTGATTTTTGGGTTGTTTATCCTGCATTTCAAATGTAATGATTGCAATTCTTCATTGTTGGGTGTCACGAATCATGACAAAAATTTTGAAAGCCTGCATCACATCGTAATCCTTCCAAAAATCTTACGTAGTTTTTACTGTGGTTTAATTGGTGCTCTTCAACAACAAGCGTAGGCGGTGGGAATTGAAGATTGAATTTCTGCAATGCAATACGCTAATTATTGTCTGTAATCTATAAACACCAATGTTTGTTTATGTTCCTTCCTCGCACACTTGGAATGATGTAAATAAATAAATTTCTAATGAAGTGTCTGTGATGGCCGTCGAAGTGCAATTTGATCGAAACAGCTCTGATACCAAATGCAAGGAAACTAATAGGAGGAATATGGATTTATAATACAAAAATAAAGAAGAATCTAAGGAATCGCAATTATTGTAAGGTAGAATACCCACAGATATAAATAATTTGTACTTCCATGATCATTTGGAACATCCCTATTGTACTAATATATCTAACTAAGAGGTATGAAAAGTGAAGGGATGTGTCCCTTTATAACATAACATATAATATGATATGGTCAAAGGTCATGTTAGGAGGGTCCTAACAAACCGACGGATTTACAACATACCCACTACTTTGCATGCTATACTTCTATAGTAATTCCCCACCATCAAGTTTCACTAAGTTTGGCATTCCACAATACACATTCTCAAGAGCTTCTCCTCTAGGGCTTACATGAACACTATCTATGGTTTCATCCTACTTTTTGAAGGCATGAATGCACTTCTTAATAGATACATCCTCTCCTCGATGAGGTTCTCATGGCAAATGCTCCAAAGAGATAGCCAACCCCCGTCACGCACAATGCTCATTCCACCATTTACAAACAATGGGCAAGCCTACATGACCTTTTCCATACTCATGCCAATGACCACTTCCTTAAGAGAGCTTAGAGGATCTCTCAAAGACATGAGATCCTCATATTTTTTTCTCTTTTCTAGTGACCCAATTGATTCTTCCTTGCGGTCCATTATAGTATGCATGGATGTCCTATGCAACTTTGATCAAAGACACCGCAATTTATAATGCTATCCTTGTATTAGTTTAATCGAGGTAATAAGAAAGCCCAATCATTCTCCAACACACTCCAACCTTCCAAGTTTATAAGCCAATTATTTAAAAGTCCCTCTCAAAGGCCAAATTGATTTTGCATCCCCAACTTCTCCACGCTCTTCAACAATCATTTGCATTACAACTAAAATGAAAACAATGTTTGTATAAATGATTCCAACAAAATTAATTGGCATCCTAAATTTCGTTGTTTGATTACTTCTTATGTGTATTGACACCCTTTCAGCAGCTTGATTCTGCCATGACAGATTAAGGCTTACTGCCAAAACCTGCACATAGACCCAACAGAGGAATGCCAAATAATAATCGCTCTACTCCCTTTCCCACCATAATTTCTAGTAGGACTTTAGATGGATTACCTTCATTCAATTGCTTGTATTGGATGCTAGCTTTGCCTCGTTTCTCACACATAATGGTGATATCGGTTGGATTATACACCTTCAATTTACAAATGAACGTAACATAATTGATTATTTTTAGTGTTCATTTCCCATGGTACTAAGGATTCATTGCTAATTATAATTGGAACCATGCATTAATGTCTTCGTCTTCCATGTATCCCCAACTAGATCATCATTGTGGCTTACGCCACCATACATTACCTTGGGTTCGCTGATGCAGGAGCATCCGGTGGCAGCAGAGCAATCTTGCATTTTTTTTCTAAGTGTGCCTTGATGTCGCGATATCGCGACAGGGAAAAGTGTCGCGATATCGCGACATGTCGCATTTTCGCGACTCAGAAAGGAGAGAGAAGGCATGGAGCAAAAATGTCGCGATATCGCGACATGTCGCATTTTCGCGACTCAGAAAGGAGAGAGAAGGCACGGAGCAAAAATGTCGCGATATCGCGACATGTCGCATTTTCGCGACTCAGAAAGGAGAGAGAAGGCACGGAGCAAAAATGTCGCGATATCGCGACATGTCGCATTTTCGCGACTCAGAAAGGAGAGAGAAGGCACGGAGCAAAAATGTCGCGATATCGCGACATGTCGCATTTTCGCGACTCAGAAAGGAGAGAGAAGGCACGGAGCAAAAATGTCGCGATTTCGCGACATGTCGCGAAATCGCGATCGAAGGAAGACAGGAAGGGCCAGAGGAGAAAATGTCGCGATTTCGCAACATGTCGCGAAATCGCGACCGAAGAAGCAGAAAAAAATTGTCGCGATATCGCGACCCGAGAGGCGTGGAGGAGGCAGAAAGGAAAGATGTCGCTATATCATGCGCGATATCGCGACATGTCGCATTTTCGCGACTCAAAAAGGAGAGAGAAGGCACGGAGCAAAAATGTCGCGATTTCGCGACATGTCGCATTTTCACGACTCAGAAAGGAGAGAGAAGCCAAGGAGATAGGAGGCACGGAGTAAAAATGTCGCGATATGCATTTTCGCGACTCAGAAAGGAGAGAGAAGGCATAGAGCAAAAATGTCGCGATATCGCGACATGTCGCATTTTCGCGACTCAGAAAGGAGAGAGAAGGCACGGAGTAAAAATGTCGCGATATCGCGACATGTCACATTTTTGCAACTCAAAAAGGAGAGAGAAGGCACGGAGTAAAAATGTCGCGATATCGCGACATGTCGCATTTTCGCAACTCAGAAAGGAGAGAGAAGGCACGAAGCAAAAATGTCGCGATTTCGCAACATGTCGCAAAATCGCGACCGAAGGAAGACAGGAAGGGCCAGAGGAGAAAATGTCGCAATTTCGCGACATGTCACAAAATCGCGACCGAAGGAGCAGAAAGAAAGCAAGGCAAGAAATTGTCGCGATTTCGCAACCCGAGAGGCGTGGAGGAGGCAGAAAGGAAAGATGTCGTGATATCGCGACATGTCGCATTTTCGCGAGCAACAGGTAAGGGAAGGCGCAAGCAAGAAAATGTGTCGCGATATCGCGACATGTCGCATTTTCGCGACTCGCAAAGGGTAGGAAGGCAGAAAGCAAAAAGTGTCGCGATATCGCGACATGCCGCATTTTCGCGACTCGCAAAGGGCAGGAAGGCAGAAAGCAAAAAGTGTCGCGATATCGCGACATGTCGCATTTTCGCGACTCGCAAAGGGCAGGAAGGCAGAAAGCAAAAAGTGTCGCGATATCGCGACATGTCGCGTTTTCGCGACTCGCCAAGGGCAGAAATGCATAAAGCAAAAAGTGTCGCGATATCGCGACATGTCGCGTTTTCGCGACCAACAGGAAAGGGAAGGCGCAGGCAAACAAAGGGGTCGCGATATCGCGACATGTCGCGTTTTCGCGACTCGCCAAGGGCAGAAAGGCAGAAAGCAAAAAGTGTCGCGATATCGCGACATGTCGCATTTTCGCGACTCGCAAAGGAACTGGAAGACCAAGCGTCGGAAGGAAGCCGTTTTGAAAGCCAAGACACCGGAGAGGCGCGAGAATGGAAAAAAAGGGTCAGAAAGGGGAAACGGAGAGTCACGCCAGCGGTTTTGAAAGGGCGAAGCAAAGACATGGAAGCGGTCGAAAAACTGTGGAGATAGAGTTGCAGACGTAAAGGCAAGAAGCCATTCTGGACCTGTTAGGCAGTTTTCTTCCAAGCGGAAGATGTTGTAACAGAAGCTATCTTTCGGGAATAAAAAGTTTATTCGGCAGACTGTTGCCATGACTGTAATCTTGTTCTAACTTGTTGAAAGTGACTAGAGATTCGTCGTGAGCGAGTTGGCTCTCGATCATTGGCTCTAATGAGTTGGCCCAAAGTCTACGCATTGTGCAACCCAAGATATTGAAAACATCAAATAAAATTGAAAATGAGATGGTTTGAAATGCCTCATTTTTTATGATTGTGTTTGTATTAGACAAAGTGGCTTATGCAAGCCCTTTCTTGTAAATTATATCCCTTGTCCCTATTTGACAATACAATCAATTTGGCACACAACTCTATGCATTGCCTTATAAGTCAATATCGGAGGTCGTGCAAACAACTCAAGAGCCTCAATCCATCCTCTTTGTATGACCTTCCCCCTTGTCACCCATCCACATTGAGTAATGTTGAAGGAAGCTTGGTGTGTAGATAAAGGCATGATGTCTTAATATTAGTATAAAGGTAATATGTAATTAAAATTTTCAAAGAAAGTTATCTTAAACCAAGTGGAATGAAAGATCCACATAATACTATAAACCCTTTTATTTGTATAACTACCTTCCTCTTAATATCTAGTACATATTTTTATTCACATAACAAGCTAAATTAATATTATTTAACTAGAACTATTTAATTTGTTAATTACTCTTTTGCCCCTTTCCTTGCCTCCTTAGTTGACAACTAAACACTTATTATATCTATGTACAAGCTTACCAAGATATTACATCCTTACCATGTGGCTTGCTACAACAATTTTAAACAATTTGTAATGTAAATTTAAAAACCATACTACGAGTCATATATTAGCTCTCATGGTTAAAAATAAATAAATAAATAATAACAAAACACAATAATCCCATAAAGAGGAAGCAACACACATCACTCTCAATTGCTGCTACTACAACAAAATTTGTTAACAAGTTACCTTTGGTTTACAAAAACAATAAAGCTCATTAAGCTTGTATATTAACATCAAGTTGTCCTTATTTAATAGTAACATATGAAAGTTGATTATGAAGAGGTGCTACTATAAGTAAATAAATAAGTAATTATCACTTCTTCAATAGTTAACTTTTATAGTATATTTCCTCTAAACCACTAAGATATATCTAAAACAAATGCCACTAAATGAGTAGGCTTAGATATGGAACAAAACATCTAACGTATTGCTACAAATTCTTGCTCTTGCATTGCTAAAAATCTGACAAAAGAGCTTTACAACATATTGCTCTTGCATTGCTAGAAATCTGACAAAAGAGCTTTACAACATACAATTGAGCATGACTGACTACAAGGGTCAAAAACTATGATCTTTATTGGACACAATTCATACATGTTAATAAATAAAAGAAACAAAAACTTCTGTACAGAATCTTGATGAGAGATGACTCTCGCAAAGTACAGTATGTCCAATATGGAGTCTGATTTGGAGGTCCAAGGACATACTTCACAAACCGATAATGCTTGTATGCAAGTAAAAGATGTTATTCAAGCAATCAAGTATATTTAGCTTATGCAGGTGTACATAGAAGGTGGACAAGCTGGAATTAAAAGAATGGGTGCAACAATAAAAAGCAACAGATTCCAGCTTATAGCCGTGGAAAAGTTGAAGGCGAGTTCGGTGTAAAAGTCAATTGAGGTCAAAATCAACTCACAATGCTAGTTACAAAGAGTTGCCACATCCTTACAAGCCCCAAAGTATCGAACTTAATGGAGATGCTGCATATGAACAACATTGATCAGGGTTTGGAAGCAGTTGCCCCTAGCAGGCCACGCACAAGCATCAATCTTGATGAAAGATAACTCTCGCAAAGTACAGTATGTCCAATATGGAGTCTGATTTGGAGGTCCAAGGATATACTTCACAAACCAATAATGCTTGCATGCAAGTAAAAGATGTTATTCAAGCAATCAAGTATATTTAGCTTATGCAGGTGTACATAGAAGGTGGACAAGCTGGAATTAAAAGAATGGGTGCAACAATAAAAAGCAACAGATTCCAGCTTATAGCCGTGGAAAAAGATGAATGATTGCTTATAGTCGTGGAAAAGTTGAAGGCGAGTTCGGTGTAAAAGTCAATTGAGGTCAAAATCAACTCACAATGCTGGTTACAAAGAGTTGCCACATCCTTACACGCCCCAAAGTATCGAACTTAATGGAGATGCTGCATATGAACAACATTGATAGGGTTTGGAAGCAGTTGCCCCTATGCACGCACAAGCATCAGCTTGTGCGTGGCCTGCAAGAACCACCACCAAATTGTTCTCATTAACAATAAAAACTAGCAGCATAAGCAGCTTATTAGCTGTACATGAGTTGCATTCAGTATGCACCTAGCCTTGGCAGTTGTCGTAATACCCCAGCTACAAGAAGATCCTCCTATCTCTCCAGCTTAGTATGTCATGCCACCCAGTACTTTGGCTTCTATGAATTTAAGCAGCATTATTCAATAGTAAAGAGTCAATTTTATAATCTGAAGTTCAAGTCAATGAGCATACTGAAGGCTGACTATGACTATGATAATATTAATATCTGTGAAGTGGTGTATTGAAGGTGGACTATGACTCTGATTATGCTAATAATAGTTGTGAAGGGTCCCATTTGGTGATCATGTTTGTATGCAATGGGATAAAAGGTGAAATGTATTCTCTATATTGCCAAAGAACACTTCATACCCTATCCTAATTGACGAACAGTAGAGGGCTACAGCTGGAAAAAGTTCAAAGGGGCAACCTTGTCTAACCGATCTCATGTCCCAATTCATAGTGTTAATTTGTGATTACACTGAGTTTTTCTGTGTAACATATCTAATTGATGTGTTACGTTCTCCAAGGTTATTTGCACCCCTCTTGAGAAACGTAATTCATTGGTTGCCTTCTATTCGAAACCAGTAAAATGAAAAAAAGAAAAAAAGCATAAATTTTGAAAAAATGATTTAAGCGGTCGATGATTGACAAATCACAAATAAAGTTTCTTGGCCACCTATCATTTTTCCAATATGTGATGCAGAAACTTTAGAGTAAAAATAAATCACATTAAAACAAAGTATGGGTCTGAAGCATTGTGTGTCCAAACTTGGAACCAAAATTTAGACTAGTGCAAGAACTAGTGATTACTTTTAACAGTACTATATAAAATATAATTACCACAAAAGTGCATGGAAGAAAGACTTATTACTAGAAACAATTAAATGCAGTGCAACTTTGATTTCACTTTTCATATATTTCCACAGACATAATAGTCATTAACGTTCCACCAAAATCTGCTATTCATTTAATCTGTAAATCATCTATAAGAGGTACAAGCATCCGGCTTAAATCTAGAAATTCTTCAGCAAATTCATCATCACTTTTCGACAGCATAGTTTTCAGGTCACATTGAATTCTGCGATTTCGTAAGATTTTAAATCTAGGATTTATCTTTTTCTCCAATGAGTAACTAAAATATCTAGGATATATGACAACTTCTTTTACTGATCTACCCATAGTATTTACCAAATACTCTAGTTTTGGTTTCAAAACACCTTCAACACTATAACCTAATAAAGGTGGAAAGCCAGATACCATGAATGCCACATTTTCCTTTGACAGACCTACATGCTCCAAATACAATATTCTGCAGACAAAAACAATCAGATTCAATTTGTGTTTTTCCAACAGAAGGCAATATCAAGTACAAGGTTATGAACACTAGAACTTGATGATATATAATACATACAGTGGCTTCACTGTTTGGTCCATGTCCTTTACTAGAATTTCAGGATACTTCTGCACAACCCGCTGGAGACGCTGGCCACAAATTCCATGTTCAATGAGGAATTTTACCTTCCTTCTAAGGGTATGTTCAACATTATATGCATAGATTTCTGGGCATCTGTTCAATATTCTCGCCATGTTCTCAGTGTCCAAACCCAGCTCTTCCAGAAAAGATACAACCTGACATGAAGATGCACATTCATATCCTTGCTAGATTTCCCAAAATTCATTTTTTTAGACATCACATAATAATCATGGACGTATAAATAAGAATCTCTTCTCACATGCCAGTATAAACAATTGTACCAATTAATACAAGAAACTTTTATTATGACTGTATAGTTTATAGTTTCATTCGCATATTTTGTTTTACACTCAAGCCCAATACTTCATAGCCAAATTACTTTTACAGTTTCTACAGAATAGAACGGAATTCATTACCTTCAAACTGAGTTTCTCTAGAAAATCCACAACAAGATTTATTATATTCAAATTCCCCTTCCCATTTTCAATTGTTTTGCTATTCAATATCCCAACTTTCCAAATAAAATTCACATAGATTTGCATCCAATGAACTTCTGAAAACAGAATTTGCTATCCTCTACTACAGCCATTTCAACAAGAATAGAAAATACAGCAAAAATGATCAAGAAAAAAATCTGAATATCATATAGAACATTTTCTTTATAAACTTGTATAGACCAACACTAATTGTAATGATAATAGGATGCAGAGGGAGAAAGACTGTCCTAAGTGATCAGATATCCTCACATACAACCAGCATTAGATGCTTAAAAGAAAAATATGCAAATTAATGTACAAAAGAAAAATATGCAAATTAATGTATAAAATAAAATTATTAGGTGCTATATGTCAAATGTTCAGTCAAGATGTGGTAATGCCTCAAGAGAGGATAGCACTCACACAAATTACGATGAACGTTATGGAGAAATTTTATATTGCTACCAAGTTACGCATTATGACCAACTGTCCCCAGCTCAGGTGAGATAATATGGCCAGCAGTCCCTTACTGTACCAGAAACCCATACAGAATAATGCAATATTTACAGAAGGATCTGTTTTGTATGTTGGGAACATAATGATGACAATTACCAAAAAGTGATGATGGCCATCAGAGGAGACATAGGTTCAACAAAAAAATGTGGGGGAGACATCACTTGGATTTGCTGCCATGAATAAGGTCAAAAACAACCAACATTTAGACCAACAAATCAACATCCGTAACGCATACCTGACCCAGTTACATCTGAAACTCAGGCCGCACTGCAAGCACCAAATAATATATTTTTGGAAGTATTGCTACTTTGAATTTTACAGTTGGCCTATGTTTTGAGTTGACAATAATCTAATCTTCAATACAATCCCAAACAATGATAAACAATAAGATATACAATGTGTTGAGAATTGGCATTCTCTATTCCATTGAGTTTCATCATGTATGTATACATTTACATTTGCATTGAACAGTGATGTTTGGTGGGCGGTTGTAACACACCCAACTAAATAACCATATGATTAAGTTATTAACAATCTGTTTACCAAATTCCTGTAAAATATATTCCTTCCTGTTTACCAAATTCCTGTAAAATATATTTCGATATCCTTTCTGTTTACCAAATTCCTGTATAATATATTTCAATATCCTTTCTTACAAACCAAGGAGGTTGTGACCTAAGTCAAGCTTAGATGTCATGCCCCCTTTTCACATAATAATATGCTTTCTCAAACCTAAGATCTAATCTTAAGATCATGTCCTAGTATTCTCTCCCCAAGATGAAAAGTCTTATATCTGCCTGCTTTGTAATAGGCATTTCCCTTGAATATTTCTGTCGTAATGATGCTGCCAAACTCAATCCCTATGGTCCAAATGCATGCAAAACTGGTAAATCTCCGAATCTCTATAATGATAAAGAAATCCTATGCCAAACTGAGCCAATCCTATGCACATCCATGTGCAAAGTCCTATGTCAACCAGTTACCAAGATTTTGAATGCTATCCCGGCATGAGAGAACCAGATGTAAATCTCTCAATCCAATGCCAATCAAAATGCAATATGCCAAAAGGTTGACAACCGTGTCTATCAGGGCTGAAAAAGGATCATCTGCATGCAATCAAGGGTGCCTATTGAACACAAACCATGCATGTTTATTGTGATCTTGCTTTTACCAACTTCTCATACCGACGATGTTGGCACATAAAACTGCTTGTGACAGAAAAGAAAATATGCCAGCATCCCAAAAATCTCATATGCCAGCTGTACATTTGAAGCATCATTTCTATGTCAACACATGTTTTTGTATTTGAAAAGAAATATCTGGGCTTGCATGAATATCTCAAACTGTAACAAGGTATATCTTTGGATAAAGCACAACAGTTTGAATCCAATAATAAAAATCCTACCATACACTCAGGTATAACTCTGAACTATCTGTTAATCATTTTGAATAAATTCACCCCAAAAGCAATGTGTGCATGTTCATTCACCACATTGACTTCGAATGGCCAAGGCCACTATTTGGTCATGATTAGTGTTCTATCGATGTAATAATACCATACAGCATGTGAAAGATTCATATTTGGTTGCAACTAAAGTTGTATAGATGCAATAATACCCTAACAAAAGTTGATCTAAGCAAGTGGCATAACTATTGGCATATGGTACAACAAGGTAGACACATGTAAGAGTAGTCATGGGACATGAAGATGGGAGAGGAGAGACCATCAAGTAAGTAACAACAGTAAATGATAATACTACATGGGAAATTACCAGGACTTGGGTGGAAACATGGAAATGGTAAATATAATGAATCAAGAGCATACCGATCAAGACATAATCAACAACACACATAATCCCACCATGGGAAATTACCAGGACTTGGGTGGAAACATGGAAATGGTAAATATAATGAATCAAGAGCATACCGATCAAGACATAATCAACAACACACATAATCCCACCATGCTAGAAGCAAGGGAGGCCATTAAGGATCAAAAACAATATGACTCGCATAGTTAAAGGAAGTGTCTCCCATTGGCACAAACAGGATGTCATAGTTCAGTTGAGTTTCTCTGAATCCCTAGTTGCTCTGCATCTAGCTCAAAAAGGAAGAGTTAATCTGTTGTCCAGACATGACAAGGTACTCGTTAGACCCCAGTAATGGTATTTAAGTCCTCTATCTAGATAAAGTCCCCCAAGGAAGTGAACATAACAATCTCAAAGTAAAGTATGGTTTAATTGACCTAACAGCAAATGTAATATTTTGGTATTTTGATGGGAGTGGCCCCCAATAGAAGCCACATATAACTTATTCAAAAAAACAATCTCAAAGTAAAGGTCTGGATACAAGTTACCATCAGTGTGGATGAAGAAGAATGACAATGTTGGAGGGAAGAAGCATATTACAATCTATTTGAAATATTTGTTTGAGGCAGCCAATGACATGTTAGATTGATAGCAACTTCCAATAAGACATCCTACATCACTTGAGCAATGAAGGCCCCGTGATTGAAATCTCAAGTCAAAAAGTTGATATCCAAATCATTAGCAGAAGTGCATATCAATCTCAATAAGAAAAACAAGAACCTATAAGGAGAAAACATCATGCAAGATCCCATAAGGAAACAACATCATGGAAGAAACCCAAAGATGATGTTAGTACACCATTGCAATTCCAACATGTGACAAAGAGATTTACCACCACCAAGTGCGACTACCACAGAAGGTCACGAAACTATAGTACACAAAAAGAAGGAAAGAAAGAAATTTATTGATGCCCACAAGCGACCAAGGAGGTTAATGGGACTCAAATGTTACAACTAGTTACAATAGTCAAGGCGGGCGAAAATTATGCTTCAACGAGTATAAAATTACAAAGTACATTAAAATAATACCATATATAGACTGTGACCCAAAATAGGTGGAGACTGTCACAATATAAAATGGATTCTTGTGGAACATATACTTTTCAAATATAACATAGGTATAATACAAGAACAACACGAGGGGATCAACTAACATAAAGATTCGATATCTAGAAGAGCTGGATCGCAAGATAAGATAATTTGACCAAAGTAGACCAATGGAACTCGTTGAAAAGAGAAGATCATAAACTATGAGCAGTTATCACTAGTTCATAGTCATCTGTGTTGAATCAACATCAACCATTGTGGATGAGCCAAATTAAGATCCGATGGTGTCTGAAGGGTAATAGTCAAAGCAAAATGAACCAAGCTGAATCCTAAGGTCCCTCCCATCAACTAGGGTCAAGGATCCTTAAGATGTAGAGAAAAATCTAGAGAACCCTATCTATCTAGATCTCCTAGGCTATGGACGTAAGCAATGTTGATTGTCTGATCACATATGTGGAGAAGATCCTTTAGTAGCTGCTCTATGGGGGGGGCACTATCTCAAGAGATAAACCATTATGAGGATGCAATCATATTGTTCAAGGTGCTTTATGCTGCTTTCTATTGGAAGAGGACGAAAGGTGGAGGTAATCAGCCTAATAGTATGATACAATTTTGAAAGACACTTCAAGGCCTATCCTTTAACTATAATGGTTTCCTTGGTGTATAGATCCAAACATCTTTGGTCATGATATCTGAAGAAAGTAGAGAGCGACCTCTATAAATCTTTGTATATATGGTAGTATCTACCTTTGATCTCATACTACACAAGCTTCCTGAAGACAAAATGCTCGTCTCTACCTCTCATATGGAGCAAGGGAAACAAATCTTCTCCTACTCAGAAATTGACGGTCAGCCTCAATCCTAATCTGGTGTGAACATAATCTCATTTGACTTTAGGGAAATCCTAAGGCTATGGGACCAATGACACCTAATATGATCAAGGTGAGTGGTGATGCCATTGAGAATCTACATAAAAGTCCTCAGCGTAGAAGGCAATCTTGGGGCTGAAAGGCTAGGGAGAAGATACCCCTGTGGTTTGAGTGCATTGCCAAAATATACTCTCCTTGGTAGACTTATGAATCATCCTTCTCTTAAAGGAGATGAGGTAGTGCATCTAATGAGTACCTGAAGTGAGGAAGGTAATCTATAAAAATCCCATTAGATTGGAGAAGTATGATCTGAAAACACCAACCTCTCCTCTCACCAAGGAGATTCATAGAGGCAAATTTCTATGCAAAGCAAGGCCTAGAGGAATAGGAATAGCTCTCAACCTATAGTAAGGTCCCCCACACATGATAGCCAATGGATATGAAATGTAAGTCTCAATATACTCTATTGATGAGTGGATAAATTGCATACTCAATTTGTAGAATGCACTACAGAACTATACATTTAGAGTGGATCATATGCCGACACAAAATTGTCTAAATTCTCAATGTGTGCCTAAGTAGCAGGTCCAATATGCAGCTGCCAAATCACAAACCCATGAAGAACTGTCAGTTTAATAACAAAGTCAAAAAGATTCATCTTACAAAAGACATCTTGAAAATGTATCTGAAAACATTGTCGTTCAATAATAGAAAGCGTTGCATATCTATTACAAGGTCATGATTGGGAAACAAGTTTGAGATGAAGGGATGGACTTGAGAATTGAACCCCTAGGTAAGTGTAACGTATAGTGATCTCAACAAGCTCACCCTTGGAAGAGAATTGAAACTTGGAGAGCATGCTTTTGAAGGATTAATGATAATAACTTTAGTTTTATTAAAGTTGATCCTAAGTTGTCCATGGTCACCAGACAAAGCAAGCACATCCAACAGCCTTTGCAAACCCTTAGTGGAGTGAGCAAAGAGAGCCACATCATCAACAAAGGGTAATAGGGCAATCAAAACATGGTGTAGAAGATATATATATATATATATATATATATATATATGAAGACAAAGAGGACATCCCTGCTTAACACCAATGGCCACCTAATCTGAAGCCATGGGAAGCTTGGAACCAACCACTCACTATCTTATAAAGCCTCAAAATCATTGGAATAAGTGAAGGGATACCGTATCCAAGGCCTTTCTAAAGTTGAGTCTCATCAATGATAGCATGGAGTGTGAAGATATGGTCTGTTGTATGAATTCGTCTTTGCAAAGCAGCCAATCGTCTGGCTCTGGGTCTGCTACTCTCTAGTTGTTCAAAGAGCTTCATGACAAACACAACTGTATATAACTTGGCACATATGTGCCTGATCATAACGGTCCTGTAAGTGTTTAGATTTGAACGGTTTCTAACTTTATGGATGGGGTGAATGATATGTTGAGATCTTGAGACCAGGAGGAAGGAAAGTCCCTACATATGACCTCACTGAAATTTTGTGCAATTGGGATAAACTAGGGACTCTGCACTATATTTAAGAAATTCCTTCTAGATCCCTTCACAATCCGCAGCTTTTCTAGTGCATAACTTCCTAATAACTCTTTTGATATCCCTATACCAAAAAAATAAGATGAAGTGAAGAAGTGACTTAGATAGGAGATTGGGAAGATTGCAAAAAGAAAAAAACTTACATGATAGAGTGTTAGGCAAGCACAATACAATTGGAGAGAAATTGAAGGCACAAGGATATGAGAGAGCAACTCCAGAAGGTTTTTGTTCCAAAGAACAAGAGAAGAGTTCGTTACAAACGAATGAGTTAAGTTTATTTCATGGCTTTTTAATAATAGGATAGAGAGATTAAGCCACACCAACCCTTTCAGATATCAAAAATCTTATCCCTAGCTATAGTTTGGAATTTGAGGCTGCAGGTTTTTTTTAAATGGAGCTCCATTAATACCACCTTAACCAACCCTTTCAGATATCAAAAATCTTATCCCTAGCTATAGTTTGGAATTTGAGGCTGCAAGTTTTTTTTAAATGGAGCTCCATTAATACCACCTTAACCGATGACTAAAATCTAGTATTGTTGTATCAAATATTGAGGATCTTATAGTGGGGTCAAGATGTTACTCAAGTGCTAGTTGTGTTATGAGAATTCATTCGACCACCTTGAATGATCACAATTTTTCATTTGTTAGTATGATCAGAAACAGATGATTTGGATAGTGAAGCTCCACACTCCAGCTAATTATCAGATTAATAAATTAGTTTGACTTGTCCCCTTGTCCACCATTGTTTAATTGTAGATGTAAAACTTCCTACTCTTCTGAGATTTCATAAGCACCCTACAAGCAAAATTACCAAGACAAATTTATCTGCATAAGCATAATTCCATTGAGATCAAAAGAAATGATAAATAATTCTCCATGAAAGCATTTTCAGTTTCTTGAATATATTTCAGAGCTACTAACCTCTGAGAATTCACGTGGCCTTCTCAGCAACAAATGAGGACTAGAAGAAACAACACGTGTTAGTGTATTGCTCTTAATACAGAAACCATTTAACTGGTTTACCATCAATTGCAATCTCTCTGGCAAACAACCTAAAAGTTGAGGACATTTCTTTATCCCCTTAACCACATTCTTTTTCGGCACCTGCATGTCCCAATAAGCACCCTATGATATTAGTAAGTAGTCAACTCAAACTGAACTTCCAATTGTACAAATTAACTAAACCACATTAAGTGTTGACATTCAAAGGTTTCCAATAATAATGAGAGATTATCCTAATCGAGAAAGAAAAACACCAATTCTATTCAGAAATAAAAAAAAGCTCAATAATGTAGGGAGTTTTATGACCATAATCAAAGCAAATCAAATTTGAATTTACTTATGAACGCAACTCTACACAAGAAAAATATGTAAGTAATAAGAAGACAACATAAAATAACGAAAATAATAAAGCAACTATAGTTACCTGACTATTAGATATTCTGATATTTCAAGAAGCCCTCAAAACCTCTCTCTTTTAACAATTATGGCATAAACAATTCTAAAGTTCACCATACTTTATTAGAAAATGTGTCCAGGTAAGCGCTCAAATCTTGTGCATAATGTTGTCAACTCATTTTCCAAGATAATTCGGCCTGTCATCAACTCATATTTAAAAACAAATTAAGTATGGCATATGTGGAACAAGCCAAGTTACAATAGGGAAACTTTGCCTAATTTTGCATTGTTCTCCTCGCTGTAAATGTTTAGAAAACCATCATATACAGTACAAAAGAAACAGAGGGAAATGCAGAATGATAAGATCTGCTCATGAAAATATGTTTAAGTTTACTTCTGAATATTGTGATTGCATCCCAGTATACTTGCATACTGTGAACATTTGGAATTATGTATATATGAGTTTATTTTGCTTCAGGTAGGTAGACACAAAGGGGAATTATTCTGTTCCTTACTGGCAGGGAACTATGGGAACAGGCAAGGTTGCCCATTTCCTATGTGTCATGGACTCACCAATAAAAATCTGGAATTAAATGTACCAACCCCCAAAATTTAGTGTTTTCTAAAGTTGAAAAATAGTTTGATTTTCCATTTTCAAAAATTTGCCTGCAATAAGGGGAAAATTGTCTTTTCAAAAACATTTAATGTTGTCTGAGGTTCAGGTTGTATGTGTATAATCAAGTATCTATTCAGTGTTAGTGTCCAAGCTTTTAAAAAATTCTGACCATGAGCTAAACAGTCTCCAAATCTGGCATCCTCAATTTTCAGCACCTTCAGATAAATAAATGGCTGATTGTTGTCAACGTACAAATGACTAACATGACTGCATGATTAACAGACATGGCAGCAGGTGGCATGGTCGCTTGAAAGTTGGAGAGAGAAACTGTTGGTAATGTTAGGATTATTACATCACCCAAAGGGTGTTTGATTACGTGTTAACAGGTTAGACCTGTACACTTGAGTTGGTTACAAGTTGTTATCACAACCAACTCAATATTGTATGTATAAATGTACCATTCCTTGATAATACAATTTGTCCAGCACCCTGCTGGTCCTAACATGTGGTATCAGAGTGGGGTATGAGCGGGATACCTGCGCAGAATATCAAATTCGAAGGATGCCAAAGCAATGCTTACCTTTGTTTTGTAAACGTTGAGTCAACATGCAGTATTTCTTGCTGCTCTTTGATCATTTCAAGGAGTTAATTAATTATGTTGTTTTTTTCTTTTTCTTTTTTTTTTTTGGTAACACACTCACACACACTCCGCTCTGGCTGATTCCCCATGATGAGAACCAAAGACCATTGTAGTAACACGCACACACACACCCTGCCATGGTTTGAACTTGGGTCTGCTGGATGAGAGCCTAGTTGGGACACCTGATTGTGTTTTTGAAGAGGCATTAAGGAAGCCAATTTTCCTTGCCTATCTGACCTTATTGAACCACACACAGGTGCTGTTCAGGAAAGGTTGTGCAGCAGTTTGCCGATGAGCATGACATGAAGAAGAAGATTCCAGCCCAGTGCAATAGGCGAAAATATTTGAGACATTCAATGTCCTATTTGCTTGTTTGTGAGCCTGTAACAAAGATTGGAATGTTGTGTGAAAGAAGACTGCGCGTTATTGATCATTGTCAACTTGAAGAGGACGTTTGTTGTCCATCTTCTTGTTGTTTGCTTTGTAGGCTTGAACATGGGATGCCACGTAGCTCAAGCATGAGAAAAGACATTCGAGGTTTCCTCAGCAAAGAACCCCGTTCCACCGGTTGCATGTCATCAAAAGGACATGATATGCCGATGTTAAAGAAGAGTCATGTCATCAAGGATGTTCTGACATGTTGCCACTAAAGACCATCTTCTTGTCAAAATGAAGTCAACAAAGTTTTGATTGAGAAGACGCTTGAAGTATTTGTATGCAAATCCATCAATCCACCATCATAGTTCCAAGTGAAGGAGCATTTAAAAGTCATTCGAGTTGATGTCTAGTGCAACATTCAAGGTCGTCTAGATAAAGTTGTAGGCTGTCACAAGCCACATTTTGGGTCGTTATGCAAAGTTAACTCAACATGGGCCATCTAGACTCATTCATGTAGATTGTTGTCTACATAAGGGTCGTCTTTGTACATGGGTCGCACTAAATTTGCAACTGTCTTGAAGCTTTGGAAGTCGTCTAGAATGGGCACAATGTGGGCCATCAATGAATTTCTCGAGCTCAAGATTTTGTTGTCGACTAGACTAGCAAAGAAGGGTCATCTCAAAGGCATAAGTTTGCATGCCGAGCCAATGCAATGCACAACCGAGAAGGCAATATTGAAGGCCAACAAAAATGCATGCATGGTTGGAAGGTGTCATTCATAGGAAATGCATAGGCTTTGAAGATGAGCCATGAACAAAATTGAAGGTTGTCTAGCAATGCACACATCGTCTTCCAAAAGTAATCTTGGCGAAGAGTGGCAAAGCCGAGACGCTCATCTTCCAAGCTAAGATCAACTAGCTATTGAGTGTTTTTGTTGGACGATACCATTGCAAAAGTTTCACTAGACGTCGTTGTTGATAGAAAAGGTGCACCAACTTCTGTGATGAAAGGTGTTGACCAAGGCATAATGGAGGCGTTGTCTTACATCGTGCTGCTACACATCATGTTGGATGTCATGGCCCTATGGAAGTGCAAGCTCATTCACGAGTAATGCTTGGCACAATTGATACCTTGGTTGCGGAGGGGTTCTTAGACAAATGAGACTCGTGAGACATTGAAGGCTTTGCTCGAGCTTTGGCATTGCATGGCTAGATGAGTTAATGTTGAAAGACCTCTACATGTTATCACTACAACCCTAAGGTGATTCCGACACGATCTCGACTACGTATGCTTCAGTTAATATGGTGGTTGAGAAAGCTCAAAGCATGTCGAAGAAGACGTTAAGAAGGCCCCTCACTAACCCTGCTCTTGCATGCAAATTTGTGTTGTCCAATCTGTTTAATCCACAACGGAATGTTTGTGAAAAAATGTTTTTTATATTGGAGAGAACAATGGCTTTTGTCCCACTTGCATCTGTAGCACGGTGGTGAGTATTCCAACAGTTGGAGGAATAATTTGATATGACAGATTCAAGAGCCAACCAAGGCTTCAATCAGCACTATCTCACACTGGTTCAACATCCCAATTGTATGGCAAGTCAAGTGATACTCCACTTGTATGGCAGGTTAACTATCTCCACTTGTACTACAATAGCAATGACACTCCTTGCCTACACCTCCGTGTACAACAACCCCCTTGTACAATACATCTAGGCTACAACTCCTAGTTACAACCTGTACACAAAACTTGACAAGCACAATCTACCAATCTACTTGCAACAATAACATCACAAAGAACACATACAACACATAGATGACAAATGAATCATCATTGTATTACTTTTGCCCGTATAGCATTAGCATTACACACCATTTGCACAGGCGATATACAATGATATACAAACAGACTCTACATGCATAGATGCTCTCCTGGCACTCAATACCCAGACTAATGAATGGGGGGTCATTTTTATCCTTGAGGGTTGGTAGTAAACAACTGTCACCTAAGACACCTCACCCTAACTACCCTCCATTCGTATATGCTTAACTACATACATTAGTCGTACATTACAATTTCAATTTATCAAATGATGATGTCATCACCCTTGACGTCAAACTACAAAATTGCATTTCATTTTCATTTACATTTCATGTACATTTTCATTTTACTTACATGTGTGCACATTTGCACTTATTTACACTATTTTTTTGAGGCTGGTCAAAACTAGCTCCTACATCTGCCCTCCCCTTTAGATTGGTCGATGTCCTTGTCGATGATTGCCTCTACTCCTGAAAACTCTAATTCTATTAGTGTTGAGGCGTGGGAACAGGTATACCTCCTAAATCCTAGATTTGCAACTCCAATGCCTTCATCTCTCCTTTCATTCTTTTGGCATTGGCCTCATATTGAGCCCATTGCACACATTCTACAAGACCTCTCCTTGCAGCTACTCCGACACCCTCTCATCGTGAGCGAGGTTCCAACTGCAACACGAGGTCATGTGGAACCTTTCTCTACTGCTGCTCCACCCAATGTATCCTCTCCACTATACTTGGTCGCTTCTGCATTCTGTCAACTTCTAGCAACTCCGACTACAACTAGTTTTTGTGATTGTACAGCTCTTGTCATACACGTCCTCTGCTTGTACGGCAGCTTATGTTTGCACCTGGCTTGTAATTTGTCGTTGACCATCGACTTGTATGGCACCTGGTTGCTCACTAACTTGTATGATGTTGCCGTATAGATGCTTCACTTGTAAGGCAGCATTTTTTCTCTCCATATGGATCTCGCCCTCCTCAACATCGGCTCATCACAACATACTTCACTAGCTCTGAAGGACCAGGTGACTCCGGACGGAAACACCCCACATCATCCAGTTCGGACGGAAGCAGGGTCACTAGACAACGCACCCACAGTTTGTCAGGTTCCGAACTAGCATTGGTCATAGTCATATCTTGGACTTCTTCAGCTCCAGTACTTCAGCCTCAACTGTTAGGAGAGATTAGTTTCTGGGGGGTCTTGGAGTGTGTCCCTCCTGGGCTGCTCCCTCCCCCCTCCTCTCTCTACGTTCTTCTTGGCGTGCACTCCTCTCTTCTGGATTGTAGTCCTCCCCCTTCTGCTCTCCCTTTTCTTTTCCCTTTCTCTTTGGCCCAGTTTTTGGGTTTCGTCTTGTATTTATCTTAGTTCTTTTCTTTATTGCACTTTTTAGCCTGCTAGTTGACAGTCATTATTGTCCTTCTTATAGTCCCTTGGGTCTTATTTTGGCCCACCGCGGACATTAATAATATTTCATTTTATTTCTCCTTATACAACCCTTTCACATAGGCCTTTCACTTGTATAGCATCACTACTAGAACAACAGTGTGTCGTATAGGTCACCTTCTTGAACAACACTCTCCTTGCATGACTTGTACGGCAGTCCACTTTGCAATTTACCCTTCTACAAGCACACCTGTGTCACGTTGTTGTACACCCTTAGCAATCTGCCTACTTGCTTGCAATTTATATGGCATTCGCTCCTTCCCCTCATTGTCAATGTGGATCAACCAAAACTTCTTCACGAATGCTTAGCGCAACTCATCCCAAGTCTGGTAGTCGCCCTTTGGCAATCTCATGTACCTATCCATTGTGATTTAAAAAAATGTATTAGGGAATAACCTCTGCCAATCTACATCATTATTTTACCCATTTGCTTTCCACATCATGAGGCAAATTTTCTAATGCCTAACTGGGTCCTCTATTTCCCCACCATGAAATATGGGACATATGCCAAAATTGGTCTTCGTTGTGATGGGTTGACTTGACATTGGCAGTGGTTGTGCACATGTCTCGCCTTCTTCAAGCATATCATCAAGTGCACCCCACCGAAATTGCTCGTGTCGGACTCCCATCCCACACACCATGAAAGGTGCCAACTTACAATTGCTCCAATGTCAAATTCTTGTCCTGCTCACCATCGAGCACACCAACCTGTAGTTGCTCTAGCGCCAAACTCCCATCTTGCACACTATCAAACACGCCATCTTGCATTTGCACTGATGTTGGACTCTTGTCTCGCTCACCATCGAACACATCAACATGCAATTGCTCCAACACCATCCATTCTTCGTCAACATGCAATTCCTCACAATTGCATAACTTGTCGCATGATTCTCCACCATTATCAGGTAACTCTTCATTGTCATCATGTAATTCACCACCGTCGAAATGCAACTCTCTACGCACAAACCCTTGCACGTCTACTCCATGTGTGTCCGCTTGAGCATCCACTTGCACATATGCTTCATGGTTCGGCCCTTTGTCAACGTCAACAAACAAGTCTGTGTCTTCATCTATTACGACCTCCAATCTACCCTCCCCTCGAGGGAAGCTACATCGTTCGTTGGCTGCATTGTAATCACCCCATTGTTGACATTTTGCACCTTCCATGTGATTTGCTTGTCACACCTCCACGTCACAAAGCTTGACCCAACTTTAAACAAGCAATGGCACCAAAATGTAGAAATGGAATACAACATACTGCAACATAATTCCATTACCACTTAAATGAACAAAACATACAATGCATATAATTTACAATGACAATGGATACACTACACACACATGTATCAGACGGCCTGGTCTGGTAGTCAAACAACCTTGCATAGCATTGGACAGCCTTGCATAGCAATTCAGATAGCCTTGCATAACAAGTCAGATGGTCTAACACAGCAGTTCAGATGGCTTGGCACAAGTATATCATGTCTCATTACACCCAACTTCTGCTACCATGTGCAATGCCAACGTACAATACCAACCTTCCCTACCAACCTTCAAATGAATGGAGGGGTCTTATTTATACAACTAAGGAGGTAGTTACATCCTCCAACTAACTACCCGACACCTCATCATTTTCTTAAATTACATTTGACATGCATTTGACTTACATTTACATTTCATGACTCACTTTATGACTTTATTAATTATATGTACACATTTTGTCAAACACTTTGCGTACAAACTACAAAATGACAACTTATTCACTGTTTATGCAGACATGTCAATTTGTCTGCCTATGTTGAAAAGTCTTTTGAGATGCTTGGCACTATCTATGCATTACAATGTGACTCTAGATTGTAATGTGGTACTTAATTGCTCAGCCAAGATTGATATGGGAATTTAACTTGAATGTTATGCTCAGAAATGAAAGTCTAACTTGGCTATACTAAGCATCAAACTTAACAAGAAAGGTGCTAATCCAATGAAAAGAACTATAATCACAACAGAGAAACTATAGAATACTGAAATTCAAAGAACACACAAATTACAAGCTTGGTCAATAGGCATACATACTCATATTGATATTATTACAATAGAAAAATGCCTCCACAGGATCTTCAGGCAACCATACTCTTGTAGTGGACCCCATCTCCAAGGTAGGTGCTGCTGTCCCATGGTGAGGAAGCTTAAACTAAGAACTCAGAAATGAAATAGATCTGAACTTTGTTGAACTATAAAAACTTATTACATAAAGTGTTATTGCTCTTGACCAACAATTACAAATCTCTCATGCTATATTGCTTTCTAACTAGCTAGCTGCTATCATAAGGAGCTTAAGACTTTATATAACATAACGGCTTTACAACCCTGAACTGCACCAGCAGCGCTCAAAGAAAACAATTGCATCAATATATTCCAACTTGGAATATGGACAAAAGAAAATCAAAACAATTCAACAGTTTTGGATCTCTGCAGTTTGAGAAGATCCTGATTAAGAAAAGCATTCTGGAAATAGCTTAGAGGAACAGCAAGTCAAAACTGATTAATTGTTTTCCAAATGCCATTTATGGCTTCTCAAATTTCCTAAAAATAGCTGCAGCAAAAACCAAATTGTAGAAGGAAGTAACACTTTATGGTGATCCCTTTTCACTTCAATTATCTCCAATAGAATCCAGATGACACACATGTCAGAAAGAAACCAAATTTGTTAAGGCGCATCTCCTTAAACTCGAAAAGAATTTCGTAGTTTCTAGACTCTGTAGAATTCCAAAGTTTCGGAAAATACAGTTTGCCATGATCTCAATCGTTTTTTCTTCTTGTTTCTAAATATAATTTAAACATTTTCAAAACAAGAAACAATTGTCAACATAAAAAAAAAAAAATACAAGAAAAACCATTCAATAATCTGTAAAATATTATATTCATTTATACAGTCTCGATTTATAATTAGGGTTAGATACGTGACAAAAAATGAGGCAAAAGGGTAACCAAAATGAATCATGATGAGGTATATAAGGGACTCATTAATCTCCTTTGCGAATACACAAGTATAAACTCTAGTCTTTTGAGCACACTCCCATGGTTGCCCTTGTGCTTCACTCTTGTCCTCTGCACCTCTCGGCGCTCTCCCCCACACTTCTGTTCAAGTAACTAGTTGCTCTATCTTGTCTTGTCCACAATCCATGTTGTGTTAGAAAATATAGCAAAATTATGTGCAAGCAGAAAAACACAATAACACAGGAAAAACAATAATACAGATTTTACGTGGAAAACCTGCAATGTGCAGGAAAAACCACAAGGCAATGGCAGCTTGATCTTTTATTGATTTTGGCAGAATTACATTCAATCAACATTTACATGCAAGGGGTCATTCCCCTTTTATAGTAAAAACAAACTGTTCGTTTCCTCTCCCAAATGAAGACTCCAAAAAACTGTTTGTTTTCTCTTCCAAAGGAAGAGTCCAAAAAATTGTTCGTTTCCTCTTCCAAAGGAAGACTCCAAAAAACTATTTGTTTCCTCTCCAAAAGGAAGACTCCAGAAAACTGTTTGTTTCCACTTTATAAGTTGCACCACCATGCACCTCTCTGCTGAAGGAACATTGGAGATCTCGATATTGACTTCACCTCCTAACTTCTCCCACTTGAACTCAATATACATGAATTATTTGCCTATGTTTTTCCATCCAAGTGCCAATTGCCCAATGTTGCTGCCTTGTTGGTTACGAATCTGCCACTAGGATAGGATTTTAATCTTATTGCGCCCTAGATTCGCCCAACAGATTGAAAGGCCGGAAGGAAGGGATGCCTTCCGTGCCAATCTCCGGAGAAGGCCGGCTCCTATGTTTTCTTAGTTGGGGGGTTTAGCTCAGAGTGCAGGAAAGAAATTATAAAATGCAGAAAGAAACATAAATATGCTTGTTTCGGGTGGGGAAGATAAGCAGCACAACAACTAACCAATCACTATTACCAACAACAATCAAAACAATGTATGCAGCAGAAACTATTAGTGTTATTCTATCCTATGTATCCTTTACTTTAGTATTCCAGATATACTTAATTACCAATACTGATATCCAGAAGTGCAGAATAGCAGTAATCAGAAATATAAGCAACATGAGGCAGAAATACTTAATAAAGGCAGCATACAAGACAAAGACAGCTAATAGAGCCAAATATACTTTGCATTCAAAAGCAAGTGCACAGCTACAGAAGTTCCTTAGCAATATATCCCCCTTCCACCCTTGTACAATGAAATGAGGCTGCTATTTATAGCAGAATAAACCCCCCCGATTACATTTTGGGCACAAAATCCCAGACCTGACAAAAGCTGACAAAAGCGGCAAAAAGCGGCTGATGTTTGACCTCTGCGGGCAAGGAGTGTACTTGCAGCAAGGTCCACCTAGAAACGTAGCAGCTCCGTGGCAATCCGGTAGGTGAGAAGTCGAGTCCGGTTAAATGGTGGTAGGTGCGGCACGATCTGGCACTTCACGCTCATCTACTCTGTACCCGGGTGGCACACCTTCTGTCACATCTTGACTCTTATCCCGAGACTGCACACTTGTCGGCATCTGAAACTGCTGATGAAAGAGGGGGGAGAATCAAACTTAGGAGTTCGTTCATTGTATTTTTATCCCGCCCGACAGCGCACAAAAATGAAGCGCAGTCAGACGACGCAAGCTGAAAACAGCGCAGTCGGGCGGGTTATGCCTTAGAAACTTTCCTGCAGTCCACCTCCTTCCAGTCTGATGGCGCAACAAAACGATTGCTCAATCAGGCGGGGCAGCGCACTCGGACGGGCCTTCATGCCTTAGAAACTTTTCAACCTTTTCTTTTCTTTCCGCCCGAAGGCGCACCAAGATGGGCGCGCGATCGGTGGCGCGAGGAGTCCGACACTTAGAAATATTTGCTGCTCTTCATGAAGGCCTCCCGACGCACAAATAGATGAGCGCCGCCCGACTTCGCTGCGAAGTCGGGCGGCTCAACTTAGAATATTTTGGCTGTTCTCAATATGACCGCCAAGGTGCGCACCGATCTCTGGGCGCCGTCCGACTTCTGCAAGTCGGTCGGCCCCAATTCTTAGTCAATTTTTGGTCTTTTTCTCACAAGACGACCGGTGCGCAAGAGATGAGAGCGCCGCCGACTGCTGCTTGCGATCGGCGGACTCCATACTTAGACAATTTTTAGGCAGATTTTCCCTCTTGCAAAAACACTAAAAACTTGAAATGAATGATGGGGAAATGAAATCTGATAGCTGAAGGGCAGAAAGGACATGGAGAAGAATGGGAAAGAAGAAAGAGGGGAGGTAAAGCAGCAAACTTACAAAATTTTCAAAATTTGGCACCCCGTGCAAAATGTGGCAACATTCCTGGCGGCTCGCGGGGTATCGAGCTCGCCTCGATGCAAGGAACCTAGCCTTTATCCTTTGGGCACAGAGTCCCTCCCGGACCCTGCATCTCTCTGCTGCTCTTGGTCGCTCTCAGCAGTCTCCTCTCCCGAATCTTCTTCTTCTTCACTCTCTGAGCCTGACTGCTCGGCGTCCTTGTCTTCCTCCTGTACAAGGCTCGACCCGCTCACGGACGTGCTCATAAGCAGTCTTAGCCTGAGCCCAGGCTGCTTCTTGGAAGGGCTCTAAGTCGCTGATATCCTTCAGCGCTTTTCTGAATGCCGCAACCTTGTGCTCGTCAATGGTGTGGTACCTTTCTCCGACTTCGTGGAGGCAGGCGTTGATTTTGCAGAGCTTGGACACCATCTGGGTTACCTGTGCCTCCTGCACTGGATCAGTCCAGCCATCAATCTCAGAAGTATCTGCCTCATATACCTGCCAGTTCTGCTTCACTTGCTCCAGAGGCAGAAATTCCTCATCTTTTACAAAGCTCGGGAATCCGAGCGTTGAAAGGGAGTCAAAAGGGACCAGGCAGATGTTCTTCTCATGGATCAATGCATCTAGCATCTTCCTGGCAGCTCTGATCTTTTCAGATTTTTCAAAATAATTTTGCAAGGTTATCCTTGCATCAGCCCAGTCTAGGGCAATCTGTGACATAGGTGGGAATTGGAAGCCCTTGCGCTCATACTCTTCAAGTTTTATTGCCAAGTCCAGCCATTGTCGTGCTTGACGTTCGGCTTCCTCTACCGCAGGCTTTCCCTCGGCAGAAACTTCTTGTATCTTGGAGATGAAATTGAGGACGGGTAGTGACCTGGCAACATTAGTCCTGCAACCCTTCAGCAGGCCGGCTCTCATCTCTTTGATCCTGTCCTTGGAGAAAGCAGCAGCCTGCGATGCCTTCTCTTCTAGCAGCGCCTGAGTCTGCTGAAGCTGATTTTGCAATTGAGCAACATGGATCAGTGCTGCCTTTTTATCTTCTGTTAATTGGTCAGCCACCGCCTTTTGGTCCGTCATCGCCTGCTGAGAGGCTGCAAGCTGATCCTTCAACTTCTTTACCTCTCCTTGAGCGGACTCCAGCTGAACCAGTGCCTTGGCCAGATCTTCCTCAAGCTGCCTCTTATCGTTCTGGAGCTCATACATCTGCTTGCTTGGCCTCAAGGCGCTTGACCAGAAGGTTGTCAGCCTTTCTGCGGATTCCGCCTATCTCATATTCCTCATTTATGTCATCAAAGCTCTTGTCCTTGGAGTGGTACTCGTAGTCTTCTTCTGTCATCTCCTGGATGGGCTTTTTGACCTTAGGCACTATTTTTTCTGTCCGGAGCACCCTTTTCTCCAGGTCGTATTTGACGCGCTTCTCAGGCATGGCGATTTCTTCCGCCCTCCTCTTTCTGACCTTCTGAAGAAAAGAAACAGAGCCCTGGGCGGCTTTTGCGGCTAGGGGCTGGTCATCAGTAATTTGCAGCTGTTTTTCGACCAGCTCCAGCTCTGCGAGCATGGGGTATGCCGAGACCAAATCCTGCTGCGGCATTTTTCCTGAAAATAATGAGGTGGGCGTTGCGCCAGAAGATACGGCCGCTCTTGAGGGCGACTGCGTTGAGGAGGCGGATGTGGGATTTGGAGGGCAGTTGCGGCGGCGGGTGAGCGGCGTGGGGATAGGGAACCTTCCTCGGCGCTAGCCGTAGGGGACAGACCTAGGGTTTGGCCCAGGGTCTGAAAAACGTTAGGGTTTTGGGCGTAGCGGCCAAAGGACGGTGGACTATGCTGGGTCTGCGTGACAGGAGACGGGGATGAAGCAGCCAGAATATGCCCGGATGTGGAAGATGAGGGCGTAACAGTAGGGGTTGCTAGGGTTTGTTGCAAAGGAGGAGAGGGCGTACCTGCGAGCTCCGCCTGAGCTGGCGTTCGAATGACTCCTGCAACCCAGGTTTCTGCTTCCCTCTGAGGGCTGTCCTCAATGGAGATTATGTTACTTGCAGCCGCGCCTGATCGTGGAGCCGTCGCTGTCTGCTGCACCACCTCCTTCTTGGGCCGCCTTTCTTTGGTCTTTTCGGACCTTTTCCTCTTTTTCTCCTTAGGCGCGGCAGTTTGCTCGGGGGGAGCGGAGGCGGTTGACGCGTCAGGGGCCGGGGCTCCCAAAGTAAACTCGTATTCAGGCTTTGTTGGGTCTGCGCCCCTTGTTTCTGCCTCACTGGCTGATTTCTCGGGCTCCCTCTCCGACTGAGACGACTTTTCAGGCGCTGAGGACAACATTGGGTCCACCCTCTTGCCTTTTGACGCTTTGCTGCTGGACGTCCCTCGTACAATCAAATGTTGGGGTGGAGGCTTTCTTTTATACCTTTTTGGGGCGCCTTGGGGGACGATACCACGGAACACGAGCGGCTGCCACTTGTCGAAGTATTTATCATATAAGACGGAAAACTCGTCATCAACGGACGTCTTTTTCTCTGATTTCTCGTGCCGCGTACGACACCTCATTATCCAACATTCCATGATTTTGTCTTTTGCCCAGCCAAGCGGCGCCACCTTCGCGAGCAGTCTTCTGAAGCCAGCTGATCCCACTTTGTGATCCTCATTGTGCTCGGGATCGTAGTCTGCTTCTACACAGTAAAAATCCTGCCATGGTGGCCACGACTGCATCTGCTCAATGTGCCATTCTAGATCCATTCCCCCTTATTACCCCTCTCTGACATGATCTCCTTCCGTGGGCAAATGTGCACGAACTTTCCCCTTACCCCAATAGGGTCATACTTCCAGCGTTGCGGCAACTGCACCAGGCCAAGGCTGAGGAGGGTTTGTTCTAGATATACATGCTGCCCAACCTCGTGAACCTCAACGTCTCCCCAGGTGAAAGGATAGTTGAAGATGGGGCTTTTCTTCTTCCCATGGCCGTACTCTTCCTCAACGCAATCCATTTGCCGCGCTGCCTCGAGGCCAAAGTGATATTCTGTACAGAAATATGGCAGCAGAAATGGTTTTCCTTTAAATCCAAAAACCCTAATGACGACGCCCTGAGTCAACCGAAAAGTATCCCCAAATTTGCTCTTTACCAGGTGCTTCGTCATAAAATAAGGAGGGCGATGCGCCCGGCCATTGAAGAGAGCCAGGGTAATGCCCAGAAATTTGAAATTGAAGTCGTAATACGACTCCCTTCTGTACAACAGGTCCGTCCATTCATACACTGGCAGCGGCGCGCCCTTCTCATCCACCTTCCGAACTTCAACGGTCTTCATCCTGTAGTGCATGTGATATAGGCACAACCATACGAGAAATGAACAGTGCCTGAATTCTGTTGTCTGCTTCTGCTGCAACTTCACAAGATTGGAATGGATGGCGTAGGCCACCCAGTCTGCCCAGTCGAAATAAATTGGGCGCCTCCCCCTTTTCAGGGCACTAGAGTCGTAGAACTCTCCATGCAGAATGCATTCGGCGAGGGCCAGCTGGTAGGGGTGCACCACCTCGTCAGTGCCGCAGCCCAGAACCCAGGCAAGTATGGTGTATATGTATTGGCTTTTGAACTGTGCCAAGGGTATCGGGCGCGACGGCCACCTTGAAGCTGGCAGTGGATGCTTTAGCTCTGAATTGAGGAAATCCCTCATCCACTTGGATTCGCCACCCCTAGCTGCCTGTTCGTCCAGGTTGATCTTCCTGAGTATGCCATTAGGGTCTGGCTCGATCCCTGGCGCGAAAGCTGGCTGGACGCTCTCCTTGAAGAGGGTAAACAACACTCTTCCCTGGCAGTCGCAGACCTGTCGGGTGGCCGGTTTGTAATATACTACGATCGACTCAACCAGCTCCGGGCAGTGGTGGACAGGAGGGCACAAGAACCAGTAAAGGTTCGACTTGTAAACAGCGCCGAAATGGTGCGAGGGCGAAACTTTATCGGACCAATCTTTTACAGTAACCCGCAGCTCTGTGAGGCTAATTGAATAATTGTCGTCTCTGTACTCGGCTAGGCGGTCTACGGGCGGCGGGGGAGGACCTTGCCTCCTGGCGCTTCTCGCCCTGGTTCTTCCCTTTTTCTCCTTCGGCGCTTCGCTCCCATGAGCGCTCGAGACAGTCTGCTCCTTGGATGCTTCTTCTGACGAGCTAGACTCCGCCTGCATAGGCGCTTTCCCTTTAGCTGCGCTCGGTTTCTCACTCATGGCGCTGAGAGTTACCAGAATTCACAGCTGAAACTTAGCAAAATTCGCAATTTCTCCTCTTTCACAGCGCAGCTCGAATTTCTTCAGCAACACTGATATTACTGAGTAAGTAAAATGCCTTTTCTACAAATGGGTAAAAGCAGCATTAATGGCGTTCGGCGAATTTAAAGTTTGTTGCTTGAAGTGGGTGAGTAGCGCCGTTATTCCTCGGCGGCCGCGCGTGGGATCCCCTGTTGGAAAGCGCGAACTGTACATCATTGGGCCCGGGTGCGCTTTTCATTTATGAAACCCACTTCGAAAATTGCGCAATCATTCCTTAAACTTTTCAAAACTCGTGCCTTTAATGACGTCATTGCCGCCAGCTGGGCACACGCTTCGAAGCATTTGACTCGACAAGCGTGCTGGGAAACCTTAGGTAAAACTTGTGATTTCTTTTATCTCCCCGACCAAGTGCGCTCAAAAAATGGGCGCCGTCCGACTTCGCACTATGAAACCCGCGCCCTTGGGAGGACGACACTTAGAAAAATTTCCAAATTATCACATGCCCCTGAGACGCGCCCGCCGGAGTGCGCAAATTTTAGTGCGCGCCGTCGGGCAGCGCAAGGAAAAATCGCGAAGTCGGGCGGGACACTTAGAAAATTTTTACACTTTTTTGCTTGTCCCCGTCCGCTGGCGCATTAAACAGGGCGCGCCGTCCGACTTCGCTGCGAAGTCGGGCGGCTTCCCAACACTTAGAAAATTTTGACCTTTTTCTCTTGCTTGCTGTGGCCCTGGAACCTCCCGACGTCGCAAAAATTTGAGGGCGACGCCCGACTTCGGGGCAATTTTTTGCGCCTTCGGACGACATTCCCTGCCTTAGTCATTTTTTGAACTGCCATGCACCTTTTTCCAAAACACTCGGCTCTCTTTTCCGGATTAAAGCAGGAAACTAACTGAACTGAAAGCAATATTTACATTCAGAAAAATAAATTGACACAGCGGAAAACAAAATATGTACAAGGGAAAACCTTTGACAACTTTCAGTGGTAGTAGGCTTTCAGATGAAAGCCATTAACAGGTATCGGGAGGGTCTGGCCCTCCATGTCTCTTAGCACAAACGCGTTGAACTGGTTCACTCGGACGACTTGGAAGGGGCCGTCCCAGAAGGCATCAAACTTGTCATGATTGCCTGGTTTGGCCTTGTATGAGTCCCATTTCAGCACTAAGTCCCCGATCTTGAAGACTCGGGCAGTGGTTCCCTTTGAAAACCAGTTCTGCGTTTTCTCAGCATGCTTGGTAAAGGCCTGATACGCCTTCTCTCTTTCCTCCTCCAGTTGCAGCAACTGAGCCAATCGGGCATCAACGGGGTCTTTGACACCTTTCTCATCTTCTAACAGCCAAAGTGCGGGCATCTCAATGTGTGTGGGCAAGACAACCTCTTTGCCGTACACGAGTGCATATGGCGACGTCTTGATGGACTTCTTGAAAGAGATACGGTCCGCCCATAGCGCTCGATCCAGAAGCAGATGCCACGATCTTTTGTTCCTTTCCACCGTCTTCTTTATAATCTTCAAAAGATTCTTGTTGGTGGACTCGGCTAGGCCGTTCCCCTGCGGATAGTAGTTCGAAGACATTTTGTGGTAAATGTCGTACTTGCTGGTGAACTCTGTGAGTACAGCGCCTACAAACCCTGGACCATTGTCTGTGACAATTGCCTCTGGAATCCCGAAACGGGTGATGAGGCTCTCTAGGAAACCAATGACCGTTTCCTGGTCGGCATGCTTTGTAGGCACTGCCTCGGCCCATCGGGTAAAGTAATCCGTGGCTGTTAGGATAAACTTATGCCCCGCCGAAGAGTTGGGCGTTATCGTCCCGATGAAGTCCAGACCCCACTGCTGAAATGGAGTCTCAGCTTGAATTGGCTGAAGGGGCATGGGTGCCTTCCGATTTCTGCCGGCGAACCTTTGGCATTTCTCACATTTTTGACAGACCGCATGCGCATCTGTGAAGAGGGTGGGCCAATAATAGCCCGCTCTGATAATTTTCAAGGCCGTCGGCCTTCCCGAATGGTGTCCTCCTGGCATCCCAGAATGGAATTCGCCGAGGACCTTCGGTTTGTCTGATTCTTTGACGCACCGCAACAGGATGCCGTCAATATTTCTGAAATACAGCCCCTCGGGGCGTAGTACATACTTCAAGGCATTAAGCCTAAACCTCCTTCTTTGTGAGGCGTTGAGATGATCTGGACATCTCCCAGTGCTGAAATACCACACTAGGTCATTCGTCCAATCACTCTCCTCTGATAAGGAGTTGGCAAGGTTGATTCCTGTCATTGGATCCTCCCACTGACAAGCAGAGAGTTCAGCCGCAGCACTTCGGGCCAATTCCTGGCATAGAGCCCGACCTCGGATTAGCTTGGTGGGTCGTACCTCTATGTCGAACTCCTGGATTTTGGCAATCCATCCTGCCCTCTTGTGACCAGGCTCCCCTTGGATGATGAAATTTCTGACGTCGGGGTGTATCACGAAGACAGTAATCCGGCTCTGAGAGACGAAGTGCTTGAACTTTCTCAAGGACCTCATAACTGCATGAACTTGCCGCTCAATAAAATTATACCTCTCTTCGTGCGGCTGGATCACTTGGCTTAAGAATGCTATCGGTCTCTCCTTGCCGTCGTCTCCCTTCTGAGTCAGAACTGCAGCGTAGCTTTCGGGTTCTCCCACCGCGTAAAGGATGAAGTCCTTGGAGTAATCTGGATTTATCAATACTGGTGCCTGGGCAATCCTGGCCTTGATCTCCTCGAAGGCTTTCTTCCTCTCTTCAGTCCAGACAAAGTCAGCATCCTTCTTCAAGAGCTCGGCCATGGGCTTGATCACTTGGGCAAAGTCAGGGACAAACTTCCTTACAAAGTTGATCTGTCCAAAAAATGACTGCAGCCCTTTCTTGTTGACCGGGATGGGCAAACGAAGAAGAGCCTCTGCTCTGTCGGGGTCAACTGCAAGGCCCTTCTCAGAAATAACATGGCCTAGCAGTTTACCCTCCTTCACCGCAAAGACTGACTTCTTTGGGTTGATGGATATGCCGAATTCACGACATCTTTCAAATACTTGCCGCAGATGGGAGGTGTGGTCTTCTCTTTTGTGCGAAAACACAGTCATGTCATCCAAGTAGATAACAATGATTTTATTGAGCAACTCACGGAACGCCAAGTCCATAGCTCTCTGGAACGTAGCCCCCGCATTGGAAAGACCGAAGGGCATGCGCTGATAGGCGAACGTCCCCCATTTGGTGGTGAACGCCGTCTTGTGCTGGTCCTCATCTTTTACCCAGATCTGATTATAGCCGGAGAACCCATCTAGGAGAGAGAATCTCTGAGCTCCTGCAACCACGTGAAGGATTTGATCAATTTGCGGGAGTGGATAGTGGTCCTTCAGCGAAGCCTGGTTGAGATTGCGAAAATCCACGCAGAGGCGAATGTCTCCATTCTTCTTCCTCACGGGAACCAGATTTGCGACCCAAGAGGAATGCTTGATAGGATAGATGATTTTTGCTTCCAGCATCTTCATGAGCTCGGCTTTCATCATGACCTCAATCTTCGGGTTCACCGCCCTTTGCTTCTGCCTGAAGGGCTTCACATGTTCTTCCAGCTCTATGGTGTGTTGGATCATCTCTCGGTCGTACCCCTTCAAGTCCTGGTAGCACCAGGCTACAATGTCTGGGTATTCCTTGCACAGGGCCCGAATCTGGTCCAGCTCCTCTGGAGTGCAATCTATGCCAACTTTAATCACTTTACCAGGTTCGAGCTCCAGGTCCATGTATTGCTTGGCATCCACCTTGATTCGGTGTGAGATAGCCCTATCGTTCTGATCAAACAGGCTCTCTAAGGTAATCAGTCCTTTTGGGACATGATTATTCTTTAACTGTATCAACCCCTCATATTGCTCGTCATCAGGGTCTCTACCTTCGATTGAACTAGCTTCATGTATCATAAAGGTGACGATATCCTCGTCACAATCGAACACCTGCCAGTGGGTGTCCTTATCAGGCACAGAAGGCCTGTAAATAGTACGAACCGGCTTCGGCTTCTGCATAGTGTCATCAGCCGGGACGTACCTGGCTCCAACAGACGCCAATATGTCAGCATGCTTATTCTTCTCGCGGGAGATGGCTTTGACATTCAAGGAGTCAAACGACTCCATCAGATCCCAGACACGGTTGCGGTACGCCTTGAGGTAATGCTTCTTGGAGGCGCACTTGTTCGTGATCTGGTTGCACACCAGCTCTGAGTCGCCAAAGATTTGCAGGTGCTTGATCCCGAGCCTCTCCGCCTTTTTTAAGCCTAAGCACAAGGCTTCGTACTCCGCCGCATTATTAGTGCAACTCCAGGCCAGCCTGTAACAGTAGTCTTTTTGGATACCAGATGGGGAGACCAGAAGGACTCCTGCCCCGGCGCCATTCTTGCATCGGGCGCCATCAAAGTACAGCTTCCACAGCTTATCGGGGGCAGGACCTATGTCCTTTTTGGCCGTCTGGTCGTGTCTCTCAGGCTGAGTGACGGAGTAGCAGCCTAGTTCTGTCTCGATCATGGCGTTGAAATCCAGCAAGGAGAACTCGTCCTCCACTTGCAGCTGCTCTAGGGTTTCTCCCACCAGGTCCACTTCTACCAGCTCCTCGGTCGTCAGATGAACCATGTCATTTTGCTGCTCTTCCCCGGGTATCTTCTCGACCAGAAAAGTGGAAGGTTTCTCATTATAAATTTTCAACCTCCTTCCTTTGAAAGGTACCTCCATATGTGAATAGTCCAACGACAAATATCCACCCAGCTTGGCAGTGAACTCCCTTGAGAGACACATGCCGAAGTAGGGTTCCAAGTCAACCACTACGACCTCTTGGATGACCACGATGTCAAGCGCTTTATGCAGCCGGATGGGGATGTCTTTGATGACGCCAACTGTCTTCACAGGAGTGCCGTCCAACTGTAGAACACCTTGGCTGCTCCTCGTGTATTCCATACCAATTTCCTCGCAGACAGCCCTTGGCATGACAGTAGTCGAAGCACCGGAGTCCACCATGCAGTTATGCACTATGTGGCCTTCCATCCGCAAAGATAGATAAAAAGGCGGCGGTCTGTTCTTTCCGGTAGCAGAAGTCGTCAAGGGCTGAGCTAACACAGCAGGCTGCGGTGGCTTTCCACCTTTTACATTCTTTAGGGATTCTTGCAACAAATCCACCTGACCTGGGAGCTGAAGGGCATCATACATGCTTATTTTTGTCGGGGTCTTCTTGAGCTCATCAACTATGTTGTAGGTTGAAGTACCGGCCCCTTCCGCTTCCTTTGCTGGCTCATACTTGGTGCGGTACTGCTGCGTGGCCTCAACCCTCTGTCTCTTTGTCAGCGACGGGTACCTCAACTTCTCTTGAGCTTGCTCTTTTGTTTCGGCCGGAGGTTGAGTCGCTGGAGCCTTGACTACTGGAACCCTGGCTACTGGAGCCTTGAGCGCCGGGGGCTTTTCTTTGGCAGTCGGAGGTAAAGGTGGCTTATCAGGAGCTGCCACAGCAGGCTGCGTCCTCTCCCTTCTTGTATACACCTTTAACGGCTTTATCTGGGCCGGGGTGGCCTCAATTGGCTTTTTCCCCTCCTTGGTCAAGAGTGACACAGGATCTTCTTCGGGAACTGCAAAGTTACTCTCCTCATCCCGGATCATGTATGCTTCGTCCTCTATGACGCTACCCGCAAGGGTCTGAATATAATGTTGATGTAGCGTGCAACTGTCTTCCCCATGGGGGTCATTGCAAGTGGAGCACCAGTTCACGCGGTCAGAAGTGCCAGTTTGAGCATTGCCGGCAACATTTCTTGCTGGAGGCCTTTGCGCTTGAGCCGCTTGATCTCTTGTCAGTGCGGGAGGAGGATATGGCCTCCTCGGAACAAACTCCATCTGAGCCTGTTTCTTCTTCATGATTGTCATGTCATTAGAGATTGTCTGGTAACCAGAGGCAAGGGCCCGTACTTCCTGAAGGATCTTATTTTGTATATCATTATCAGCTGGAGCTGGTCGGGCCTGCGGAGGTAATGCAGCTAAAGGTGGTGGAGCAGGCAATGCCTGGTACTGAGGAGGAGCAGGAAGTGTTGGATATTGCGGAGGAGGTGGATTAGGACGATGTATTTGAGGCGGACCATATGGGTCTATGACTGGTGCAGGATTCCACGGCTGATGGGGGTACGGATTGGATGAGGATGGCGCCCCACCAGACGCGGGCGGATATTGGGACTGAGGAAAATCCGGATAGATTGGGGGCTGCATTTTATGAGGGAGCCTGCCTATGGCAATCATATCCAGTTTTGCCTGTTGAGCAGCCTCATACAATGCGGGGAAAGTATTTACACGGGCCAACTTAATGACCAAGCAAATATCCGAATTGAAAGCTCTGAGGTAGTAGTGAGCAGCCTGTCCCTCAGGAGGACGTAGCTCCGGGGGTACTCTCTTCCAGGATCTTGCGAACCTCACGTTGAAGTCCGATATCTCCTCTTGCGGATGGCGCTGAATGCTTTGAAATTGGTGCAGCAATGAGGAGGGATCAGCGGATTCATTGAATCCCTTAACTAGCCTGCCGGCCAGCTGGGCCCATCCCGTGATAGTCCCCTCCGGCAAGGATCTCCACCAGTAGAGAAGTTTCCCTCGCAGGGAGAGAGCTAACAGCCGGGTTTTCACGCTCTCATTTGTGATAGAGTGCAGCGCAGCCAAGGCCAGAATGTCTTGGATATGCTCATATGCTGTCTTCCCGGTGCCGTCATATGTAGGAATGGATTTTAAGGCAGCAGGCGGAACAACCTCTTGTCCAGCTAGAGCGAGGGGTCCCGTGGAATTCACATCCGGGAAGAGGTCATTAGCATTGGCCATGTCTTCTTCCTCTTCTTCGAGCTGGTCGGTGGTGTAGTCGGTATCAGTACTGTCCGAAGTTGTAGGTTGTTCTTCAACTTCGGCCTCTTCAACTTCTTCGACTTCTTCCACCTCTTCAATTTAAGCTTCAGATTCGTGCTCGAATCTATCGTCCTGGTGAGCTTGATAATCAGCCAGCCTCGGGCGCTCTCCAGCAGCGTTGATGTCGATCTCGTAAAAATCAGGCTGTTGTCCCGAATTCCTAGCTCTCCATCTTCTTGTATGCATGAAGGCGCTCTTGATATTGGACCAGTCTTACAGACTCAGAGGATACTCAGGTTCAACAGAGTCGCCAGGTGTTCTGATTTAACAGCAATGAAGCGAACACCGATGCTTCGATTCTGTTTTGGGGTGGGAAACTTTCGTGTCCCACCGGGCGTGCCAGAGAAACTGTTGGTTACGAATCTGCCACTAGGATAGGATTTTAATCTTATTGCGCCCTAGATTCGCCCAGCAGATTGAAAGGCCGGAAGGAAGGGATGCCTTCCGTGCCAATCTCCGGAGAAGGCCGACTCCTATGTTTTCTTAGTTGGGGGTTTAGCTCAGAGTGCAGGAAAGAAATTATAAAATGCAGAAAGAAACATAAATATGCTTGTTTCGGGTGGGGAAGATAAGCAACACAACAACTAACCAATCACTATTACCAACAACAATCAAAACAATGTATGCAACAGAAACTATTAGTGTTATTCTATCCTATGTATCCTTTACTTCAGTATTCCAGATATACTCAATTACCAATACTGATATCCAGAAGTGCAGAATAGCAGTAATCAGAAATATAAGCAACATGAGGCAGAAATACTTAATAAAGGCAGCATACAAGACAAAGACAGCTAATAGAGCCAAATATACTTTGCATTCAAAAGCAAGTGCACAGCTACAGAAGTTCCTTAGCAATATATCCCCCTTCCACCCTTGTACAATGAAATGAGGCTGCTATTTATAGCAGAATAAACCCCTCCCGATTACATTTTGGGCACAAAATCCCAAACCTAACAAAAGCGACTGATGTTTGACCTCTGCGGGCAAGGAGTGTACTTGCAGCAAGGTCCACCTAGAAACGTAGCAGCTCCGTGGCAATCCGGTAGGCGAGAAGTCGAGTCCGGTTAAATGGTGGTAGGTGCGGCACGATTTGGCACTTCACGCTCATCTACTCTGTACCTGGGTGGCACACCTTCTGTCACATCTTGACTCTTATCCCGAGACTGCACACTTGTCAGCATCTGAAACTGCTGATGAAAGAGGGGGGAGAATCAAACTTAGAAGTTCATTCATTGTCTTCTTATCCCGCCCGACAACGCACAAAAATGGAGCACAGTCGGACAGCGCAAGCTGAAAATAGCGCAGTCGGGCGGGTCATGCCTTAGAAACTTTTCTGCAGTCCACTCCTTCCAGTCTGATGGCGCAGCAAAATGGTTGCGCAGTCGGGCGGGGCAGCGCACTCGGACGGGCCTTCATGCCTTAGAAACTTTCCTGCCCTTCTTCTTCTCTTTCCGCCCGAGGGCGCACCAAGATGGGCGCGCAGTCGGACGGCGCGGCGCAGTCGGACGGAGTCCGACACTTAGCCAATTTTGCTGCTCTTCCATGAAAGGCCTCCCGACGGCGCACAAATAGATGAGCGCCGCCCGACTTCGCTGCGAAGTCGGGCGGCCTCACACTTAGAATATTTTGGGCTGTCTTCTCACATTGACCGCCAAGGTGCGCACCGAACCCCGGGCGCCGTCCGACTTCGCTGCGAAGTCGGGCGGCCCCAGTACTTAGCCAATTTTTGGGCTTTTTCTCCATAAGACCGCCCAGGTGCGCAAAAGATGATGAGCGCCGCCCGACTGCGCTGCGCAGTCGGGCGGACTCCATACTTAGACAATTTTTAGGCAGATTTTCCCACTTGCAAAAACACTAAGAAACATGAAATGAAAGATGGGGAAATGAAATCTGACAGCTCAAGGGCAGAAAGGGCATGGAGAAGAATGGGAAAGAAGAAAGAGGGGAGGTAAAGCAGCAAACTTACAAAATTTTCAAAATTTGGCACCCCGTGCAAAATGTGGCAACACTGCCCTTATCACATTTTCAGCAGGCCCAGAGAAGTTCTGCACCACTCAAACTTCTCTGTCTTGACCGGCTTAGTAAGCATATCTGCAGGATTCACTTCAGTGTCGATTTTCTGCAACAGGATCCTAACTTCTTCCACCACATTTCTTATAAAGTGGTACTTAACATCAATGTGTTTCGTGCAATCATGGAATGTTGGGTTCTTCACTAGCTGAATAGCACTTTAGCTATTACAATGCAACGTAATTTTCCCCTGCATTACCTTGAAGTCACCCAACAGTCGCTCTAGCCAAATTGCCTCTTTGCTGGCATGAGTCACTGTAGTATATTCTGCTTCAGTGGTTGATAAAGCCACCACAGACTGCAATTTAAAAGCCCAACTCACAGCTCCACCAGCAAGAGTGAAAGTATATCCTGTAGTGGACTTTCTCCCATCTCTATCTCCCCCATAATCAGAATCCACAAAACCTTTTACTTGTAAACTATCTGATCCATAGTAAATAGCAGCATCTGAAGTGCCTCTTAAATATCTGAATATCCACTTCACTGCCATCCAATGCTCCTTACTAGGATTTGCCATGTACCAACTGACTACTCCCACTGCTTGGGCAATATCCGATCTGGTGCTCACCATGGCATACATGAGGCTTCCTACTGCTGATGAATACGGTACACGAGACATGTTTGTCTTCTCTACTTTTGTTCTAGGACATTGGTTGGAAGACAACTTTAAGTGTGAAAGAATTGGGATACTAACTGGTTTTGCATTCTGCATATTGAAGCACTGTAGAATCTTTTCTATATATGACTTTTGACTTAACTAGATCTTTCTTCCTTTTCTGTCCTCGTGTATCTTCATCCCTAAAATTTGGTTTGCTGCTCCTAAATCCTTCATTTCAAATGTCTTAGCCAATTGAGCCTTAAGACCAATGATTTTCTTCATGTTGGGGCCTGCAACTAGCATCTCATCAACATACAACAGCAAAATTATAAAACTGCCATCATTAAACCTCTTATAGTATGCACAATGGTCAGCTTCACTCTTGCTGAAACCTTGGCTCTTCATGAAGGTGTCAATTTTTTGTACCACATCCTTGGCACTTGTTTCAACCCATACAGAGATTTCTTCAGTCTGCAAACCAAATGCTCTTTGCCTCTTTCTTCATAGCCCTTAGGCTGATCCATATAAATCTCCTCCTCAAGATCACCATGCAAGAAAGCAGTCTTTACGTCAAGCTGCTTCAGTTCTAAATCCTATGCTGCTACAAGTGCAAGTAAAACTCTAACAATAGTCATCTTCACAACTGGAGAAAAAATTTCATTGAAGTCTATACCTGACTTTTGCACATAGCCTTTAGCAACCAAGCAAGCTTTATAGCGTTCCAACAACCCATCGCTGTTTTTCTTTACTTTGTAAACCCACTTGTTTCTAACAGCCTTTCTTCCAGGTGGGAGATCCACAAGTTCCAACATTTTATTCTTGTGAAGTGCCTCGATTTCCTCCTTCTCAGACTCTCTAGCTTCCTGAAATGAACTAGGCTCACCATCATCAGTTAACAAAGCAAAAGAGGACTGATAAACATGAGAATACCTTTTCGGACACTTTTGTGGACGTGTAGATCTTCTAACCCAATGATTTGTTGATTGTGGCTCTCGGTCTTGTGACTATTGTGGCTGCTCTACTTGCTGTTCTACTTGTTGTTTTGCATGCTAGTCAAAAAATTCAGCATGCTGTTCAAAAATTTCAGCATGCTGATTTTCATTTTCATCTTCGTTCATGTCTACTTCAACTGGTACAACATTAGGTATTTGCTGTACCTCCTTCCTTTGCATTGATTTTTCATCCAAAATAACATCTCGGCTAATAATTACCTTTTGGGCAATAGGATCCCACAGTCTATACCCCTAACTGCATCTCCATAGCCGAGAAAAACACATTTGCTTGACTTTGGGTCGAGTTTGGACCTTTTTTCTTTAGGCACATGGGCAAATGCATCACAGCCAAAGGTACGCAAATGAGAGTAATTAAATGGTTTACCACACCAAACCTCCTCTGGAATCTGTCCATCCAACGCAGTTGTAGGTGACCTGTTAATGAGGTAAACAGTTGTATTAACAGCCTCTGCCCAGAACCTTTTATCCAACATGGATGCGTTGAGCATGCTTCTTGCACGTTCCATGATTGTTCGATTCATCCGCTTAGCCACACCATTTTGTTGTGGAGTATATGGTACAGTCTTCTGGTGCTTAATTCCTTATTGCATACAAAATTTTTCAAATTCCTTGGAGCAATATTCACCCCAATTATCTGACCTAAGACATAAAACAGGCTTGCCCAAACTTTTCTCTACTCGAGTTTTGAACTCTTTAAATTCATGCAAAGCTTCTGACTTCTTTAGAAAATAAGCCCACACTCTCCTAGAATAATCATCTATAAAATTCAAAAAATAGATGGCACCATTTAAGGACTGAGTGGGGACTGGTCCAAATATATCCGAATGTATAAGTTGCAGAAAATCAGAACTCTTACCAGGGCTTGCAATAAACCGAACCCTCTTTTGTTTACCAAAAATACAGTGCTCACACAAGTCTTAATTGCAATACTTAATCCCAAAAAGCATACCTCTGACATTCAGAAATTTCAGACCTTTTTCACTCATATGGCCTTAGCGTTGATGCCATAGCATTATTGCATCCTGAACAGAAGTTGATGTTGCTACATGGTTTGTCACCGTATCACCGCATAAACGATATAGGGTCCCATAAGATTCTCCCTTTGCTACTACAATAGCACCTCTGGTTATTTTGCAATAGTTGTCACCGAAAGTGACATAATACCCTAGCTTATCCATCATCTTGATTAAGAGCAAATTCTTCCTCAAATCTAGCACATGTTGTATATCACATAACATCCTTTCTCTACCATCGTCCAGCTTGATCCTTATGTCCCCTCTTCCCACAATTTCTAAAGGGTGATCATCACCCAAGTAGACCTTCCCACCACTATATGGCTGATATTTGTCAAACCAGTCTTTGTGAGGAGACATGTGGAAAGATGCACCCAAGTCTAAAACCCAGGTATATAAAACAAATCTGTTGTTGTTGATACAAAAAGCCTCACATGTTGTCGTCTCTTCGGAATTTACTGTACTGGCCTCAACTGATGGCTGAAATTGCTTTTCACCATTTTTTTCCTTTTTTAACTGCCAACAATCCTTCTTTGAGTGCCCTAGCTTCCCACAATGCCAACACTTCCCTTTCAGCTTGTGTCCTTTAGACTTAGATCTAGACTGTGATCTACTTTGTTGACTCTTCTCGAAAGATAGACCTCTCACAGCTAGGGCTTCATTGGTTGAGGGTTCCAAAGACGTTTTCCGCCTCAACTCTTCTACCAACAAAGCGGCTACCACATCATCAAAAGTTAGAGCTCCTGATGATGAACTATTGATGGTCATCACCAAATGATCCCAAGTCTCCGGGAGGGAACAAAGTAGGGTGATAGCTCTGTCCTCATCCTCCATCTTCACATTAACTGAAACCAGTTTACTGATAAGGGTATTAAACTCATCCAGGTGATCTGCCACAGATGAACCCTTCTTCATCCCTAGGCTATAGAGTTGTTTTTCAGAAAAGCCTTATTTGTTGCAGATTTCGTCTCATACAACTTTTCAAGCTTCTTCCAAAGGGCTTCCACGGTTTTTTCTTCAACAACATTGAACAAGACGGAGTCCGCTAGGCATAGACGGATTGTAGAAACCGCCTTCCTATCCAGCGTTGCCCACTCCTCATCTTTCATGTTGCTTGGTTTACTCGCGACCCCTTTCAAGGCTAGGGCTTAATCATTTTGAACCAACAAATCCTCCACCTTCATCTTCCATAGGGCGAAGTTCCTGCCATCAATCTTTTCAATCTCAAACTTGGTTACACTTCTAGTCATTATTGCATCTCCCACTCGCACAAAACCCTAGGCTCTGATACCAAATGTTAGAAAATATAGCAAAATTATGTGCAAGCAGAAAAACACAATAACACAAGAAAAATAGTAACACAAATTTTACATGGAAAACCTGCAATGTGCAGGAAAAACCACGGGGCAATGGCAGCTTGATATTTTATTGATTTTGGTAGAATTACATTCAATCAACATTTACATGCAAGGGGTCATTCCCCTTTTATAGAAAAAACAAATTGTTCGTTTCCTCTCCCAAAGGAAGACTCCAAAAAACTGTTCGTTTTCTCTTCCAAAGGAAGACTCCAAAAAACTGTTTGTTTCCTCTTCCAAAGGAAGACTCCAAAAAACTGTTTGTTTCCTCTCCCAAAAGAAGACTCCAGAAAACTGTTTGTTTTCTCTTTATAAGCTGCACCACCATGCACCTCTCTGCTGAAGAACATTGGAGATTTGGATATTGACTTCACCTCCTAACATGTTGGTGCTGCTCCACCAGTTTTGCAAATGTTCTCCTCGGCCCAACCTCTGTCTGCACATTGCACCTCGACTTGCACATTGTCCTTCGTCATCAAAAACAGCGTTTGCAACCTTTCTTCACATCCCTCATCTAAACTTCCCTCTTGAGTGTTCTACACTCGTTCAACTTCCGATTTGTGTATCTCCTTGAAAACAAGCTCCATCAACACTTTAACAGTTTGGACGTCACCAACTCTGTCATCATGCAACTCTTCATTGTCGACATACAACTCCTCACGGCCAACATGCAACTCTCCTGCACACATCACTCATCCAGAATACCCGTACTTTCTATTGCCCAATCCTCAAGCTTCTTCTCGTCAGTTGTCCACTTGTCCTACTGTATCCACGTCTCCCACATCCTCACATCACGTTATCTGTCATCCACCTCTCCTGTCTTCTGCCTACGTGGTCACTAGTTCGAACTTTGGAAGGCAATGGCACTAAATGTAGCACATCAGTGGCTTTCTGCAATTGAAGGAACAAAGAATGAAGAATGATAGGAAGAATCAACAACACATCACAAACGCTTGACATCAACATGCAAATCTGGTAACACCCACGAATGTCTTGGAACTCATCCTCAAACAGCCATACACATTACAATACAATAATAACTATGCCTCGATGTCCCTGCACACAACGTAGATTGGATGACCTTGCAAAAGAGTCAGACGGCCTGGTTTAGCATCAGACAATCTAGTTTAGTAGTCCAAACAGCCCAATCCAACTAACTACCTCACACCTCATCATTTCTTGAATTACATTCAACATTCATTTGACTTTATTTACATTCCATGACTTTATTAATTATACATACAATATTTCATCAAACATTTTTCATACACAACAAAACAACACAAAATGACAAAACCATTACATAACAAAATTCTTGTGTGCGCACTTGACTCTATGCACTTCATTAACTCCAATGTGGCACTCGAGATGGCAAGACATCCAAACTAGCGCCTACAAGCATTGGTATTGGTTGTAGTTTTTCCATTTCATGGGAAACATTTTGCATTTGAAAGCAGTCATTAGTTCTTCATTGTTGCCATGTATTTCCGCTTAGGGTGAAATGAACAATAGTAATAAGAAAGCTTCACTACATGCTTAAAACCATTCATACAATGAGAACCATTTTGGCAAAGGCAATCCACGTGTTTCAGATTCTTCCTAGCCATGGTCTCCTAATTGTTTTTTAGTCTGGCTCTAATTTATTTATTTTTTTCTAGGGAGAAAGTTTCACAGCACTGAGATTGTGGATTTGACATTACTTGATTTCATTTGTGTGGTGATTGGCAGACTGATTACATAATGCTGATTTGTGTGCCAAAATTCAGTTTGAAAGCCTATACGAGGTCATTCAATGTTAGCACCGATTGCTAGTTTTGATGCTTCATTAGAGGTATTCATTGATGTGCTTATATCCAGTTTCCATATTCAACTTGCATTCAGATTGAACTTCATCTGGCCCAGTTGTTAAGTAGATATCAATTTTTTTGATTGACCTTTTGGGGACCAAAAGCCTCACACTTGGGAGGTGTGATCAAGATTGAAGGTTGATCAAATAGGAAAGTTTCTATTTTCAGATTTGAAGAGAAATGGGAAAATAAAAGGTCACTGGAGAAGAAGTTGAAGAGGAAAGGGCATGACTTTTGACCTTCCATGCCCTCCTTTGCTTCCCCCTTGTTGGAAAAGCATAAATAGGGGATGTTGCTACATTTTCTAGCCATTGGCAAGGTAGGAACTTTTGGGAGTAATTTGGAGTTGTATGAGCTTTTGTGTGCTCTCCTCTTTTTCTCTAGGAGAGACTTTGTTCAGCTCATGCATGTTGTACTCTCAATTGCATTTCAATAATATAAGCTGCAGCAGCATATTATTGTGGGTTTTCTTCCCCTAGAGGGTTTTCCCCATATAAATCATGGTGTCCTCGTTGTTTCACTGGGTTTGGTTTCCTTTCCATTAGCTGTTTTAATTCATTGCTCTTTTCCCTATGCAATTTCCAGTTATGTTTGCCCTTGTTTTGATGCACTGATCAAAGTTTTTTGTGTTGTCTTTGTATGAAGAGAGATCTATGTGAGTGAGCCAATTGAGTGGCTGCCACGGATCATGATATGTTTGTCAATACAAGGTAACTTGTTATGCACACAAAATCTTGATGATGGATACTCTATTTTTTTCAACTTTATGTTCAATATGATGCCCAACCTCCAACTAGTTTTGGCTGTTGAAAATTCTCAAAAAAACAAATAAATTCATCCTATCGCAATTTGTTCTAAACAATCACACATACATTTAGAATGATGTTTGGTATTGCCCGTCACGTTTATCTTTCCAATGTTGACCTTTTAATTGTTATTCATCAGCAAACAAATACAATGAGGCATAAACCTCAATCCAGACACTGCCATTCAACATATATTGTGATTCATCACACCTAGCATTGCAATTGCAAGCTCAAGCATATTTCTGCCATTGTCTCAATTTGATGATCACCTACATAATGTGCGAGTTTGATATCTCATTTTGCTTTGACAAAAGAATGTAGTGCGGCATCAACCTAAACACATACATGGACATTCAACATTTATTGTGATCTGACATTCCTAATGTTGTGACAAGCTTAAGCATATCCACTATCACCATCACAATTTGATCACGCCATAAAATAAGCACTGTGTCTGTCTGCTATCTCATTTTGTTTTCCTAGGGTCCTCCATGTTATATTGAGTCTACTAAATCAAATTGATTCTTAATTTTCTTTGACTAAAATGACAGTTAAATAAATCCTCCACCCAAGGCCTTATTCCTGCTATGCAATGAACGAGGTTAAGATGTCCATTGGTGCAATAGATGGATATGACACATCCTCAGGCACATTGATCCTCTAGATTTCATAAATAATAATCAATGCATATTCAAAAGAATCCATTCTGGAAGCATCCATTCATGGCTTTGATAACCAAGACGCAAAAAAATTCAGGAAGTTACTTTCTCTTTTCCACTATGCAATGGACTATATTGATCTCACATTTTTACTCCTCAATGATGATTGAAGAATCCACATTCATTATATGTTTACATAAATCCTCAATGATATCATCTCAGAATACCAAAAGCACAATTCATGCCAATATTCTCCACAAGAAGTATCATCTCCATGCCTTAGGGATTAAATTTATCTAATATCATCTTAGGGAAGGTTGATCAAACATAAAGGTAAAGATAGTATAGATGAAATGAGAACTATTACGACAATTATATTCAGACTAGGTCTATAAACACATGCCAAGGAATTGCTAGTTAGTAATGAAATGCCTATAATGTAATAAGCATCCAAAATCATGCAAATGATTAATACCTCTGATACGAAAATCGACAAAAAATCGCCAAAATCGCGAGTTAATCGTGAGTCATTTGCGAAACGAGTGACCCGGCAACTTATTGCGAGTCTAGCGATTTTTTGACGATTTTTTCAAATAATCGTCAAATATCGGAATAGGCAATTTCTTCAAAAAATCGTCAAAAAATCGGCGGCAGCTGCGCGGGTAGAGGCTGCGGCCGATAAATAGAAAAAAACAAAATTTATTATAAGCAATAAATTTTCAGACATTAAAACAGCTTCCAGAATGTTGCTACCTTATCTAAGCTTGCTAGCCAATAAAACCGCTTCCAAAATGTTGCTGGTTTTGCTGTTGAGGTTTTGGGGAGCACGCGAGGGCGCTGCCCCTCGACCCCGCAAGGGACACTGTCCCTTGACCCTGCAAGGGGGCTCCCGCCCCCTTGACCCCCGACACAGGTGGCGACGGGCGTTGCCCATCATGTTCATGATGTTCATGATGTGAGAGTTGAAGCATATGTGCATAGGGCATGATGCAATCCAGTCTTGTATGCAGCCATGAAGGATATTCTGCCTAGGGTTTGCAGGTTGCAGATTGCAATGCTAAAACTGTAATTGTGAACTGTAAATGCCATTGTTAATATAAAACTACCTGTATTTACTGTTATCTAATATCTACCATTGCTGCTGCTATTGTCATTGTTGCTTCTATTGTTGTTATTGCTGCTGTTATTATTGCTGTTATTGCTGTTGTTATTGCTGTTATTGCTGCTGTTGTTATTGCTGTTGTTAGGACAAGAGAGACTAGGGCTAATGTTAGGACAAGGGGCAAAGGAAGACAATAGATAGTGGGCCTATTGAGGCATTTTGAGTCTTGACACATTTTGTAATTTGTACCTTTTCATATTATAAGCAATACAGGATGTGTTTTGTGAACTTTTGTCACTTTCATGTGTACTAAAAGCTTGAGCCTTTTATGATGTCTTGACTTGAATTGTTGCTTTTATTGCAATATTTGATTTGCATAGTGTTAATTCATTGTAATATGCATGAAAAAAATAAAAATAAAAATAAATCGTTTTCTTCGTTTTTTTTTTCAGATTTTTTGCCGATTTTTTCCCAGCCGATTTACTACCCGATTCCGATTTTCCCTACTATGACTAATACATTACATTGAATATTATTAATTATGCATTTAGGATCGTATCATACCCTAGCTAGCCTTAATGGAGATGCCTAACTCTATTTCTTAGGAAAGTCATTAATTATAGGTGCAGGGGTTGAAGGGAGATTACAAAGATTGATCGTTTCGTTTTTCTGTCCTTTCTTACAGAATGGAAACATCAAGAGATCTAAAAATGTAGTCAGTATTTATGAAGATGGGGGAGGTATGTTAGAGACTACCCTCTAACAAGATAATACTATCAATGTCCAAATGACCAAAATAGGTCGATGAAACTCATTATTACAATGTGATGAAGCAGTCAAAAAGTACTAACAAGATAAACCAAAGTAAAAAACTAAAGAAGGAAAGTACACTAAAGTAAAATCATTGTACAACACCCAATCTCAGCATCATTGACCAGAATCACAAAATGTCAAAACCTAAAAACTGTTAGTAGGAAGGAAATGAGGGAAACGACCACCAAGGAAAGCCCAAGTGGATTCAAGTACTAAATGTAACCAGCAAGAGAATGCAAAGTAGAAACAATGTCGTCGTCATCACCAACTATCCCAAAAGAGCCAGCTCAAGATCTAATGATGCTCCTAAAGGAATGGCCAAGTGTAATGAGGCTTGATGGATAATCTTCGGAGTGCATAAATTCAAACCCTTCAAAACTCTCCTAGCATCTATAATGGAGGAACCAGTAGCAAAAGGACAAGAAACTGGTAACTTGCATCTGTACACAGCTCCTAAGCAAGTGATAGGTGGCCAAGATCTGATGTTAGAGAGCATAGTCCCATCCTGCCACATGCAAGAAGGCACCACAACCCTAATATCTGATCTCGCATGGGAACAAGGATGCAAAAATTTTGTCATTATCATTTCAGAGAGTTCTAACCTCGCATGAACACCTATTGCTCATAGCGGCAAAGATGAGGTGAAATAATAAGGCGATTAATCAAGTGGTAGTTGGTCTCTCTTGTAATACCTAATGCCAAAGAGTGATAGTTTCATGAAGGTCCAAAGCCAAGCATCTCTAATCTAGATAAGGAAAAATACGTCACAATCAATCCACATGAGTCTCTTTACAAGCAATAGTACCTCCCCCAAATCTCGTACTTGATGTAGAGATTGGATTTAGCCTTAAGGCCCTAAATATATGTTCATATAAGAGCCACTAGACTTTGAATCTCACTTAGGATCTATGATTGTGGCTAAACTATCGTGTTTCACTTCTATTATAAACCCTTTCATTTAGAAACGTTGGTTATATTTTGAGCACAATACATCATTTTACCTCCAATTCCTTCACCAAAGAATATTAGCCCAAGCCATTAATAAATAATTTCAAAGCATTCCTAGGATCTAAGTTCTAATTTACAATAATTCATGCAAACAATACTTCCCATCTTGAGGACAATCACATAAAAGCATCATCCTCTCTTTTTGTATATATCTTGTCTATATTCTTCTTTTATTGAGAGCTTTTCGATGATGAACTTTTGCTGATGAACTTTTGCTTTAGCTTAGGCTTTGTGGACTGAGCGCATATCAAAAGCATTCAAACTATGATGCTTTAGAGTATCATGTGGGATTCCTCACCCCTATTAACATCAAGTCGCAACATGTGTGTGGGGGTTAGTTGGCCCTCTTGCTTTCTAACCGATTCATTGTGATGCTCTTCTTATACAAGTTGTTTATTTCCAATGGCATATTCCTATGATGTTATCTCGTTCCACGTTAATATCTTTTCTTCTACTCTGTTGCAAACAAGTGGCACTCCTGTGCATTATCTAAGCCAATTTTTTCTACCTAGCCACTTCTCTAGACATCTATAGACATTAATAGAATTATCTTATCTTATCTAGAATGTCTTCAGGCTCACTTTCTAACTTCACAGACTCGAGTCTCTTGGCAATTCCGCTTTGAGGTGTGAGATAAAATAATATAAGGTAAATCTATTAATGTCCACAAACGATAAAAGTAGGCCACTGAGACTCATCGAAAAGAATTGCTATGATGCACTAAAGTAATCAAATTACTATGAAAATAAGCTAAACTAGAGTAAAGAAACTAGGGTAAAGTACACAAAAGTGGAACAAATGTAGGGCATTAAGTTACAACCTAGAGGGTTGGACCCAAAAATGAGTAAACCTTAACATGCTAAAATTAATGATTAAAAGAAGAGTCAACAATCAAGGTAAAAGAGAAAAATGGAAAAAACCTCAAGCATATCCCAACGCCAACCCTAATATGTAGGGGGATGTAATGTAGAAACAGAGTCGCCATCATCACCAACCATCCCAAAAGGGCAAGACAAGATCCAATGATTATCCCAGGAGATTTGCTAGGATGAAGCTGGTCGAGTTAAAAAATCTTGAAGGCACATACAATGAGAAACTCAAGACTCTCCTACCATCCATGGCCAAGGAAGCAATATGAGAAGATATGAAACTAGTAAGTTGTGTTTGCTTGTAACTCCTTGATGTGTGAGGAGTGGCCAAAACCTAACGCCACATAATTGCAATCTTGTCTCATAGCATGCAAGAAAAGAGAGCACTGAGAGGGGGGGGGGGGTGAATCAGTGTAGTTATTTAACTTCAAAACAGCAGCATTCAAAGACTGAAGCACAGAAAACTTATAAAACCAGAAGAACAAAATAAGAGCACACCACAACACACAATATAACGAGGTTCACCAATTTCGCTACTCCTCAAAAATTAACTGCTTGGACTTCAATCCAAATCCAGTCTTTGTAAAATTTCAATTTTACAACTTCTTTACCAGCATCCACTGGAAGGAGCACCAACCCCTATAATTTTCTGCTGCAACAGATGGAGCACCAACCCCTAGTACCAAGCACCAACTTGGACTGAAATTCTAATCAAATCAAAATGACATAAAAATGTCTTCACTACTAACTCGACCCTGACTGGTCTGTAATTTTAACAACCTCTGCACAATCTCATGTCTCTGCTTATTTCTCTATCAGACCCTCTTTTCATAGCAATTCCCTTCTTACTACAACAACTTCTATCTTTTTTCAACAATTTCTCTTTATAGCTATTCATTTATATACATCCAATCCGGCACGCAGTCGAATCATATACCCAACTGTTCGAATTCTTTTCTCCTCGCAAATAAGTGGTCGTTCAAAACGATTGTTCGAAACCCTGCAATACGGCGTTTCGATTTCTTGTAGTATGGCTGTTTTGAATGCTGCAAACATATCTTCTCGAAAAGCATATCTTGATCCTTCATACTCGGCTCTTTGAATACAAGCAAAATGTCTGTTCGATTCCATGAGTGCGACCGTTCGAAAGCTGTAAAAAAAACTTTTCGAAAACCTTTCGATAATTTATATTTGATTCTTCGAATACATGCAAACGGTCGTTCGAATGCATGACTGACACTTGTCAATGCATAGCTGCAGATCCGACATCGCTTACATTTTATGTAACCGCTGCATGATGTCTTTTATGACACGTGTCACCATGCCTGCTTTTTCGGCTTTTACCTGCCAACCTGTCGCCTGTCGCGATATCGCGACATTTTTAACTTATGCTGACGTCACCCTGAAGGTTGTCGCGAAATCGCGACGTTTCCGGCTTCCAGTGGCTTTTCTTTCATCCTGTCGCGAAATCGCGACACTTTTCAACTTTGCTGACGTCATCATCCTTCTTGTCGCGAAATCGCGACGTTTCCGACTCTTGCTGACGTCATCATCTTGCTTGTCGCAAAATCGCGACGTTTCCGACTCTTGCTGACGTCATCATCCTGCTTGTCGCGAAATCGCGACACTTCCGGCTTCCGTACACTCTTCTTTGCCAGCAGCAGCGAAAAAGGAACATGTCGCGAAATCGCGACACTTTGCTCTTCCGTACAACTCTCCTTGCCAACTCCAGCGAAAATGGAACATGTCGCGAAATCGCGACACTATGCTTCATGCAATGGCGAAATTTTTACATCTTTGTGCCTTGTGTTTTCACCTTGCCTCTTTTCATGAAATTTTGACTTGTAATATCATTGCTGCATCTTTCAGTTCTACACTTTTGACTAGTAGCGAAATCGCTACACCTTAGTTTCCCTTTGTTTCAACATGTAGCGCCATCGCTACACCTTAGTTTCTCTTTGTTTCAACATGTAGCGCCATCGCTACACCTTAGTTTCTCTTTGTTTCAACATGTAGCGCCATCGCTACACCTTCTTCTTGTGAATTTTTACTTGTGTCGAAATCGCTGCAACTCAGTTTTCTTAACTTCCGATTTGTAGCGAAATCGCTACACCTTTGTTTCCATACATTTCCAGCTGTGCTTTGAAATGCGAAACTTCAACATGCATGGAAATCGCTACTCTCTTCATTGCAAGCTCCTTTCCTCCATTTATGTCGCGAAATCGCGACACATTTTCTCTCTCCTCAACGAAAACTCGACATGTCGCGACATCGCGACATTTTGGCGTGCATTTTCTCTCTCCTGCTTTTTGTCGCGAAATCGCTACAGAAAACATGTCGCGATATCGCGACATGTTTTCTTCCTTGTCTCTTTCTGCCAATTTCTGAATTCGGGTCACCTCTGTTTTGCTTGAAACTTTCTGCACTTGATCTAACTGACCTCTGAACTGCATCAACTGCATCAATCTGTCTGTGTTGACAACAATGACAATACTTTCTCAATGCTTTTGCTGCACCTTGCTCAACAAGCCCTAGTAGCCACTCTTATACACAAACAAGGGCACATGTCTCTATCATTTACATTAACAAGAGTTGTAGTGTTAAATGAATGCTTGCTACTCTTGGTGGCAAAGATAAGGTGAAAGAATGATGTGATTGGTCAAATGGTAGCTGTCCACCTTTGTAATACTTAATGCCGAAGAGTTATAGCAACCTAAATGTACAGAGCCAAGCATCTCCACTCAAGATAGCTGAAAAAAGTTGTGATCTATCCACTTGATTCTCTATACAAGCAATAGCACCTCTCTCAAATATCGTAATAAACAAGACATCTGTAGATGAAACATTTTTCAATCTCCACCTCAAGGAGAGTGTAAAGACAACATACCCTATCCTCTCAGAGAGAGATATCCATTAGGCTCTTTGATGTTAAAAGAGAGATTCACCCACAGATCTAACTAGGTGTTGCCAATACTAATATTCTAGGGATTGCTTTCCCTTTACATAAAAAATTCATCTTGCTCATTCCAACTAAAATTGGAGCTAGGGTTTGCCTCACTTTTACATTGAAAAATTGCTCGCATGTCCCAGCTAAAACCAGAGTTAGGGTTTTGCTTTGCCTTTACATAGAAAATTCATCCCTCTTGTTCTAGTTGAAACCAGAGATGAGGATTTCAATCTGAAATGGAAACTTTGCCTTTGCATGATCTTTAGCCAGTGTTAGCTCCTAAATTCAAGTAGAAATTGCCTCACCAAATGGATACAGAAGTCGAGTGTTTTGGGATTGAGCTCTAATGACAAATATCACATCCCCAAAACTAGCTTTGTGAGACCACCATTGAGGCCTTATAGCATCAAGTCAAAGCATAAGATAAAAGATTGTCGAACTAGGAAAATTTAAACAACCTCATACATCTCCAAGAGGTTGTTTGATATACAAAACAAGCAACAAATATCCTCCAACACAAGAATCTCAATAACAAAACAAATGCTTGTCAACAATCTCTTCAAAAACAAGTTGAAAATAATTCATGGATTCAAGTCATCAAAGGCAAAAAGACTCCTCCCATTGTGGAGTTACCATTGCAAGACAAAGCTGGTGAAGAAATGGCACGTCAAGCCAAAGAACTCAACCTTCAAGTTTTAGGTCTTCCAAAGCTTGTTGATACCTTAAAGGCAACCCATGATTTCTTGCATAACACATTGGATCTCTAGGGTATTATCCTTGATCAGGTTTGGGTATTCCCTTGACAACACTTTTCTCATCTGATTCCACTCGTATGAGCAATGTTTAAGGACTTAACGATCCAAGACGAAACTTTGTACTCTCTCCAAAAAAAATTATTTTGACGGGGACCTCACACATCTTCAAATGGAACCACATGTGCAAGTAAGAACTACTTGAAAAGAGAACAAAGTGAGCAATTACTTGTGACTGAAAAGCAATGATTTATCTCCCCTTCTCTAGGGTGGTATTGTCCTTTGTAAAATGAAAATGTTCTCAATCCCAAGGTGGTAGGAGTAGCCTCTACATCGCCTAATAGCACTAAAATGAGGTGATATGGTCTTCTCAAGGTACACTCCAAGATGTTTTTTTTCAATTGGATATATGGCATTGAAACGGGCCCCACCCGTATTACATCATTACCACGTAGTGGTATTACAATAAAGCTTGGATATTATCCATGTATCGCTTAGCAAGATTCAAACCTAGGTATGTCATTTGATAGGTACACTCACACAATCTTGTTTTTAGCACATAAAACCATGGGAGCCCTGAACAGGCTCTCTTACCTATCGATGGTTACTTTTAGGTTTTTACATTAAGGTATGAGAAACATTGATTGGGTAATGTTCACAATTCAATTGGTGTGGCTTACCTCATTTTAGACTACCTTCATCAAATATATGGAATTGCAAATCCAAAGAGGCCCAACCCCTCTTTGAGACATCTTCATGGCAACACGTCTAGCATCCTCATCTTTTGTCATCCACTTTCAAGACGACCCAAATTTGTATCTATATTTGGATATTTCTATATATATTCATTGTTGGGTTATGTCACTCTTTTAAGTGACTTCAATGCCTGCACTACAACTCACTAGGCACCTTTTCATGATCTCCCAAAGGGGGAATGCAAACTTGGCACCATGGATCATTCATTCAACGAAATGTTAGGTACCCAAGGATATGAATGTGAGGATATAATATAATATTGTATTATGGCATGGGTCACACATAAAATTATAATAAAATATAACACAATGCCATATTATAATATTATGCACTTTGTAACTCATGGAAGGTGAACCACCACCTTCTAACTCATGGAAGGTGAACCATCACATTCTTGTATAAAGAGGGATGTACCCCCAATTGTCATTCTTTGTAAGAGTCTTGGCTCGTGGATCTTGGAGATTGGAGTGATTCCTTCCTTACTGAGTATTCTTGGCGTTGCCCAACCTCAAAGGTATTATCTTTCTCTATTTTATTGTGTGGATTGTTATTGTGGAATTTATTTGTGGATGCATGTTTGATATTTCTGCATATTGGTGAATGATTTATTGTTAATGAGAATAGAGGTTCATAACAATTGGTATTAGAGCAGCAATTCTGGCAAAGTGGGGTTGTTTTTGCAGAGCTAGGGCACATTTTTCCAAAAAAATGTTCCATTTTGCAGGGGCCATATCTTTTCTCGAGTAGTCATTTTCAAAAACGATTTGCTCCAACATGTAGAAAGAAACAAAACTTGAGTGGTTTTGGAAATAACACTAATCAACAAGAGAATAGTCTCAATCAAGAAAAAGAAAATATTTATGGAGAAGGTAACCATAAGATGAAAATAAATATGATTGAAAATCATATAAATATAGATACCAAGACACAACAACAAAATGTGATTGCAATCAGTATAGAGAATGCATACAGTAATTTGGAAGTTGAAGAGGTGATATTAGTAGATGATGCTAAAATAATAGAGGATACCCCATCCACTCAAATAGACTCAAAACAGGAGAAGGATCAGATTGAAGGAGTTTGGGGGTTTAAAATCAAAGAAATAGAGGGATGGAAAGGATTAGATCAAGTTTTAAGTTCAAAGACTGAAACTAAACAATTTGAGGAACAAAAGGATCTAAGCATAATAGAAAACTTAAAGCAGTCTAAGGAGGGTATGCAAACAAGATTCAGCAAAAGACTAGAGTTGGGTAAAACAGCTCAATCAACAGCAGAAGAATCTCCGATAGGATGTAATCAAATGGGAGAGAATGATCCTCTTGGAAAACATATAAAAAAAAACAAAGAATACAGGTAATTATGGGAAAAGAAAGCAAGGAAGACCCCCCAAACAAGAAGAACAAAAAGTACCAGAGAACAGGGGACAAGAATTAGATCCAAATGAAGAATGTATGGTTAAGGGTAAAATCCCATCAAACAAAACCAAAAAATGAAAATCCTTTCTTGGAATGTGTGGGGGCTAAATTCCCCTGGGAAAAGAAGAATTGTTAGAGATCTACTCATGGAAGTAAAACCTGATATTGTTTGTCTTCAAGAATCTAAAATTGACACAAAAAAACTTGACATTATTCAGAAAGAGGTCTGGCCAAATGCTAAATGGATCATAAGCCCAGCACAAGGTACTTCTGGAGGTATTTGCATCTTTTGGGACAGAATGAATTTTGAGGGCACTTTAATTGATCAAGAAGAGAGATTCTGCACAGTCAAATTGAAGAACAAAAAAACTAACTTCTGTTGGGTAATGACAGGGGTTTATGCTCAAAATGATGATCGTGAGAGATTCCATCTGTGGAATAAGCTATCTTTTCAAAGGAGTGTTTTCATTAATTTGCATTGGATGGTTTTGGGTGACTTCAATACAGTCTTAAGAATAGAGGAAAAAAGTGGAGGAAGGATTAACATCACTCAAGGTATGCAAGATTTTAATGATTTTATTCAGAATAATAAGCTGATTGACCTGGATATGTGTAAAGGTAAGTTTACATGGACAAACAGAAGGATGGGGGATAATCACATTCAAAGGTGCCTAGATAGAGTTCTTATTTCTGACAGTTGGCTAAGTATAAACAGTATTCATAGACTTACATGTATGCCCAAAATAGGATCAGATCACAATCCCCTCTTGCTGGATATGGAAAAGGAGGGGAAGCAAGGAGGAGCACCCTTTAGGTATGAGCTCATGTGGAATATGCACCCAGACATTACAAAAAAAATTCAATCTTGGTGGCAGGAGGAGGTTCAAGGATCAGCAATGTACAGAGTTACCCAAAAATTAAAGAACATCAAGTATCGAATCAAAATTTGGAATAAAGAGGTTTTTGGTAACATCAATTTAAGAAAACAACTTAAAAAGGATATCCAAGATATAGAGGAAACAATGGACAGGGAAGGTAGAAAACCAGAGTGGCATGAAAAGGAAAAACAACTCCTCACGGAGTATCATAATACCATTGCCCAAGAGGAAATTCATTGGAAACAGAAATCAAGAGTTTTGTGGCTCAAGGAAGGTGATAGAAACACTAAATTCTTCCATGTTTCGACTATGAGACATAGGAACAACAATAAAATCCTCTACCTTATGGGGGAATATGGAAGAAAGTATGAGGATTTAAATGATATTAAAAATTTGGCCATTACTTTCTTTCAGAACCTTCTTAGCAAAGAAAAAATAGAGTGCAACATGGAAATAGAAAGCATTATTAACAATGTTCCCAAAGGAGTTAATGATAGCATGAATGAATATCTATGCAAGGTAATCTCTAAGGAGGAAGTTAAAAGAGTTGTGTTCTCTATGGGAGCATCCAAGGCTCTAGGGCCAGATGGTTTTCCACCAGGTTTTTTTCAACATCATTGGGATATTGTTGAAGAAGATGTAGTCAATGCAATCCAAGAAGCCCAAGAATCTGGTAAGTTGCTGAAAGAATGGAATAATACCTTCCTTGCTCTAATTCCCAAGAAATATGGGGCAGATAAATTGCAGGACTTTAGACCAATCAGCCTATGTAATACAATTTACAAAAATTTTACTAAATTTTTGGCCAATCGGTTGAAAAACATCATCCCTTCAATCATTAATGAAGATCAAGGAGGTTATGTGGCAGGTAAGCAGATTAGTGAAAGCATCATTGCCATTTATGAAACAACACACTCTCTTCAAAGGAGGAAAGGGTCTGGCATGTTCCTTAAGCTAGACATGAACAAAGCCTATGACAGGGTTTCATGGTCTTTCTTAGATAAAATAATGGAGCGAATGGGTTTCAGTGAAAAATGGAGGGCATGGATTGGTATGTGTATTTCTAACCCCCGCTTTTCAATCTTGATCAATGGACAATCTGCTGGGTTCTTTCCTTCTAGTAGAGGAATCAGGCAGGGAGATCCGTTGTCTCCATATCTCTTTATCATTATGGCAGATGCCCTGGGAAGAACTTTGGAAAGAAAGAGAAAGGATGGTAATATCAAAGGTCTAAAACATTCATCCATTGGTGAAGCTTTATCTCATCAACAGTTTGTGGATGATACTTTCTTGCTTGGGGAAGCTACAGAGGAAGAAGCTTTGGAGTTTAAAAAAGTCCTTGATTCTTATGAAAAAGCTACAGGCCAAAAAATAAATTATGAAAAAAGCAGGATTATGTTTTTAAACACGGAGGAGAGTATAAGAGATAAAATAGTTAAAGTGTTGGGTTGTAAGGAGGAAAATTTCCCTATCACCTATCTTGGTTTGCCTTTGTTTATAGGCAAGATGAAAGATGAACTTTGGAATCCAATTATTGATAAATTTAATAGGAAACTTCAAGGTTGGAAGGGATCTCTGTTATCCTCTGCAGGGAAAGTACAACTCATAAAACACACGCTTCAAAGCCTCCCTATTTATTTCATGTCTTTCTTGAGGATGTCAAGGAAAGTGGAAGAGACTTTAGAAAGACTACAAAAAAATTTCTTATGGGATGGCACTGAATGCAAAAAACGTATACATCTGGTGGCTTGGGATACCTGTTGCCAGCCTTTACAGAATGGGGGTCTTGGTTTGAGGAAGTTGAGAGATCTAAATAGAGCCCTTCTAGCTAAACATGGTTGGAGGCTTTGCATTGGAGCATCAGGAAAATGGGCTAGCATTATCCAAAACAAATACTTGGAGGGCAGAAACCACTTTATCAGTTGTTCTAATCCTCCACATGGGTCTATTTTTTGGCAAAATATAATCAAAAGCAGGAAAGTTCTATGGCAAGGTCTAAAATGGAAAGTAGGCAGGGGAGACAAAATTGACTTTTGGAAATATCCTTGGATTCAAGAGGAGCCTTTAGAAAACTACATAAAGTTCAAAGATATTAAAGAACATTTAACCAGAACCTATGGTAAGAAAATTAATGGTTACATTCATAAGGTGGGTGATTTTCAGGAGTGGAAAATCATGCTAGAAGATATGCAAGGCTCGGGGGTAAAGATCTGCAAAACCTCCTAAGGAGTTATTATTTAGGTAGAGGTTTAGAGGAGGATCAGATAATTTGGGGAAGAAACCAGCAAGGCCAGTACTTAGTGAAGGATGGATATAGAATCTTGGACAAAGTAACCTCAAAGAAACCCCAGCTTAAAATAATTTGGAAGCTAAACATCATCCCTAAAGTTGCTATGTTTTTTTGGACTTCCATTCTCAATAAGATCCTTACAAAAGATAATATGTTCAAAAGAGGGATTGTGGTTCCAACTGTTTGTGTCTTATGTAACAAAGAGGATGAGTGTGTGGACCACCTGTTTGGAACTTGTGATTTTTTTCGTGATATCCTAAATATGTTATTGAGAGAAGTTAATGTTGCTTGGGTCATTCCAGATTCTCTAATCAAGATTTGGGAACAGTGGCACTTAGGAAGCAGTATTTTTTGGCAAAAATGCATTCCACATATTTGTTGGGGGATTTGGTTGGAAAGAAACAGACGAGTGTTCAAACATAAAACAAGAGGAATAATTGGGGTTTATGCCAGGATAAAAACAGCCCTATTGGAGGATTGTATTAAAAACATTGTTGGCCAGGAAAATCTTGCAATGATCCTCTCTAGAGAAAAAGATATCTTAAATATGGAAAAAATCAATAAGGTGAGACTAGATACCAGATGGGAACGTCCCCACAAAGACTGGGTAAAAATTAACTTTGATGGAGCTGCAAAAGGTAACCCGGGTCATGCTGGTGGTGGGGGTCTCATTAGGAATGACAGAGGTCAGGTAGTGGTTGCATATGCTGAGGATCTAGGAATTACCACAAATCACCAAGCTGAAGCAAGGGCAATGCTTACAGGTCTCCGAATTGCAGTGAATTTGGGTTTTAGGAGAATTGTTCTTGAGGGGGATTCCAAAAATATTATAACTTCCCTTCAAAAAGGGGAGTTAAATAATTCTAGTATTTTCCAAATAATTACAGATGCGAGGAGTATTTTGGGAAACCTAGAAGAAAGTCAAGTTAAACATATTTATAGAGAGGGAAACAAAGTTGCTGATAAAATGGCAAATATGGCAGTTAAATCTGAGAATTTCAAGGTTTGGTCATATGCCCCCATGGAGTTGGAAGAGATTATAAGAATTGATAATGAAGCTAGCAGATAAAGAGGGCAGCCCAAAGCAGAATACTTATTGGGATCATGCGATGAAGGATTTGAGCACACTAAATTACATTATTGTCGGCTGTTTCTTTATCAGTTATGTACAACATTGAGCACTGCATCAGTTATATTAAATAGAAGGATAGCAGGAGGAATTTTATTTCAGCTTCTCCATCAACAGGTTTAGCCCAGGTTTGTTTGTTTTACTAAGATGGGGCTATCTTGCATTTGTATGATCTTCTCTTATTTTTTTTCTTGTATATCTTTAGAGCTCGATGTAAAGGGTTGGGGCCCTTCAACCCCTTTTTTTATCAATACCAAAAAAAACGTTTCGAGTACTACAAAAAAAACTGCTCGTTTGTTAAATTCTGATAAGTATTGAGAAAATTATGGCAGTTTGATTGATGTTGGGTTTTTTATGCTTTTTTTGGCTGCACGAAATTTTTTTCAAAAGAAAAAAATTCATATCAATTTTTTAAGCAGTCTATTCAGAAGATTTTTGCATCATTCTGTAGATCTTTTTGAGTACTACAAAAACGACTGCTCATTTGTTAAATTCTCATAAGTATTGAGAAAGTTATGGTTGTTTGAAGTTTGGGCATTTGTGTTGTTTTTATTGGCTACACAAAATTCTATTCAAAAGAGAAAAAAAATCATATCAATTTTTTTGGCAATTATTTTCAGAAGATTTTTGCATCATTGTGTACATATTCTTGAATACTATAAAAACAGCTGGTCACTTGTTAAATTCTGAACTTGAGGGAGTTATAACTGTTTGAACTTTGGTTTTTTTTTGTTATTTTTGGGCTACACGGGAAATTCATGCGAAGGGATCATATTTCTCAATTCGGGTAAGCAAATCAGTTACCATTTGTTTTGTTTTGAAGAAAATCTGAAGAAGTAATTGTTTATTGAAAGGAATATATGAGATTTGAGAAATTTTATTTTTGAGGATTTTTAATTATTTGAAACCCTAGCTGCCTTGAAAAAAAATTGTTGGTTTGAGGGCATGGAGTTGCCAATATTCACTCGAGAGGATGATAGTGATGCTAGGGAATGGTTGATGAAGTGGAAAATAATTTCTTTAAATTTTTCTAAGCTAGAATGGACATGTAAGATATATGCTTATTTGCAAGGAGAAACTTCAAAGTGGCGTCTAAACTTTGCTAGTGCTCGTAATTATATATACACGCGAGAAGAATTTTAAGTTGCATTTTTAAGCAAACGGGGATTGGAGGAAAAGGACAATAATATGCAAGCTTGAGGAAACCACTCCTTTTGTGTCAAACAGTAGTCAGAAGGAGTTGTTTGACTCATAAAATTCTATTTTAGAGGTTCATGGTTGCATTCAAAATAAAATAAAAAAAGTTAGTGTTTCCATTAATTCTAGCAGTAGATATAATTCCATTAATATTCCTTTAGATAAGCGATCACAAGTTTAGGCAAAGAAAATAAAGAACATACAACTTGAGGGTGAAAATGTTCAAATTTTTGAAGATTTAAATATCACCATTAATAAATATGTTTTACATTCAAATTTTTATGCTATTGAGATGGATAATGCAGATATTGTTCTTGGTTATCCTTGGTTGCATTCTTTGGGCATTGTTAACATAAATGTGCAAAAGAAATTTATGAAATTATGGTATTAAAAAAAAAATATAACTTTGGAAGATATTTGTTAGCTTAGAGAGCAAGGATCAAGGGAGAACCAGGAAATCATTATAGGAGAAAAAATAAAGAACAAGCAATAGAACTTGAAATAGAATCTGAGGCAGTGGCCAGAGATCAAAGAAGAAGCTAAAGCAAAGTCCAAGAATGAACCAAAAGAGAGGAGTAAGAGAGAAGAGCATAAAATAGAGGCACAAAATATAGGAGCATATCGCCATCCACATCACCATGAGAGGCAACAATCATTAAAACAGGTTTTTAAGGCAACAAAACAAATATGAGGGGTATACATGGAACTAGAAGAGCAAGAACCATGTCTATTCAAATGGCACAAGGGCAGCTTGGCATCCTCACAGACTACCACCAAAAAAACTTCCACTTGGACGGAAAGATAATAACAACATTGCTTAGAAGACCATATTATTTAGTTTCTTCCTATGTTTCGAGCACAAAACATTTTTGTAAGGGGGATGGAATGTTAGGTACCTAAGGATATGAATGTGGGGATATAATATAATATTGTATTATGGCATGGGTCACACATAAAATTATAATAATATATAACATAGTGCCATATTATAATATTATGCACTTTGTAACTCATGGAAGGTGAACCACCACATGGGTGACCTTCTAACTCATAGAAGGTGAACCACCACATTCTTATATGAAGAGAGATGTACCCCCAATTGTAAAATGAGTAATAAGAAGTATTTTTTGAAAGAGTCTTGGCTCATGGAGCTTGGAGATTGGAGTGATTCCTTCGTTAAGGAGTATTCTTGGTGTTGCCCTACCTCAAGGATATTATCTATCTCTATTTTATTTTGTGGATTGTTATTGTAGAATTCATTTGTGGATGCATGTTTGATATTTCTGCACATTGATGAATGATTCATTGTTAATGAGAATAGAGGTTCATAACACAAAACCTTTACAAATGAGAAGCATCCTATTACCACATACAAAAAACACTTGATTTAATTGTGTGTGTCATGTGGCCTCCTAGTTCTCAATGGGATTCTTTCGTTTCTTCACTCCTCCAAGTTCATGTGTTTTTTACATGAGGGGAGCTGTCAAAGTAATTAACTATGTATCAAAAATAGAATCTTGTTTTTTGATATTCACAACTTTCAGGTTGCTACTAAGCTTCCCTTGGCTGGCCATGCAATGTTGACTTTCTCCTTGGCTTCTTCCTCTTTTACCTCTCAACCTTCTCCTCCTCCCTTGCCTAGTTCTACCAGACATCCTATGATCCATTTTTATCTTTGTTTGTCGATGATTATGTTGCTCATCTCTCCCAATTGATGTCTTAGTATTACAACCAAATATGAATTTGTGTCACATGTTATGGGATGCAACACCTAACTCCTTTCCCCATATTTTTCCTTGGCCAAATCCCATCCTTTGCATTGGTTCTTGCCCCATGCGTTGTTCATAGGATGAAGAAACAAGATTCCATGCATAAAAAGTTCCATTTTGCTCTTCTCCATGAGCCTACCACTATATCTTCTACTCGCAGAGAATACAAATGTCCATTTAACATAAGAAACAAGAGTTTCTTGCCACTAGCCATTGTGAGATTTTAGATGCTCCTTATCACTTTGTAAAATCCTTTCAACACACTCTTCTTCCTCAGTAACCCCCTCCTCCATGGATCAATATTCAGTCTTGGGTCTCCCATGTTAATTCTTTATACAATATCCCAAGGCAGCACACCATTCATATCTCTTCCCCCCACCCCAATTCATGTCACATCTTCTCTTCAGGAGAGATCAAAGGAGCTATACATAAGATATGTACTAGCAAGGCCACTGATTTTGAGAAATTTTAGGCTAAGTTCTTGAGATATGATGTTGAAACTATTGACCATCCCATTGGATAATTAATCAATAAGGCTGTTTTTTTTGGCTTCCCCTTCTAGTAATAACATTTTGTCAGCCCATCCACAAATCTGGGGACTATTCAGATTTGATCAACTATAGAACTATCATGATTCGCAAACATTTGCTAAGCCTTACACAACAATTTTCAACATGAAAGTCTAAACACTACTACATCAAGGCAAGGTTAGACTGAGAGGCTAGGCTAGTTTCAAAAGTGATCATTTGACTATTGATCATGTTTTCACTTTCTAGGCTATTGTTGAGGAGGTTGGTCGACAGCCTTTTGAAGTTTTCTATTGTCTTGTAGACATTAGATGGGCCTTTGATATATTTTGTATCAAATGCTATGTAATATTGACAACTCAAAGCTCTTTATCACTACCATCAAGAGAGTATATGATGTAGTTGTTGGTCATTGTAAAAAAAAAAAAAATTATTCATAGAATGTCCAAAAAAATGCTGGCATCAGCCAAGGATGACCTCTTTCTCCATTACTCTTGTTAGAAAACAAATATTACGAGCCAGCAGAAAACAATAACAATAACATAGAAAAATAGTAACACCGATTTTACGTGGAAACCCTACAATGTGCAGGCAAAACCACGGGGCAATGCAAGCTTCGTTGTTTTATTGATTTCGGCAAACTTTTTACATTCAATCAACTTTTACATGCAAGGGGTCATTCCCATTTTATAGAAAAAACAAACTGTTTGTTTCCTCTCCCAAAGGAAGACTCCAAAAAACTGTTTGTTTCCTCTCCATAAGCTGCACCACCATGCACCTCTCTTCTAAAGAACATTGGACATCTAGATATTGACTTCACCTCCTAACATTCGCCCACTTAAAGTCGATATACAGGAATTAATTTGTTGAAGTTTTTCCATCCGAGTGCCAATTGCCCAATGCTGCCTTTATCACATTTTCAGAAAACCCCGAGAAGTTTTGCACCACTCAAACTTCTTTGTCTTGACCAGCTTTGTAAGCATATCTGCAAGATTCACTTCAGTACCAATTTTCTCCAACAAGATCCTACCTTCTTCCACCACATTTCTTATTAAATGGTATTTAACATCAATGTGTTTTGTGCGATCATGGAATGTTTTGGCAGATAAGCTAGCTATAGCTTGCTGGAACTGCAATGGTATGATGTGGTTTGCCCCAGGGTCCCTTCTTGATGTGATTGGTAGACATAACATCATTCTTATCTGTGAGACGCACGAGAGTCCCGAGCAGGCCCTTCCAGTTATCTCTGGTTACTTTTGGTGGTCCAGTTGTCGGCAACTCACTCGATGCTCTGGAGGGGTTAGAGGATCAGGAGGTGTTGTTGCTCTTATCAAGGATAAGCTCCAGGGTTCGGTTTCCTTGGTTTCAACTGACCCCCACTCCAGGTTTTTATGGATTAAAATCCATCGTCACCCACCTCTTTGGGATATCTACATTGCCACCTGTTACTTTCCCCCCACCACATCCAATTTTGTTATTCACACGGACAGGGACCCTTTCCAGGATCTCTATGAGGACATTACTAGATACTCGGCTTCAGGGGAGATACTTTTGTTGGGAGATTTCAATGCTCGGATCGGACCTATGCAGGTTTCTCTTCATGACCTCACAACCGATGAGATGCAGACTCGAGAATTGGATCTTGAGGACCTTGGTTTTGCTCGAACCTCCAGCGACACACAGGTGACTGCTTATGGTAAGCATATTATTGAGTTGGGTGAATCCAACAGGCTAGTTCTTCTCAATGGTATATCTTGTTTTCCATATTCTAGTGGGTTTACTTGCTTTCCTCATAGTGGTGGAGCCAGTGTCGTCGACTATGCTATTTCCTCTACCACCCTCATTCCATTCATTTCCCGATTCAACGTCTCTGATCACCCTCCTCCCCTTACCGATCATTCAGTTCTTTCTCTTACGTTATCCACTGTTACTCCTCCCCCTCCTCCCTCCCCTTCAGTCCCTCGAGTCACTATAGACTTTCACTATTATTATTCCTTTACCTACATGGACCGATTGCGTCATGTTCTCCCCAAGGTGTCTTCTCTTTCCGATGTTTCCGATCGTTCTACTTGCTTGGTCCAAACTATTTGGAAGGCTACTTTGGAATCATACCCCCACACTATTCGTCCTCCCCCTCGTCCTCGTCCCCCTGGTCATTGCCCCATGAACATCTGATATGATGAGGAATGTAAGTCTGCCCACCGAAGATTGAAATATGCCATTCGAAATCCTTCCCAACCCCATGCCATTTCTCACAAAGACTATAGGATGCTTCTTCGAAAGAAGAAGCGTCTCTTCCTCTCTCGGCATCGACTTGATCTTATCCACTCCCTTCAGCAATCTCCTAAATCCTTCTAGCGTCTTATCCTCCCCCATGATCGGATTACTCGTGGGATCAATCTTTCCTCTTGGACCATCCATGCCTCTTCCCTTTATACCATCCCAAATCAGCCTCGTATTTCTGTTCCCTCCCCCCCCTCCTCGTGCCACCTCTTTCTACTGGTCTTGTTAGGCAAGCTATCTGGAAACTCTGTACAAGCAAAGCAGCAGATTTGGATGGGTTACAAGCGGAATTTTTGAAGCATGGTATTGACCCTCTTGTTGGGCCCCTTGTTGATCTCTTTAATCTTGATGTCTGTTCTGGGTTTCCTGAGTCCTGGACTCAGCATATAATTCACCCCATTCACAAGGCAGGTGATCCCCATGAACCCAATAACTACAAGACTATCATGATTGGGCATATCTTTTCCAAGCTCTATGCCACAAAGATTGGATGTGCTTCTCTCTCGAAGGTTGGAGGAGGGGGGTTTCAGGGCTCTTGGCCAAGCTGGTTTTCGGCAAGATCATCAGACCACAGATCACATTCTAGTCCTCAGAGCTATTATTGAGGAGGCGCGTTCCAGGTCCTCGAAGGTTTATTGTTGCTTTGTAGACTTCAAGAAAGCTTTCGACACGGCGCGTCAACATTTACTTCTTGAGAGGCTTCGATCAATTGGCATTTATGGGTAGCTTTTGACAGCGGTTACATGGTTATATGAGACTGTGAAAGGTCAATTTCGCTCCCCTAAAGGGCTTTCAGCCAATATTCTTAGCACCATAGGAGTGAAACAGGGATGCCCCCTTTCGCCGACACTTTTTGGGATCTTTATCGACGAGCTTGAGACTTTTATCAGGGAGAACGCTCACCCAGAGGATGGTTGCCTTCTTCACCATGTGTTGATTTCTATTCTTCTCTTTGTTGATGATGTTGTTCTTTTGGCCTCATCCCCTGAGGGGATTTAGCGTCATCTGGACACACTTGTCGCTTTACTCGAGACAGTTGACGGTGAATCTTTCTAAGAACAAGGTTATGGTATTCAATAGTACCAAAGAGGCTCTATCCCATCTCCACTTCCTTTTCCAGGGCTAGGAGGTCGAAATAACCACCTCTTATGTGTATTTGGGGGTTCTTTTCACTGGTCCCATTTTTGGTATGAAACCCGCCGCCCAGGTCCGGGTGTGTAAGGGATATGCAGCTCTGTCTTTGCTAGAGAGGAATTGCTTCAAAGAACATTTTTAGAATATACCTGTGAAGATGAGGACCTTTGACGCTTTGATCAAGCCAACTATTACTTATGGGTCAGTGGTTTGGGGCCCTAGTCTTAGCCCGACTGAGTGGTCACGAGTTGAACGAGTGCAGACACTCTTTCTTCAACGATTCATTCGTTGCAAGGGAACAATCCCTCGTTCTATTATTCTGGCAGAGTTTGGGGCTTCTCCTCTCCAGCTTGAGATTATCTTCCTGATTATCGGTTATCTTCACAAGATCCGTACTTTCGGAGATACCCCTGAGGGTTGCAGGCGGTACCCTTACCTCGCCCTTCGCTCCTCGATGGAACTCTCTCCGAGTTCTCGGGAGGCCGGAGGAGCTGGTATTTTCAGGTTTCTACTCTCCTGGACAGCATTCAAATACAGATAGACAGGCTGCCCCCTTATTCTTTGGGGGTTCTCCCCCCCTCTCGGCTTACTAAGGAGAAGATGCTCCACGAAATTTGGAAGGATGTTAGTCTCTAGTTCACCAAATGCACATGGATCTCTCTTGTTGCCCCTCTTTACCCCAAGCTGTCTTTCTACCATGAGCACTTCTTACAGATACAGGAAGGCAGAATAGTTCCTCCACAATACCTTCAACAGCACACAATGCATAGTCTTCGGATCACTATTGGGCAACTCAGGTTGTGTTCTCACCAAGTCAGATCACTATCTTCCGATGGAGGAGAGGATTTGCTTGTTTTGCTCCTTGGGTGAAGTTGAGACCCTGCATCACTTCATTTTTTGTTGTCCCATTTATTATGAGATCCGGGGTATGTTCCATTGCCTTTTCAGGGACAATACTCAATGTGTTTCTACCTTCTTCAGATACCCGGACCAGTGTTGTCTCGCATTCGTTCTTAGGGAGATAACTCAACTTCGACAACATAAAAGTTCTCCAAATGGATCTCACCCTCCTCAACATCGGCTCATCACAACATACTTCAACTCCGACGGACCAGGTGACTTCGACCGGAAACGCCCCACACCATCCAGTTTGAACAGAAGCAGGGTCACTAGACAACACACCAACAGTTTGTCAGGGTTCCGAACTAGCAATGGGCAGAGACATATCATGGACTTCTTCAGCTCCGGTACTTCGGCCTCGACTATTAGGAGAGATTAGTTTTTGGGGGATTCTCGGAGCTTGCCCCTCCTGGCTGCTCCCTCCCCCATCCTTCTCTCTCTATGTTCTTCTTGGCATGCTCCTCTCTGTTGGACTGCAGCCCTCCCCCCCTCTACTCTCCCTTTTCTTTTCTTTTCCCTTTTCTCTTTGGTCCATTTGTCGGGTTTGATCTTGTATTTTTCTTAGTTCTTTGCTTTGCTGGGCTTTTTAGCCTGCTAGCTGGCAGTCATTATTGTACTTCTTATAGTCCCTTGAGTCTTATTTTGGCCCACCGCAGACAATAATATTTCATTTCATTTCATTTCATTTCACTAACTGAATGCACTTTGGCTATCACAATGCAATGTAATCTTCTCCTACATTATCTTGAAGTCACCCAACAGTCGTTCTAGCCAAAGTGCCTCTTTGTTGGCTTCAGTTGCTGCAATATATTCTGCTTCAGTAGTTGATAAAGCCATCACAGACTGCAACTTAGAAGTCCAACTCACTGCTTCACCAGCAAGAGTCAAAGTATATCCTGTAGTGGACTTCCTCCCATCTCTATCTCCACAATAATTAGAATCCACATAACCTATAACATGAAAATTTTCGATCCGTAGTAAATAGCAGCATCTGAAATGCATCTTAAATATCTAAATATCCACTTCACTGCATTCCAATGCTCCTTACCATGATTTGCCATGTACCGGCTGACAACTCCCACTACTTGGGCAATATCTGGTCTAGTGCTTACCATGGCATACATGAGGCTTCCTACTGCTGATGAATACGGTACATGAGACATGCTTGTCTTCTCTGCTTCCGTTCTAGGACACTGTTCGGAAGACAATTTGAAGTGTGAAAGAAGTGGGGTACTAATAGGTTTTGCATTTTGCATATTGAAGCATTGCAGAATCTTTTCTATATATGATTGTCGAAAAAACCAGATCTTCCTTCCTATTCTGTCCCTATGTATCTTCATCCCTAAATTTTGGTTTTTTGCTCCTAAATCCTTCATTTCAAATGTCCTAGCCAACTGAGCCTTAAGATCAATGATTTTCTTCATGTTAGGGCCTACAACCAACATATCATCAACATACAACAGCAAAATAATAAAATTGCCATCATTAAACCTCTTATAGTATGCACAATGGTCAACTTCACTCCTGTTGAAACCTTGGCTCTTCATGAAGGTGTGAAATTTTTTGTACCACATCCTTGGCGCCTGTTTCAATCCATACAGAGATTTATTGAGTCTTCAAACCAAATGCTCTTTGCCTCTTTCTTCATAGCCCTCAAGCTGATCCATATAAATCTCCTCCTCAAGATCACCATTCAAGAAAGCAGTTTTCACATCAAGTTGCTCCAGTTCTAAATCATGTGCTGCTACAAGTGCAAGTAAAACTCTAATAGTAGTCAGCTTCACAACTATACCTGACTTTTGCACATAACCTTTTGCCACCAAGCGAGCTTTATAGCGTTCCAACAACCCATCACTGTTCTTTACTTTGTATACCCACTTGTTTCCAACAGCCTTTCTCCCAAGTGGGAGATCCACAAGTTCCCACGTTTTATTCTTGCGAAGTGCTTCCATTTCCTCCTCCATAGCTTTCCTCCACTTTTCTGCATTTTCAGATTCTCTAGCTTCCCGAAATGAACTAGGCTCACCATCATCAGTTAACAAAGCAAAAGAGGACTGCAAAACAGGAGAATACCTTTCCGGACACTTTTGTGGACGTGTAGATCTTCTAACCCAATGATCTATTGGTTGTGGCTCTTGCTCTTGTGACTATTGCAGCTGCTCTACTTGTTCCGCATGTTGTTTTGCATGCTGATCAGAAGCTTCAGCATGCTGATTTTCATTTTTATCTTTATTCATATCTACTTCAACTGGTACAACGTTAGGTGTTTGTTGTACCTCCTTCCTTTGCATGGATTTTTCATTAAAAATGACATCCTGACTAATAATTACCTTGTGGGCAGTAGGATCCCACAATCTATAACCCTTCACTATATCTCCATACCCGATAAAAACACATTTGCTTGCCTTTGGGTCAAGTTTATACCGTTTCTCTTTAGGCACATGGGCAAATGCCTCACAGCCAAAGGTACGCAAATGAGAGTAATCAATTGGCTTACCACACCAAACCTCCTCCGGAATTTGTCCATCTAACGCAGCTGTAAGTGACTAGTTAATGAGGTAAGCAGTTGTATTAATAGCCTCTGCCCAAAACCTTTTATCCAACCTAGATGCGTTGAGCATGCTTCTTACACGTTCCATGAATGTGCGATTCATCCACTCAGCCACACCATTTTGTTGTGGAGTATATGGTACAGTTTTCTTGTGCTTAATTCCTTCCTGCGTACAAAATTTATCAAATTCCTTGGAGCAATATGCACCCCCATTATCTGACCTGAGACATAAAATTGGCTTGGCCAAACTTTCCTCTACTCGTGCTTTGAAATCTTTAAATTTCTCCAAAGCTTCTAACTTCTTCTTCAGAAAATAAACCCACTCTCTCCTAGAATAATCATCTATAAATCTTAGAAAATAGATAGCACCATTTAAGGACTAAATGGGGACTGGTCCAGATATATCAGAATGCATAAGTTGCAGAAAATCAGAACTCTTACCAGGGCTTGCAGTAAACCAAACCCTCTTTTGTTTGCCAAAAATACATTGCTCACATAAGTCTAAATTACAAGACTTAATCCCAAAAAGCATACCTCGGTCATGCAGAATTTTCAGACCTTTTTCACTCATATGTCCTAGGCGTTGATGCCATAGCATTACTGCATCCTGAGCATTTCTTGAAATTGTTGTTATTGCATGATTTGTCACCTATCACCGCACAAACGATATAGGGTCCCATAAGATTCTCCTTTTGCTACTACAAGGGCTCCTCTGGTAATTTTGCAATAATAATTACCGAAAGTGATAGAATACCCTAGCTTATCCATCATCTTGATTGAGAGCAAATTCTTCCACAAATCAGGTACATGTCATACATCACATAACATCCTTTCTCTAACATCGTCTGGCCTGATCCTGATGTCCCCTCTTTCCACAACTTCTAAAGGATGATCATCACCCAAGTAGACCATCCTACCACTATGTGGCTGATATTTGACACAAGTCTCTATGAGGAGACATGTGGAAAGATGCACTCGAGTCCAAAACCCAGGTATATAAAACAAATATGTTGTTGCTGACCAAAATCCTGACATGTTGCCATATCTCTTGAATCTACCGTAATGGCCTCAGCTGATGGCTGAAACTGCTTTTCACCATTCTTTTCCTTTTTCAGATGCCAACAATCCTTCTTTGAATGCCCTGGCTTCCCACAATGCCAACACTTCCCTTTCAACATGCGTCCTCTAGACTTAGATTTGGACTACATTCTACCTTGTTGACTCCTCTCTATAGATCGACCACTCACAGCTAAGGCTTCATTGGTTGAGGGTTCCAAAGATGTTTTCCACCTCAACTCTTCTGCCAACAAAGCGGCTACCACTTCATCAAAAGTTAGAGCTCCTGATGATGCATTGTTAATGGTCATCACCAAATGATCCCAGGTGTCCAAGAGGGAACAAAGCAGGGTGATAGCTCTATCCTCATCCTCCATCTTCACATTAACTGAGACCAGTTTACTGATTAGGGTATTAAACTCATTCAGATGGTCTGCCATAGATGAACCCTCCTTCATCCTTAGGCTATAAAGCTGTTTTTCAAAAAAACCTTAATTTGTTGCTGATTTTGTCTCAAAGTTTTTCAAGCTTCTTCCAGAGGGCTTTCATGGTCTTTTCTTTAGCAACATTGAACAAGACGGAGTCTGCTAGACATAGACGGATTGTAGAAATGGCCTTCATGTCCAACGTTGCCCACTCCTCATCTTTCATGCTACTAGGTTTATTCGCAACCCCTTTCAAGGCTAGGGCTTGGTCGTTTTGAACCAACAAATCCTCCACCTTCATCTTCCATAGTGCAAAGTTCCTACCATCAAACTTCTCAATCTTGAACTTGGTTACACCTCATGTCATTGTTGCAGCTCCCACTCGCAAAAAAACCTAGGCTCTGTACCAGATGTTAATAAACAAATATTACAAGCGAGCAAAAAACAATAACAATAACACAGAAAAACAGTAACATAGAATTTACGTGGAAACCCTGCAATGTGCAGGTGAAACCATGGGGCAATGGCAGCTTCGTCATTTTATTGATTTTGGCAAATGTTTTACATTCAATCAACTTTTACATGCAAGGGGTCATTCCCCTTTTATAGAAAAAACATATTGTTCGTTTCCTCTCCCAAAGGAAGACTCCAAAAACTGTTCGTTTCCTCTTCCAAAGGAAGACTCCAAAAACAACTGTTTGTTTCCTATTCCAAAGGAAGACTCCAGAATTCTGTTCGTTTCCTCTTCCAAAGGAAAACTCGAAATAATTGTTTGTTTCCTCTCCATAAGTTGCACCACCATGCACCTCTCTTCTGAAGAACATTGGAGATCTGGATATTGACTTCACCTCCTAACAACTCTTTGGGATCTACATTGACATGCTAAAAGAATTTATTAACCAAAACACATATATTGATGATGGTTGCCTTCTACATCATGTCTTGATAGCTACTTTGTTGTTTGCATCTAACATAGTTCCAGCACATACTCCCATGGGTCTACAAAGATAATTAGTTGCTATTGCTTCTGTGACTTAAAACGGCTAGAAGTCAACCTTAGCAAGACTAAGGCGGTAACCTTCAACACATCAGAGAGTACCCTATCTAGGTTTCAATTCTTCTATAAGGGTGAATCGATTGAAATAGCCACCTCTTACACCTACTTGGGGGTTCAGTTTACAAGTCCTTAATGGATCTAATACTTGGGGTCCAAGTCTAGGGAGTGTTGATTGGGATTGTGTTGAGAAGGTTCAAACTATTCTACTTCAGCGATTTATCCAATGTAAAAGAAATTCCCCAATGTAATGTTCGGGCTGAATTTCATGCTCCTTTTCAAGTTGAGATCATCTTTAGAATTATTTTTCAGCTCCATTGCCTTAGATCCATGGGTGATTGCACCTCAGACCGAGAGAGGTACCCATATTTAGCACTCTGCTCCTTAGAATAGATTACCCCTAGGAGCACTTCTAGTCATTATCATGGATGGTACGTTATTTCTCTTCTTCAATCAATTGGCATTTCGAGAAATTAATTAACTCCATTCAAATACTCTTTAGATGCTCCTCTCCACCTTCTTCCTGATAAGAGAGTGAATAATAAAGAAATCAAACATGATTTTATCAACAATATATTCATCACTTGGGTCACTCCATCTCAGCCTCCTAGTCGTATGTTGACCTTCCACACTAAATATTTCATGAGGATTGAGAATGGCATTATTACTTGTTCTAATTAATCCAACATCAGCTCAAAGTGTGTTCACATCACTTTTGAGTGGAGACAAACCACCATATTCCTCAAGAGTGTAAGGTATGTCATCTTTGCTCTCTTTGGGAGGTGGAGATCGAAGAGCATTTCATCTTTTTCTGTCCTATTTAATATGAGATCAAAGGGAGGTACTATTACTTGTACAGAGACACAAGCGAATCACTTGCCAATTTTTTCCACTATCCTAACCCAAGATGCTTGGCTCTATACCTTCGAGAAGCTATCACTCTTCAACATCAATTATTTCAGGGGAGATCAACTGCCACTCAACTAATCATCTCATTCCTTCACTCTCTTTGCTACCAAGAGTAACAAGCATTCATTTGAAGTTATAGATCTCCATTATGTTAATAACATATTTGTGTGCCCTTGTCTGTTTACAAAAGTGGCTACTAGGACATTGGTTCTTTCTGTTTCTTGCATGCGGTGGGATAGGACTACAGTTCTATAGCATAGAGGTTCAGGCACCCCCCACATACCAAGACAGACATAGCTTACGGCTTTCCTATCTTCTTTTATTGGCCCTGTGGCCATGGATGGCAGAAAAGTCTTGAGGGGTCAAACTCCATGTCCTCCAAAAATTATCCAACCAAGCCCCCTTAGTTGTCGCCATTCTCTTGGGGGCATCATTAGAAACTATGTTGGCCCTATTTGGATAGATGGACTGTGCTTCTACTTTACATCCTACTATAGTTTAGTGTTGACACTTAGATCTAGTGGAGATCCTCTCTCTTTTACTTTGGTTGTTGACTCTGCTCATTATTACTTTTAACACATTAGGGTTTATCCATTTGGGTCCAACCCTTGAGGTTGTAGTTTAATGGCATATAGTTGTTCCACTTTAGTTTTGTTTACAATAGTTTTTTTAATCTAGTTAAGCTTATTTTTGCAGGACCTTTTGGTTACTATAGTGCATTGTCACAGCCATATTCAACAAGTATTATTGGCCTACTTTGGGCATTCATGACATTAATAATAAATCAATAACATCTTATCTCCCGAGTGCTATAGGTCACATAGCTTGAGGATTCCTCTAGGCTAGTTGAGGGCTTGTTCTTCATAGTGAATTGAATAACACCAACATAATCATGGTGATGGGATTAGTCACCTATATTTTCTTTGCAATGTGAACAATTAGCACTTTACTACTACCAAAGGCTTTGTCTACTATGAGATTCGCCAAAAGTATTATCGTTTGTACATATTCAAAGGCTCCCTATCTACCTTCTTCGCCTATATTGTTCGGCAATGCTTGACCCTTTTCCTTCAAGAGTCCCTCACTTCCAAACCTAGGACGTTGCAAAGGACTGCCAAGACTACTAAGATCATTACCTCCTTTCATACAATCTTGAAAATTAGGGGTAGTAAAATCCCTTAGATACAACCAGTTCACATATTGGTGGAGCTAGGTCCATGAGATAGCACTTCTATATGTTGCTACTAGAACATCATAGCCCTCTCACATAACAAGCTTTCCTATAATACATCTCCTTACAAGTCCTCTCCCATATTTCTTCTCAATGTAGAGGACCAGCTAGTTCTTTTTGCTCACAATCTAGAATAGGAAAACATACATGTTTTACCAATTTTCCACCTACCTTTAGCAGGTTCATTGACCTTGATTGTTAACAGAGGTTTTGGGAGAAGTACCTTGCTTCCTCCAAAGGAGTATTTCTTGGTATAAGTACGAATTATAAGCTCCCTGGGACAAAAACAGCAATATATACTTGACAAGGTAGAAAGGCAAAAAAAACTTGGCCAAGCACCTAATTTATACTAGTTGTGATTTTTCAATAATGACTCACTTTCTGCCCCCAGAAACAGGTCTTAAGTAATTGCAAAGTAGTAATTGATATTAGATGGGTTGGTGGCTACACACTAAATGTAATGTATATCGACTCAAACCAAAATGGAAAGACGCACTTGGATATCACAGATATGAATTCATCATCTCTGTACATGTATGATCTATAATAAATTTTAGAATCCCTAATTAACTTAAAGAATGATAACACTTTCAGCTGCTTCAGTTTACGAGACCACCATCTGTCATGAGTTCATGGATCTATCTATAAAAGGAAAAAGCTGATTCTGATAGACTCACACCAGAACCACCCATGCCAATAACAACAATGAAAATGAAAAAATAGTTGCGTTTATCTCCATAGATGACCAAAGTAGGTTAATAGGCATCAAAAGTTAGTTATAGTAGCAAATCAGCAGTGATGAAATGGTTCAAAAAGCCAAACACATGAATTTAAAACTAAAACTATAATATTACTTTAAGAAGCAACATAACCTAACAAGACAAATGAAAATGTTAAATCAATTGAGGACCATGATGCATACATGAATACTCTGAATTTAAAACTAAAACTATAATATTACTTTAAGAAGCAACATAACCTAACAAGACAAATGAAAATGTTAAATCAATTGAGGACCATGATGCATACATGAATACTCTCTTGTATGTGACAACAGACACAATCTCTCTCAAGACCATATCATAAGCAGGCATGCAATAACAAGATCTAGAATATTACCTTTGCTACAGCAAAAGAAGCTATTACGTCATCGATATTATCTTGGATGCATTTACTCAATAGCCATGGGTACTTCATAAGCATCTTCCCAATTTCATTTGTCCGAATTCCAACCTGAAAAGAACATCTGAGACCTATTAACTTTGTAAAGAACTAAATTTGAATATCATAAAGAATATACAGACAAACAGTTCTCATATCTATCCTCACCACCAGGGGGGTAGGGAGCGTAGCGGACGGGGGGAGAGAGAGAGAGAGAGAGAGAGAGAATAAATATTACACAGAAAAGGAGTCGAGGAACATATTGAAATTTTCTGTTATTACTCAAAGCCCAAGATGCCAACAAAACTCAAATGGTTTGCCCACATGTTGAGAAAAAAAGAACCCACCCATTAATAAAGCTTTAATCGTGTCACTACTGATGGGAGATCCTTAGAATTTCTAAGAGAGCATTCAGGCAACAGGGAAGAACCTCCATTGGTGTTTTTCTCAGGCAGCAGTGATCTGTTACTAAGATGTTTCAGTTCCTTTGTAAGGGATACTTTGAGTTTGAAATATTATTGCATCATCCAACAAAAGCACTTTTATAAGCTAGTGAGGAAGCAGATGGTGCCTTGTTCTAGTATTCTGTCTTGTTGAAGAGTGGATGAAAGCTACAATCTACTTCAAATTTATGGCATGCCATTATTAACTTCAATAAATGAACCAACTTATGGCTGCTTCTTAATCAGATATAGTGATTTTTGTTGCTGTGTACCTACCAATAGAATAAACGTGAAGTACACTTGAATGTGAAATAAACACAATACTAAGCAATTCCCAATTATTAAAACAACTTGTTTTAGACATTACAAAACACCAACTCTGCTCCAAAAAATGTCTCTTTGCCTATACACTTCTATTTAAAACCTAAAATGTGATCTAATTAAACATAATGCATCTTTCAAAAACTTGATCTTCTTTGTGTTAGGAATTTAAAAGCAAGTAAGCATAAACAACAATAAACACTACATGAGATTTTACGTGGAAACCCTGCAGTGTGCAGGTAAAACCACAGGGCAATGGCAACTTTTCTTCTTTTATTATTCTCAGCTGATTTCATACATTCACACTCTGTCATAATGCAAGGGGCATTCCCTTTTTTAAAGGAAGATTCCAAAAAAAAAAACTGTGGCACATTCCAAATAAAAGTGCTTTTTAAAAAAAACTGTTTTTTATAACAAAAGTTGCTTTAAAGACAAAAGCAGCTTTTAAAGCAAAAAACAGCTTTTAAAGCAAAAAGCAGCTTTTAAAGCAAAAGCATTTTAAAGCTCCACCAAGCACCACTCTGCTGAAGAACATCGGAGATCTGGATATTGACTTCACCTCCTAACATTCTCCCACTTGAAGTCGATATACAAGAATTCTTTGCCTTTGTTTTCCATCCAAGTGCCAATTGCCCAATGCTGCCCTTATCACGTTTTCAGCAAGCCTAGAGAAGTTTTGCACCACTCAAACTTCTCTCTCTTGATCGGCTTTGTAAGCATATCTGCAGGATTCACTTCAGTATCAATCTTCTCCAACAGGATCCTACCTTCTTCCACCACATTTCTTATAAAATGGTACTTAACATCAATGTGTTTGGTGCAATCATGGAATGTTGGATTCTTCACTAATTGAATAGCACTTTGACTATCGCAATGTAACGTAATCTTCCCCTGCATTATCTTGAAGTCGCCCAACAATCGCTCTAGCCAAATTGCCTCTTTGCTAGTGGTTGGTAAAGACACCACAGACTACAACTTAGAAGTTCAACTCACAACTCCACCAGCAAGAGTGAAAGTATATCCTGTAGTGGACTTTCGCCCATCTCTATCTCCTCCATAATCAAAATCCACAAATCCTTTAACTTGCAAAGTTGCCGATCCAAAGTAAATGGCAACATCTGAAGTGCCTCTTAAATATCTAAATATCCACTTCATCGCATTCCAATGCTCCTTACCCGAATTTGCCATGTACCGGTTGACTACTCCCACTGCTTGGGCAATATCCGGTCTAGTGCTCACCATGATGTACATGAGGCTTCCTACTACTGATGAATACGGTACACGAGACATGCTTGTCTTCTCTTTTTCTGTTCTAGGACATTGTTCGAAGACAATTTAAATTGTGGAGGAAGTGGGGTATTGACTGGTTTTGCATTCTGCATATTGAAGCACTATAGAATCTTTTCTATATATGTCTTTTGACATAACGAGATCTTCCTTCCTGTTTTGTCCCTGTGTATTTTCATCCCTAAAATTTGGTTTTCTGCTCCTAAATCCTTCATTTCAAACATCCTACCCATCTGGGCCTTAAGATCACTTATTTTCTTCATGCTAGGGCTTGCAACTAGCATATCATCAACATACAACAGCAAGATAATAAAACTGCCATCATTAAACCTCTTATAGTATGCACAATGGTCAGCTTCACTCCTACTGAAACCTTGGCTCTTCATGAAGGTGTCAAATTTTTTGTACCACATCCTTGGTGCCTGTTTCAATTCATACAGAGATTTCTTAAGTTTGCAAACTAAATGCTCTTTGCCACATTCTTCATAGCCCTCAGGCTGATCCATATAAATCTCCTCCTCAAGATCACCATGCAAGAAAGCAGTTTTTACATCAAGTTGCTCCAGCCCTAAATCCTATGCTGCCACAAGTGCAAGTAAAACTCTAATAGTAGTGAGCTTCACAACTGGAGAGAAGATTTCAATGAAGTCTATACCTGACTTCTGCACATAACCTTTTGCCACCAAGCGAGCCTTATATCGTTCCAACAGCCCATCACTGTTCTTCTTTACTTTGTACACCCACTTGTTACCAACAACCTTTCTTCCAGGTGGAAGATCCACAAGTTCCCACGTTTCATTCTTCCATAGTGATTCCATCTCCTCATTCGTGGCTTTCCTCCAATTATCTGCATTCTCAGATTCTCCAGCTTCTCGAAACGAGCTAGGCTCACCATCATCAGTTAACAAAGCAAAAGAGGACTAAAAATCAAGAGAATACCTATCCGGACGCTTTTTTGGACATGTAGATCGTCTAACCCAATGTTCAGTTGGTTGTGGCTCTTGGTCTTGTGACTGTTCAGGCTGCTGAACTTGCTGATCTACATGTTGATCAAAAACTTCAACATCCTTATCTTCAATTTTAGCTTTGTTCATATCTACTTCAACATGTACAACTTCAGGTGTTTGTTGTACCTCCTTCCTTTGCATGGATTTTTCATTAAAAATAACATCTCGGTTAATAATTACCTTGTGGGCAGTAGGATCCCACAGTCTATACCCCTTCACTGTATTTCCATAGCCGAGAAAAACACATTTCCTTGACTTTGGGTCAAGTTTGGACCTGTTTTCTTTTGGCACATGGGCAAAAGCATCACAAACAAAGGCACGCAAAGGAGAGTAATTAACAAGCTTACCACACCAAACCTCCTCCGAAATTTGTCCATCCAACACAGTTGTAGGTGACCTGTTAATAAGGTAGGCATATGTTTTAACAGCCTCTGCCCAAAACTTTTTCTCCAACCCAGATGTGTTGAGCATGCTTCTTGCACGTTCCATGATTGTGCGATTCATCCGCTCAGCCACACCATTTTGTTGTGGAGTATATGGCATAGTCTTTTGGTGCTTAATCCCTTCCTGCGAATAGAATTGATCAAACTGCTTGGAGCAATATTCTCCACCACTATCTGACCTGAGGCATAAAATAGGCTTGCCCAAACTTTTCTCTACTCTTGCCTTGAACTCTTTGAATTTTTCCAAAGCTTCAGAATTCTTTGTCAGAAAATAAACCCACACTCTTCTAGAATAATCATCTATAAATGTCAAGAAATACCTAGTACCTTTTAAGGACTGAGTGGGGACCAGTCCAAATATATCAGAATGTATAAGCTGCAAAAAATCAGAACTCTTACCAGGAATTGCAGTAAATTGAACTCTCTTTTGTTTGCCAAAAATACAGTGCTCACAAAAGTCTAAATTGCAAGACTTAATCCCAGACAGCATACCTTGGTCAAGCAGAATTTTCAATCCTTTTTCACTCATATGCCCTACGTGTTGATGCCATAGCATTTCTCCATCCTGAGCATTGCCTGAAGTTGTTGTTGCTGCATGGTTTCTCACTGTATCACCACAAACGATATAGGGTTCCATAAGGCTCTCCTTTTGCTACTACTAGGGATCCTTTGGTAATTTTGCAATAATTGTTACCAAAAGTAGTACAATACCCAATCTTGTCCATCATCTTGATTGAAAGCAAATTCTTTCACAAAGCAGGCACATGTCGTACATCACATATACTTTCTCTACCATCATCCAGCCTAATCCTTATATCCCCTCTTCCCACAATTTCTAAAGGATGATCATCCCCCAAATAGACCATCCCTCCATTAAAAAACTGATATTTGACAAACCAGTCTCTATGTGGAGACATGTGAAAAGATGCACCCGAGTCCAAAACCCAGGTATATAAAATAGATTTGTTGCTACTGGTACAAAAGGCCTCACATGTTGCCATCTCTATTGCAGCTCCAGTATTGGCCTCAGCAGATGGTTGATTTTGCTTTTCACCATTCTTCTTTTTTAGATGCCAACAGTACTTCGAGTGCCCTAGCTTCCCACAATGCCAACACCTCCCTTTCATCTTGCGTCCTTTTGACTTAGACCTGGACTGTGATCTACCCTCTTGACTCCTTTCGTTAGATCAACCTCTCACAGCTAGGGCTTCATTGGTTGAGGGCTCTAGAGACGATTTTCGCCTCAACTCTTCTGCCAACAAAGCAGCTACAACATCATCAACTCTTAGAGCTCCAGATGATGCATTGTTGATGGTCATCACCAAATGATCCTAGGTGATCGGGAGAGAACAAAGTAGGGTGATTGCTTTTTCTTCATCCTCCATATTCACATCAAAAGAGACCAGCTTACTGATTAGAGTATTAAACTCATTCAAATGATCTGCCACAGATGAACCCTCCTTCATCCTCAGGCTATAAAGCTTCTTTTTCAAGAAGACCTTATTTGTTGTTGATTTAGTCTGATACACCTTCTCAAGCTTTTCCCAGAGGGCTCCCGCGGTCGTTTGATCAGCAACATTTAACAAGGCAGTCTACTAGACCGAGACGAATTGTAGACATCACCTTCCTGTCTAGCTTTATCCACTCCGCATGACCGCATCTGTCATGCTGTCAGGTTAACCCGCGAGCCCTTCCAAGGCTAGGGCTTGGTCGTTCTGAACCAACAAATCCTCCACCTTCATCTTCCATAGGGTGAAGTTCTTGCCATCAAACTTCTCAATCTTGAACATGGTTACACCTCCTGTCATTGTTGCAGCTCCCACTCGCACAAAACCCTGAACAACGAGTTTTCAAAGAACCTCGCTCTGATACTAGATGTTAGGAAATTAAAAGCAAGTAAACATAAACAATAATAAACAATATACGAGATTTTACGTGGAAAATCTGGAGTGTGCAGGTAAAACCACGGGGCAATGGCAACTTTTCTTCTTTTATTATTCTCAGCTGATTTCATACATTCGCACTTTGTCATAATGCAAGGGGCATTCCCCTTTTTATAGAAATACAACGGAAGATTCCAAAAAAAAACTGTGGCACATTCCAGATAAAAGCGTTTTATTAAAAAAAACTGCTTTTTATAACAAAAGTTGCTTTAAAGACAAAAGCAGCTTCAAAAGCAAAAGCAGCTTTTAAAGCAAAAAGCAGTTTTAAAAGCAAAAAGCAGCTTTAAAGCAAAAGCATTTTAAAGCTTCATCAAGCACCACTGTGCTGAAGAACATCGGAGATCTGGATATTGATCACCTCCTAACACTTTGCTCTTGCATACTATGATATGATTTACCGGCTTTTGTTATCAACAAATAAAATTTAAAACAATTGTCCTATTTCTATTCAGAAGGAATAAATATATACAGATGATTCCCACATGCAAAATCACTAAGTGCTTTCGTTATGTCACACACAAGGTTACTCATTTCTTTGTTTCTGTTTTTACATTAATCAACAAATACTCCACAAATGGAAGCTAAAAAAAATTGGGCTGATATAATGTTTTTCTTGTCATTTTTTATACAATCTTTCATATTGGGAAAATTGTTGAAATATATCTAATAATGCTATAGAACTACAATAAATAGCTCCCGCTTATGATCCTTACAATGTTTTTGGGACTCAGCTCGGTAATGCTCACTAAAAAACTTCTTATACTTTTCTACTCAAAACACATATTTATTCCTTTACCTAGGGTACATCATCAAACTCTAACCCAGAAATACATATACCTCTGCCTAGAAAAAGAACCAATTTAAACAGAGACATTGCATCTCAGTTGTACAAACCAGTTAATATACCTTTTTCAAATTCCTCATCCTGGGCTTAATATCTGCTTCAATGTCAAGTAAAATGACTGGAGGATAACAAAGTAATATTGATTCAATATAACCTTTTGAAATCCCAATATCTTCAAAGAAACCCACTAAGGAAATCAAATGCTCATTTACATTCCGAAGAAGTATTTTTGGAAATGATTCTATAAGGCATGCTAAGAGATCATCTCCAGAATCCAGGATAGCTAATCCTCCACGCCGAGCTTCCATCTATCTTCAAAGCACATTCAGAAACAGAAGGTACTTGGGTTAGATAATAAAATATTCTAACGCATAGCAAGTTCAATGTTACTATCAAGAAATGCATAGAACAATTGTGGTCAAGGATGTTCCCTCAAAATATGCACACCATATGCATTGCAAGCCTCATGATAAAAGGAAAACTAAAACTGCATGTAAAAGAATAGATATATCAACAGGGCTATAGTTTATGGTATAAAATGGACAAGAACCTTTTCAAAAAATGATAAAGACTGTTGCAGGTCATCATCTGCAGAAACTGACAACCTCATCATCATGCGTCGAACCATGCTACTAATAGGCCTCCGATGTGAATTGGCAGGGGAGAAAAGTTTGTTGAGAAAATTGATCTGTCAATTGCAAAGACAAGCAACAATTTCAAACAACCGATATACATAAATATTCCCGAACAATTAAGATAAATGACAAGCCATGAACCTTATAGTTTCGAAAAGCGCTAATTTAGATAAATCAGAAAAAAGTAAACTGTCTCCTTCAATTATTATATTGTAAACAACCTATAACAATCCATATGTACAAAATAACTATTAATTCCTGTATGTGACACATATATATTATTTTTAAAAATGAAGCAAAAACTTTATCAATGATCTAAAGGACATTCGTATCAAAATGCCTGGATGAAAGCAAAGCACCGTTTTACAACAAGGCCCATAAGTGACATTAGCCACTCAAAAAACAAAAGATAAGAAAGATGAGTTAATTTTATTCATGTCCATGGATGACCAAATTAGGCTAATTGGGTGCATCAAAAATACACAGATAGTATGCACTGTGGCAAACAAAAAGTCCTAATAAGAGAATCTAAACTAGAGTGAATAAACTAAAGTAGACTATACTAAACAGAAACTACTGTATAATATCATGGGGTGGATCCAAAAATGGATAAACCCTAAAAATGTTGTAAGCAGCAAAGAAGTGACAAGAGGATCAAGGAGAATATCCTCAGCATTGTACAAGGTACATAAAATTTTTATAAGGTGCAAAAAGGTCACCCATACCTATCAATGGTACTCACAGTCAAAACAGTATTGGCAAGTATAGCGTTGAAAACCAACTTGAGAGTCTGTAACAGCAGCTTGCCAGCCACTCCCAGATCCTGCCTGCCACTCATACATTCCAAACTCAGTTTGTCTGGCTACTAGCTTCCATTTTGATATGCTTTATCTGGCCATTCTCGTGGAAGCATCATTAGATCCTGTGATGGCCCTTTTTGGATAGTTGGTAAAGATGATGACTGTGCTTTTACTTCACAAACCACCATGCATTAGTGTTGCCACTTGGATCCACTTGGATCCACTGGATCCACTGGACATCTTTTACCTGACTGAAGGCTCTCTCATCATCATTACTTTCAGCATGTTAGGGCTTAACCATTTTGTGTCCAACCTTCAAGGCTATAATTTGATGCCATAAAGGCGGTCCACCTTAATGTAGTTTACACTAGTTTCTTTATTATAGTTTAGCTTATTTTCATAGTACTTTATTACTACATTGCACTCATTGTAACAGCTTTTTCTAATAAGTCCCATTGGCCTACTTTGGTCAGCTGTGGACATTAATAAAATTATCTTTCTCACTTCACATTCACTTAACATGGTTCTCCAATTACATTTTACAAGTATTGGTCCCAAGGATCAAGTCTATAGATATCAGGTGGTCTGTCTGGTGACTCTGGAGGATGTATCACATCTTAATTTTGCATTTTTGGCATTGGAATTTGTTTTACAGACTTACAGAGCATCCCTTCAGATATCTTGCTGGTACACTGATAATATTAAGGCTCATTTTCTTCAAGGATCTCTGCACTCTCTAATAAAACTAAACACAATATGTAATGTTTGGGACTTTTGCACATTAGTATATTATATATTTTCCCTGTCAAAACAAATAGCAATCCTTCATTTGCCATGGTTGGACAAAGTACATGGTATTAATCTGTAAAATATTCCTCCCAAAGAATAATAGGCATTTGTATTATATTAGCTACAACTTCAATGACTTTTCCTACAGATATCTAAATAGATATAATGGTCCAACATCATTAGGAAATCTAAAATTCCAGTTGCCCTTCCCAATAGGCATAATAGCTTGCCAAATTTACATTGTGAGGGGTCTATGCCTTTGCAAGAGACACAAGCATATTCAAGTCATGTAACAGCTCTTAATCCGGTCTCTGGAAGAGAAGCAGAACATACACGAGGTTTCTAATATACACATTTTTCATCTGCATGAATGAAATCCTACTCGAGCATTAAGGTTACAACATGATCAACTTACATTGTATAATGATCACCAATACCCCCACCATCAGGTAAGGTGTTATGATAATCACCAGACCACATAGAGAAGCATAACCCCCATAGTCAACTCATTAACATTAATCAATACCATCCATGGGAGTAGTTTCCTTTGTTAAATCCACAAACTTATCATAACACCATGAACTTGAAGCCTTTTCCCTATGCCCCATAACCTTAGTTTCCTTATCAAATAATAGAGAACTACTTGAAAATGGGAATTATGCCCCTCCCTCAATAGGAATTTTCCCATTACCCAAGCTTCTTATAACTCCCCCAAATGTCACCTGCATCAAAAAGGAAATATCCTTCAATGAAGAATCTGAATGCATGACACATAGGAACTGAAAGCAAGAAAAATATCACCCTTTACAAAATCTGAAACTCAAGACCCAAACAAGTAAGTTGCAAAGATTTAATCCCAAGCTTGACTTAGATAATGTAACTTCATCATCGTATCAATAGTGAAACATAAATCTATCCACCACCTAGGAGGAAACCATGCAACCGGCAATAGAGAGTGATCCCTTTACAAAATCTGAAACTCAAGACCCAAACAAGTAAGTTGCAAAGATTTAATCCCAAGCTTGACTTAGATAATGTAACTTCATCATCGTATCAATAGTGAAACATAAATCTATCCACCACCTAGGAGGAAATCATGCAACCGGCAATAGAGAGTGATCCCCATGCCCCAATAAGGTCGACACAGGTAAGTTAAGATAATTCTCTCAGTGTCCCTAGATCACCAAAGTAGGCCAATGAGACTCACTGGAAATAACCTTGTTACAAGGCACTATAACAATCAAGAAAAATGGTACCATCACCAAAATCCAAACTAAAGTAAATAAACTAAAGAAGGCTATACTAAAGTGAAACTATTGTATAACACTAGATCTCGATATCATGGGCTGGACCCAAAATTGGGTGAACCCTAAATATGTTGTAAGTAGTGAAGACGTGATGAAATCAACAACCAACATGGAAGAGTTCAAGTGGAAATTATAAAATCAAATTTCTTTTCTAGATGGCATCATGTGTGATCCGACACTCAAAATTTTGATTTTTGGGAAGATCATGAAAGAGTGCAATTCAAAAATAATAAAGTATAACAAATTAGAACGCAGATATATATAAGCAATATAATAGAATGATTATATTGCTCAAAAAACATGGTACATGTTGGTTACGAATCTGCCATTTAGGAAAGTATTTTAATCTTTTGCGCCCTAGATTCGCCCAGCAGATTGAAAGGCCGGAAGGAAGGAATGCCTTCCGTGCCAATCTCCGGAGAAGGCCGGCCCCTATACTAATCTATTTGGAGTTTTTTAGATAAGAGAACAGGAAAGAGATAAAAATGCAGAAAGAGATGTAAATATCATGCACTTATGGTGGGAAAGAACAAGCAGCACAATCACTAACTTATAGCTAAACCAACAGCAATCAAAATAATGTATGTAATAGAAACTATCACTGTAATTCTTTCCTATGTATCCTTCATTCAATATTCCAGGTCTACTTAATTGCCAATGTTGTAATCCAGGATTCAGAATGACAGCAATCAGAAAAATAAATGACACGATGCAGAAATACTTGCAGAAGGCAGCATAAAAGAAAGAGACAAATAACAGAGCCAAGTATACTTTGAATTGGAAGCAAGTGTTCAGTTACAGCAACTCTCCTAGCAATATGTTCTCCCCCTTTTACAATGAAGTTCTACTGCTATTTATAGCAGGATTTTCCCCCCCTTTACATTGATGCACAGAACCCTAGGACTGCAAAAGCTGTCGAGATTAGACCCTTGCTGGTCGTGAGCGTACCTGCAACAAGATTCACCTAAATCTGGTACAGCTCCGGACAGATATGGTGGGCAAGAAGTCAAGTCTGGTTAATGTGGTAGGTGTGGTACAGTTTGCTTCTGAAGACACCATCAATGATCACCTACACTATACCTTCGAGGTAGACCTTTTGTCCCATCCTGACTGGCTCAAATCCCGAAACCCGTGTGGAGTCCTCGGTCTGCGGTTCGCTAACGTATGAGAGGCTTGACCAAAGTCGCCTGCTGAAAATAGCGACCTCGGGAGTCGCTCCAGAATGGAGCGAACCCGGGACACACCTTGACTTAGAAGTTTCGGCAACTTGGTCCTCTTTCTCATATTTGCTGATGTGGGGGAGAGACGACGGCAATCGCTAAAAAAAGGCAGCGACGACGGGAGTCGCTCGAAAAAAGAGTGACCGACGTCGGTCGCTACCTTGGTGCCTTAGCGGAATTTCGGACCCTCTCGCCCGCTGTCGTTGAAAAATGGCAACGACGCTTGGAATCGCTCCGAAACGGAGTGACCGACGTACGGCTATCGCGGGCGGACCTGAGTGACGTCGGGCGTCGCTGGCGATCTTGAGTGATGGTGGGAGTCGCTTTATACTTAGAATATTTTCATCTCCTTTTCACCCCTTTGCCCATGGTCACTCAAAAAGGGGAGCGACGACGGGAGTCGCTCCTGGGAATGAGCGACCGACGTCGGTCGCTCCCAAGCCAACACTTAGAAATATTTTGTATCTTTGTTCCCCTTTTGTCACCCATGTTCGCTTGAAAAGGCAACGACGACGGGCGTCACTCGCAGGGATGAGCGACTGACGTCGGTCGCTGCCTAACCAACACTTTTCGAAGTTTTTTCCTTGGTCGCGATTCCCTTGAATATTGCAGCGACGATGGGCGTCGCTCAAGGGAAGGAGTGACGAAAGGAGTCGCTCCAAAATGGAGCGAACTCCGGCAACATTTGCCATAGAAATTTTCATGATCATCCCCGTCGTTGTCGGTCGCGCATGCTGCTGAGAGTCGCTGGAAATGGGAGTGACGACGGGCGTCGCTGAAGGAAACGAGCGATGGTGGGAGTTCAACACTTAGTCAAATTTCATTATTTTCTCCTCGTCTGCCTTGTCACTTGGAAAAGCCATCGATCTCCGGAGGGAAGGGGCGAAGCTGGTAATCGCCCGAAAGAGGGAGCGACTCTCGGAATCGCTCCAAAATGGAGAGACCAAGGGAGTGCCCCAGACTTAGCCATTTTTTGGCCTTTTTCCAGACTTGCCAGAACTAATAGAACACTTGGAAAACAAAGCACGGAAACAGAAAATGAAAAACTGGAAACATGGAAACTGCTTGAGCAAAGCCGGAAAGAAAGGAGAGAGGGAGGCAGCAACAATTTTTCGAATTTTTTCAGAATTTGTACCCCTTAGCAAAATGTGGCAACAGTACAATGCAAGAATTTTTGAGAAGAGATGTGAGGCTATAACTTTGCATCTATTACTCATACTTTTTACAATCAGAGTTGCATCTCTCTTTATACAAGAATTGGTGTGTTGGAAATCCATCGTATTGAGTATGGAGGGTCGCCCATATGGAAATGTGGTGATTCACCTTCTATGAGTTACAAAGTGCATATTTATTAGGTGTGAAGTCAGTCACTAGACGTCTGACTGACTAGACGTCTAGCAGCTAGGCCAGACATCTGGACTGGCAGACGTCTAGGCCAAACGTCTAGGGTGCCAGACGTCTGGTCTGGTAGACGTCAAGCAATGGACGTCTAGGTAGATGTCAGAACGCGGAAGACGAACCGTCTTGGGAGCGGAAAACGAACAGTCTTTGGAAGCTGAAACAAACAGTTTTTGGAGGCTTCCATTGGAAGATGAAACGAACAGTTGGAGTCTTCCTCTGCTCTATAAAAGGGATGTGATCCCTTGCATAATGTTTGTGCGTATGAGTTGTTGAAAACGTCGAAGGACGTGAATGTAATATTTGCTGAAAATAATAGAAATACAAGTTGCCATTGCCCCGTGGCTATTCCTGCACATTGCAGGTTTCCACGTAAATCTCTGTGTCACTTGTGTTATTGTTTCCGTGTTCTATATTTTTTGTTATTGTGCTTCCTCTTGCAAGTGTGGAATCTGAAGTTTTTCCTAACAATATTAAATGAAAATTACATACATATGACTTGTCCTTTTCTATTTTGTCTTCTACTTGTTAGATTCAGCGAACACCTGTTTATTGTATTGCAGGCATATAAAAATATTACAAAGTGCCGGGAATAGAACACCGGCGTAACAGAGAAACAGATCTGTTACAACAGAGCCTAAATAATGAATGGAAACGAATAAGTACGCTAACATCCCCCTTTATTACATTATTTGGGTAATGTAATAACTAATAGCTATACTAACATCCCCTTACATTATTTTGCAATACAAAGTGAGCTGCGAAACAATTCAAATTTGACACGTCCAAGTGCCTTAGTGAAAATGTCTGCAACTTGAGCATCGGTGGGAATGTGCTGAAGCTGAATTCGGTGCTTTGGAACTTCATCTCGAATGAAATGACATTGTGTGTCAATGTGCTTTGTTCTTTCATGATGCACTGGATTCTTGACGAGGTTCGTAACACCCTGATTGTCGCAAAACAAGTGTATTGGAGATTTTGATGGATGGCCCATACTTGTCCGAATGCGACGTAACCATATCACTTCGCACACGACTTCACGTGCGGCGCGATATTCTGCCTCTGTTGATGAAATAGCAACCACCTATTGCTTCTTGTCGTGCCAAGAGACAGGACCGGATCCCAGATGAAAAATGTATCCAGAAGTTGACTTGCGATCATCAAATGATCCGGCATAGTCGGAGTCCGTGTATCCTTGCAAGAAGAATTTGTTGTTCCTCTTGTATTCTAGGCCATATTCCATAGTACCACGGACATAGTGAAGAACACGTTTTGTCGCTTTCCAATGAGTAGTCTTAGGCTCCTGCATGAACCTCGAAAGATAGTTGACAACAAAAACGAGATCTGGCCTAGTATTGGTCAGATATATGAGACTCCCAATCAACTGTCGATAGAGAGTACCATCTACCTGAGGTGAGTCATCATATCGCGATAACCGAAGTCCATTCTCCATTGGAGTTGCCATTGGCTTGCAATCAATCATGCGATATTTATCGAGCAATGTCTTGGCATACTTTTTCTGAGACACTTTGATGGAGTGCTCCTTCTGGCTGAATTCCAGACCAAGACAGTAATGGAGAAGTCCGAGATCCGTCATCTCAAAAGATTTGCACAAGTTTCTTTTGACAAGAGAGATCATAGTTTCGAACTCCCCGTAATGAGCGAATCATGCACATAGAGTACAAGCAACACTATCTCATAACCCTGTTTCTTGAAATAGAGGTTTGCATCTGACGGACATCTCTTAAATCCATGTTGCATAAGGTGATTGTCCATTTTTATATACCAAGCTCGAGGAGCTTGTTTCGGACTCATACAAGGATTTGACCAATTTGCAAACCTTCTGCTGTTGGCCTTCCACTTCAAATCCTTCGAGCCGAGTCATATAGACTTCTTGGAGATCACCATTAAGAAAGGCACTTTTGACATCCATCTGGTGAACTTTCCACCCATATTGTGCTGCCATAGCACACATAACCCGAATTGTGGTCATCCGAGCAATAGGTGCAAAAGTTTCCTCATAGTCGATGCCTTCCTTTTGAGCATAGCCCTTTGCAACAAGACGGGCCTTATGCTTATCAATTGTTCCATCCGCCTTGTACTTGACTTTGTATACCCATTTGCAGCCAATGGGCTTCTTTCCATGCGGCAGATCAACAAGCTTCCAAGTTTTATTCTTCATCAGAGACTCATACTCTGTATCCATAGCGGCCTTCCACTGAGGCTCACTGAGAGCATCTTGCACTGATGCAGGTTCAAGACTATCTATTGTAGACATGAACGCCCTGTCATCATCAATATCCATATCCTCAACTTCTGTACTTGGAGTCACAGAAAGTTCCTCAAAAGATTGACAAAGATCATCAACCTCACCAGTTTCTCGGCTTCTCTTTCCTTTTGAGCCATACTGCGTGTACGAGGTCTATCCAAATTCAAATTGGGAGGAGTGGATAAATTTGCATCTCTGATTGTATTTGTACACCATTTAGGATTCTTCTTCGGTGGTGATGAAGAAGATGTAGAAGGACCTCCTGTCTGTGTTGACGAAGGAATCTCCTCTTCCTTAGGTTCCACAATATCTTGGTGTACATTAGATGTGCTCTGTGATGTGAAAGCTTCATCAAAGACAACATCTCTGCTGATATGAATTTTCTTGGTCAAAGGATCTATCAACCGATATCCTTTAGAGTGCTCGGTAATAACCAAGAAAAATACATCTCAGTGTTTTCTCATCTAGCTTTTTCCTTTTCTCTTTCGGTATGTGCATGAAAGCTTGACACCCGAAAATACGTAGATGAGATATGGAGGGTTTTCGACCACTCCATGCTTCCTGTGGAGTCATTCCTTTTAGGGCCTTTGTGGGTGCCCTATTCAACAGATACACTGCAGTGGTGACAGCTTTCTCGCCCAATATTGTTGCCCAAGAGTAGCTCCTGTGAGCATACAACGAACCATTTCCATGATAGAACGGTTCCTTCTCTCAGCAACTCCATTTTGCTGAGGAGTATAGGCAGTTGTTAACTGTCTCTTGATCCCATGCTTATCTAGGAATGCAGAAAATTCATTAGAGGTAAACTCTCCCCCTCGATCTGAGCGGAGGGTTTTGATAGAAGCTCCTGACTCCTTCTCAACGGATTTCTTGAATCGCTGGAAGAATGCGAAAGCTTCAGATTTCAGTTGGAGAAAGAAAACCCACATCTTTCGTGAGTAGTCATCTACGAATAACTGAAAATACCTCTTCCCTCCACAACCGTTGGGTGTGAAAGGACCGCACAGATCAGTGTGAATTAACTCCGGAGGTTTTCGTGCTCTTGTAGAGCTCTTCTCAAATGGTACTCTATGTCGCTTTCCCGCTAGCAGTCGAGCACACCGGCAATGTGGTCGAAAGGGAAGGAAGACCCTTTACCATCTCATACTTGCCGAGCTCAAGTAAGTAGCCGAACTTAGATGCCCATATCTCTTGTGCCATAGGGAAGTTGCCTCCTTGGTAGAGAAAGTCATGGCAACATGTGGAGTAGAGATAGCATCTAGTGCAAATAAGCCGTGCTTATATGAAGTTGTTGCAATCTGCTTACCCTTCCTGGTAATGGTACAACACTTCTTTCCATTCTCAACACGAAAGTTGACAACCATATTTCTATCCAGGATTTGTGTCACTGACAACAAATTGTTAGCCAATCCTGGAACATAGAGAACTTTGTCAATCTGACACTTGCCATCAGGAAGAGTGACTCGAAATCGTACCCTCTCCCCGAACCCCGTAGGTTTTATCATCAGCAATGGTGACAGGTTTGCCCTCCTTGGCCACAAATGATTCAAACCACGATCCGTCGCCGATCATATGTTTGCTAGCTCCGGAATCGACATACCAAATAGGATCCCTCTCGAGTGGAATTTGTGGTAGTCATGAGCACCTTGTGTGCCCATTCGTAATCCGAGTCGATTCTTCAACAGACAACATTCACCTCGGGGTTGCTTGTTCTTATTTTGTGGTTTGTTTTGGCCTTTTTGTTTGTTCTTATGCCAACACCTGTTGGTGTCATGGTTGTCTTTCTCACAGATCTTGCACCACCTCTTCTTCTGTTGAGGTTGTTTGCCTTTTCCTTTCGTATCCTGTTGAGAATTTCCTCCTTTCCGAAAGTTGCCTCCTTTTTGCCCATTACCTTTCTTCCTAGAACCCCGCTCGTTGGTGTATAGGGCTGTATTGGAAGAATCATCCTTGTGAAGTTGGCGTGCCTCCGTTGTTGAAGCAGATTGACCAACTCGATGTAGGTAATTTGTCGTTGAGACACCTGGATGGAGGTTATCAACATATCAAATGAAGAAGGTAAAGCTCTCATCACAAGTGAAATGAGAAGCTTTTCGTCCACAGTATCTCCCAGAGAACTCAATTTCTCTTTCAACTCAGACACTGCACGAGAAAGAGTTCAACTGTTTCACCCTGCCTCAAACTCAGGTTATGAAGTTGTTGTTGAAGATGAAGAATGGTGGATTCATTCTTTCCCTCATAGATGGTTTTAAGGGCATCCCATGCCTCTTTACCACTTGCTTTGTCAGCTATATGAGGTTGCACTTCATCTGAAACAACAAACAAAATGAGCACCTTTGCTCTACTGTCTTTCTTGTCAAAAGCTATCTGATCTGTTGAAGGACCTGTGGATCCTGCTGTTGGTGAAGGCCTAGTTGCTACTCAAGTAACAATATCCCACAAATCTTCCATTTGGAGAATAGCCTTCATCTTATGTTTCCATGGTGTATAATTTGGACCTTTCAATAACCGATGCGGATCAGCCATCAACTTTGCAACAACGGCCATAGTGAAGGTTCCTTATATCACCAATTGGTCCCCCTTTCGATATACCTTTTGCTAGGCCAATATACCGTACAAAATACCCGCCCTTACGTGAGGGAAACTATAGGTATTTAGAAAGATCAACAAAAATCACCCGCCCTTACGTGAGGGAGACTATAGGTGAGTTTTAGAGATCATACGATACGTGGAACATAAGCGGTACCGAAAGGGAATCGCCTTGTTGATGGCACCTACCATAGAAGATTCTTCTCATGCGTGGGGCGTAACTTCCCCTAAACACTATGAAGAATACTTCGTCAGGATTTACGCCTAAACACAAGTGCGATAAAGGGTAGTGGATGGAGTAAAAAAAATGCAAAAATGGCGTACTTATTCCTCCCCGACGATTTATAGAGAACAAGCTCAGACGTCGTTGTTGCAGCTATATTAGGCGATAGATACAGTAGCCCAAAGCACGACAGCTTTACCTGTAAGTGTGGGCCAGAGGTACCGTTTTTACCGAACGCTGCGGTGCAATAAATTGCACAGATGGGTTTTATATTCCGGGGACTTAGGGAGTGTTTGATTTTAATTTTTAATGTTATAGTGCAAAAATGAAATATGCAACATACAACAAAAAAAATTGCCCACAAGAATAACCCACAAGGTTTCGGTCACAGCCGAAAATGCACCTTTTACAATGCCAAATTGCTATTTTTCGAAAAATTACTCACTATCCCCCTTTGATTTTTTTGAAAAAATTTCCCCCCTTAAAAAAAGGCTTTCTTTAACAAAGCATTTTAATAATTATTATTTATTTAAAATTAAAATAAATAATTTTAATTTTATATAGTTTTAAAACTTTAAGAAAAAATAAATTAAAATTAAATTTTAATTTATAAAGTTTTAAAAACTATATTAAAAAAAAATTAAAATTAAAAATTTTAATTAAAAATTAATAATTAAAAAACACTATGCAAAAAAAATATACCTTTGGGGAGAAGTCGGCGGGATTTGAACCCCCGACCCGCACGGCTCACGACCACGTGAGCCAGCGGGCTGATCCGGAATGATCAGTAAGCCACCTCCCTTTTCAACACCCTCTGCAGCAGCCTCCGCTGCTTCGCGGCTTCCTCCTCTGCAACGCTCTGCAGCTTCGTCCGCCTCGTCGCGTCAAAAAAAATCGCTTCCTCCGCTCTTTTCCGTCCTCCCTTGCTGCGTCTGCCTTCGACGCAGACGTTCTTTCGCAGAACGAAAAAAAAAAATTTCGTTTCGAACAAAAAATTCGTCTCTTCGAAAAAAAAATTTCGTCTCTTTCGAAAAAAAATTTTGAACCTGTTTGTGGGGGGGGAGGCGGGAGTCGCGCAATTCGCGACGGGTTTTTTTTTTTTTTTTTTTTTTTTTTTTCGGGGTGGGGGGAGGGCACACGCAGCGATTTGCGCTGCGCGCGGGGGTTTATACTCCCCCTGTGGCGCGACGGGCGGGAATTTTAAATTCCCCCCGCAACGTCGGCCAAGGGGGGGGCTCCCCTCCTGTCGTGCGCCCTGTCGCAAGGCCTGCGGCGCGCGACACCTCCTCCTCTGTCGCGCGAAGGGGGGGCGCGGACCCTCCTGTGTCGCGCGTCTGCGATAGTCGCACGCGCGGGGAGTGGTCCCTCCCTCCTGGAAAACCAGGGATGTCCCGCAACAAAAAAAAATTAAATAAAATTTTTTTACATGCTGCCTGCTTTTTCCTTCAGTCGCGTCTGCGCGACAAAAAAAGAAATAAAACAACTGCACGACCGCCCAGTTTTTTTTTTTTTTTTCAACCTCGGCTTCTCGTCACGCCTCCCTGCTCGTCGCTGGCTCTGATGCCATGTTAGATTCAGCGAACACCTGTTTATTGTATTGCAGGCATATAAAAAGATTACAAAGTGCCGGGAATAGAACACCGGCGTAACAGAGAAACAGATCTGTTACAACAGAGCCTAAATAATGAATGGAAACGAATAAGTACGCTAACATCTACTAATGTGTCAAAATAGCTAGAGATGCATTTTGGCTACTAAAATCTAAAAAAAGAAAATCACTATTTTTAGTAAGTATTTTGTTTTACATTTTGGAGGCCCTCCATAGTGTTTTTCCACAAAGTTGTGGGCAAATTTGCTTACGGAAATTGTTGTTCTCTCTCTAATCTTTCCAATGCTTCTTGAATGGATCAAAATAGAGTCCCGAGCACAAAGTTATGCCCCTAATAGTGCGGTTAGGATAAAAAAAATAGATTTTCGGGCATTTTTTAGCATAAAGCCATGTTGCAAAAAGGTCACATGCCTAGATCATTCGTCCCCCCTTGGAAAGCAAAGGTCCCCATTGTGTCAAGTTTTGAAATCATGTGTGGAAATTGTCTTTATCTGATTTTTTGTGAGCCATTCCCCTTGTTGACCAAGTTGTCCTACCTTGACCACTCTATACTTCTAAGTGGACTGCATTCTAGTGATCTTGGTCCATGTGTCAACAATTTGATCCTTCTTTACTGGTGCTAAACCATCCAGATTGAGTTCTTCAATGTCGAACAATTCTGCAACTATGGAAGTGTCCAACAAAGGTGGATGATAGGGCCTAAGAAGTTCAACATCAAAGATTGAATGCAAACCAAGATAAGATGGAAGATTCAAATAAACGGCATTTTCTCCCACCATGGTGATGGTGTATGGCCCATAGCGAAGAGGTCTAATCTTCCTATGGGTTCCTACAAATCTCTCTTTCTGAAGATGTAACCATAATTTGTCCCTAACCTTGAATTGATGTGGGACCCGATGTTGGTCATGGCGTTGCTTGTATTTCTGATTTGAATTTTTCCAAGAGGTCATGGACCTGTTCTTGGATGTGCTCAACCTGTTCCACTAACCATGCTATCTTTTTTGCTTCTTATTGTTCATGAGGTGAGTATTCCATGGGTTCCAAAGGGAGAGCTACATCAGTGGGTGCCAAAGGTTGGAACATGAAACACACATGAAATGGGCTTTGTTTGGTAAAGCTATGTAGAGCTCGTTGTAACCATGCTAAATGTAGGGGAGGCTTGCATCCCATGTGTGTGGATGCTTCCATTCCATTTGTGTGGATGCTTGCAATTGCCCATTCGAAGAAGATGTACAATCAATCGATTCACGACTTCTATTTGGCCATCACTCCGAGGATGGAAGGTTGTGGACATGGTCAACTTGGTGTCCATCATGCTCTATAGGGTGGACCAAAAAATACTTAGAAATATGTTATCCCTGTCAGATACAATGGGCTTTGGCAAGCCAAATTTGAGCCACACAAATAAATAAAGCTTACCAATATCCTCTGCTGAACTGGATTTCTTAGAAGGAATCACGACAACCATTTTTTAAAAGCGATCAACTACTACAAATACGCAATCATTACCATGCTTAGATGTGGGCCAACCTGAGAGGAAATCCATGGAAATAGATTCCCAAGTCTTGGATGGCAGTGGCAATGGTGTCTACAGTCCCTGCTTCTTAAAGGTTGGTTTGGCAACAGTGCAAGGGTACATGACTTGATGTACCTCTCGACATTGTTCCTCATCTTGGGCCAATAGAAGTACTTCTGAAGTACCGCCAACATTATTTCCACCCCAAAGTGACCTCGTACTTTTCTGAAGTGTGCTTCCCAAATCATCTTTGAGCACTCACTAGCTGGTACACATAATAAAATCAAAAACATGCTTACCCACACAAAGAGCTCGGTATGCATTTGCAAAAACAAAATCTGCTCCATACAAGGTGGACCAATTAGAAGTATCATGCCTACAAGAATCAAGAATGGTGGTGAGTGCTATGATTGGAGGTCAGCTCAAACAATCTACTATTGAATTGGCATTCCCTTTCTTATGCTTTATGATCAAATGAAACTGTTGCAGATATGTGGCCCACTTTCGATCTCTTTCATTCCTTAGATTTTTCTGCATATGGGTGAATTTCAAAGGTCTGTGATCTATGTGGATGATAGTTTCCTTGCCCAAGATGTAGTGCTTCCACTGTTTACATGCTTGGACAATGGCATAGAGCTCTTTGTTGTATGTGGGTAATTGTTTCATTGAATGTTTCACTATGATAGGCAATTGAATGCCCATGTTGTGTGAGAACAGCTCCCAATGCATACTCTGATGCATCAATCATTACCTCAAAAGGTTGATGCAGATCAAGTAGGGAAAGCGTAGGAGCTAAACACAATTGGTCCTCCAACCTCTCAAATGCCCTCTGTTGTGTGTCTCCTGAATGGAACTTAGATTTGGCACCTGCTTTGGTCACTGGTACAATGGCCAAGCATTGTGTGAGAACCCCAATACAAAACTTCGATAGAAATTGGCAAGATCCAAAAAGTTGCGAAGCTCTATTAGTCTTTGGCGTAGGCCAATCTCTAATCACCTGAATCTTCTCAGGAACAACATGGACTCCTTTGTCAACAATTTACCCAAGGTACTGAATCCTTGTCATGCCAAATGAGCACTTCTCCAAATTAGCATATAACTTTTCTTCAAAGAATCTGAAGTACCTGTCGAACATGTTGCAAATATTCCTCCCATGTCTTACTATAGATGAAAATGTCATCTAAGTAGACAACCACAAATGAGTTGGTATAGGAATGCAAGATGTCATCCATCATCCTCATGAATGTGGCAGGTGCATTGGTCAAGCCAAAAGGCATAACTAGCCACTCAAATAAACCCTCCTTTGAATTTGAATGCAATCTTCCATACATCAGTGAGCTCTATGGGTATTTGATGAAAGCCAAATTTTTGAGCAATTTTGGTGAAGAACTTTGCACCACGGAGTTGGTCTAGCAATCCTCTATCCGAGGGAGTGGATAGCAGTTCTTCACAATGATTTTATTCAACGCTTTGTATTCAATACAAAGTCTCCATGTTCCGTCTTCCTTTGGAACCAAGACAATTGAACTACCACATGGCAAAGCACTTGGTCTAATGTGCCCCTTTTGAATCACTCTTGGATCGACCTCCTAATTTCATCATTTTCACAGACTACTCTACAATAAACAAGTGCATTAGGCAAAGGAGAACCCAAAACTAAATCAATTTAAAGCTTTACCTCACAATGAAGTGGAACCCTAGTTGGTGGCTTGAACAAGTCATCATATTCCTCTACAAATTGGTCCATTTGCTTCTGTTGTGCAAGGCCTACAATTGATAGCAACAGTCCTATTTTGTCGCTTGATCATCAACAAAATAAATTTTCTTATTTTGGCTATCATCTTTATGCATTGTTTAGCACTGATTATGGAAATAGAGGTAACAGGAGATACCTCTAGTATCCTGAAGCATTGACCTCCCATAATGATTATGAAACTCGAGGGCCTAGACTCATATACACCATGCTTCTTCCACATTAATTGTTGGCCCAAAATCACATCACAAACATCCAAGGGCACAACATCGCACAAAACATCATCTTTGAAGGGCTTGATGGCATAAGAGAGGAGACATTGTTGAGTGACATGAATGTCTCTCCCCTATTGTAACCGTCCAACAATATATGGTTGTGGGTGTGGTGTGATAGGCAAATTCAAATCCTTCACCATTTGAGCAAAAAATAAATTATTTTGACTCCCACTATCAAAAATGAAATGTAATGTCTTACCCTTGACCCACATTTGTGACTAAAGTAGGTGTTCCTCCTCTTGTGACTCCTCTGACGTAGCATGTGTGGTGGCAATAGACACATTTGGTCCAACTTCCACGATTTGTTTCCCTCTATCCTTAGCTTATTGATGTGGAGTCGGTGGTGCAGTGGATGTAAAGGGTTGCAACTCAACAAACAATGACTGAATTGCTCGACCCTCCTCCCTTTATGTGGTTTCTCTTGTGATAAACGCACCATTTGCCACTCGGCCTTCGAGGGATTATTTTCTTGGGAGTCTTTTTTCTACTTCCAATTCCGATCTTGGGGTTGACCCCCTTAATCCTGATTCTTTGGAGAGTCACTCTTGCCTTTATTTAGCTGGTACTTAGTGTTCTAGTTTTTGTTATTTGCTCCTCCTTTTATATTTTTATTTTTGCGCTTCTGCTCAAATTTGAAAGCAAGTTCATATAACTCTCTCAATGTCTTGAATTTGAAGAAATCCATGTCCTCTCAAAGGTAACATTGCAGCCCACTACGGTACTTGAGGATTCGATGCCTTTTGGTATCTTGAATACCTAGCTTTGCTGCCATGGAGGGGAAAGTATCAGTATAATCTTGAATAGATTGATATTTACCTTGAGGCAATTGTTGTCATCGCATGTGTTGATCTTCATAGGCTCCCAGGGATAATATTCTTCCTTGACGGCTTCCATGAAATTATCCCATGTCAACACTACTTTATCTTCATCCTCTTTCGTAACCCTATTACAATATGCTTCCCACTCTTGAAAGTAATGAAGCTTTCAAAAGTGCAAAAGTGATTTTCTCACTGTCTGTATGAAGATAACTGATGCAACCAATTTTTTAGAGAATCAGCATTAATTTTTCCTTCAAAAGTAGGAATATCAAAATTCACCTACACCTTAAATGGTGCAGGAACACTAAATGGTCCTAGGGTAGTGAGAGGTTGTGCGAAGGAGGTTACAAATTTTGCAACAAGAAACTATTGAAGAATTTGAGCAAATTGATCCATCATCTCATTCCTTTGTTTCACAAGGACTTCGTTCAACATCTCCTTGAAAGGATCAATCGTCTCGATGTTGTCCATATTGGTTCTCAAGTGAGATTTCGTTTGGAACGATAAAGAAAGTTATTAGAGGGATCTCGCATCTGATACCCAAATATTTGATATCATGATCTCGGGTTTATGGACATACACTCCAAATACAGCCCGCTCTTATACCTCTGATCTAAAACTCAGAATTTTGAGTTAAGGAAGATCATGAAAGAATGCAATTCAAAAATGATAGAGTATAACAAATCAGAACACAGATATATTTATATATATATATATATATAGATAAGCAAAATAATAGAATGATTTTATTGCCCAAAAAACATTGCATAATAATTAGTACAATGCAAGTGATCTCTAAGAAGAGATGTGAGGCTATAACATTGCATCTATTACCCATGCTTTTTATAATCAGGGGTGCATCTCTCTTTATACAAGAATTGGAGTGTTGGAAATCCCCCGTATTCAATATGGAAGGTCACCCGTATAAAATGTGGTGGTTCACCTTCCATGAGTTTAAAGGTCACCCATATGGAAATGTGGTGATTCATCCTCCATGAGTTACAAAGTGCATCCTAAAGGAAAATTACATACATATGGCTTGCCAATTGTGTTTTGTCTTCTACTAATGTGTCAACATAGCTAGAGATGCATTTTGTGTATAAAAATAAAAAAATAGGAAATTAATATTTTTTTAATCAATTATATGGGATTGAAACAGGCCCCACCCATATTACATCATGACCACATGGTAGTATTACAACAAGCTTGGCACTTATGCATGTACCACTTGGAAAGATTCGAACCTTGGTCTCCTTCTTGAAAGTTAAGGAAGCTAACCAGTTGAGTTAATGCCATTTGATGGAAAATTACTATTTTTAGTGAGTATTTTGTTATGAATTTTTAGGGCCTTCGAAGCGTTTTTCCACAAAGTTGTCGACAACTATATCTATGACAGAGTTGCTTGTGGAAATTGTCATTCTCTCTCTAATATTTCCAATGCTTCTTGAATGGATCAACACAGAGTCCTAAGCACAAAGTTATGCCCCTAACAATGTGGGTAGGATTAAAAAATAGATTTTCAGGCATTTTCAAGAATAAAGCCATGCACCAAAAAGGTCGCATGCCTCAATCAATGTGCATCATTTGCAAAATATACTTCTCAAATATAGTAATGCATCCTATTAGAAAAATACGATGCCCAATCATATCTAGTATCTCACTTTGTACAACACCAACCACCTTGGCATATCGATGCCCTCAACTCTCAACCAACCTATACATCACCAAATCAAGAACACATTTATATTTTTCACTTTGCAATAGTTGCAACTTCAGCCCTCAATTCCCATAGGTGCCCAAGTTCTTCAACTTTGCTTCTAAAATGGCAAATATTTCAAAATACTAATGGAAGTACTCTTTGTACTTGCATTGGGACACCTCACTATTTTCAATATGTTGACCCGCAGCAGCCATTCTAATCAAACCAAACGCTTTGACAAAATCAACGAGTGTAAGGTTCACATGTTGGAATTGTGACCCCATTGTGATATTGCTTTGTTGGATCTATAGGTTGTAGTGTTGCAACATTTCAGTCAAAAAGCTCTTAAGGGGCTTCATATCAAATAAGGTGATATGCAAATATATGGTGGGCATCCACCCTACATAGCACCTGTTTGAGCTTGTAATATTAATGTGAATAGCTCACCATGTAGATCACTTACTACCCAAAGACATGTAACAATTGATATCTTCAGGGTCTACTTTCTCTCTCTAAATCAACCTACTTACACATACTCTTTTGCTTCGTCATGAGGATGGACTTCCTCTATCACTTGCACTATCTTTGTTAAACATTGAACGCATTCTTCTCCTCTATAAATGTTGTTGAGTAGACAAAATCAACTAGTGCAAAGTTCATTTGTAAGAATTATGACTCCATTGCAATCTTGCTCTATTGCCTCTTCAAGTTGTAGTGTTGCAGCATTTCGATCAGAAAACTCTCAAGGAGCTTCCTATAAAATAAGGCCATATGCAAATAATGGTGAACATCTACCTACATCATGCCTACTTGACTTAGTGATATTTGATGTGTGTAGCCCACCATGTAGGTCACTCATTCCTTGAAGGCATGTATTAATTGATATCTTCGAGGTCTTACGAATGGGGCCATGGTTCAATGGTTGAGACAGATAGGTGACATAGCTCACACCAAGGTTCAAATCCCAGGGGCATCAAATGGGTTGTATAGCTCAATGTGACCAGTTGATGTTAAAGAGAAAGGGCAACCCTTTCAAAACCCTACTTTAAAAAAAAAAAAGATATCTTCAAAGTCTATTTTCTCTTTCCCTCAATCAATCTACTTACCCTTATTCATGTGCTTTATTGGGAGGATGGACTTCCTTTGTCACTTGCACTTGCTCTATTAATTGAAGGCATCCTTCTACTCTACAAATGTTGTCTAAGTATCATATGGATGTTCTTATCTTTCGACCATCCCTTTGAGATATATATATAGGATGGCACTCTCTAGAATGTGAGGACTTTGTCTTTGTTACTCAATGTTATCTACACGCTCCGCATGGCCTCCAAAAAGTATGATTTTGCAACTACACTCGCAAAATATCCTTAAATTTGATATCCAACAAGATCTTATAAGTAATTGTCTGATGATATCACAGGCTCACAACCATTGCCTTGTTGGCAATGGTCTAATGAGTGCTTGTCTAAGCTAGGTCCTTCATCAACACGATGATTGACATTAACAACAAAAGAGTTGTTGGCATTCTAGATACTAGCTTCAATGGTTTCCCGATATGCATGCTTCGTGCAAGCTCTAGCCTCACTTCAACCCTGTCCAAGGGATGTGGATGGCTCACCTTTATTTTCTTGTTTGAATGGCCTCTATTGGATTCGAAAGGGCATTCAACTCTCCTCCATGGATGGCTTCCTCCTAGACAACCTCCCCTTGAATGGTAAGGTCTTACCCTATGACTGTCAAATGCACATTCTAGGCAATTTGTTCTTCGAAGGCAACTAGTTTTCCATGTACAACTCCTTCTCGATCCGCCTTCCAAATGGCAAATAGATACAACTAGTTTACTTTTACCTCCCAAACAGCATTCTCTCAAGTAACCCAAAGAGCGTTCAAGTCTCACATGGCATTCACATCTCCATCGACGTTCTACTTTTTTATTGCACTTAGCCAAACTACGTCTAGTTGGCTTGTGTTTTCTCGAATAGTGTGGTTGTTGTCCTAGATGACAACGTGGTCTCTTCAAATGGGGTTCTATTGCACAACTCACAATTCCTCTCAAACTGCAACCAAATTCCTTGTTTGCATATCCTAAATGACATGGATATTGTCTTATTAGCAGCTTTCATGTTGGAAATTGATGCTGACCAAGAAAAAGACAAAATCAAAAGTTCTCCCATGAATTTGAAGAAGCCCAAAAGTTTCTATAGGCCTTGAAGAGTCATTGTGACTGTTGGACTTCCAAAATGTGAAATGAAGGGTTGTAACATTATTTTCTCTCTTGTAAATGTACAATAGTGTAAAATATCTGTAGAATAACATGGAGAAAGCATTTTAATACTTCTGATTTCGTTTGGAATGCAAAACAGAAGTCTATTTCATTCATTTTGAACCACCTGATTGGATCACATTACATGGGAATGATAGGACAGCAAAAAGGGAAACAAAGAAGAAGAATTCATTAGCCCTCTACCATATTCAGTCTGCTCTTGACAAGAGTTTATTTCCACGTATTGTTGCTGCTACATCAGCCAAGGAGGCTTGGAAGTCTCTTCAAGAGGCTTACCAAGGAAGTGACCAAGTGAGAATGGTAAAGTTGCAGACCATGAAGAAAGAGTTTGAGAATCTGCAGATGAAAGAGGCTGAAAGTGTGGGTGATTATTGTGTTAGAGTGAAATATGTGGTGAACAAAATGGCCACCCTTGGAGAGACCTTGAAAAATGAGGTAGTTGTGAAGAAGGTATTGAGATCTCTTACCCCTAAATGGAATTATGTTGCAATAATTTTTTAGGAGAGTAAAGATTTGTCTACACTTGAATTTGATTGCCTAGTTGGTTCTCTTATGTCACATGAGGAGAATGCTTTTAATTCTAAATTGAAAATTTCTGAGAATGATGATGCTGGTCCAAGCACGAGTAAACAAGCATATAGAAGATCATTCTTGGGAACAATAATGCTAGTCAAGAAGTTTGGTATCTAGATTCCGGTTGTCCTAACCACATGACTAGAAAGAAGAGTTATTTGCTGATGTGAATGAGATTTTCAAGACCAAGATCATTCTTGGGAACAATAATGCTTTGGATGTGGCTGCAAAAGACACCATGGAGGTTGGCACTAAAGAAGGTACAAAGAAAATTCATGATATCTATTATACTCCCAATTTGAAGGTACAAGTGTTGGATAGCTTGTAAAAAAGAACTATAAAGTTGTGTTTGATAACAATGAATGTATCATTTATGATAAGAATAATAGGAACCGTGTGGTCACCAATGTTCCTATGTCAAAGAACCGGATGTTTCCTTTGAAGTTTGGAGGGAGTATGAACATGGCACACATGGCACTTGAAGATAAGAATTGGCTTTGGCATCTCAGATTTGGACACTTGAATTTTAGAAGTCTAGAATTTTTGTCTTCATAAGACATGGTAAATGGACTATCTAAGGTTGGAGAGCACAAGGGTGTGTGTGAAGCATGTGTGATTGGAAATCATGCAAGGAAGGACTTTCCAAAAGGAAAAGCATGGAGGGCCTCATACCCACTCCAACTTGTACATTCTGATATTTGTGGACCTATGCAAACACAAAGTTTGGGTAAGTCTTCTTATTTTCTCACATTCATTGATGATTTTTCAAGGAAGTGTTGGGTGTATTTTTTGAAACATAAGGATGAAGCTTTTGGCATGTTCAAGAATTTCAAAGCATTGGTTGAGAATGAAAGTGGACATAAAATAAAGTGTTTGAGAACTGGCCATGGAGGAGAATTTTGTTCAAATGAGTTCAATAATTTTTGCAAGAGGCAGCTCACTACAGCCTATACACCACAACAAAATGGGGTAGCTGAGAGAGAAAATAGAACCATTGTAGTAATGGCAAGAAGCATGTTGAAAACAAAAGGTTTTAGCAATTCTTATTGGTCTTATGCAGTTGATACAACAGTATACATTCTCAATAGATGCTCCACAAGAGCACTACACAAGAAGACTCCACATGAAACATGGTATGGCACAAAACCCACCATAAGTAATTTGATAGTTTTTGGTTGTCTTGCAAATGCACATGTGAATGACGAAGTGAGAAAGAAGTTGGACCCCAAGAGTGAGCCATGCATTCTTGCAGGATATTCTTGTTAGAAGGTGAAGTCAATATCTAGATCTCCAATGTTCTTCAACAGCGAGGTGTATGGTGGTGCAGTTTATTGGAATCCATCTTTTAGTGTTGTTCGTATGCGTCCGGCGTGTCGAGGGGGGTCGCAGGGGGAACTGGCCAAGTTCCCCCCTGCCCAAGGGTTTGGGGGCTCCGCCCCCATCCCGAAATTTTTTTGTCGTCCGTACAACTCTACATTGTGAGAGGATGCAAACAGTTTTCTAGAGTCTTCTTTTGGAAAAGGAAGCAAACAGTTTTTTTTGGAAGAGGAAGCGAACAATCTTTTGGAGTCTTCCTTTGTTTTTCTATAAAAGGGGAATCACCCCTTGCATGTAAAAGTTGATTGAAAGTAAAAGTTTCCTGAAATCAATAAAAAATCGAAGCTGCCATTGCCCCGTGGTTTTTTCCTGCACACGGCAGGTTTTCCACGTATAAATTTGTGTTATTGTTTTTCTACGTTATTGTGTTTTCTGCTTACACGTAATTTGATATTTTTATAAAATTTGGTATCAGAGCCTAGGGTTTTGTGCGAGTGGGAGATGCAATAATGACTAGAGATGTAACCAAATTTGAGATTGAAAATTTTGATGGCGGGAACTTCACCCTATGGAAGATGAAGGTGGAGGATTTGCTGGTTCAAAATGACCAAGCCCTAGCCTTGAAAGGGGTCGCGAGTAAACCAAGCAACATGAAAGATGAGGAGTGGGCAACGCTGGATAGGAAGGCGGTTTCTACAATCCGTCTATGCCTAGAGGACTCCATCTTGTTCAATGTTGTTGAAGAAAAGACCGTAGAAGCCCTTTGGAAGAAGCTTGAAATGTTGTATGAGACGAAATCTGCAACAAATAAGGTTTTTCTAAAAAACAGCTTTACAACCTAAGGATGAAGGAGGGTTCATCTGTGGCAGATCACCTGAATGAGTTTAATACCCTTATCAGTAAACTGATTTCAGTTAATGTGAAGATGGAGGATGAGGACAAAGCTATCATCCTACTTTGTTCCCTCCCAAAGACTTGGGATCATTTGGTGATGACCATCAGCAATTCATCATCAAGAGCTCTAACTTTTGATGATGTGGTAGCCGCTTTGTTGGCAGAAGAGTTGAGGCGGAAAACGTCTTTGAAACCCTCAACCAATGAAGCCCTAGCTGTGAGAGGTCGATCTTTCGAGAAGAGTCAACAAAGTAGATCACAGTCTAGATCTAAGTCTAAAGGACACAAGCTGAAAGGGAAGTGTTGGCATTGTGGGAAGCCAGGGCACTCAAAGAAGGATTGTTGGTAGTTAAAAAGGAAAAAAATGGTGAAAAGCAATTTCAGCCATCAGTTGAGGCCAGTACAATAAATTCCGGAGAGACGGCAACATGTGATGCTTTTTGTATCAGCAACAGCAGATCAGTTTTACATACCTGGATTTTGGACTCGGGTGCATCTTTCCACATGTCTCCTCACAGAGACTGGTTAAGGTCTACTTGGGTGATGATCACCGTTTAGAAATTGTGGGAAGAGGGGACATAAGGATCAGGTTGGACGACGGTAGAGAAAGGACGTTATGTGATGTACGACATGTGCAAGATTTGTTGAAGAATTTGCTCTCAATCAAGATGATGGATAAGCTAGGGTATTTTGTCACTTTCGGTAACAACTATTGCAAAATTACCAAAGGTGCTATTGTAGTAGCAAAGGGAGAATCTTATGGGACCCTATATCGTTTATGCGGTGATACGATGACAAACCATGCAGCAGCAGCAACTTCTGTTCAGGATGCAGTAATGCTATGGCATCAATGCCTAGGCCATATGAGTGAAAAAGGCCTGAAAATTCTGCATGATAGAGGTATGCTTTCTGGGATTAAGTCTTGCAATTTAGACTTGTGTGAGCACTATATTTTTGGTAAACAAAAGAGGGTTCGGTTTACAAGCCCTAGTAAGAGTTCTGATTTTTTGCAACTTATACATTCGGATATATTTGGACCAGTCCCCACTCAGTCCTTAAATGGTGCCATCTATTTTCTGACATTTATAGATGATTATTTTAGAAGAGTGTGGGTTTATTTTTTGAAGAAGTCAGAAGCTTTGCAGAAATTTAAAGAGTTCAAAGCACGAGTAGAGAAAAGTTGGGCAAGCCGATTTTATGTCTCGGGTCAGATAATGGGGGTGAATATTGCTCGAAGGAATTTGATAAATTTTGTACGTAGGAAGGAATTAAGCACCAAAAGACTGTACCATATACTCCACAACAAATTGGTGTTGTTGAGCGGATGAATCACACAATCATGGAACGTGCAAGAAGCATGCTCAACGCATCCATGTTGGATAAAAGGTTTTGGGCATAGGTTGTTAATACAACCGTTTACCTCATTAACGTTTACCTCATTAACAGGTCACCTATAGCTGCGTTGGATGGACAGATTCCAGAGGAGGTTTGGTGTGGTAAGCCAATTGATTACTCTCATTTGTGTACCTTTGGTTGTGATGCATTTCCCCATGTGCTTAAAGAAAAAAGGTCCAAACTTGACCCAAAGTCTAGCAAATGTGTTTTTCTTGGCTATGGAGATACAGTAAAGGGGATTGTGGGATCCTATTGCCCACAAGATAATTATTAGCCAAGATGTTATTTTTGATGAAAAATGCATCCAAAGGAAGGAGGTATAGAAAACACCTAATGTTGTACCAATTGAAGTAGATATGAACGAAGATGAAAATGAAAATCAGCATCCTGAAGCTTTTGATCAACATGCTAAACAACAAGTAGAACAACAAGTAGAGCAACCACAACAGTCACAAGACCAAGAGCCACAACCAACAGATCATTGGGTTAGAAGATCTACACGTCCACAAAAGTTTCCGAAAAGGTATTCTCCTGTTTTTCAGTCCTCTTTTGCTTTGTTAACTGATGATGGTGAGCCTAGTTCATTTCAAGAAGCTAGAGAATCTGAGAATGCAAAAAAATGCAGGAAAGCAATGGAGGAGGAAATGGAAGCACTTTGCAAGAATATAACATGGGAACTTGTGGATCTCCCACCTGGAAGAATGGTGGTTCGAAACAAGTGGGTGTACAAAGTACAGAAGAACAGTGATGGGCTGGTGGAACGCTATAAAGCTCGCTTGGTGGCAAAAGGTTATGTGCAAAAGTTAGGTATAGACTTTAATGAAATTTTCTCTCCAGTTGTGAAGATGACTACTGTTAGAGTTTTACTTGCACTTGTAGCAGCACAGGATTTAGAATTGGAGCAGCTTGATGTAAAGATAGCTTTCTTGCATGGTGATCTTGAGGAGGAGATTTATATGGATCAGCTTGAGGGCTATGAAGAAAGAGGCAAAGAACATTTGGTTTGCAGACTCGAAATCTCTGTATGGATTGAAACAGGCACCAAGGATGTGGTATAGAAAATTTGACACCTTCATGAAGAGCCAAGGTTTCAGCAGGAGTGAAGCTGACCATTGTGCATACTATAAGAGGTTTGATGATGGCAGTTTTATTATTTTGTTGTTGTATGTAGATGATATCCTAGTTGCAGGCCCTAGCATGAACAAAATAATTGAACTAAAGGCTCAGTTAGCTAAGACATTTGAAATGAAGGATTTTGAGCGGCAAACCAAATTTTAGGGATGAAGATACACAGGGACAGAACAGGAAGGAAGATCTGGTTATGTCAAAAGTCATATATAGAAAATATTTTGCAATGCTTCAATATGCATAATGCAAAACCAATTAGTACCCCACTTCTTTCACACTTCAAATTGTCTTCCGAATAGTGTCCTAGAACAGAAGCAAAGAAGACAAGCATGTCTCGTGTATCGTATTCATCAGCAGTAGGAAGCCTCATGTATGCCATGGTAAGCACCAGACCGGATATTGCCCAAGCAATGGGAGTTGTCAGTCGGTACATGGCAAATCTTGGTAAGGAGCATTGGAACGCAGTGAAGTGGATATTTAGATATTTAAGAGGCACTTCAAATTCTGATATTTACTACGGGTCAGCAAATTTGCAAATTAAAGGTTTTGTGGATTCTAATTATGGTGGAGAGAGATTGGAAAAAGTCCACTACAAGATATACTTTCACTCTTACTGGTGGAGTTGTGAGTTGGACTTCTAAGCTGCAGTCTATGGTGGCTTTATCAACCATTGAAGTAGAATACATTGCAACAACTGAAGCCAGCAAAGAGGCAATTTGGCTAGAACGACTATTGGGTGACTTCATAATAATGCAGGAGAAGATTACATTGCATTGTGATAGCCAAAGTGCTATTCAGTTAGTGAAGAACCCAACATTCCATGATCGCACGAAACACATTGATGTTAAGTACCATTTTATAAGAAATATGGTGGAAGAAGGTAGGATCCTGTTGCAGAAAATTGGTACTGAAGTGAATCCTGCAGATATGTTTACAAAGTAGGTCAAGACACAAAAGTTTGAGTGGTGCAAAACTTCTCTGGGCTTACTGAAAATGTGATAAGGGCAGCATTGGGCAATTGGCACTTGGATGGAGAAACATAGACAAAGAATTCTTGTATATCGACTTCAAGTGGGAGAATGTTAGGAGGTGAAGTCAATATCCAGATCTCCAATGTTCTTCAACAATGAGGTGTATGGTGATGCAGTTTATTGGGATCCATCTTTAAGTGTTGTTCGTATGCGTCGGGCGCACTGAGGGGGGTCGCAAGGGGGAACCCGCCAAGTTCCCCCTGCCCGGGGGTTCAAGGGCTCCGCCCCCAACCCGAAATGTTTTTGTTGTTCGTACGACCGTATGTTGTGAGAGGAAGTGAACATTTTTCTGGAGTCTTCTTTTGGGAGAGGAAGCAAACAGTTTTTTGGAAGAGGAAGCGAACAATTTTTTGGAGTCTTCCTTTTTGGAAAGGAAACGAACAGTTTTTTGGAGTCTTCCTTTGTTTTCTATAAAAGGGGAATGACCCCTTGCATGTAAAAGTTGATTGAATGTAAAAATTTGCTGAAATCAATAAAAGATCGAATCTGCCATTGCCCCGTGGTTTTTTCTTGCACACTGCAAGTTTTCCACGTAAAAAATCTGTGTTACTGTTTTTCTGCATTATTGTGTTTTCTGCTTGCATGTAATTTGATATTTTTCTAACAATTCTGAAACAAGTAAGGCATATAGACTGTATAATCCAAAAACTCACAAGTTTGTAGTCTCTAGAGATGTAATTTTTGATGAAGGGGGAGTGTATAGTCATCAAAAACCTGCAGAAAAAATATTTGATGTTGAAGAAGATAATACAGTTGGGGGACAGCCTTCAAATGTTTCCTCTACTTCTCCAAGCCCACCTAGCAGCCCATCAACAAGTTCAAAGGAGACTACACCAAGTTCAAGCACAAGCCGCTCATCTACAAGTCCCACCAAGAATACAAATAAAGGAAAGAGAATACTCAAAGCACATTCAGCCAGCCAAATGATGGAAAAGAACTTTCAAAGGAGGTTAACAAGAAGCCAATTGCAAGAGTTGGACCAAGTTGTTTCAAGATTGGAGAAGCTCCAAATGTATGGTGATGATGAAGAAGAACCAAAAGATGAGTTGGTGAATTATGCTCTATTTTCTGAAGCTGGTTTGGAACCTTTATGTTATATAGATGCTTGTACTAATGATGCTTGTACTTGAAATTCAGTTCATTGAAAAAAATGACACTTGGGAACTTGTGGAATTGCCCAAGGACAAGAAGATTGTTGGATCCAAGTGGGTCTACAAAACAAAGTTTAATAATTATGGAAGCATAGAAATATACAAAGCAAGGCTGGTTGCAAAAGGATTCACTCAAAGATATGGTGTGGATTATGAAGAGACATTTGCCCCTGTTGCAAGACAAGAGACAAGCCAGATGGTTCTTTCATTGGCAGCCCATAAACAGTGGAAATTTTATCACATGGACATGAAAAGTGCATTCTTGAATGGTTATCTAAATGAAGAGGTTTATGTTGAGCAACCTCAAGGCTTTGAAGTGGAAGGAAAGGAAAATCATGTTAGAAATTGAAGAAAGCATTGTATGGACTGAAACAAGCACCTAGAGCATGGTACTCAAGAATTGATGGGTACTTCCAAGATTGTGGTTTCAAGAAAAGTAAGAATGACCCCACACTCTATTTCAAGAATGAAGGTGATGATATTCTTCTTGTGTGCCTATATGTTGATGATTTGATCTACATGGGAAGTAGTTCAAAGATGATGAATGATTTTAAGCATGCTATGATGAAGGAATTTGATATGAAAGATTTAAGACTGATGCAATACTTTCTTGGTGTGGAAGTACATCAAGGTGATGGCAAAATTTTCATTTGTCAATCAAAATATGCAAAGGATATGTTGAAGAAATATGGCATGGAAAATAGCAAACCAATCTGGACACCTGTGGCACATGGAGAAGTGTTGTGTAGAGATGATGAAAAAGAGAAAGTTGATGAAAATGGTTTAGAAGCATTGTTGGGAGCTTAATGTTCCTTACTACAACAAGGGCTGATATTACTTTTGCAGTTTCACTTGTATCAAGGTACATGATTGAACCTTCACAAACCACATGAGAACAGCCAAGAGAATTTTGAGGTATGTCAAAGGAACCTTGAATTTTGGCATACATTACGATGCTAACAACAAAATGGAGCTTGTTGGATACAATGACTCAGATGGGGGAAGTTGCTTAGACGATAGAAAATCAACTTCTGGAGATTGTTTTTCACTTGGTTCAGGAGTGATAACATGGAGCTCAAAGAAGCAAAGTACTGCTGCTTTATCTGCTACAGAGGGAAAATATGTTGCAACTACTGCAGCAAGGACACACGCACTTTGGTTGAGAAAGGTACTTGAAGAGATTGGTAAAGTTCAAAACAGTCCAACAACAATGTTTTGTGACAACACAAGTGCAATCAAGATTGCAAAAAATCCAGTCCATCATAGTAAAACTAAACATATTGAAATATTGCAACACCAAAAACAGCTTGCAAACATGTTTACCAAAGGTGTCAATAAAGAACAATTTTTGAGATTGAGAGACAAACTTGTCTCACCACTTAGCATCAAGGAGGAGTATGTTGGAGATTGATGCTGACCAAGAAAAAGACAAAATCAAAAGTTCTCCCATGAATTTGAAGAAGCCCAAAAGTTTCTATAGGCCTTGAAGAGTCACGGTGATTGTTGGACTTTTAGAATGTGAAATGAAGGGTTGTAACATTATTTTCTCTCTTGTAAATGTACAATAGTGTAAAATATCTATAGAAGAACATGGAGAAAGCATTGTAATACTTCTGAGTTCGTTTGGAATGCAAAACAACAGTCTATTTCATTCATTTTGAGAAAAATATGCTTGCTGTCCCTGTTTTCTAAAACCTGCAGTCAACTTGCAGAGCTTATAACTTTTGTTTTACAGCTCCATTTTTCACGTGTGATATACCGTTGGAAAGGTATCTTGTGTAGAATCTACTCACAAAATTTCATCAAATTATGAGCAGATTTGGTCCCTCAAATTTTGACTGTCCCGCTACTGCAATTTTTTTCTTACTGTGTTTTTGCTGCACTTCTTTGCTCTTTGGTTTTGGGTCAAATACTTCAATTCAACATATTTCTAAGGGCATAGATGTTCTTCCAGACATCGTTGCTTATCCCTTGTTCATGAAGGTTCCTCTAGAAGGTAGCTTGGTCATGCTGCAATCAAATTCCCTTTTTAACGGCATTGTTTCAGCAAAAACATTGACCATAACAACACAAAAGTTGGGTTTGTTGACAATCTAACCTTCCTCGTCAGCATTCCATTCCTAGACAATAGTCACTTGTTACATGTAGATGGTGTGTTTGTCTTAGGTGGCATGGTTGTTTGTCTCCTTAATTGTGTACATCCCATTTACCTACCAACACTCGTTCACATGATGTTCATCTTCCCTTTGACCACAATGGCACATTGGGTTAGAGTCTCCATGGACGATATCATGCCTTCCTAGGCGGTGTTCCCCTTCTAGACAATGGTCATACACTAAAAAGCACTCGTCACATATGGTGGTCAACATTTAATTACTTCTCGTGAACAACACAGTCTCCCATTTAGACAGCATCTTTTGTTCACTCGATGACATGCTACTCTCCTTGGATGATAGTCTTCATCCTTAGAATGAGACTTATCTTCTCCAACAACATACGTTTTTCTATGGATTATGATAGCCATATGGATAGAGAGGGGGCAACCACTCTCCCAACAAACTTATTGGAATACTTCACATGGTTCCCTCTTAGGAAACAACCTCTTTGGTAGCATAATAGTTTAACAATTAATTGCAATAACAATAGTGGATGGACTCCTCCACGATTTTTACCCTAAATGTCTTTTCCTTTTCCCTAACAGCTTAGTTTTCACCACTTACACTAACTAATGAATTATGCTCACTTCGTGTTTGACAAACCCTGCTCAAACCCACATACCCTGCTTGGTTTCTTAGTCTCAAATGGCAACCCCAACTTATCCATGTCAAAAGACAACCCAAACAAGATTCCTCCTACATACTTGATTGGTAGCATCCCAGACTCAAACAAAGTTCCTATCTTGAGCAGCACCTTGGTGTCAAATGGCACCCTAGTACTCGACAAAACTCGTCTTGGATGACACCTCAAACTACACTCATTCTCCAGAAGGCTTGTTCCCTATTGTAAATGGTTGCTCATCGTCTGAGTCTCAACTTGCTCTTTTGTCATTCACATCTCTTTGTTTTAAGTTTTAGATCTTGTGTCCCAACAATTCTTAATAATAATGAGTTCCTACTATATTCTGACATGGTCTAATTCCCTCTTTTACAAATTCTATATGAATGCAAATCGTGGTTTGGCCCAAATAATCAAAGTTTGGTCTTATAATAGTTCACCAAAAGCAGGTGTACTTTTACTCCATCTTGACCGAATACTCATCAAATTCGCAACATTGTTACTACTTTGTCAATTGCTTCTTCATTCAAGTTGTTACTTAACATTTCTGACTCGCTCTTATCATTGTTGCTTGTATTATTATTCAATTCAATTTCCTATGAGTTCCTATATTCCCCTACTTCATGTTGGCTATTTCTCCAAATTATCTCACAGGTTTTTTATCAAGGATAAAATATTAATCACAATATTAAAGCATTCAACTATCTGGCCAATACGGCGTAAAAGGTCTAAAATGATTGTGGCATGGTGGTTATAGGGGCGGACTGCACGGAAATCTGTGTGGTGGCTTTCGGGGCGGACTGCACGGAAATCTGTGTGGTGGCCATAAAAGCCGGACAGCCTGCCTGGATTCGTGGCGGCTACCAATTCCACCATGTAAAAAAAATAAAAAAATAAAATAAAAAAACTATCTGGCCAATATGAATAAATCTCATTCATAGAATAACAACAATATTTCTCAATAATAAAACTCACAATATTATTCATAAATCATAAAACATACAAGGAACTTGTTCTCAATCTATTACAATGCATGGAGCTTTGTCTCCATAATATAACCTTACAAATGACCTTTCAATACTTGACTATTGCTCTCCTCAAACATCCAGGAGATGCATCCTTTCATATTCCTCACATATGACAAAACTCTCATGACTCTTCACTTTACATCTTGCCACATATCATGTGACTCTTCACTTGCATATTTGACACCTAACTCTATGACTCTTGACTTACTTACATGACACTTTGCACACTCTCACACTTTATTACATAACACTTGGACTCTTCTCACACATTGACACATACATTAGAGAAATATAACACACACTCCTTAATCTAATATTTACAAATGTACCACATACTACCAAATAATGTAATATCTCTATCACTTGTTACACAGTATGCCTTTGAAAGAATCCACCAATCTCCCATCTAAAGGTAGACTTTCTAAATCAATAAAATTGATTTCAAAACATACCTTAAAAGGAATTAATCTGGACCCATTCACTGGCTCCAAACATGATATGTTGTCCAATTTTTCGAGTCATACAAATTCATTCCCAATTAGCTCTTTTTGGAACAGCCCTAGCCAAAAATTCTTCAGCTTTTTGGGCTTACTCTCTTGCTTGTTATTGTATGTGAGGACCATGTTCCCTATTTAAAATTTATATTTCTTAGATGGTCATGTTCTTGGAGCTTGTTTCAACCCATACAAGGACTTGATCAGTTTGCAAACTTTTTGTTCTTGTCCTTGTACTACAAATCCTTCAAGTTGATTCATGTACACTTCTTCTTTTAAATCACCATTTAAGAAGGCACTCTTCACATCCATCTAATGAAGCTTCCATCCGAACTAAGCTGCCATTGCACAGAGTACACGAATGGTTGTCATTTTTGCAGTTGGTGCGAATGTCTCTTCATAATCTATGCCTTTTTTTTTAGCATAGCCCTTTGCAACAAGGCGAGCTTTATGCTTTGTTAATGTGCGAACTAGTTTTCATTATTCACAGCAAGGTGTTAAATAATACAGCAACAACGGATTGTCGGAGGTTGCCAAACCAATCCAGCAAACAAAAGCAATTTGTTATAACGTAATAACAAATGCACAACAATATGCCTAAATAATGAACTACAGACAAAGTACGCTAACATCCCCCTTTATTACATTATTTGGGTAATGTAATAACTAATAGCTATACTAACATCCCCTTACATTATTTTGCAATACAAAGTGAGCTGCGAAACAATTCAAATTTGACACGTCCAAGTGCCTTAGTGAAAATGTCCGCAACTTGAGCATCGGTGGGAATGTCTTTGAAGCTGAATTCGGTGCTTTGGAACTTCCTCTCGAATGAAATGACATTGTGTGTCAATGTGCTTTGTTTTTTCATGATGGATGGATTCTTGACGAGGTTCGAACACCACGATTGTCGCAAAACAAGTGTATTGGAGATTTTGATGGATGGCCCATACTTGTTAGAATGCGACGTAACCATATCACTTCGCACACGGCTTCACGTGCGGCGCGATATTCTGCCTCTGTTGAAGAAATAGCAACCACTGTTGCTTCTTGCTGTGCCAAGAGACGAGGACCGGATCCCGGATGAAAAATGTATCCGGAAGTTGACTTGCGATCATCAAATGATCCGGCATAGTCGGAGTCCGTGTATCCTTGCAAGAAGAATTTGTTGTTCCTCTTGTATTCTAGGCCATATTCTATAGTACCACGAACATAGTGAAGAACACGTTTTGCTGCTTTCCAATGAGTAATCTTAGGCTCCTGCATGAACCTCGAAAGATAGTTTACAGCAAATACGAGATCCGGCCTAGTATTGGTCGGATATATGAGACTCCCAATCAGCTGTCGATAGAGAGTGCCATCTACCAGGGTGAGTCATCATGTCGCGATAAGCTGAAGTCCATTCTCCATAGGAGTTGCCATTGGCTTGCGATCGATCATGCGATATTTATCGAGCAATGTCTTGGCATACTTTTTACGAGACACTTTGATGGTGTGCTCCTTACGGCTGAATTCCGGACCAAGACGAGTAATGGAGAAGTCCAAGATCTGTCATCTCAAAAGATTTGCACAAGTTTCTTTTGACGGTAGAGATCAAATCTTCGAACTCCCTGTAATGAGCGAGATCATCCACATAGAGTACAAGCAACACTATCTCGGAACCACTGTTTCTTGAAATAGAGGTTTGCATCGACGGACATCTCTTAAATCCATGCTTGCATTAGGTGATTGTCCATTTTTATATACCAAGCTCGAGGAGCTTGTTTCGGACCATACAAGGATTTAACCAATTTGCAAACTTTCTGTTGTTGGCCTTCCACTTCAAATCCTTCGAGGTGAGTCATATAGACTTCTTCTTGGAGATCACCATTAAGAAAGGCACTTTTGACATCCATTTGGTGAACTTTCCACCCATATTGTGCTGCCATAGCACACATAACCCGAATTGTGGTCATCCGAGCAGTAGGTGCAAAAGTTTCTTCATAGTCGATGCCTTCTTTTTGAGCATAGCCCTTTGCAACAAGACGGGCTTTATGCTTATCAATTGTTCCATCTGCCTTGTACTTGACTTTGTATACCCATTTGCAGCCAATAGGTTTCTTTCCATGAGGCAGATCAACAAGCTTCCAAGTTTTATTCTTCATCGAGAGACTCATACTACGTATCCATAGCGGCCTTCCACTGAGGCTCACTAAGAGCATCTTGCATTGATGCAGGTTCAAGACTATCTATGGTAGACATGAATGCCCTGTCATCATCAATATCCATATCCTCAACTTCTCTACTTGGAGTCACGGAAAGTTCCTCAAAAGATTGACAAAGATCATCAACCTCACCGGTTTCTCCGGCTTCTCTTTCCTTTTGAGCCATACTTGCGTGTACGAGGTCTATCCAAATTCAAATTGGGAGGAGTGGATAAATTTGCATCTCCGATTGTATTTGTACACCATTTAGGATTCCGCTTCGGTGGTGGTGAAGAAGATGTAGAAGGACCTCACTGTCCGTGTTGACGAAGGAATCTCCTCTTCCTTTGGTTCCACAATATCCTGGTGTATTGTAGATGTGCTCTGTGATGTGAAAGCTTCATCAAAGACAACATCTCTGTTGATATGAATTTTCTTGGTCAAAGGATCTATCAACCGATATCCTTTAGAGTGCTCGAGAATATCCAAGAAAAATACATCTCGGTGTTTTCTCATCTAGCTTCTTCCTTTTTTCTTTCGGTATGTGCATGAAAGCTTGACACCCGAAAATACGTAGATGAGATATGGAGGGTTTTCGACCACTCCATGCTTCTGTGGAGTCATTCCTTTTAGGGCCTTTGTGGGTGCCCTATTCAAAAGATACAACTGCAGTGGTGACAGCTTCTGCCCAATATTGTTGCCCAAGAGTTGCACCTGTGAGCATACAACGAACCATTTCCATGATAGAACGGTTCCTTCTCTCAGCAACTCCATTCTGCTGAGGAGTATAGGCAGTTGTTAACTGTCTCTTGATCCCATGTTTATCTAGGAATGCAGAAAATTCATTAGAGGTAAACTCTCCCCCTCGATCTGAGCGGAGGGTTTTAATAGAAGCCCCTGACTCCTTCTCAACGGATTTCTTGAACTGTTGGAAGAATGCGAAAGCTTCGATTTCGGTTTGAGAAAGAAAACCCACATCTTTCGTGAGTAGTCATCTACGAATAGCTGAAAGTACCTCTTCCCTCCAACAACTGTTGGGTGTGAAAGGACCGCATAGATCGGTGTGAATTAGCTCCGGAGGTTTTCGTGCTCGTGTAGAGCTCTTCTCAAATGGTACTCTATCTTTGCTTTCTGCCTAGCGGTCGAGCACAGCGGCAATGTGGCGAGAAAGGGAAGGAAGACCCTTTACCATCTCATACTTGCTTGAGCTCAAGTAAGTAGCCACTAAGATGCCCATATCTCTTGTGCCATAGGGAAGTTGCCTCCTTGGTAGAGACAGTCATGGCAACATGTGGAATAGAGATAGCATCTAGTGCAAATAAGCCATGCTTATATGAAGCTGTTGCAATCTGCTTACCCTTCCCGGTAATTGTACAACACTTCTTTCCATTCTCAACACGAAAGTTGACAACCATATTTCTGTCCGGGATTTGTGTCATCGACAACAAATTGTTGGCCAATCCCGGAACATAGAGGACCTTGTCAATCGACACTTGCCATCGGGAAGAGTGGCTGAAGCCGTACCCTCTCCACTGAACCCTGTAGGTTTTATCATCGGCAATGGTGACGGGTTTGCCCTCCTTGGCCACAAATGATTCAAACCACGATCCGTCGCCGGTCATATGTTTACTAGCTCCGGAATCGACATACCAAATAGGATCCCTCCGAGTGGAATGCTGTGGTAGTCATGAGCACCTTGTGTGCCCATTCGGAATCCGAGTCGGATTCTTCAACGACAACATTCGCACTGGGGTTGCTTGTTTTTATTTTGTGGTTTGTTTTGGCCTTTTTGCTTGTTCTTATGCCAACACTTGTTGGTGTCATGGTTGTCTTTCTCACGGATCTTGCACCACCTCTTCTTCGTTGAGGTTGCTTGCCTTTTCCTTTCGTATCCTGTTGAGAATTTCCTCCTTTCCGAAAGTTGCCTCCTTTTTGCCCATTACCTTTCTTCCTAGAACCACTGCTGTTGGTGTATAGGGCTGTATTGGAAGAATCATCCTTGTGAAGTTGGCGTGCCTCCTGTTGTTGAAGCAGATTGACCAACTCGATGTAGGTAATTTGTCGTTGGGACACCTGGATGGAGGTTATCAACATGTCAAATGAAGAAGGTAAAGCTCTCATCACAAGTGAAATGAGAAGCTTTTCATCCACAATATCTCCTAGAGAACTCAATTTCTCTTTCAACTCGGACACTCTGCACGAGAAAGAGTTCAAGCTGTTTCACCCTGTCTCAAACTCGGGTTATGAAGTTGTTGTTGAAGATGAAGAATGGTGGATTCATTCTTCCCCTCATAGATGGTTCTAAGGGCATCCCATGCCTCTTTACCACTTGCTTTATCGGCTATATGAGGTTGCACTTCATCCGAAACAGACAAACAAAATGAGCACCTTTGCTCTCTTGTCTTTCTTGTCAAAAGCAATCTGATCTGTTGAAGGACCTGTGGATCCTGCTTGTTGGTGAAGGCCTTGTTGCTACTCCGAGTAACAATATCCCACAAATCTTCCATTTGGAGAATAGCCTTCATCTTATGTTTCCATGGTGTATAATTTGGACCTTTCAATAAATGATGCGGATCAGTCATCAATTTTGCAACAGCGGCCATAGTGAAGGTTCCTTATATCACCAAATTGGTCCCCCTTTCGATATACCTTTTGCTAGGCCAATATACCGTACAAAATACCCGCCCTTACGTGAGGGAAACTATAGGTATTTAGAAAGATCAACAAAAATCACCCGCCCTTACGTGAGGGAGACTATAGGTGAATTTTAGAGATCATACGATACGTGGAACATAAGCGGTCCTGAAAGGGAATCGCCTTGTTGATGGCACCTACCATAGAAGATTCTTCTCATGCGTGGGGCGTAACTTCCCCTAAACACTATGAAGAATACTTCGTCGGGATTTACGCCTAAACACAAGTGCGATAAAGGGTAGTGGATGGAGTAAAAAATGCAAAAAATGGCGTACTTATTCCTCCCCGACGATTTATAGAGAACAAGCTCGGACGTCGTTATAGCGGCTATATTAGGCGGCGGATACGAGTAGCCAAATCACGACGGCTTTACACGTAAGTGCTGGCGGAGGTATCGCAAATACCGAACGACTGCCAGTGCAAATAAATTGCACAGATGGGTTTTATATTCCGGGGACTTTAAGGAGTGTTTGATTTTAATTTTTAATGTTATAGTGCAAAAATGAAATATGCAACATACAACAAAAAAAATGCCCACTAGAATAACCCACTAGGTGTCGGTCACACCGAAAATGCACCTTTTACAATGCCAAATTGCTATTTTTCATAAAAAATTACTCTCAATCCCCCTTTGATTTTTTTGAAAAAAATCCCCCCTTAAAAGGCTTTCTTTAACAAAGCATTTTGATAATTATTATCAATTTTAAAATTAAAATAAATAATTTTAATTTCTATAGTTTTAAACTTTAGAAGAAATAAATTAAAATTAAATTTAATTTATTAAAGTTTAAAAACTATATTAAAAAAAAATTAAAATTAAAAATTTTAATTAAAAATGATAATAATAAAAAAATGACTTTGACAAAAAAAAAATTATACCTTGGGGGAGTCGGCGGGATTCGAACCCCCGACCTGTAGGCTCCCTGAGCCTTACCGCACGGCTCACGACCACGTGAGCCAGCGGGCTGATCCGAAAAGATCAGTAGACCTCCTCCCTTATCAACCCGAATCCTCCTCCTCCTCGGCCTCTGCAGCTGCCGGCGCTCCTCTCTGCCGAGGCAAAAACACAGAAACACCGCTCCTCTCTACGGCTGCAAAAAAAATCTTCCACAGACCAATTTTTTTTTTTTTAACGGGAAGGGGGGGTGGCTCTGTGTTTTTTTTTTCTTTCTTTCCCGGCCTCGCGCGATTCGCGCTGTGCGCCCGGTGGGGGGGCCGTTTTTTTTTTTTTTCGGGAGGGTTTGGGGTGCCGCGCCCTTACGCGCAAATGGCGCCGGGGGGGTTTATACCCCATTCCGCGCGGGCGGGGATTTAAAAATCCCGCGCGGGGGGGGTCCAGCGACGGGCCGCGGGATTTAAAAAAATCCCGTGCGCGGGAGGGGGGGGTTCTCCCCTCCTGTCGCTGTCGCAAGCCGCGGGGGGGGTTTATACCCCTGTGGGAGCGGGAGCGGAAATTTAAATTTCCGCTTCCCGCATTTTTTTTTTTTTTTTTTTTTTGGGGGGGCCTCGAGGAGCGCGCGCGCAATGTGCGCGTCGCGCGGGGGTGGGGAGGGGAGGGGAGGTTCTCCGGACGTCACTGGACGTCTAACGGCCGGGGTCGCAGGACGTGACGTGACAGCGCTCGGCGCGCTGCGTCCTGCGGCTGGCGCTTCGGACGTGGCCGTCGCGTGCTGTCCGTGACGCGCGCAGGTCTGTGTGCGCGGGGCTCCCTTGCAGCGACAATTTTTTTTTTTTTTTTTTTTTAAATTCTTCTCCGGCTGATATCGCGCGACAGACAAATCACGTCGCCGAGAGAGATAAAAAAATTAAAAAACCACACTATTCTCTGCCTCTCGTTGCTCCCTGCTCGTCGCTGGCTCTGATGCCATGTTAATGTGCGAACTAGTTTTCATTATTCACGAGCAAGGTGTTAAATAATACGAGCAACAACGGATTGTCGGAGGTTGCCAAACCAATCCAGCAAACAAAAGCAATTTGTTATAACGTAATAACAAATGCACAACAATATGCCTAAATAATGAACTACAGACAAAGTACGCTAACATGCTTGTCAATAGTTCCATCTGCCTTATACTTGACTTTGTATACCCATTTGTAGCCAATGGGTTTCTTACCAATAGGCAGATCAACTAGCTCCCATGTTTTGTTCTTCATAAGAGATATATTTTCTGCATCCATAGTTGCCTTCCATTAAGGCACACTAAGGGCTTCTTGCACTAAAGCTGGTTCATGCTCTACAACTGTAATCAAAAATTGTAGTCTTCCTCTTCACTCCTGTCTTCTTCTTCAACATTTGTATCGTTTGTATCTTCTGCTTCTTCGGCTTCTTCTCTTTCTTGGCGAGACATACTTCGAGTACGTGGTCGATCTGAATTGAGCTCAAGAGGTGCATCCAAATTTGCATCTCCTATGGTGCTAGTATACCATTTTGGAATTTTCTTCTGTTTTGGGGGAGTCCTTGCCTTAGGCTCCTCAAAATCCAGGTATATAGCAAGAGGTGTCTTTGCTAGTTTCTGGTGTATCCAACTTGGGAGCTTCATCGAATACCACATCTCGACTTATATGAATCTTCTTGGTTTTAGGGTCAATCAATCAATACCCCTTGGATTCTTCATCATAACCAAGGAAAATACATTGCAAAGTTTTCTCATCTAACTTGTGCCTTTTCTTCTTTGGAATGTGCATGAAGGCTTTGCATCCAAATATCCTTAGATGAGAAATGGAGGGCTTTCTTCCACTCCATGCTTCTTGTGGTGTGACTCCTTGAAGAGCTTTTGTTGGTGCTTGATTCAGGAGATACACAGCTGTAGTGACAACTTTTGCCCAATATTGTTGCCCAAGATGTACACATGTGAGCATACATCAAACCATCTCCATGATGGAACGATTCCTCCTTTCAGCAACTCCATTTTGCTGAGGAGTATAGGTTGTAGTAAGTTGTCTTTTTATCCCATGTTTAGTGAGATATCTTGAAAACTCATTGGAGGTGAATTCCCCCCCTCGATCTGAGCGGAGGGCCTTGATTGAACATCCTGATTCTTTCTCAACATGCTTCTGAATATACAATAATGCATCTGACTTCAGTTGTAGAAAGAAAACCCACATCTTTCGGGAGTAATCATCAACAAACAACTGAAAGTACTTCTTTCCACCACAACTGTTTGGCATGGGTCCGCACAGATCGGTGTGTATCAACTCCAATGGTCTTTTGGCTCGTGAAGAGCTCAATTCAAATGGAACTCGGTGTTGCTTCCCTACTAAGCAATCCGAGCATATAGGCAAAGTATGGGAAAGGTTGGGCAGACCTAACACCATATCATGCTTACTCAATTTGAGTAGATAGCCTAAACTTAGATGCCCATACCGTTTGTGCCATAAGGAAGTAGCTTCTTTTGAGTTGGCAGCCATGGCAACATGAGGGGTATAGATAGCATCTAATACAAACAATCCATGTTTGTAGGAAGCTGTTGCAATATGTTTACCCTTTTTGGTAATGAAGCAACGCTTTTGTCCTTTAACAACCTTAAAGTCAACCACCATATCTTTGTCCAAGATTTGAGGCACGGACAACAAGTTGTTGGTCCTGGCACATATAGGACCTTCTCAATTTGGCATTGTCCATTGGGAAGAGTTACTGAAACATTTCCTTCTCCTTGGACTTTATAGGTCTTATCATCGACAATTGTTACCGGTTTGCCTTCTTTAGCCTCAAATGTGTCAAACCACCTTTTGTCACCAGTCATGTGTTTGTTAGCACTAGAATCAATATACCAAACATTATCTTTCTTTTTGGGATTTGTTTGAGTCATGAGCACCTTGTGTGCCCTCTCAAAATCTGAATCTGATTCTTCAATAGCAACATTTCTCCTTTTGTTGTCTATTTCTTCTTCGTGGTTTGTTTTGGCCCTTTTTCTGTTGTGGTTGCTTGTTCTTGTCACTTTTGTTGAACCAACACTTGTTGGTGTCATGATTGTCCATCTCACAAATATGGCAGTACCTCTTCTGTTTTTGAGGTGTCTTTTGTGAGGGAGTGGTGTTTGAACCCTTCGAGGAAGATCCCTTCTGAAAGTAGCCTTTTTGCTTAGCTCCAGATTTCTTAGAAAAAAGTGCATTGTTGGACACTTCATCTCTTTGGTTGTTATCTGCTTCGTGTTGTTGAAGCAAATTAACTAACTCTTCAAAAGAGACTTGTCTATTAGACACTTGAAGGGAAGTGACCATCATTCTAAAAGAATCTGGTAAAGCTCTCAAAATGATTGAGGTTAAGAGCTTATCTTCTACTTTCTCACCCATTGCATGCATCTTAGCTCTTAGTTCAACAACTTTGCAAAGAAACACTTCTACACTTTCTCCATTTTTCATGCTAAGAGTGTGAAGTTGGGATTGAAGGTTAAGGATCGTGGCTTGATTCCTTCCCTCATATATTGTGGACAATGTATCCCATGCATCTTTTGCATTCTCCTTTTCACAAATGTGCGGTTGAACTTCATCAGCAGTGGCAAGAATTATGATCATTAGTGCTCTAGCATCGGCATCATCATATGCTTCTTGTTTATCATCTACTGTAGTTGGGCGTTTGATTTTTCCAATCACAACGTCCCACATCTTTTCAACTTGCAATATTGCTCTCATCTTTGTCTTCCATGGAGCAAAATTTGGACCTTTGAGTAGTTGTGAATCTAACAAGTATGCTTTTGCAATGGCCATTGTGAGGGTTCCTTATAACACCAAATGGTCCCCCTTTCTTTATACCGCTAGACCGATAGACCTGATCTATTGAATATACCTGCTTTTTCAATGTTACCCGTCGGTATGTGGAATAAGCTCATCCCCTCAATATACGTGGTCATATGCGAGGAGGACTCGAAGGTATTTTATATAGATCGATCCGTGGCACATAAGTAGTACTGAAAGGGATTCACTCTATCTTTGACACCTGCTTAAAAAGCCTTCCGCATATGTAGGGCGCCAAGTCCCTTAAACACTTGGAAGAACTTAATTTTAGGATTTACGCCGAGCGATAGTAGTGAATGGGGTAATAATGGAGTGAATATCAAAAAATTGGCTTTCCTTATTTCTCCCCAACGGTTTATAGGGAACAATAGCCCAGACATCGTTGTTGCAGCTATATTAGGCGGTAGATACAGTAGCCCAAAGCACGACAACATCACCTGTAAGTGTGGGCCAAAGGTACCGTTAATACCGAACGTTGCCTTGCGCAATAAATTGCACAAAAAATAGGTATAAATTTGGGGTCTTTTGTTGCCACAAGATATATAGATTTCAATGCATAAAACAAAAAATTAAATGCATTCATACAATTTCATCATGCCCACAAATTTATAATTTTTGAAGGTGTCGGATTCCACCAAAAATGCACCTTTTACAATGCCAATTTTTCAAAATATTTTTGCAATAATGTTTGATTTGCAAAATAATATTCACTAGCTTTTGCTTTGCCCTTGTTTTGAGTTTGATTTGCAAAATCCAACAAAATTTTGTGTTGCCCCCTTTGTGTTTTGGTTTTGCAAAATAACAAGGTTTTGTGCCAAATTTGTAGCCCTCTTTTTGAATTTTGTTGTTTGCCTTAATTTTTGCAAAAAATCATGTCAATGTTGTTTGATTTGTATGATTTTTGTTTTGCAAAAAAATTGTGCCTCCTTTTGTTTTGTTTTTAATGTAAACAAATAATTGCCCCCTCTTTTAAAAAAAATTTGCATAGAAGTTTAATTAAATTAATTAATTGAATCCAATAATTAATTTGAAATTAGCTAATTAATTAATTAATTAATATAAATAAATAAAACAAAACAATGCATAATTTTTTAATCAAAAAATTTGGTGCTTGGGGTAACCTGAGGCGCTCCAGCTTCGGCTCCTCCACTCAAGCTAGGCAACAACCATTGGCAAAGTCAACGATCGCAATCAGTCTATCCGCATCCAATCCGAAGCGGTCAACACATATGTATCAAATATGAGGACCAACAATGCCCACGGCCACGTGCGGACTTCTTGACCACCTTCGGGTGGTCAATCAACACTATGCGCGTTGGCGCATATAAAGATCTCGAAGACCCTCCACACACAGAGTGTGGGATAAAACAAAAAAACCAGAAACAGTTTCCCCATGCGCACCTGTTCCGCTTCCACGCAAATCAAAACGAAGTTGCCATGTGGATGTAACTGATTGGTCTACACTCCGCACAAAACGATTGGAGGGATTTAACCTTAGGAAGAAAAATTCAATTTTTTATTTTTCCTATTTTTGTTCGCCCGTTGCTCTGTGTTTGCGCAGATTGACTCGATCTGCAATCTCCTCTACTTTCAGAAGGTTTATGGACAGGAAGGCCTGCAAAATCGGTGTCACAACGAACAGGGACGCCAAGATTGGCATATCCGGCCGATCGCAGTGGTCGAGCAAGACCTGGATCGACCTTCTTTCTGCGTCCACGGCTGACGGCAAGACGGATCACTGCGATTTTTTTTTTATCTCTCTGAATTGGTTGATTAAGCGGTTGCACGGATTTCCTCCAAAAGGATGGCCAACAATCTGTTGTGCCACGACTGGGCCTGGGCGGCTGAGCCTGCGCGTTGCTGCGCTCTACTGAGAGGCAGGGCGTGGCTGCTTGGGCTTTGGCCCGTTATTTTTACACGGCCCTGTGCTGCCACTGCGTGGCAACTATCAAGGGTTACGTGCGCAGTCTGCTTGAAAGAGAACAAAATAAAATTTTGTTTTTTATTTTTTCTACGGCTTCGTGGCTCTGGGTGGCACACTCGAGGCTAACAGCAGAGATAGCAAAGAAAACAGGGGATTGACCCTGTTTTTTTTTAAATGGGAGGCACAGAAACAGCAAAGAAGTATTGCTACATTATACTGGTAGAACTGGTTTCTTACCCAAATCCCCAAAGGATCAAGGGACGCTCTGATACCAATGTTACCAAACAAATCCAATATTGCATTCAACTGCGTGGTATTTATGTACAATGGATGGCTAAGATTGGCCAGTAACGGAAAAAACAAAAAAAATATTCTATGCCCAAAATTAAACCTCCTAATCTGAGCCTATGCTAAATTATGCAAATAGCACATTGGCTTCTAGAAGAACAGCATGACATACACTAAATTAAATAAATTAAATAAGATATGCTAACACTTCATGTCCTTACAAGTCCATGCAAAAACCTAGTTGTACTACATGAATATCCTAAAGGTAATTGCTCTCAGCACTAGATCCCAATTATTCCCGACGTTGATGAGCTTTGGTTGGCTTGTGTCTCAAAGCCTACCTCAACCATCTATAGTCGCTTATATTTACTTTCTTCTAGCTCCTCACAACCATTTTATTTCCAAATTTGTGCATTGGCTCTAGGTTCAGTTATGCATCACCTATAGTTTATTTTTAAAAAGGGGAAAAAATTCCTTTGTTCATCCTTGTCTATAGCCAAGGTTTTATGACTAGTTTCATCCTTTTCAAAGGATGAATTATTAGTCTCACCTCTTCCAAAGGACAAAATACATGCCTCGCCCTCTTAGTCATCTTGAACGTCCTCATCCTCAATTTGCAGACAAAAACATCATAAAGGAAATATCTCATAATCCTCCATTTGCAAATGAAGAAGACCACCATCTTAGTTTCTTTCATCTTATGAACATTCCTTAAGTATGACGTCTTCCCTTGCTTGATGCAAGCCACATCAACAACTCCCTTCTCTATACCAACTCCATCCTCCAACTTGAAATAGACTAGCTTATCAAAATATGCAATGACCTCACTAGTCAAATGGTTGTTTCAAAGTTAACAATGTGCTTACGATGGCCCTTCTTGAGACATAATAAGGCATCATAGCTACATATTAAATTGCGAGCCCAAGAAAATCAAAGAAGAACAATTGATCATTGATCCTCACTTCTTGTGGTACCAATACACCCTTCACTTTAGTTGTTCAACTAGTTCGATCTCAAGAATTTGAATTGGGGTGACCGTAGTACGGGTGAACTCAATTTGTGCCAGTTTTCTCTCAAAGTACATTGACATTGGATTTCCCTCCACCCACATTTTTCAATCTACGTCCCTATAGCTCATGTGCAATATAATCCATTGTCTTCCAATATAAATCATGGACAAGACCACTATCTCAGTTTCTTTCATCTTTTGAACATTCCTTAAGTACAACATCTTCACCCCACTCCATGCAAACCATGTTGATAACTCCTTTCTCACGGACAACTCCAACCTCCAACTTGAAATAGACTAACTAATCAGAATAAGCAATGTCTTCATGGTTCTTCAAGTTAACAATGTACTTGCAAATTGCAATGGCCCTTCTTGAGTATCAAGCAATCTTTTATCCAATTGCAATCTACTCTTGCCATCCTCAACTACTTGCAACTTAACAAGGCATCATAAGCTACCTTTTGCATTGTGACTTGTGAGCACAAGAAAATCCAAGATGAACAATTGATCACTTATCCTCACCTCTTGTGGTACCTATATGCCCTGTTAGAGTAATATTCCATCATTTGGATATTTTACCCTTTTGCTTACAATAGGTAGATATTATTTACCTCATGGTAAAAAGTTATTTCTTACTTTTTACCACATATATTTACTTTTACCTTTAACCTGGATATTATCTTGGTTAATGGGTTAGTAGTCGTAGTCAATTTGACTACATAGTTAGTTGTTAGTAGGTTAGGCGCTTACCGCGTTAGTTGTTAGCGTGAATATAGGAATATTGTTTTACAACCTATTTTGTAACCTATTTAATCTAAGTGGAACCTATGATCCAGGCTAATGTTCAATGCATAATTTATTTGTCAAATTATTCCTCTCGCATTTCATTTGGCCACATTGGCATCAGAGCCAGGGGAGGAAGCCCTAACGCTGGAGCAGATCTCAGATCACGTTCCACTGGCGTTCCAAGTGGAGAAGACGAGAGCAGATCTCGTTCCACTGGAGAAGGCGTCGCAGGGTTTGGTTTTGGTTTGACTTATTATGCATTTAATTATTTAAATCATTTCCTATGTTTTGGATTTGATTAATTAATCCCACTCATCCCGGAGGCAGAGGAGGTAGCGACCTGGATTTTTTTTCCAGGTCCACCCTGACCCCACCTCAATAGGCAGTGGGGCCCGCAGGCGACCGTGAGAGCGCAGCCGGGAATCGGACGGGGCCTTCTCGAGGCTCCCGCCCACAGGGACGGCGACCGGGAGAGGTCCGACAGGCGCAGCCGACAAGAGGGCAGGCGGCCCTCCAATCTCTGACGACCGCGGCGACCGGATCTCCGGTGACCGCCCCGACGATCGGGATCCGAGAGGGCAGGCGGCCCTCCGATCTTCGGCGACCACCGACTACGAGTCAGGGCAGGAGCGCCCTGACTCAAGACTCTGACCGAACACCTGTGAACATGACACGTGGCACGACCAGCGCGACTCCCAAGACAGGGAGCTGACGTGGACTGGGGCGGCTGAGCCCGACGTGGACCAGCTACTGCTGACGTGGACTACTGGACAGACCCTGATTGGACCGTGACACGTGGACCGGACACTGGGCGACACGTGGTGGACAACCACGCGCAACCCGACGCAGACTGGACACATGGTGGACACGTGGCGGACTAGCCACGTGTGCCACCAGACTGACGTGGACCCCTCCAGCCACGCGCCATGTGGGCGGCAGCAAAAGGAGTCCAACTTACTGTGACTGCCCGCAGGCAGTCAACAAAGGTTGTGTGACTTTCTCCTTTTAAGCCGCACAGCAATCGTCGTATAGGCGATGTGGGATAAATCCCACAAGCCTTTTTAAGGCTTAAGGCGCACGCGAAAGGGCGCGCCCAAAGGAAGTCCCGACCGGGGGAGCCTTCAAGATGAAGGTGGCCCGCTCCCATTCCCGTCGGGCTAGATAGCCCGGCGAGGGGCCTGGAGATAAGACTCCCGACCATAGGTCGGGAGTTCGATCCCCGTCGGGATCAAGGATTTTTTTTTCAAAGAGGCTACAAAGGGGCGCATAAATCAAAGGTAAATTAATTTTTTTTAATTTGTTTTTTATTAAATTAAATTTTTTTATATATTTTTTTTAATGTTTTAAATATGAATAATTTTTTTTAAAAGACTCATTTTTTATTAATTGATCTTTTTAATAAAATCTTATTTCATTTTTTAATATTAATTAAATTTATATGATTAAATTTTTTTTAGTTTTGCAAATTAAAATTAAATATAAAGGACCTATTTTTGCAATTTTTCTAAACCAATTGAGTGCTTTTGTTTTCTCCTCAAAAGGAGATATAAGACATTTTATAGCATCTTTTTTCTTGCAAAATTAGGCAACCTAAAACTCTTCTCAACCTTGTTAATTTAGCATACAAGAAAGGATCAAACTTGAATTCTTTTTGCAAATTTTAAAGACAAGGAGACTCCAAAATTGCGAAACATCAAACTTCATTGGCATTGTGCATTTGTTTTCTCCAAGAGGGGATATACGACATAAAATTGCACATTTTTTTTTGCAAAACTTGAGAAGAACTTGTAACCTTGGGTCCATCAAAACCAAGTCGTTTGTCGACTGGTCTGGAAGCCTTTCAAACGCGGGTCGTGTGTCGACTTGTCTTGGAAGGAGTGCTCAAATTGTTAATTTTGCAAAATAAAGGGGGGAAGACAACATTGTTCTTCTTTTGCAAAATTGTAAAACAAGGAGGAGACATAAAATATCAATTTTTTGCACAACACACATTCATATTTTGTTGCAAAAATTAAAAAGGTGCATTTTCGATTTTACTCGACACCTTCATTGGCAAATTAGGTGCATTTTCGGTTGCATCCGACACCTAGGTGATAAGAATTTTGAGGGCATTCTTGTTTGATTATTGCATTATTTCTTTTGCAATTATAAGTCATAGAATCAAGAACACACTAAACCCCAAAATTTCACAAATTTGTGTAAATCCTTGCACAGATTTAAAGCCAATTTCACTTGATATTCTCTCCTAAATCAACAAAACCCCTAATTCACTCTTATTTGTTTGGCTTAATTTCCTCAAACTGATTATTCCTCTTCAAAGGGAGTTTCAGGCAGGTGCCATTAAATATCTTTTTGAGTGAATTATCTTTCATCTCTTATTTGTTTGGCTTAATTTCCTCCAACTGATTATCTCTCTTCAAGAGAGTTTTCAGGCAGGTGCCATTAAATACCTCTTGAGAGTGAAAGAAAGAACAAGTTTTTAAGGAACCTTGAAAGTAGCAATTCTTTTGCACTAAGGGGGGATAATTCCTTTCTTCCTTCAAACACAGATTTTGACAAGAGGGAGATAAAACTTGTAAAGGCAATCAGAAAAGCAGAAGTCATCATAAAATTATATCTTTTCTTTTAGACTTCATAATAGCAACCATGCTTGAAGTACTTGCAATAAGGAAGGATGATTTGGTGAACTTTTTTGATAAAATTGCCTAGAAAACATAGTTTTGCACAACTTGTAAAAATGACAACCAAGACACCATTCAGTGTTGGTTTCAAAACAAGCAAAACTAAAATGGCAAAGGCACATCACAGAAGCCATGTTTCTAGTGAAGTGTCTCATTCTGATTTTGATTCTGGTTGAAAGAGAGCACACAGAGTGCTTCTTGCTCAAACAGTATTGTAGAGGGAAAACACATTTGTCACCTTGGGCAAAGCACCATTTTCCTCTCTCTTTTTTAGGCTTCATAAATAGCATAAGTTTTTGTTTGAAGTACTTGCAATAAGGGGTGATTGTACCTCTTTTAGGCTTCATAAATAGCAAACTCTCAATGTTTGAAGTACTTGTAACAAAAGGAGGGAATTTTGTGGTGTAAAATTGCCTAGGAGGCAATATTTGTAAAATCCTTCACAAAACTCGTGAGTTGCACATCTTTTTTGCAATTAAGGGGGAAATACATTTCTTTTCTTCACAGATTTTTGTAAACAGGGAAGAAGACTTATAAGGGTGCATTTTCGGCAGCGACCGACACCTTAGTCATACTTCTTTCAGAAATTATTTACAACATGTTTTGCAACGAGAAGGGGGGAACTTATAAGGGTGCATTTTCGGCAGCGACCGACACCTTAGCTACCTTATCTTTTGCAAACTCATATTGTAAATGAATGAACCTCGTATGAAGTGATCTACTCTACTACACCTAGAGATTGCAGCGGCTGGTTACCCATGCAACTCGGTTGGATGACAAGATTACTATAAGGACATTCGTTGGTGTGAAGACAAAGTGAGGAATGACCCACTTTTTGCTTAGGAGCAGCCAGAGTACTGTGACAAGAGCAAGAACCAGCAAATCAACATCTTCTTCACTGTATTGGGGCAGTTATATACTTTACCCAAATATTGTTGTATAGAGGGATATGTATGTATTACCCAAATAATGTAATAAGGGGGGATGTTAGAGTAATATTCCATCATTTGGATATTTTACCCTTTTCCTTACAGTAGGTAGATATTATTTACCTCATGGTAAAAAGTTATTTCTTACTTTTTACCACATATATTTACTTTTACCTTTAACCTGGATATTATCTTGGTTAATGGGTTAGTAGTCGTAGTCAATTTGACTACGTAGTTAGCTGTTAGTAGGTTAGGCGCTTACCGCGTTAGTTGTTAGCGTGAATATAGGAATATTGTTTTACAACCTATTTTGTAACCTATTTAATCTAAGTGGAACCTATGATCCAGGCTAATGTTCAATGCATAATTTATTTGTCAAATTATTCCTCTCGCGTTTCATTTCGCCACATGCCCTTCACTTTGATGTTTTACCCATTTGCTCCCAAGAATTTGAAATGGGGTGGCCATAATGTACATGACACCAATTCTTGCCATGTTTCTCTTGAAGTACGTTGACATTGGATTCCCCAACAATCACATTTTTCAGTCTTTGTCCCAATAGCTCATGTACAATATGGCCCATTTCCTTCCAGCATCAATCATAAGAACAACTAGGTTCAAGTATCGCTTAAGTTCAGGCTGTTGCTCTCATCGTACAAAAGACTCTTGTTTTACTACTAACGAGCTCCTCTGCAAATGGTCATCTTGGATCCTCAAAAACTTCTAACAATTTAGGGATACTCCCCAACAAGTTGCCATCTTCATGAGTGTTGGCATGTGTAGAACATAACACGTAATTTCCAGGTGGGATGTGGGTGCTCTTTGTTGTGGCTCCATCTACATTTGCACAACTCTTTCCATGGATTGTTCCATTTTTGCTTGGGCCTTGCTCCATCTTTCTTTCTCAACTTCAAGGTCAAGATATACTTTGCAGCTTGTGCTATCGTCATTGCCATGGTATGTTTTGTTTTCACTTCAATTTCAATCATTATGACAGACACATTGCCCCATTTGGCTTGATTGGAGCAACACACATCATCATGGTTCCTTGTACCACACTACTTGCACATTAACCTTGCATTTTGGCCTGCAAAATTCATGCATTCTCATGCAAAGTGCCCCCACTCATGACATTTATGGCATTAAATAACTGGTTAGTCATTGGTGTCATAGTAGATTTGGCTATTGAGTTTTTGTCATTTCTTGGCAACTATTTCAATATATTCCAATTGCTGCATCTCCTTTGAAATTGTAGGGTGCATTTCCCTCTAAACTGTCATCAACTGATTTTGATCGTTTTCCATGTTAAGTGGCAATTCACTGATTAAGTGCCCTCTAACATCATAAATATTTCAAAAAACGTCATGTTGGTGTGTCCCTCTATTTTATGTGTACACCACATCTTTTTCTTCTCCTCTATTTCCTTAAAATCATAAAACATCCTCATCCTTTCTCTATAGAAAGCATTTATCAATGCTCCTTTGCCCTCAATTATATTCTCAAAGTCACCCATTGCTCAACCCCATTCACCTCTTAAACTCGTGTATTGGCTTTCCAAGTTCTTCAACTGATCAAAGGCTTCTTGGTACAATGTTAGAGGTATATCATTTATCTTCTTCCTGAATTTGGAAAGAAGTTCTTCTATAAAGCATTTTTTTTCAATCCACTATAATGTTCTTCGTCTAACTTGTTCACTAGCTCTTTCAACCAACAATTGTAAGGCTAGTTGTTCGTCTTACCTTGCCTAGTATTGTAGATTTCTATGGCGATCTCAAAGTCGTCATGTAGCAATCTAAATTCTTTTTTAAATGTTTCCATAATTTTGTCCAAAGATGCCAATAGGATTTCATAATCTCATGTGCCAATCCAGTGCATGATCTGTCGTCATGTAGAAATCTAAATTCTTTTTTAAATGTTTCCATAATTTTGTCCAGAGATGCCAATAGGAATTCATAATCTCATGTACCAATCCAATGCATGATCTAGATTGAAGATTGGATCATATAGACAAGCCATTTTCAACTATAAAGAAATATTTGTAAACAAAGGGTCATTTGAAGGAGTTGAAGAGTATATGGCCATAACTTTTTGACCTTCCATGCACCTTTATCTTACCCCATTACTGGAAAAGCATACATACATGTTATTGCATTTTCCACCAATGGCAGCTGTTTTGTGCTCTCATTGTTTTGAAGAGACATTGTTTCAATTCATACATATTATGCTCTCTTTGTATTTGAACAATATAAAGTATGAGAAGAATTTTCTAATGGATTTTCTTCCCGGATAGGAATGCCCTATAATTTTGAGTCCTTGTTGTGTGATGCTTATTCTCATCCCCAATGTTCATTTACTTTGTCACTCTATTTTATGAGCAAGTATTCATTGTGTTTTGGGCTATGATGAGCCATTGAACAAAGCATATTGTTTTGTTTTATTTTTGTTAGAAAAAGATCTATGTGAAGGGCTGCAACAGATTACATTGGTATCACAACAGCAAGTTTTTTGCAGGGTGTGTGAAGTTTGCTAGCTCCTTAGGTATTTGTGTGTAAACAAGTTTGCATGCCAAGTGTTTGACAAAAGTACTTTGCCTTGTTTTTGCTGAGATATGGGGATATATATAGTAGAAATCAACAGCACAAGCTCCAAGAGGAGGAAAACAAGATTCAAGACTTGCTAAAGATCAATCATCCGCTGTCCAATGAGATTGCCAAGTTGACAAAAAAAACCAAAGAGTTGAAGCCAAAGTTCCAATAGAAAGAAGAATTGTTTGTTATGGCGGCAAAGAAGTTTCATGAGATCAAGAAACATCTTGCTGAAATTATTGCTATTGTTCACGGCTCAATTTCACAAGTGGAAGACAAATGTTTTGAAGCAATGGAGAAGATGAGCAAAGAGATAGCATCTAAACATAAGTTATTGACTCAACTCCAACTCAAGTGTCAAGATATGAAGAAAGAGAAGAATCTTCCTCATTGTTCCACCAAAGAAACCAACAAAGTGACCGAAACAAGTATGGTAGGCAAATCTGATTCTGATATGATATTCTTGGAAGAAAGTAATGATTCATTTGCAAGTTTTGAGATGTATTCTAATGGCTTATGTTCCAAAGTTTTGAAAAAGATGGGCTATCAATGCCAGGGACTTGGCAAGCATGGCCAATGTATGAAAGAATCTAATAAACTGTTCTCAAGGCCTCAACATATGGGTCTTCGATACTTAGGATAAAGAATGAATATGGGTCTTCCTTTGGAAGAAGGAAGAGCCACCATTGCCCCAAATTTTGCACAAGGAGGTAAGTGAAACCATCAAAAGAGGGCTCCAGCAAAGGTGCACTACAATCCAAGAAGAAAGTAACCTTCCAAAAGAGGATTGATGGCAGCTCCCACATTGGAAAAGTGCAATGCAAGTTCTAAAGAGCACAAGCAAGTATGCATCCATGGAAAGAGATACAAACATCAGCCTTCTAGATTCCAATTTTCTTTAAATATTGCCGAAGAGGTGGTCATATATCTCAAATTTGAACATTATGGCAAGAAAAGGCTCATGATAATTGCATGTGTAGGAAGCTCTTGGTTTCTAAATGAAAAAGAGCTCTCCAAAGGAAAAGCAAAGGTGGAAAGAGATGTCCATGATGTCATTGCAAAGCCCATGGCATTGTTATATGGTTGAAACAGTCCAAGCAAATGGGATATGAAGGCTACAAGATTTAGAACTATGTTTGCATTCAAAACCTCTATTGTTAGTGGTTTGTGACACCCATCATGTTGTGGGTTTGACATCCATCAAGGAGAGAGTCTTTCAACCATGAAGGAACATTTGCTATCCATCAACAAGAAAGTTAGTCATCCTAGTCATTCATCAAAGAGAGTTAACCATTCATCAAGCAAGTATGCATTATCCATCTATGTTGTTTTTCCATAATGCAAGTTGTTGATCATTGTGAGTTTAAAAATGGTGAGAATATTGTTGATGAGAGAAACTTCAATCTCCACGATCAGCTTACACCTACTTGGGGGTTCAGTTTACAGGTATTTCCCTAAATCTTCGGCCAGCTTCACAATCACATTTTTGCAAAGAATACGTATCTCTCAAAGTCTTGGAACGTCAATGCTTCTAGCAGCACATGCACGACATACCTACAAAGATGCACCTCTTTGATTGCATCATCATCCCCACAATATTTTATGGAACTGATATTTGGGGTCCACATCTAGGGTGTGTTGATTAGGCTCCCATTGAGAGGGTCCAGACTATTTTGCTTCCGCAATTTATCCAATGTAAAAGTACATCCCAATGTATTGTTCAGGCTGAGTTTAGCGCTCATCCTCCTTGCCTTGAGAGCATCTTCAGAATTATTTTTCAGCTTCATTACTTAAGATCCATGGGTGAGTGCACCTCAACTCAAGAGAGATACCCATATTTGGCGATTTGCTCCTCAAAATGTATTACCTCTCTGGACTCTTCTGGTCATCATTGTGGATGGTACTCAAAACGTTATTTTTCTTTGTTGGGCTTTTAGCCTGCTAGCTGGCAGTCATTATTGTACTTCTTATAGTCCCTTGGGTCTTTTTTGGCCCACCGTGGAGATTAATAATATTTCATTTCATTTCATTTCTTCTTCAGTTAGTTGGCATCTCCATAGATAAATTATCTCCATTCAAATAGTCTTTAAATGCTCCTCTCCACCTTCTTGCCAATAAAAGGGTAATTAATCAAGCAATCAAAGATGATTTTTATCGACAATATATTCAAATCACTTGGGTCACTCCATCTCAACCTCTTAGTCCTAAGTTGGCCTTCTACACTAAACATTTTATGAGGATTGAGAATGGCATTATTACTCATCCTAGATATGTCAAGCAACATTTGACATACAACCTTAGGATTCCTCTTGATCAGCTCAGAGTATGCTCACATCAGTTGCGGGTGGAGACGGACCACCATATTCCTCAAGAGGATAGGGTATGTTGTCTTTGCTCTATTCCAAAGGTGGAGACTAAAGAACATTTCATCTTTATCTGTCCTATTTATTGTGAGATTCGAAGGAGGTACTATTGCTTGTTTAGAGACTCAGTTGGATTGCTTGCCACTTTTCTCAGCTATCCTGATCAAAGATACTTGGTTCTTTACCTCAGGGAAGCTATCACTTTTCAACGTTAGTTATTATAGAGGATATAGAATTCAAACTACTACTCAACTAATCACCTTATTCTTTCACATCATCTTTGTTGTCAAGAGTAATAAGCACTCATTTGAAGCTACAAATATCCAAAATGTTAATGACAGATTTGTGCACCCTTGCCTACGCTTGCGACAAGACAGGACTATAGTTCTTTGGCAGCAGGTTTTGACCACCCAACACTTACCAAGGAGTTGTAGACAAATGCAGTGTACCAGTTTCTTGGCCTCTTCTATTGGTTCCACAGCCATGGATACTAGAAGAGACTTGAGGGGGCGAACTCCATGTCCTCCCAAGATTACCCAACCAGGGCTTCTTAGTCCTAGCCATTCTCCTAAGAGCATCATTCGATCTTGTGTCGGGCCTTTTGAGATAGTTGGTCATGACAACGATTGTGCTTCTACTTTACATCCCACTATAGATTAATGTTGCCACTTGGATCCACTGAAGCTCCTTTCTATCTTTGTTGCACCTCGACCTCTTGCTCTCTCTTAACCATTACTTTTAGCATGTTCGGATTTATCTATTTTGGGTAACCCTCGAGGCTAAAATTTAATGCCATACACGTGTTCCATTTTAGAGATTCGTTACTCAATTTTAGCTTATTTTTGTAGTACTGTTTGGTAATTACAGTACATTGTAATTTGTAACAGCTCTTTTCAATGAGTCTCATTGGCCTACTTTGGCCATTTGTGAACGTTAATAGAATTATCTTATCTCCACTAGAAGCATAAAGAAGTACTTCAGCCCATAAATAGAGACAGCAAGTTCTTGCCTTCATATGCCAAAAAAATGCATTTTACTCATCAACCAAGTAAAAAGTTGTGCCATGGCAAGCATGTGGTTAAGCAAAGAGAAGATTAAGAGAAATCTTTCAAGTTGAGCAAAGCAAGGAGCAATTGAGACCATGAAAGTTTCTACAGATAATCTTTTATTGTGTTTTGCAAGGATATAATGGAGTAGGGGTATGTCATCATGCTCCAAGAGAGAGTGCAACCTTCTTAGATTGTTGAGGAAGGGAAAAGCACATAATCACTCCAAGTTTCTATACATGTTGCATTGAAGAGTAGTGAAGGAGAATTTGTGGCACAATCATCAATCCAAGATTCAAGCACTTGAGTTAGAGAAAAATCCAAGCGTGCCAAAAGGTATTTGGTTTTAGACACCGGAGGAGACAAAATGAATTTGTGTCTACACTTCTCAAGTTTCTTGTAAGCTTCAATAGGAGACATGAGATTAAGTGATTCCATCTTGCCACCACTTGCAAGTAAGAAGCAAAGTAAACATAAGTTATGCTCTAAGATGTTTCAACTGCTTCCACAATTTGTTCACGTTTGTGAGCAACATGTCATGTATCACATTTTGGTGATATTATAGTGAGGCAATTCCTTAGGCATGGCAACCTTAAGCATATTTTTGTATCATCGCTATGGATACATAAGGAGACATTTTCCAAGTGAATTTGCAGTCGTTGGCATTCTTGTTATGTAGTATTGATTTGCACTTGAGGTATATGTTTCAGCCCACTAGAAATGGTTTATTTCAGCATGCAAAAAGTATAATCATTTCAACCAACCATTTGGGAAGACTCACCCCAAAGAGCAGCCAATTTTACAACTCACTAAGGAGTCATTTGCGGACACTTAATTCATTTGAAGGATTAAGATGTGATCTCCTTTTTGGTTCAAAATTTTCCACAAGATGAGGACAATGAAGGTCAATTGACTACATCTGAGTTTGATTTCCACACTGGAACTTGGAGACATTTTTTTACAATGTTAGTGAAGCAGCCGAATGTGGTAAAGCATGGGACCCAACATCATCATTTGCATCAACAATATTCCTCTATCATTTGCTGGTATTCAACTATTAATCAACGGTGTTACTTTGCTAACCAATGACACCTCTTTCCTGAACAAGAGGGTTAGCCTTTTTGGTTTGGCAAGTAGCGGAAGAGCAGACGATCAAGGGGGAATAGGAGTCCATTTCACATTTGTTCCCAAATTTCTTAATAGGGGTTAATGTGAGAGCATGATTTGAGATTTCTTTGCAGAGTATAAAATCCTATTGTTGATAAGCACCTAAAGATGATGACTTTGCAAGGAGAAATGGTATTCAACTCAATGAACCATTGTATGAATAAAGCATAGTTGGTTGTTCATTTTGTAGTTGGAAAACTCACAACTCACAATAAACTCAACACCCCAATTTTGGAGATTTTATTGGCAACTTGGGGAAACTCGGCAAAAAATAGACCAAAAAAAACCAAAGAAAATTTTTCAACTAAAAAAAGACCATTTTAAACAACAATTGAAGAGCCAATAAGCTAATTAATTACAATTCATGATCATCAAATCCACCCAAATACATCGAAGTATCATACAAATGCAAAATTTGAAAAATATAAAGCAGATCTTAAAATGTTTTTTGTTTTTCCCTCCTCCCTCTTGAACTATATGGTTGGCCTTGGCTCTGAACAAATGGTCAAATTGGAGGCTTCTCAGGTACAGGATCATCATGGTATATCTCCTCCAATCCTCTCAAATGTTCTGCTTCCTCCTCAAGTGCCTCGAAAAATGAACAAGCTTTCAATGAAACCTACTACCACTCTTAGCTTCGTATTCCCTTTCTTTGTCGTCATTCATTTTCTTTAAATTTTCCCAAATTTAAATTCTAGTAGTATTATATTAGGAAGAGGTGACAAGTAGAATCTGTTTGGTATAATAATAAAAGAATGGCAATCAACATTCAACATACTAGATTTTTAATCAAATGCAGTTACAAATATTTTGCCTATTTCATCAATTAGTCTCCTTCCACATGATTTCTATATTTCTAATGCATTTAAGAACTTAAGCTCACCATATGGTCACTTTCTTGGAGATTTATGTGGACATAGTTGAAATTTTGAAACTCCTCTAAATATAGAAAACACATAATTTTCAAATCATTATTAATGAAACTCTATAAATAATTTTTTGCAGTCAGAGAGTAGAAAAAAGCAAAAAGAAGACCAAATGACCTTGTAAAAAATTATTTTCCCTTCCACTTTTTGCTAACTATCCGAGGCTTGCCGAGTTTCCGACTAGAAAACAGCAAGAAATCACTAGAAATATCGCCACAAGTTGGCAATTTTCTTGGCGCCAAGAAAATTATAAAGAACAAATCACCGCCCGCAATTTCTCACAATTTCATGAGAAATCACGGGAAACTGGCAATTTTTCTATTGTTCATTTGCAGGTTTTTCATATTTCTTTGTGCAGACTAGTTCAGTTGAGAATGGAGAGAGCAAATAAAGTTTCCAGTTTCACTAAGAGCTTGATATTTATCTTCATGTCATCAAAGTGTAGACAATAGAAGCCTCTGATATTTGCATTTGTAGTGCATTATAGCCATGTTGTCACTTCACTAAGCAATAAGACATGCAATGCATTTTTCTATGGAGGATCAGTTCATGTAAGCCATCCATTTAACCATGTTGTTCATAATCAGTTTGTGTTGATTTTCAACAAGATTAGTAGACGGGATAAGACTGTTTGTGGTCGTGTGGACTATTTTGGTGCTCCAAGTTTAGAAGGAGATGTCTTATCAGCTCATAAGTGTGGTACTTGCATTGTTCTCTCTATAAAGGCATATTCATGTTGAAAGACTTCCCTCGAAGAGAAAGGAATTGATGGTACATTGGTATTTTGCTGTTAATGGATTTGTGTATCATCCATTTATTCAAATTTTGGGAGAATTGGTCAAACCATACTATCTCAAAATATTTGTGACCATAGTGACAGAGGTTAGATTCTCACCTTGGTCCATCTTGATTATGTCTCATTATTAGCCCTCTTGAGCAGCCTCCACTTGCTGGACTGTGGCTAGTAGCCAGCCCTCTCGAGCGAGGGGGGAACTATTGATCCATCTTTAGTCGCAGGGGTGGGACACTCAACCTCTCCATCAAACCTGACCTCTACGAGGAGGCCCTCTCCTAACAGCTTAAGCTTTTGGTAGAACTGGTCAAACTGTCCTGTGTCAAAACATCTTCCAAAGATAATATCTCAAATAAGGTGAAAAAAGCCATGGACACTAGCCTCAACCCAAGTAAGGCAGCTCAAGAAGAGCTCTATATGCAAGGGCAGTGCTTCTCATGTAAGAAGCCATGGCATCAAAACTATAAATGTGCTAAAAAACGAAGGATTCAGCTTTTTAAGGTTGAGAAAAAAAAAAGGTTGTTGATGATTATCCACACTCTAAAGATGAGGAAGAATCAATGGATTCCAATGTATCACTGTTCAAAGAAGTACCTCAAAAGAACAATACCAAGCAGCCCACCACATGATTAGCAACTATGAGAGGTATATTCGTTTGTTCTACTTTGTGTGTGGAAAGTTTTAACAAAGGAAGAAAGGTCATGGTTCTGTAACATTTTAGGAGTAATCATAACTTCCTTGATTCATAATTATATCTTACTTTTGGTCTATTGAGTACAAAATGTTCTCCCTTTAACATTAGTATTGCTGATGGATCCCAATTTCGTTTTCTTACATGCACTAACAGACTTGCCCTTCACATGGGAACTTATTTTAAGAACTACGATTTTTATATTGTGTCATTGTGTGGGGCTCATGTAATTCTAGGAGTCCATTGGTTGAGTTTACTTGGTGATATTAATATAATTGTTTAGGAGATCTCTATGAACTTTATGCAGTACTCAACATAACACCAAATTCATAGGTTCAAACCTCGAGAAATGAGCTGATTTCAGTACATAAAATACAAAAAGAGATGAGAAAAGGGACCCTTGGTTAAGTGGCTTTAGAATGCATGATAGGGGACCAATCAAATTCGGAGGGGCAAACTTGTACTGAGCTCAAATACTGCATAGGGGAATAAGAACTAGTTTTATGGAAGAGAATAAAGAAATTATAGCTAAGGCAAGACAAGCAAGTTAAGAGAATAAAGCAAGTACAGTTGGAAAAATATGGCAAGTTCAGGTAAGAGAATAAAGCAAGTGCAGTTGGAAAAAAACATAGAAAGTGCAGCTGGAAAATATAGAAAGTATTGCTGGAAGGATAAAGAAAGCGCAACCGAGGGGAATCAAGCAAGAATAGAACAAAGCACTCCCTCATTTATAAGTATGAAGCATTTCATAAATAAGGGGTCTTTTGCTGAATTCAAATTGGTGTTCACACTGGAGAGAAGAAAAGATTGGTTATCTTCTCACATCAGGGGTGGCTCACATGTGAGCTTGAGCTGTTCTGTTTATGGTTGCGAGCAGAATAAATTTCTTTTGTTTTCTTAAATAAGAGTTTCTTTTCAGATTTCTTCTATTGTACATTTAATCTCAGCATCTATAAGAAAATTCTGTATTAAGCTTGTATGATTCAGTCCAGAATTCAAATTTCAGATTCTTGAGATATTCAATTTTTATTTATTTATTTTTAAATTAGCTTAAGGGAGTTTCAGTTTCAAATCTTCATAGGTCATAACAGATTCAAAGTTCTATACATGGTCCAAGATAGGTGCCTTCTATTAATTGTTAAGACTGATATGCACAGGGACTGCTGCCAGCTGCTGTGTGAAAGATAGAAGTAAGAGTCAAACCTGCTGCTTATACTCTTCCCAGAGTAGTAGTATGATATCTATTGAAAATAGTTATCTGTCTCATGAAATAAATCACAGGCCTAGTCCGGCACCTGTTGTTGGTCTTAGCTTATGTGTTAAGAAGATGTTCCTAGAAACTGTGTTTTCGTTTCATTGCTCTCCTGCTAATCTTGTCAGTAATACATTGATATTCTCCTTTAATCTAAGGCCTATAATGGGGGGTGCATTTAACCTGGCCTGTTTGCAGTGGATTTTCAATGTGTACCCTGCTATGAACCTATGGCGACCAGAAACAGTCTTGTTAGTGTGTTTTTAAATGACACAATAATGTATATCTAGATTTATTTTTTTATTTTTTTGGGTGGGAAGATCCATAATTTCCATGGAAGGCTTGGGATCATTTACAAAGGAAAGACGTTAAAAACAGTTGGCAAAGATGAGAATTCAATGAGAGAACAGAAAAATAATAGAAATGGAGATGCTTTTGGGACCCATCCAAGTAATGTGAAAAGGACGTGGCAATAAAATATGGACAGGTCAATTTTTACAAGCAATGAGAATATCAATTTTAACTAAACCAATTTGAAGTTAAAAAAACTATCCTCATCTATTATGATGGTATAGACAAACCTTTTCAATGAGACAAGGCAACGGCTCTGTGAATAGATATCGAGAAATGTGGCGTGTTGACAATGGATTCACCCCTATGCTTTCCAAATATGGAATGAGCCCCATATCACGCTTTCTTCTTGCTATGTTGAGTACTTTGTTTTTGAAAGTCGTATGTTCTTCTCCAATTGCCCCGCACTCTATTTGCCATGAACCCCAAAGGTCAAGCTCATCCAACTCATGGACAGCATCCATGAGTTCATGAATGTAATTCACAGCCTTCCTTGATATAAAAACTGCATCTTCCTTTGAAATGCCTGATTCTTCAAGCAACTCCACTACAGCTTCATGAGCTTCCTAAATCATGAAAAGTCAAAAAATTACGGCCATGTGATAAAATCTACCCGTCTAATTTCTCAAACTTTCCAGATACTTAAAAGGAAAAAAGTCTGGTTTATATTTCTAATAAACAAGCACTACACCCAAAATATCCGGGTGTTTAGTAAGATTTCTTCAAGATTCATTTGACTTACAAATACTGCATTCATACTTAGACATCCACACCCATGAAATCCTGTTATTCATTGCTGTCTTGTAACCTAAGTTACCAGGTTTGTAAAATTTATCATACTCTTCAAAAATAAAAATAATAACTTCAATAATGTAAATATCTAAAACAAATATAAATACGTCCATAAAACTTTTCATACAAAAATAATATTGACTTGCAAATGGCTTTATAAATGTGTTATCCTAAAAACGTTTCGAACTGTTTTTAACTTTTGCTTTAATTAATTTATTTCAAACTTTACTTTTTATATTCTTCTTCGTTAATTGCTTTCTTTCAATCTTTACTGATGTAAAATGGAATCGAGAAATCGAGTGGATGTAGGAAAATAGGAAAAGTTTTCATCGAATTTTTGTTAGCCTGGACATTTTTGATATATCTTGTAAATGAGCTTTCTGAAAAAAGATTACCAACCTGCACTTCCTTTGCAGGTGCATTATCAATGGTGTGGTCTGAAGCACAGCGCCATTTCCTGAGGTCCGAATATGCTATCTTTGATAATTTTGAAATCTTGAAGTTTGTGGACAAGTTAGCCACGACTGCAACACTCAAACGCCAGCAACTTGATGCCCCTCTTTGCAGATGTTTATCCTTTCCTTTAGCTATACAGCAATCTGCTACCAGTAAACATCTTTTCAAATGCCGGTCATGTCCAGTAAAGTGCACCGCATTACTGGCGTGATATCTTCCACAGATTGCCATGACAAAAGCGGCTAACAATAAATGGTTTCTATTGAAAAATTACTGGTCTCCACATTGATGGCATAACATTTCTAGGGACATAGAAAATATCTGGCAAATGAATTAACACATTTCGCAATAACTCAATAAAATTATCAGGAACTACTAAAATGCCACAATTCGCCCTTCTGCATACTGCACCTGGTTTTAAGCATAGGGTTTAAAGCTCGTCCTGTGTGTAAACCACTATGGCATGTAATGACTTCGCGGCTAGCGGCAGAAAAATCTTAGCTTTCTACAAGCTAAGAGTTTAAGTAGATATCCCTTCACGGTTTATGGAGGAAACTTGTAATCGTTAACCTTGGGCTTTGGAATTTTCGTAAGGCACACGTCATTCAACCTTGTTTAGAAAAAATTCAGTTTACCCATATTTCTAGGGTTTAGTTTGACCCTTTGTAGAAGACCCTTTCTATTAAACAAGCTCTCGATTATGCTCTGCAACTATATAAACCAAAAACTAACCAGATAATTTTGAGAGAAAGGCTAGGTAATACAGTGTAAAATTTGATTTAATTCTACTTAGACTTCCCTCTTAACGAAAGTAAAATACGATTTTACATTATAGGTATTATTTATTGATAATTGGTATGGGCCATTCATATCATTAGTTTTTTGTTTTTTCTTTTTTCAAAAAGCATTTTATTTTTTAGAAACTATATTTTCGCAAAGGTTATATGAATTCAGCTGATTTTTGGATCAACTTGTAAGGAATTTGAATAGCATTAAAATGAGTGGTCATATGAAAGAATCTGAATATAGGAGGCAAGACATTTTATCTGGACATAGAATTTTTTAGGTAAGTTTTTTTCCTTTCTTTATCTTAGAAATTTTGCATGTAAATTATTTTAAAGTTTTTATCAAATATTATATTTGCTATAGGACATTAAGATAAATTTCAATAGATTTTGAGTTTTAGTTTCCTTCCATGAACCAATTTATAGTTAAATCCTTAAAATTATCTCTAGTGGTAGAGGTTAGTGAGCGCACCTCAAAGAGATCCCCATTGTTCTAAGATAGGGCGGTTTTTGATAAATTTAATAGGTATTGACCAAGGGCTTTAGCCTTGAGAAAATGGATATATAGGAGTTGGAAGTCTCCAAGAGTGATTCTATTATTTCTTTCGAAAGGTTTCTTTTTAACCATTTTTTTTAGGGAAGAAAAAGAAAAAATCTTAAAAGGGGGTCCTTGGTAGGTTTCTTCCTAGCCATTTTTTGTTCTAGAGAAGAAATAAAAAAATCTTAAAAGGGGGTCTTTGGTTTATGGGAAGTGCGGACTCTTCCTTACCTGCTGGTATGAAAGTTTTTCATTTGAAATTGTAAATCTATCCCTAGTACCAATTTGGGTTAGGATGTTTGGGTTACCCATTGAATTTTGGGAAATAGATGCCTTCAAGGCAATAGGCAACACTCTAGGAGAATTCCTTGAGATTTTAGATACAACGAAAGATGGATTCTTGGCTATTTGCTCAAATATTGATCATGATTGATATAAGTAAAGCTTTACCATAATCAATCATTCTTAAGTATGGGGATAAGATGTGGATCCAAACCATGGATTATGAAAACGTATCTTTTAGATGTAGAATATGTCATGAGGTGGGGCATATTGAGAGATCATGCCCTAAGAAGAGCCCAACAAAATCATATGTAGAAAATCGCAAGAGAAACTTATAAATGGTTGTGGATGAAGACGGTTTTCAACTTCAAAAAAATACATCTAGAAAAATGGAAGAAAATAAACAGTGCAGACCAGTAAGGCAGGATATTGGAAAAAATACCAACTCTTTTGAGGTCAAAACTTAAAGGATACAATACAACAGTTTCAACATATTAACAAGGAATCATCTATTCAGTATGATCTTTATTTAAGGAAGAACATTCTTGATGAACCTAAGGAATGTGTCTCATCAGATTTTGAAGGCTCTTTTGAAGTATGATGCACCATTTAGGAGAAAAAAATTGGTAAATAAAATGCAATTTTAGAAGTTAATACCTATGCCATTAATAAGGAAATACCATAAAATGAGCAAGACAAGTCAAAAGCTTCTATAATAGAGCTATGAGAGGATAAATATGATGAAAAATAAAATTGAGGAATAGAATAATAAGACCTGTTCCTGATATAGGCAAGGTAAAAAAAGGAAAACCCTCAAATTATCAAGCAAGATCTAGGGAAGCAAGAGCAAACATAGAAAAAGAAACACAAACTAAGTTGGTTGAACTTCTCTTTACCAGACAACAAAATGATATTGGTAATATGCAGGCAGGGTCAAAAGCCCCTAATGAGACATGATTATCATATCATGGAATATTAGGGGTGCTAATACCTCCTCAAAGAAGAGTTGTATTAGGGACCTATGTTTAAGTAATAAGTCTGATATTATTTGTATCCAGGAAACTAAAATGACAAAAGAAGTTTCAAAAACTATGAAAGCAGTATGGGCAAAATGTGAATGGGATGCTATGGATTCTAAAGGAGCAATAGGGGGAATTTTAACTTGTTGGAATCCTTCTAGAACCTCTTGTGTAACCATTCATAAAACTAGGCATTGGATAGCCTCTTTAGTCAGTTACTACTTTGCAGATATTTGTTTCATCCTTATCAATGTTTATGGACCTGTAACTCAGTCAGGTAGATTAGATGTTTGGAGTGGGATTTAAGCCTTTATGAGAAGTAAAGACCAAGAAATCTGATTCATGATCATAGGAGATCTTAATTCCATAACCAAGTTGGATGAAATTTTTTGGGGAATTAATAAATTAACCCAAAGTGTGAGAGATTTCTTAGCTTTTATTCAAAACAATAATCCATGGGAGGTTGAGTTTGAAGAAGACAATTATACTTGGACCAACGATAGGAGAGGCCAAAACCTAATATCAAAAAAGTTAGACAGATGCATACTCTTAAATCATTGGCTAGATGAAAGAACGTGTGCTAAAATTAATACCTTAACAAAGATTGGTTCAAATCACTAGCCAATAAAAGTTAAAATGGTGGTAAGTGAATACAAAAAATATCATATTTTAAATATTAGAAAAATGTGAGAAGACCATCCTCAATTTGTTGATACGATAGCTCAAATGTGGAATTCTTCAGGTAATGGTGGGTTGTATGCTCTTCCAAATCAAATTAAATCTATGATGTCTAGATTAAAAGAATGAAACAATAACACTTTTGGAAACATTTTAAGAAGAAAAAACTAAAAGATAAACTTTCAAAATTTCAAAAAGGTGATTATAATAATCCAAGTTCGGAGGAAAGGGAGTTGCATAGTGAATATCATAATATTTTGAGTAAGGAAGAGAAACTCTGGATATTAAAATCAATACAGACTTGGTTAAAATAATGATATAAAAATACAAATTTTTTTCATAGGATGGCTATAGTACAAAGATCAACATCCAGAATTAGTAGAATTAAATCAATAGAAAGAGTTTGGATTGAAGATCAAAGTGAAATTAGAAAAGAGGAAAAGTCTTTTTATCATAATATTCTAGGATTAGAGGAGACTGAAGTTCTTAATGATAAACTTCTTCAAGATATTCTTTCAGTTATAACAGATGAAGACAATAGGAAATTGAAGAAGCCTATTGCTCTAGAAGAAATTCATTTAGCTCTTTTTTCTTTTAATAAGGATCCCCAAGCCCGGATGGGTTCTCTATAGCTTTTACCAACATAATTGGGATATAGTGAAGGATTCTTTATTGGTGGCAATGGAACATTCTAGGGTAAAACAATATATACCTTATAAAATAAATGCAACATATACTACCCTAATTCAAAAAAAAGGATGTTGAATTGTTTGATTTTTTTCATACCCATAAGCCTATGTAATATGGCATATAAAAATATCTCCAAAATGATGGTGAATCGATTAAGGTCATTGTTAGACAAAATCATTTCAAAAGAGCAAGGAGGATTTGTGAAAGGGAGACAAATTTTGGATGAGATCATAGTAGCTCATGAAGTTATACATTCAACAACTTCAAGAAAAGATAAAGCAATGATCTTAAAACTTGATATGAGTAAAGCCTATGATAGGGTTAAATGGGATTTTTTTTTTGCAGTTTTAGAAAAGTTTGGATTTGGGAAGAAATGGGTTAGATGGATTAAAGCTTGTGTCTCTACAGTTTCTTATTCAATGTTGGTCAATGGGTTAGTAACAAAATCTTTTAAAGCCAAGAGAGGCCTTAGACAAGGAGATCCTCTATCTCCTTATTTGTTCATTATTATGGCAGAGGTTTTGAGTAGGAACTTAAAGAAGGCTTACAAATATGGGCTTATAAGTGGACTTAAGGTTAGTAATAACATCGACAACATCACCCATCAATAGTTTGTAGATGATACAACCCTTTTTGGAAGGGCAAGGATAAATGAGGTCAAAGCTTTGAATAACTTTTTAAAGGAATACGAAAGAGCATCAAGGCAAAAATTTAATAGGACAAAATCCAAAATTTACTTTCTTAACACTCCAACTAATATCAAAGCAAGAATTTACAGGTTACTTCAAATGGAGGAGGTAAATTTACCAACAACTTATCTAGGGATGCCTTTATTTGAGGGGAGAATGAGGATAGAATTATGGAATCCAATTATTAGTAAAGTTCAAAATAAACTTCCAACTTGGAAAGGTAGATGGTTATCGTTAGCAGGAAGAGTGCAATTAATTAAGTTAGTCTTATAGGCCATTCCAACATATTATATGTCATTGTATTCTATGCCAAAATCAGTTGAAAAAAGTTTAATCTATATTATGCGATCCTTTTTATGGTTAGGTTTACATGATAAAAGGAAATTTCCTTTGGTGAAATGGAGCAAGGTGTGTGATGATAAAACTAGGGGAGGTCTTGGTTTAAGAGTTCTTACAGATGCAAACTTAGCTCTTAGGGAAAAAGTAATCTAGAGATTGTACAAAGAGAGTCAAAGACAATGGGCAAGAATTCTTCTAAGTATGTTGATCCCAATGACCCAAGTTTAATATTTATTGCATTCTCTCTACCAAATGGTTCTGCTCTTTGGAATGGTTTAAAAAAATCTATTGATCTTATGATTAAAGGTTTAAGATGGGTGGTGGGAACTAGAGAAAAAATTTCTATTTGGATGGATACTTGGTGTGATAAAAAACCACTCAATTTAGATCCAATTTTGAAACCTTGGATGAGATTGCTTCAAGACAAATATGGTGATAGGGTTTCAAACATTTTGTACAAGGATCAGGAAGGAAGATACAAATGGAAAGAAGATTTTTTTACAAGTATACAAGACATTGATGCTAGGAGGCAATTGAGTAGAAAGATAACAACTGTGATTATTCCGAGGGGAGCCAAGGATAAATTGATTTGGGAGTTGAATAGCTTAGGAGAATACACAACAAGAAGTGGATATAATGTACAACACCAACAAAATAATAATATCACTAGAATATGGAGAGATATTTGGGATAGCCCAAGCATTCCTAAAGTCAAAATGTTTGTTTGGCTAGTAGGTCATAGAAGAATTTTATCCTGGGATAACCTTATGAAAAGGGGTTTTCATGGCCCCTCTCAATGTGTTCTTTGTAAAAGGAGGAGGAGAGTATAGACCATCTCTTGGGACATTGCTCAATAGTATAGAATCTATGGCAATGGATTCTTAATATGTTTGGTAAATGCATGGTGATGAATAGCAGAATTGAAGATTGGTTAAAGCAATGGCAGAGCACTTATAAAAGTGAGGCTTTACAGACAATATGGGATATATCAAAAGATACAATACTTTGGACTATATGGCTAGAAAGGAATAGAAGAATATTTAAAGGAAAGGAAAGCAGTTTAGAGGTAATGAAAAGGAAGATATGTTTAGCCATAGAGGAGTCTAAACCAACCCTATCAACTCACCCAGTCCCTAATCTAGAAGTAAAGAGCCTTGATAGATGGAGTCAAGTCATTAAATGGAATTATGATGTTGGGTACAAGAGAAGCAAAATGAAGGCAAAGAATATAAAGTGGAAACCACCAGATGTGGAGTGGGTTAAATTGAATTTTGATGGAGCATCTAAAGGAAATCCAAGACCAAGAGGAGGAGGAATAATTAGAAATAATAGAGGAGAGATTTTGTCTCATTACGCTTTCAATAGTGGATTTAAGACAAATAATGAAGTTGAAGCTTGGGCAACTTTAGAAGGGTTAAAAATATGCAAACAAATGAAATGGAACAGAGTATGGATGGAAGGTGATTCTCTCATAGTAATAAATGCAATTTTGAGGAAAGCAAAGGCTCCATGGAACATACAAGAGATAATTGTGGAAATTCAAGATCTTGCTAAAGAGTTTGAAGAAATCAGGTTTACACATACATTAAGGGAAGGAAACAAATGTGCAAATAGGCTAGCCAATAGAGGGGTTTTGATTGAGGATCATGAAGTTAAATTCTCCTTTCCATGGTTAGAGGAAGTAGTAAGTTTAGTTGAAGCTGACAAGAAAATGTTGATTGCCTGAATCAATTAATGATTAAGATTTACTTTAATGTTTTCCATTGGTAATATTTGCTTTATTTTGTAACAATAATGTGTTTTCATATAAACTATTTATTATAATTTTTGTGGTTGCACTTGTGTTTCAGGAAGGAAACTAGCAATCCAGATTTGGTAAAGTGGACTATGATAGTGCGATGTTTTGGAAATATTACTCTACTAAGATGCAATGCATAGATAGTAGAGGTGAAGTTTTGGTATTGTGAAGGTTTCTATAGGAAAATGTCAAGAAGGATGTTGAATTCTAGAATATTTGTATTCATACAAAAAATTGAAAAGATCCAAAAAATGAAAATCAAGAATTCAAACATTTTATGTAAAATGATGTAGGTTTCTAGCTATAGCATCTCAATTGAGATGAGAAGTGTATCTATTTGTAAACTCTCAAGCTCTAAAGAAGAGAGTTGTAATTTGTCAAGGGTGGGGGACCCTAGTACAACCCCTTATTATCCAACCAAAAAAAATAATGAGTAAGACGAAGGTTCAAGAAGATAAATACATAAAGAAATGATACTATCATTGTAATTAATCATTAATATCAAGTATTCTCTTATAACATTTTTGAGTATCTATGTCTCGTGGAATGTTATTATGGATAATGAATTATGGATGGATATTTTGTTAGTTTAGTATATGGTAATTAATATATGTTAACAAAAATAAAAGTTTGTACCAAGTGGTATTAGGGTGGTATCAAGGAAATGATTTTGACAAAGTAATTTTTTTTAGATTGTAAAATTATGACAATTTTTTTCAAAAAATATCTCATCTTGTGCGAGCTATATTTTTTTTTCAACGGTTATATTCAAAATATTCTTGCACCATCATATAGATAATTTCGAGTACTAAAAAATGATTAGTCACATATTAAATTTTGATTAGTATTGAAGGAGTTATGGTCGTTTGAAGTTGGACTATCGACATTATTTTTTGGCTATATAGATATTTGTCAAAAAAATTAATATCTTTCTATTTGACGGTCTAATTTAGATAATTCTTGTGTTATTTTATTTGGAATTTGAAGAGCTTTAAAATAAGTGGTCATATGAAGGAATCCAAGTAGTGTTGAGGGAGTTATGATTTTATGAAGTCAGCCATCCAAAACAAGGACAAAGACAAATTTTCAAATTGTGTTTTTTCAAAAAACAAAATTTGAAGATATTTGTCAATTGATGTAAGCAAATTAGTTGTAGTTTGTTTTATTTTGAAGAAAATTTATAGATCTAATTGTTTATAGAAAGGAATAGATGAGATTTAAGAAATTTTATTTTTGAGAAATCCTAGTTTATTAAACCCTAGCTACTTTGGAAAAGTTTTTTGGGTTGAGGTCATAAAGTTACCAATATTCCTTGGAGAGGATGATAGTGATACTTAGGAGTGATGGAATTTTTTTAAATCATTAAATTTTGCTAATTCTAAATGTAAAAGTAGATTTCTTTGCAGTTATTTAGGAGAGGAAGCTTTAAAGTGGTTTATAAACTTTAAGAGTACCCATCATTTTACATACACATGGAAAGAATTTGAAGTTGCATTTTTAAGCAAACGGGGTTGAAGAAAAAGGATGAAAAGATATCTAAGCTCCAAGATAAGCAAAAGTTAAAAGAAGAGTTAGAAAATTTCAAGAAATTAATAGAAGGAAAAGATAAGGGTGATAGTGTGTAGGTTGAGTGAACGACAACTTTGGTGACAAATAGTGATATAAAAATGAAATTCTGAATGATTTTATCACATAATGTGTATAATATAAATACACACATCAAATGATTGAAGGTTGCAATATCATGTAACCAATGTCAAACAGGGAGCAACCAATGAAGCTAAACAATGCAAAAGACAAACAATGGGTGCAACAACCCAATCATGCACTCTACATGGGCAAACCTACCAAATCACATAGTACAACAATGTGCAATAATAATAATAACATAGTAAAATAATAAAATACTTAGGTTAAAAGATATAACCTAAGTATCCTCATCACTCCTCCCAACCATATAAGCATTGGACCCCAATGCTTTCACAAGAAAAGTGGGAGCAAGCTTAGGAGTGTCAGGTATGATCGAAAATGCACTCCTAGATACAAAGAGGGGAAGACCAAGAATGAGTTGGAATAAGTCTCCACAAAATGCCAAAAGAAGAATACCAATGAGTCGGACTCGAAAAAATATTTCCAATGATTGTAAAATTGCCTATACTTGTAGACGGCTGAATTAGCTCCTCCCGACGGCTTAAATATACAAATAATAATTATTTAATTGCGAATCAATTTATTTAATTTAATAAATTAATTAATTTTAATTTATTTAAATAAATAAATGATTTTTTTTTATGGCCTTGCGTGCTGGCCTACGTGGGGCACAACACGCACAGGCGTGTTGTGCCCATGTGGGGGGCATGCGCCCACACGTGCCCAATGTGGGCACGTGTGCAAAGAGCACGTGCATCCACATGCAAGGCACACATGATGGTGACCTATAGCGAGGATCTACATGCAATATTGCACACAAGCCAAGGTGCACAACCAAATTTTGGCTGTGTGCAGTCTACGAGGGCTTGGTCGTGTGTAGAGCCACACTAGCAAAATTTTGGCTATGTGCGCAGGCTCATGCAACTTGACCGCGTGTAGGGTTGCGCCAGCCAAAAGTTGGCTATGCACGCAAGCTTGCACCAGCTAATGGTTGGTTGTGCGTGTAGGCCCGTGTCAGCCAATGGCAAGTTGTGTGTAGCCTACGGGTATACCCACCTACGATGCCTACACATATTTGTGTGCGTGTAGCCGTGTGAGTTTCTGGTGCGCCTACATGGGTGTTGAACCCCTTCTTACTACTTTTCTTTTTTTTAATCGATATTTCTCCAGAGGGCTTGCAACTTGCTTTTTTTTTAATTTTCTTACAGGAAAGAAGATCTGGAACTTCCAGGTGTAGCACCCTAAAATTGGCGCAGTAAAATTGGAATAATTACATTCACCTTAGTAAATAAATTTAAATTCAAATTTAACCTCCCAAACCGCCCGTTAACCGTCGAGAAACCCGTTTCCTCCTTTTCCTCGCCTTTTTTAGCAGTTGTTTTGACCGTTTGACGATATCGTCTCCTATCAGACAATATCGCCCCAGATTTGACGATTTCGTCTGGACTAGAACGTCCAGACGATTTCGTCGCAAAACTGAATTTGCATAGTTGGAATCCATTCCAACGGGTCTCCAATCCGGGCGAAGCGTGTACGTGCGCGTTGGGACCCTTCCCCCGTTGGAGATCTCCCAAATTGGGATGATCTCCAACCTCCCAACAACTATCCTATGCCTATTTAACTCTAAGACTTTTCCCTCCCCAACCCCTGGCTGAATTTTTATGCAAATTGAACCCTTATGCTCTAAAACATCGTAATTCATATTTTGCATTAGTCCTATAGTCATTTCATTGCAGGTACACCACTAGTTTTCAGTCGGAGCCAGCACCTATCGCAGTCGACGAACCTGTCAAGATCGGAGGCGATCTCGTCAAATTCGGGACGATCTCGTACTGATGCGAGACGATTTTGACTGTAGCACACATCAAGGGAATCAGTGCCTGGAGTTTGCTCTTCAGTCTCTTTTCTCTGTCATTTTATGTTATAAATTAGATTGTTTATTCAGTTTTTATATTATATTGCATTTGGAGTTCACCCATTTTGTCTAGTTTACATATTAAGATCATATTACGCTATATAAACACGATTATTTGCATTTACTTTTGTTCTTGTATATTGTTCAACACTCATATTCTTGTTTCACATAGTTTGCCCCTGTTTGCAAAATAGAATTTCTTGTATTTCGTATCTATTTGTTGTTTTGCAGGTCTCTGATGAATTCGTCTGACGAATTCGTCAGATTGCAACGATTTGTCAGTTTAGACGATTTTATCAAATTGAAGGCGATTCTGTTGAATTGCAGACGATCCAGACTGCTTCAAGCTTCAGAAACTCCATCAGACTTCCGGATCAGGTAATCTTCATTGGCCTCCTGTAAATTCTTTGTTTTTGTTTTTCCTTTATGTTTGCTGTATGCATTTAAATTGCATTTTCATGTAGTTTAAGTTAGAATCATTCGGCCAAACCTAGGATGAATGTTTAAAAATAAAACGAACTCATCAAAACTCATTCCCAAAACCTAGGCGTGGAAACTGTCGTCAAATGTTTCCTGGTGAACCCACCATCCATCGAAAAATCACCAAAATGCACCTCCCTTGAGAGGCGGGACCTTCACAAAGTCCTCTTGTCCGAGGTACCGCACCATCCTTTTCCCATCCTCCTTCCGGGCGCGGATCCAATAGCTTGAAGGTAGGGGTGCAAAAAATTTGGAGCGATACATTTTGGTGAACCCGACGTGAATGCATCATAACCTTTTGAAAACAAAAACAAAAAAAAACAAAAAAATATATATATACAAGAAAAACAAAAACAAAATCATCATTTCAAGTTTGTATGTTTTATATTCAATCCTAAATAGTAGATGCTAAATATTACTTTTAGAAGTACTAAAGAAACCATGAGTTTTTACTCAAATCAATATGAGTCCATCAGTAATGTTGGAAGAATTCAGCCAAATACATTTGTTGATTATGACCAACCTTATCCGTATTCAACACCACCTCCATCACACTTCTCTCATTTTTCATCCATAACTCAACAAAATAATCCCTTTTCCAATCCTCTTCATAATGATATTATCTATTCTCCTATATATCCATATTATGTCTATCAATCCACATATAATCCTCCACCACCTTTTCAATATTCTTCTTTCAATACAACACATCCATTTCAACAACAAAATACTTATTCTTCCAATTCTACCATGCACTCACCTCATGCTTCACAATATTCCTATCATCATTCTACCCATAATGAAGAAAGTAGAGGTGAGAAACCATTAGGTCCTTTTATGACGAAATTCCTAAGGCATTTATCAAAAACCTCTCAAAAACCTTCATCACGTAAATTTACTAAGCTCAATCAACCAATGGATATAATCCTCAAGTATTTACTTGACACAAATAGGATTAAACTCCCTTCCATAAGACAACCTGACACCACAACAGATTGGTTTAAACCTGAGCTACATTGTGAATATCATAGAGTAGATGGACATATGACACAAAATTGTAAAGATTTAGGAGGTGCAATTCAAGATTTTATTGATAAGGGTCTTTTTAATATAAAGGAATTACAATCTACAAGCGATGATAAATCTCCGATTAAACAATCAAACTCCTACACAACAAATACCAATAATAAATCAAGACATGGGGATCTCCCAAGAACCCCTATTCAATTATCAACAACAAGAAACCAATCAAATATTGCATGTTAATGTGTCCCTTCATGATGATATTACTAATATTGTAACAGAAACTACAAATGAGCAACCTCAAGTTCAATCAACTCAATTCGATATTCAAGATATAGGTTCCTCATTGGACCAACCTTCAAAACTATCTTTGATTCTAGATAATGATCCAAAATGGGATGTAAGCATAGAAAGCTCATCTTTAGAATCAAATTCTCAATCTAAAATCTACTTTGATAATCAACAACAAGTGATTAATCCTCAAGCAAAGATGTCTCTTTTAGAAGTATTACAAAGTTCTCATAAGGAAATTTTGTTCAAAATACCTAGCCAACAATTTGTTCCTCATCATATTTTCTCTAAGAACATAATTAATGGTGTAAACCCTCTTGAGGTTAACCATATTTCATTCTATGATGGGGATATTCCTTCCTCTACTCCACAAGAAGACTTGTTGAGTGGTGTTTTAACCCGATTGTGAAAACACACTCTCCTGTAGGATCCGAGTCCCAAATCCTCTGCTTGCAAAGAAAAACGATTTCTCCAAGGTTCTTATTATGCTAATTATTGATTATCAAGGATGCTTGTTTAAAATGAAATGCTAAGAACACCTTAGGGTTTGCAAGTGGATGTTAACAAGGGAGCCTTGTGGTTTATTTAATTCTGAAAGTGCAATGGACTCTAAAATGAATAAAATCTGTTTTAATCTTTAATTCTGATGGATTTTTAGTGATTTATTCAAACACGGTAATTAAACTGCTGAAAATAAAATATGGGTTTGAAAAGCAAAGACAAAAGTAAACAAAAGTAACAATAAGAATAGATTACGATCAAGAAAGTTGTCATTAATCTGATGAAACCGAAGATACTGAGGCTTTCTACATGCAACCTAACCTAATGAACCTGCACTTTCACACAATCCAAATAGGCTAGGTGCGAGTCTCGAGGGTTTCTACTATAATTCCAAAAAACAGGCATTTGCATGAAGCAACCAAGAGATCTTGCATTAAACTTCACCTAGAAACCTAAGAAATATGGAAGGGAAAGATAGACATTAAATCATGCATGCAGAAGTAACTCCTTCTTTCTCATCCAAAAGATGCCAACTCTCTGTATTTTGTATTAAAGAATATTTCGATTACATTCAAAAATGTTCCAGGTGTAAAAGAAAATCCCAGAACAAAAAGAAGGAAATTGCCCAAGTACGGGCCCAGAATAGCACGAAGCTCTTGTCTCTGCAACTCCGTATTCGACAATTTCCAACCCCTTCTTCGATTTGCAATTCTGGTCTTATAATGTTTGACGCGGCTCTTCGATCTTCTCTGTCGCTTCATTTCACCTTCCTGCACATGACCCCTCAAATTCCTACTTTTTCCCGCTTTGATTCACGCTCAAATTTGAAAACGCTTCGAAATTCATCTCTGCATGTAACGCCTCTGCAAGTTTGACACCTGTGCGCCACGTGTCCTGCTTTTCCTGCGTCCTGTGTAACGCTTTCTGCAAAAAAAAATGACAAAACTGCAAGTCTGCCCGTTCATCTTCTTAGCCGCGATATCGCTACATGCTTCCCGGCCGTACGCCTTTAGCAGCTCCCTGTAGCGATGTCGCGACCATTTTCATTTGTATACCTTCGGCCGCTTCTCGTAGCGATATCGCTACTCTTTTAAAGCTTTGGGCCTTCTTCTTCGAAGGGTAGCGATATCGCTACCACTTTGAACCTTGAGTCTTCTTCCCCGAAAATTGTAGCGATATCGCTACCTTCGGACTTCGTCGGGCTCTTTTGAGAATTTTGCAGCGATTCGCTACCTTTTGGCTTTGAGCCTTTGTCTTCAAGAAATGGCAGCGATTCGCTACCGTTTTGAACTTTGAGTCTTCTTTCCGCAAGGCGTAGCGAAATCGCTACCGTTTCTCCGTCGGGCCTCCTTGGCAATTTTACGTCGCGACATCGCGACCATTATCATTCTCTTGCCCTCTCTCGACAAACCGTCGCGATATCACTACCGCTTTTATTTTCGAACCTGCTTGCCACAAACCGTCGCGATATCGCTACCGCTTTTATCTTCCGTACGCCTTGGCAAAACACGTCGCGATATCGCGACGTTTTCCCCCCTCGGACCTTCATGCAGCTTTCTGTCGCGATATCGCTATCGCTTTTTCTTTTCGTATGCCTTGGCAAAACCTTTCGCGATATCGCGACGTTTTTCCCCCTCGGACCTTCATGCAGCTTTTACGTCGCGATATCGCTACCGCTTTTTCTTTCACGTCGCGAAATCGTGACCATTTTCTCCGTCCGTACACTTTTGCTGCAATCGGTCGCGAAATCGCGACGTCTCTCCTCTTTGGCAGCGATGGAGCTACATGTCGCGATTTCGCGACAACTTTCCTGTTTTCGGCAGCGATGGCGCAACCAGTCGCGATTTCGCGACATGTCGCGATTTTGCGACATCTTTCAACACTTAGGCATTTTTTTTCTTTTCTTTTCTTCAATTTTAGCATCTGGGTCACCGAGATTCTTCTCTGCAAGCCTGCAAAAAGGTGGGTCCCCAATTTTGGGGTGTATTGTGGATCAACCACAACAAATGGCGACTCTATTTGTCAAATGCTCTTGAGCATTTTAGTAAGAACCAACTTTGAAACATATCACAAACTCGCAAATACATGTTAGCACATAAGCAAAATAACAAATGCCCAAAGATCAGAAGTACATGAATCATTAGAATCCTCAAGTATTAGCTCGGTGTGTGCAATGAATTCCTTCCCTATCATTTGAATTTGATCCACACTCCATCATCAGTTTTGTATGAGTGCATATGTGGGATGGTGAATGATTTGTGACCCTAATGGACGTGCTAGAAGGCCTTGCCTTCATAAGATGCATGGTCATTCTTATATCATAATGTACAAGCATTCAAGATTGCCAAACCCTCTTAGGATCCACTGATTCATTACCTTATTGTATCCCAAAGTTGGTTATGAGTCCCTACTATCTAGAACCCATGTGCAAGTGAATGTGAAATCAGAACTTTGGGGAATCAGACTCCCAACCAACCGAGATGAGAGTTTAACCTTATCCTTACTATTCCGATTTAGAGTTCATTACCTCACTTTAAGCAAAATAATTAAACGAGTTATGGAAGAAATGGTCATGCTAGTCTAACCCTCTAGACAATCGGTGGTCTTGTTTTTTAGGCAAGACATGATGCCATGCATGGGCATATCTAACCCCACAATCCAAAACTTATCTCCATTTCTTTGGACCTTGGGGATGACTACCCATCCCTTGCAGAGGACAAGTAGTACGATCCTTACAATCCAAAATAAAGATGAGATGGGAAAAATTTATTTACTTATATATATTTTACTTCTTGGACCTTGGGGATGACTACCCATCCTGGTTAGGGACAAGTGGTACGATCCTTACAATCCAAAATTTAAATGTAAATGGAAAATATTAATTTTGTTGCTTAGACCTTGGGGATGACTACCCATCCTTTGCGGAGGACAAGTAGTACGATCCTTACAATCCAAGACTTACTATGAAATGAGACATAAGAGCTTTGGGGAATCAGATTCTCAACCAACCAAGATGAGAATTTATGCCCTATCCTTACTACTCCATGTGGGTCAAATAAAAGCTTTGGGGAATTGGATCCTCAACCTAAGTTTGATGAGGATTTAACCCTATCCTTACTACTCTGATTTTAAGCTTTAAGCTCTATGGAAGTGGTCAAAACCATTGTTTTAAGGATCATGTTGCATAATAGGATAGACATGAAAATCACTTTCACCCAACCCTTTTCCTCCAAGCTAGGTTTTTATCATTTTGCTCAAGATCCTTTTTAATGCGTGAGACGTGCTTGGTTCTAGATATCTCAAGACTCAGTTTCCAACCTTAGGAGCCACTTACATTTATGTTATAACATAACCCTAAGAGAATTTGACGTACTTTCATGGCTTGTACATAAGATGCATATGTAACTAAAATGAAATGTATGTGAGGTGAGATGGAATATGAATGCCTTATCTTTGCAAATGAAATGATATGTCATGCAAAGCTGATTCTTTTATGTATCACAAAATCAAACAATATAACTTAAAATGTTTTATGTTATTGGTGGAGCCTTTACAAGATAATTCCAATATTTCATATTCTCCTAACCTTAAGCATAAGTTGGCATCTCAATTTATTTCTTTTTGTTTTGTTTTTTGTTTTTTGTTTTTTTTTCAAAATTAACAACATGACAATTGAAATCAAATCCACAACCAAAATCCTAGCTAAGCTAACAATCCTAAATCAAACAAAATCTGAAAATCCTAAACAATGAAACAAGATCTGAAAATCCCACCAAAATCAAAGAATGATATGAAAGTCCCACAACCTAAGGGCTAAAATAATGTTTTAAAATCTGCCCATTAACAGCGGCGTGAAATCTTTCCCTTCTAAGGTTTTTAGACTGAAGGTATTCTTCCCAAGAATCTACGAAATCCGATATGGGCCTAACCAAAGACAATCAAACTTTTGATGGTTTCCTTTTTCCTCATGTCTTTTGTCCCATAGTAATACTAAATCTGAAATTCTGAATGATTTAACTTTGGCCCTTCTGTCAAACCATCTCTTGATTACTTCCTGGTGTTTATTCATGTGATTCATGGCCTCTTCTCTCTTTTCATCAAGGTGCAACAACTGGCTCAACCTGGCTTCAACTTGATCATCTGTCCCCAAGTACTCTTGTATGAAATGTAAGGTCTGCAACTTCAAATTTTTTGGAAATATCGGGTCTTGCCCATAGACCAAATGATAGGGAGTATTCCCTATGGATTCTTTCACTCTGGTCCTATCTGCCCAAAGGGCAAACTTTAGTTGACTGTGCCAGTCCGAGGGTTCTTTTCCGGCAACTTCTTAATAGTATTCAACAAATTCTTATTTGAAGACTCGGCCAACCCATTTCCTTGAGGATAGTAATTGGATGCAAATTTCAAGCTCACTTTATTATCATATGCCCACTCTGCAAATTGTGTGGAAATGAAAGCTTTACCATTGTCATCGACAATAGAGTCGGGCATCCCAAATCTTGTTATAATTTGATCCTCAAGAAATTTAATCACAACATATGTGGTGGCATGTTTAGTAGGAATCGCCTCTGTCCACCTTGTACAATAGTCTGTAGCTGTCAAAATGAATTTGTGAGAATCAGAAGAATTTGGGTTAATAACCCCGATAAAATCTAGTCCCCACTGTGCAAACGGTCTCATTTCGACTACAGGTTGCAACGGCATGGCTGCATTTCTTTCTCTATTTGCGGCCACTTGACGGATGTGACAAGATCGTACATGGGTATGCGCATCCTTGAAAATATGTGGCCGGTAATATCCTGCTCTCAGGATTTGATGTGTTGTAGCGTTGGCTGCACCATGACCAGTTCCATGTTTCCCATGAAATTCTTGCAATACCTCGGTAGCTTCTTCTTTTTTCAAGCACCTTAGGTAGATTCCTTCATGATTCTTCTTGTAAAGCACACCAGATTTTATTAGATAGTTAACAGACTTAAGCCTTAAAGCTCTTCTCCGTGTTGAATTCAGATTAGAAGGATACTTACCGAGTCAATAAAAAATGCACAATATCAACATACCGGTCGTCCTTAGCCATGTATTACGTATTTGAGCATTGACCTATTATTTGCGGATCATTTTCTACGATCGCCTTTGCCAGTCCTTGTCCTCGAACTAGTTTCATTGGTTGGATTTCGAGATCAAATTCTTGGATGGTCGAAATCCATTTTCCTCTCTTCTCACCTAGTTCATTACGCAAAAACATGGTCTTGACGACGAGAATCGGGCACGATGGCGATAATTTTGTTGTGCACGATGTAGTGCCTAAATTTTTTCACAGTTTTAAAAAGTGCATACATTTGCTTATCAAGGATTGAATACCTTAATTGGGCATCTTTTAGGGGGGCACTTAAAAATGCAATGGGCTTTTCGGCACTATCCTCACCTTTTTGGGTTAAGACACTCGCAAAGGAGTGTTCTGATGCAAAAGCATAAATATAAAAAGGCTTGGAATAGTCCGGGCTTATCAGGACGGGGGCTCTGGAAATGGCATCTTTGATATTATGGAAAGCCACTCTACTTTCCTCGTTCCACCTTACATCCACATCTTTCTTGAGCATCCGGTTTGAGAGGTTTTGCTATCTCGGCAAAGCTAGAGATGAACTTCCTCACAAAATTGACTTGCCCAAAGAAAGACCTCAACTCTTTTTTACTGCTCAGGATAGGTAAGTCTTGGATAGATTGTATCCTTTTTGGGTCGATGGATATTCCTTCCTTTGAAATAACGTGACCCAGCAATTTCCCTTCTGTCACTCCAAAAATGCATTTTTTGGGATTTAAGGAAATTCCATGTTCCTTGCATCTTTGAAGCACCTTCTTCAAATCTTTAACATGATCTTCTCTCTTCTTCGAGAAAAGCTGGGATATCATCCACATACACGATGATGCATTTGCCTATTAGTCCTTTGAATGCGTAATCCATGGCACGTTGAAAATTTGCACCGGCGTTTAACAGTCCGAACGACATTCTCTTATATGCAAATGTCCTCCACTTGGTAGTGAAGGTTGTTTTCATCCTGTCATCTGGATGTATAAGAACTTGGTTGTACCCAGAATATCCATCGAGAAAGGACATCATTTGAGATCCATTTACCATTTGCAGAATTTCATCGATTGATGGTAATGGATAATTATCTTTTTGAGAGGCTTTATTAAGATTTCGAAAATCTATGCACGACCTAATCTCTCCACTCTTTTTTCTTCTTTGGAGCGAGGGTTGGCCACCCGGGTTGAGTGCCTAACGGGAAAAATGATTTTCGCTTCCAATAATATTTTAACCTCCTTTTCGATCAAAGGCTCCAATAGCGGGTTAACAACTCGTTGTCTTTGCCTAAAAGGCTTGGAGTCGGCTTCAAAGGGATGGTATGCGTGATAATGTTACGGTTTGTAAGTCTTGACTCATTGTAGTTCCAAGCAATACAATCTATGTAATGCTTCAAAGCCTGTATTATATTGCTCCTTTCTTCCTCTGTACATGCCTTTGCTATGTACACCTCCTTTGGATTATCTGCACTCCCAGTTAATTGAATCGCATGCATCTTTGGGGAGCAGGACTTTTTTTCTTTTCTTGTTCTTGCATTCCATGTCGAACATCTTTTCTAATGAAACCACGTCTTTAGGAATTTTTTTGGATTGATACGAAGTTTCACTTTCTTCTGTTTCATCCTGCCACCTTTGTTCCTCATCGATCACTCGATTTTCAAAAATACCCGAGTTTGTGACAAACTTGAAGATGTACTGTCACACTCAAAAACACGGAAATTCTTCACATTATCAGGTATTGATGGACAAGGAACCAACTCAATGGAAAACTTTTTACATCTTTTTATATCCATCGGGTTTAACATGCCGCGACGACTGCAAGAGAGTCTGCTATTTGATTTCCTCTCCTAGAAATAAGGGCTATGTTGAATGCATCAAACTCCTCCATGAGGTCCATAACCCTAGTCCTATAAAGGCTCAGTCTTTTGTCGTGGCATGTATACTGTCCTTTGATTTGCTTGACAACCAACTCAGAATCTCCCAAAACCTTCAAGCATTTAACATGTTTGCTCAATGCTAGACGTAAACCGTAGATCAATGCTTCGTATTACGCCACATTGTTTGTGCAAGGAAATTGTAGTCTGTAGGCAACCAATAATGGTTTACCTCCTGGACCAGTGAGCTCGACTCCAGCTCCTGCTCCCTGTCTAGATTTTGATCCATCAAACTTGAGCAACCACGTGTAATCCTTCTCCTCAGAAGAACCACCATGACACACTTCTTCTTTAAGTTCATCAGTAGCTTTCTCAACATCAAGAGCATAGACCCCTAGGTGCGGCTCGGAAAAGCCGAACCTCATTCGGCTTGTTAAAATCCGTTATAATCTCCTTAAGCCTCGGTTCGTTTTCCACTACGATTTGGTTAGCAATGCCCTTCCATGGCAGCCACATATGCGAGCGATCTGTTGCAAAATAGCCATTCAACGTTTTCATCCAATCTCTCGCAAGTAACATTCCATACCTACTTGGGATGTTAACCACCAAAATGTCTACAACTTTCTTGGACCACGGGTTCGAGAATTTAATTGAATCTTGACATCATATAAGGTCCCTACTACATTTACCTCGAACGGTCCAATTGCAAGACCGTGCATTTGGATGAAACCGGTTGTAGACCCGGCATTTGACATATCTCCGTAGGCATGAGGTTGCTCGTGGCTCTTGTGTCTACCAAACGAGTTATGCAAGTTCTTACCCGCAATTCTCGAGTTAATAAGAATGGCGGGACATCCCTTCTCTCCTTTCGCAAAATCGGATGGGATTCGACTCTTTTTTCCTTCCACATCGGATCGGGTGAGTTCAAAGCTCTTATCAACGCCTCCTTTTGACCGGGCAATTTAGCTGCGTCCGGGGAATGAAAGGCTAGATTTGGACTTCTTCATATCCTCCACTACGTCATAATTTGGTTTTTGAATTTGGTTGTCTTACGGACGTCATTAGACATTTCTCTTACGAGTGGAGGGGGAGGGTTGTTACTTGCCTTTGTATACGGAGGAAGAATAGAAGCTGTTTGGAGGTGTTGATGAGGTTTTAGGGGCTTTAGACTTACTCCTCAAATGGTACCCATGAGTCCCCTTTACGAAATCTCGAAAAGCTTGCACCTCCTGTTCCAAAACTTCGTCTTCTTCCTCCTCGCTCTCACCCTCTTGGTGATATGTTGTTTCCATCACCATAATATTTTCATCTTGCCGATACGATGGATCCTCATTTGATACCGGTTCCAAATCATCAACTTGTGCTCGAAGACAATGAGTGTATCTAGCGATCTCGGGACAATTCCTCTCATTGTGTTCTTTTGTGTTATGTAACTTGCACCCTCTTTCCCATGCCAAATCTGAAATATTCAAAAAATAATTGGATTGGCTAGGGCCTGCAGAAGCATCTAATTGATTAGCAATGGGAGCGGGAACTCCCCCATTGTTTGGCTTAGTGTTCCAGTGCCTCCCTCTATTGTTAAAATTCTGACTTGGGTGATGGGCACGAGACTCATGCTTCTGTTTGTTGAACCACTGTCATTACTTAGTTTATGCACTAGTTTCTTGAGCTCTTCGACTTACGAAAAGACATCCTTCGGTGGAACCACATTGTTGTTAACCCCCATTGGATTTGCATAATTGATGGGGTCTTGATTCCACATTTGGGTGGGGTTACGAGGAATTGGATTCCCATATGGATTGATACCTTGAATTGGGATTGGATTCGGAGCAGGGAACTATGGCTTGAGGATTGACTTGACTAGTTTCTGCGTAGTTGATTGACTATTCGCAAAAATGCGAGGAGCAGGTGGAATGGTTGTGATTGGTTGGATTGGAATGGGTGCATATGAGGGTCTTTGGTGGATACGGCTGCTGATATGGGAAGGCATTCATACTTGGCATTTGTGGTGCCATGAGTTGATTTGCCTGGGGAACTTGACCATATGGAGCACACTGTCCCAACATAGGCATCTGGGTAAACCCGTAGCCTTGCGGTGTCAATTCTTGCTCAATAGTCATGGCTTCATTATAGGCCAAAGCCAGCGTGGTGACCCGAGGATTACGCCTTGCAAACATGGTTGTCATGGGGTCCAATGCCCCAAAATATATCTACAAAGCTACTGCGAGGATCGATGGCAAAATGTCTAATTGCTCTATTATAGTTCTTTTGGAATCTACGATTAAACATTCGGATTGGTTCCCCTTGGCCCCGTTTGCATGTAATAAATTGATTGTAAATAGTTGCGGGATCTAAGGGCGACCTAAATTGATTGACAAATGCATTTTCCATTTGTGTCCAAGAGGTGATTGAACCAGTTGGCAAGCATATATACCATTCATATGCTATTGGATCCAAGCTCATGGGGAAAAGTCTGCGAGGCTACATCTTCATGCTTGAACTTGCGACCTAATTAAAACATCTCTATAGGCTTGGATATGTTCTTCTGCTTGTTCTTAGGCCATCTGGCTTGTATTTAGGCAGAAATATTTCAATGTTCTTGGGGATTTCATGGATATCCCCGACAATATTCAAAGGAGTATTGTTAGCTCCATACCAAGGGGCTGCTGGAGCTTGAGCCATTTGACTCGAGAATTGATGTAGACGAGACCTACAATAGCGAGAAGAAATATTACAAACTATAGGCACACTAGGGGCAACGGATATTGCTGGCGTAGGTCCACTCGACGTTCCTGGAGAAAACGGGCCTTTTGCTCTTTGGAGTGCTTACGACTTGCTTGACTTTACCCTTGGGAGTACCAGTAAGGTCGTGAAAAATGGTTTCTCCGGTTGTTTGAGACCTGGTCGCAATACGACGTGGTGGGTCCAACCTTCCTGAGGAAACCCTCGGCTAGTTCGAAGAAAACCTGCAACAAACACAAAAACGGTGTTGCGGTTTAGCCGTAAATAATTTCAGAATTAAATCAAAAACAAAATATTCAGATATAAAAATTGAAATAGATAAACCGATTCGGCCCTCCTTCTAGCGCCAATCTGTTGAGTGGTGTTTTAACCCGATTGTGAAAACACACTCTCCTGTAGGATCCGAGTCCCAAATCCTCTTCTTGCAAAGAAAAACGATTTCTCCAAGGTTCTTATTATGCTAATTATTGATTATCAAGGATCCTATTTAAAATGAAATGCTAAGAACACCTTAGGGTTTGCAAGTGGATGTTAACAAGGGGCACTGTGGTTTATTTAATTATGAAAGTGCAATGGACTCTAAAATGAATAAAATCTGTTTTAATCTTTAATTCTGATGGATTTTTAGATGTTTATTCAAACATAGTAATTAAACTACTGAAAATAAAATATGGGTTTGAAAAGCAAAGACAAAAGTAAACAAAAATAACAATAAGAGATTACGATCGAGAAAGTTGTCATTAATCGATGAAACCGAAGATACTAAGGCTTTCTACATGCAACCTAACCTAATTAACCTGCACTTCCACACAATCCAAATAGGCTAGGTGCGGGTCTCGAGGGTTTCTACTAGTAATTCCGAGAAATAGGCATTCGCATGAAGCAACCAAGAGATCTTGCATTAAACTTCACCTAGAAACCTAAGAAATGCGGAAGGGAAAGATAGACATTAAATCATGCATGCAAAAGTAACTCCTTCTTTCTCATCCAAAATATGCCAACTCTCTGTATTTTGTATTAAAGAATATCTCGATTACATTCAAAAATTTTCCAGTGTAAAAGAAAATCCCAGAACAAAAAGAAGGAAATTGCCCAAGTACAGGCCCAGAATAGCACGAAGCTCTTGTCTCTGCAACTCTGTATTCGAAAATTTCCAACCCCTTCTTCGATTTGCAATTTTGGTCTTATAATGTTTGACGCGGCTCTTCGATCTTCTCTGTCGCTTCATTTCACCTTCCTGCACATGACCCCTCAAATTCCTGCTTTTTCTCGCTTTGATTCATGCTCAAATTTGAAAACGCTTCGAAATTCATCTCTGCATGTAACGCCTCTGCAAGTTTGACACCTGTGCGCCACGTGTCCTGCTTTTTCTGTGCCTGTGTAACGCTTTTTGCGAAAAAAAATGACAAAGCTGCAAGTCTGCCTGTTCATCTTCTTAGCCGCGATATGGCGACATGTCACGAAATCGCGACATGTCGCGATATCGCTACATGCTTCCCGGTCGTACGCCTTTAGCAGCTCCCTGTAGCGATGTCGCGACCATTTTCATTTGTATACCTCCGATCGCTTCTCGTAGCGATATCGCTACTCTTTTAAAGCTTTGGGCCTTCTTCTTCGAAGGGTAGCGATATCGCTACCACTTTGAACCTTAAGTCTTCTTCCCCAAAAATTGTAGCGATATCGCTACCTTCTAACCTCGTCGGGCTCTTTTGAGAATTTTGCAGCGATTCGCTACCTTTTGGCTTTGAGCCTTTGTCTTCAAGAAATGGCAGCGATTCGCTACCGTTTTGAACTTTGAGTCTTCTTTCCGCAAGGCGTAGCGAAATCGCTACCGTTTCTCCGTCGGGCCTCCTTGGCAATTTTACGTCGCGACATCGCGACCATTATCATTCTCTTGCCCTCTCTCGACAAACCGTCGCGATATCGCTACCGCTTTTATTTCCGAACCTGCTTGCCACAAACCATCGCGATATCGCTACCGCTTTTATCTTCCGTACGCCTTGGCAAAACCTGTCGCGATATCGCGACGTTTTTCCCCCTCGGACCTTCATGCAGCTTTCTGTCGCGATATCGCTACCGCTTTTTCTTTTCGTATGCCTTGGCAAAACCTGTCGCGATATCGCGACGTTTTTCCCCCTCGGACCTTCATGCAGCTTTCTGTCGCGATATCGCTACCGCTTTTTCTTTCCGTACGCCTCCCCAAAACACGTCGCGAAATCGTGACCATTTTCTCCGTCCGTACACCTTTGCTTGCAATCGGTCGCGAAATCGCGACGTCTCTCCTCTTTGGCAGCGATGGAGCTACATGTCACGATTTCGCGACAACTTTCCTGTTTCGGCAGCGATGGCGCAACCAGTCGCGATTTCGCGACATGTCGCGATTTCGTGACACCTTTCAACACTTAGGCATTTTTTTCTTTTCTTTTCTTCAATTTTAGCATCTGGGTCACCGAGATTCTTCTCTGCAAGCCTGCAAAAAAGGTGGGTCCCCAATTTTGGGGTGTGTTGTGGATCAACCACAACAAGACTATTATCTTTACATTACAGGATCTAGTAAAGAAACACTTGTTAGAACTATCATGGTAGATAATGACTCCTCTCTTAATTTATGCACTCATCAATTATTCCAAAAACTCAAATTAAAGGAAGAAGATATTAATAAATCAAATGTTCTTATAAAATCTTTTAACAATGAAATTCAAGAAGCTCAAGATACTATAATTCTTCCCTTTAATATTGGATCCAAGATCCTGGATACTTTATTCTATGTAGGATATTGTCCTTCATATTACAACCTATTTCTCCAGAGTCCTTGGATTCATACAATGAGGATTGTCCCTTCCACTCTTCACCAATGTTTGAAGTTTGAACTTACAAATAAAATTGTTACCATACATGGTGACCCAAAACCATTTGAAGAATATTTAATGGTTGAAACATCAACTTCTATACATTCTCTATTATCACAATTATCTTCTATCCATCACTTTTCTTCATCCATATATGATCATCCTTGTTTACCAAATAACACCCATGCATACATTTTATATATGCTCTCTCCATCTTATCAAGACTTGGATTATAGTAATAAGAATGAAGAACCTTCTTATCCTTCTGACATTTTATTTTGTAACATGATCAATTTTCCACATATAAAAGTCAAATCTTTTTCTACATTATTCTACATTATAACAAAGCTTTTGTTATCACTACCTTTTATTCATCACCTTCTATTCTTACCTTCACCTCAACTAGATTATCCTTCAAAACCTCCTTTGATTTTGAAGCAACCTTAGACATGCTATACTCAAATAACCTTGTATAGTGTATATAGATCATCTTGTATATACCATCAATTTCAATTCATAAATTAAAATCAAAATACAAAAAAATCAAAATCCTCAAAATCTTCAAAAATATATATATATATATATATATATATATATATATATATATATATATATATATATATATATATATATATATATATTTTGCATCTTAAACGTTACTATGTATAAATTTGGTCATCTCACCCATGTATATATTTGTTCAAAACCTCTATCTTGTTCTTCTTTCATATTTAAAAATCCAAAAACATCAAAAACATTCATAAATCTCCAAAAATCTTCAAAAACTATCTATTGCATTTATTTAAAGCACTTGTTAAATTGTTTGCTCAAAAACTAAAATCAACATAAAAATCCAAAAAATAGCTATATGCTTGACTCTTTCGAAACCAAAACAATATACAGAATAAAGAGAGAGTCAACATTCTCAAAACTTTCTCAAAATCATTATTTTCTTACAATTATTGCAGTTATATGTTTCAACTTATTTTGGATAAAACTAGCATTTATTTGGCATCCCTCACTTGCACACTCACACAATAAATATCTTGATTTTATCTGGCATGATTACTAATCTCTCTTATATCAAAGTTCACAAAAATCAATTAAATAAAGTTTGAGCATAGAGAATTGATCTTGGTATTTACTTAAACCAAGCACATATTTTCACAATAAAATGATTATATTTGTAATTTCCATGTTTTGCTACATAGTAGAACTGATTTCTTGAGTGAAAAGTTTCCCTTGCTATCCTATCATGCACATGGTCTAGAATCTTTGAGAATTGGCAAAAGGACAAGCTCACCCCTACCCAGAATAAAAATCCCTTGCTCTACAGCTAATCCGAGCAAGTATCCCAAGAAAAAGAAAAAGAAAAAGAAAAGAAACATTCAAGAAAGAGAGAAAAGAAAAATGTTATGACAACAATGTTACAAGCATTATCAAGCAAAAGAAAAATAAGCAAAGTTCAAAAGAAAGCAAGAAAAGCAATAAAATCCCTTTCCCTACCCTTTGAAAAGAAAAGAAGGGTGAATGAGCTTGAATCCCTGGAATTCTCAATTATTCGAAAACTGTGAGGTAAGCCCCATAACAGGTGGTTTGTGCCCAACTTGCTTGGCCTTGGGTAACTCCTAGCGTGGCGATATGTACGTCACATTAGCGACCTTCTTTTGTACGAGACCTATGTATGCTTATGGATTAGCTAGCTCTTGATAATTCGATCTACATAGTAGCCTAGTATGGTTATATGCATCTACATCATGGTTAATGAACACTTAGTTGGTTTATTCAAATCACTTGTATCATAGTATCTTGCTCAAACCTGGTAACTGAACCATACAATTGCACACACATTTGTATTTGAGAGATTTTGTCTATCATTATGATAAATCAAGATTGGCAATGAATTCACTTATGCACATGGGATTCCTTATAAATCTAATTTTTGTCTTCAAAATACTTTGAAATATTATTTTGCAACTTGTTTGGAATAATCAAGCACAATTATTTAACAACATATCATATATATCTTATCGACTTTCACAACGATGGTATAATTCCAAAACCAAAATTGGAATTTTATGCTTAGCGCAAGTCATCATTTTCATCTTTTCTGTTCATAAAAAATCAATCATGTAATAAAACTATCCTTTCTTTGATCTTCGCGATGATGGTATAAGTCTATACCTACATATTCTATACCTAGCGAAAACCATTGTAACAATTTTTTTCCCAATTTATCAAAATTCATAAAAACCATATGACTTCATTTTATTACATAAATTATGCTTTTCAAAAGCAAACACATTTTTATTACTTCATGTCATTATGTCAACCTTTGCATTTTGCAATGATGGTATAATTCTTAAGGAATTATTCAACAATTTTTATCACACTTAGGAATTTATGCCTAGCAAAAATCATTTTACAATATTTCATGCATAATATTTTCATGGAAATCTGAAAACAAACCATCATCATCATCATTTGCATTATCACAACAAAGTCTTAAGACAGTCTCTTAAGCACTCTTTTCTTTTAACAATATTTCTATCCTAGGACTAGCTTGACGATCGAGTGAGCAACGACTCCATGAAATGGTCTATAATAGCGACAATGTCCTTTGAAATTATTGTTAGAAATCTCTTTTTATTTTTTATCACATTTCATTACAACCAATCAATTTGTTACATCAGATTATTTCATTTAAAATATTTAAAGCATGACATCCAAGTTATAATTTTTTTCCAAAACGACATAATTACATGACTCATCAATAAAATCATTACATCAATCAACTCAATCAAACATAAAAAGCATCATCAACATCACATAAGACAAGTCATATGATCAAAAATATCTCATCTATATATATCAACAGAATATATACATCATCAAAACTGGATTGGTATGCCACAATCTGTACCTCGGCATACTCAATCTTTTATCAATACAAGTATAATACAATGTCAGTGGCAGTATCCTACCCTCTAGCCTCGAGAGCCTCTAGAGCTCTCGGCCTCATCTCCTCCCCCGCCCTGCGGAGGACGAGGTGGTCCCATCGCAGTATGTGTGGTACTGCGAGTCCTCGTCATCGATCGGGATGAGCTCCTCGTCGACCCTGTCCTAATAGGATCTGCTATGGTAGGTGGCAGCTGTACCCTCTGGCCCTCTGGCACCGCCTGGTAGTATAGCGCCTGATAGAATGCGGTCTGAGAAACCGACCGTAGCAGCTCCTGAGTGCTTACCCCTCCGCCTCGTGCCCTGAGATGAGCATTCTCGTCTCGTAGTTGCGACACCTCAGCCTGGTGCTGTGCAGTTGCATCCTGTAACGTCTGCACCTGAGCTCGCAGACGATCTCTCTCTGCCCGACGAGTAGCCATCTCGCTACTCTCTCCAATATCCACACCCTTGCCCCTATCAAGCGATGGTGGCCTCTGTGGAGATGGGGGTCTTGCCTCCATCCTCTCCCTCTCCCTCTGCCGCGGTCTCTCTTGTGCCTGTGGCCTCCTCTGCTCTCCTCTGCCATGACCCCGGGCTGCCTCTACCATCGCCTGGCATCGCCTCCCTATCCGACGCACAACTGTGTGGATCGGTCCTTGTGCCCTCGTCATCCGAGGAGGGCGAATGCCTGCGTACCAAGCATCGTAGCCATCGGCTACCCCTGCGTCGTCCCCATCCATTGGCTAAATGGGGGCATCGTCCGCATCCTGACTCCAGAATCGTTGCATATCTGGAGCCCCGCTAATCGTGGTGTTATCCCGGACAGTCCGGGAAAACTCGTAATCCCTGAGAGATGGGATCCCCTGCTGTAGATCGAACTGTCGCAAAACTCGGTCATAGCGGTGGAGCTCTAAAACTAGTAAAATGAACAGTAACAATGAATTAGGTTTTTACCCTAATTTTTTTAATTTTATTCAAAATAATTCAACAATAATTTTTGCTTTTTCGTGTTTTTACCTCAAACGTTCGATTTGGGTAAAAAAACGGAGGGGGCACCATAGTAAGCTGTTGTACGATTCGACCAAGAATCGTCGCCTAAAAATGGATATATTTTTTTTTGCTTTCTCGTAGATCGAGAATAACTCATCTTTAACGCATTTTCTTCGAAAAATTCGCTAAAGAGGGGGCAAAATGTAGCACCCTAAAATTGGCGCAGTAAAATTGGAATAATTACATTCACCTTAGTAAATAAATTTAAATTCAAATTTAACCTCCCAAACCGCCTGTTAACCGCCGAGAAACCCGTTTCCTCCTTTTTCGCGCCATTTTTAGCAGTTATTTTGACCGTTTGACGATATCGTCTCCTATCAGACGATATCGCCCCAGATTTGACGATTTCGTCTGGACTAGAACGTCCAGACGATTTTGTCGCAAAACTAAATTTACATAGTTGGAATCCGTTCCAACGGGTCTCCAATCCGGGCAGAAGCGTGTCTGCGCCGTTGGGACCCTTCCCCCGTTGGAGATCTCCCAAATTGGGATGATATCCAACCTCCCAACAACTATCCTATGCCTATTTAACTCTAAGACTTTTCCCTCCCCAACCCCTGGCTGAATTTTTATGCAAATTGAACCCTTATTCTATAAAACATCGTAATTCATATTTTGCATTAGTCCTATAGTCATTTCATTGCAGGTACACCACTGGTTTTCAGTCGAAGCCAGCACCTATCGCAGCCGACGAACCTGTCAAGATCGGAGGCGATCTCATCAAATTCGGGATGATCTCGTACTGATGCGAGACGATTTCGATTGCAGCACACATCGAGGCAATCAGTGCCTGGAGTTTGCTCTTCTGTCTCTTTTCTCTGTCATTTTATGTTATAAATTAGATTGTTTATTCAGTTTTTATATTATATTGCATTTGGAGTTCACCTATTTTGTCTAGTTTACATATTAAGATCATATTCTGCTATATAAACACAATTATTTGCATTTACTTCTGTTCTTGTATATTGTTCAACACTCATATTACTGTTTCACATAGTTTGCCCCTATTTGTAAAATAGAATTTCTTGTATTTCATATCTGTTTGCTGTTTTGCAGGTCTCTGATGAATTCGTCGACGAATTCGTCAGATTGCAGACGATCCTGTCAGTTTAGACGATTTTATCAAATTGAAGGCGATTCTGTTGAATTGCAGACGATCCAGACTGCTTCAAGCTTCAAAAACTCCATCAGACTTCCGGATCAGGTAATCTTCATTGGCCTCCTGTAAATTCTCTGTTTCTATTTTTCCTTTCTGTTTGCTGTATGCATTTAAATTGCATTTTCATGTAGTTTAAGTTAAAATCATTCGGCCAAACATAGGATGAATGTTTAAAAATAAAATGAACTCATCAAAACTCATTCCCAAAACCTAGGCGTGGAAAATGTCGTCAAATTTTTCCTGGTGAACCCACCATCCGTCGAAAAATCACCAAAATGCACCTCCCTTGAGAGGCGGGACCTTCGCAAAGTCCTCTCGTCCGAGGTACCGCACCATCCTTTTCCCATCCTCCTTCCGAGCACGGATCCAATAGCCTAAAGGTAGGGGTGCGAAAAATTTGGAGCGATACACCAGGTAATGGGGCCATGGTGGAATCTGCAGCAGTAGACAATGCACCAGACTAAAATTTTGTAGTAGGAGGTAGAGACACTGGTAACTATAATAGATCTGGTAACTATGGTAAACCCAAGTGCAAAACATAACCAAAAATTTAACAAGATCCACCATCTACAATGGAAGGAAAAGAGGTGGAGTTTTCTTTAGGATCTACATCAGGTAAACCTTCAATTTCTCCATCCTGTATATTTTCAATTTTATTGATATTTTCAACAGTCACCAGAGCTTCTTCAATTTTTGCATTAATAGTAGTATAGTCCAAAGGAAGGACAATGGGCTCCATGCCCATAGATCCTAGTTCGATTCTAGGTACTACTTCAGTAATTTTTTTTAATAAAAATTTCTTCTGCAATATTTTCTTTTGTTATAATCTTTTCTTCTACAGCAATTTCATTTCCAATAATTTCCTTTGCAACAATTTCTTTTTTTGTAAGAATATCTTCTATAGGAAGAGTTTCTTCTTTGATAGAAAGAATTTCTAGAATTTCTTGTTCTGCCAAAAAAGTTTTTTCCTCAACAAAGATTTATTCTTCTATAGAAATTTTCTCTACAACAATTTCTTCCTCAGTTGGAAGAATATTTTCCTCAACAAATTATTCTTTTGTTGTCATTTCTTCTACGAGTTGGATAGCTTGAATCTATTGGACATTAACAATGATCATTCTGAGTCATTGCTTCAAATTTCTTAAGAAAATTTCATCTTGAGTAGACAACATGGTGCCTTACCCAGATAAGAGTAGAATCTTTTGCTCTGATACCAATGATACAAAATTGAAATTCTAAATGATTTTATTACATAATATACATAATATAAATACACACATCAAATGATCAGAGGTTGCAACATCCTATAACCAATGCCAAATAGGGAGCAACCAACAAAGCTAAACAATGCAAAATAAAAACAATGGGTGAAACAACCCAATCATGAACTCTATGTGGGCAACCTGCCAAATCACGTAGTACAACAATATGCAATAATAATAATAATAACATAGTAAAATAATAAAATACTTAGGTTAAAAGATATAACCTAAGTATCCTCATAAAATAGGCCAAAAATGTTCACAAGGATATGTTTGAATTAAAAAAATCTATTTTATAGGTTCATGGCTACATTCAGAAGGAAAAGGTTATGATTTCTATAAACCTTAGTAGGATATAATTTTATTAATACTACTTTGGCTAAAAGGTAGGTTCAAGCAACAAAAATTAAAGATATAAAGCTTGAGGGTGAGAATGTTTAGATTTTTTAAGATTTGAAGATCACCATGGATAAATATGTTTTACATTCATATTTTTATACTATTGAGATGGATGACATGGATACTATACTTGGTAGGATTCTTTGGGGACTATTAACATTAATGTGCAAAATAAGTTAATGAAGTTATGGTACAAAAAAAAGAAGATAACTCTATAGGATATTTCTTAGCTTAAGTAGAAAGTATCCAAGGAGAAGCAATAAGTAGTTATGGTAGGAAAACAAGTTAAGGAACTAATAAAAGAATCAAAAGTCAAATCTATAATAGTAGTAGAGTCTATGAAAAAACAACAAGAAAGTCTAAGAAAGCTTTGTTAGAAGTACACAAGGACACACCAAAATAAGGGAACAAGAGAGAACATAAGGTAGAAAAAGTAAGGAACAAAATGTTGAAGAATCAAAGGAAATAGAACGTCAGGTTAAGATTGGAGCATATCATGACCCACACCACCATGAGTGGCAACAACCATGCAAGCATTGCTTAAGGTATCAATATTAATATGGATTTATATGGAGTCAAAAAGGCATCAAGTATGGTAGCATTTTTCACAACTGCATCCAAATTTACCATCGACTCTATACATTTTAGCTACAGAGCTTGCGCTAGGTACGCTTCTAGCTCAAAAGAATGCGTTTGACAAAGAGCAGGCTATCTATTACATCAGCCGCACACTAGTCAGTTATGAAATAAGATACAAATACATGAAAAAACTATGCTTACCAGTAGTATTCACTACTCAAAAATTATGACACTACATGTTAAATCATACAACTTTTGTCATCGCCCAAGACAATCCCCTTCGATACTTGATGAACAAGAGTTATCACAATTCGCACGCCGCAAAGTGTATCATGCTCTTAACTGAATTTGACCTAGAATTCATATCCCAAAAATCCGTCCAAGGGCAGGCCATCACTGACTAACTGGCCGAAGCCCCTTTGACTGACGATCAACCCCTTCTCATTCAGCTTCCAGATGATTCTATCTTCCATATAATCTAAGCTGAAGAATATGTTGAAACCAAAGTCATAGTTGACCTCACCCTATTATTTGATGCCTCTAGATGTCTCCATGTTGGGGGTGCAAGCATTGTCTTTTTCACACCTGAAGGAGAACCGCTTCCCTTTTCATTCAAACTCGACTTCCCTTGTACCAATAACAATGCAGAATACGAAACCCTAATCCTAAGATTGGAATAAACACATTCTATGCACATTAAATGCCTCCACATCATAGGCAATTCACTTCTAATAGTCAATCAAGTGCAGGAACTCTGGTTATGTAATTGTCCAGTCCTCCAGCAATATAAGAAAATTGTACAACTCCTATCTCAATTTGAGTGGTATGACCTCAAAGCCATTCTGTGATCATCAAACCGTTTTGCAGATACTATGGTCTCCTTAGGATCCCTCATTCAGCAAAACCCAACATCAGACACAACATTTGTATCCATCCATACGCTCACTAGATCTGTCATATCACCTACACCTCCTACAGAGGATGGTGGTGTGTATGTGGTAAACACCGAACCCCATGACCCATGGTTCTCACAAATTAAAGATTACATCAAATTAGGCTTCCTGCCATGCGATTTACCCCACGCTCAACATCGAACCTTCAAGTAGAGAGCAATCTGTTACACCTTGCTGGGGGACATCCTTTATCGCTGCAACTATGATGGCATGCTCCTGTGTTTCCTAGAACCACAAGAATCACAACGGGTTGTACAAGAAACCCATGACGATACTTGTGGTGGCCATTTTAGTGGCATGGAAATCACCCAACGCATACTTTGTATGGGTTATTACTAGCCCAAAATGGAGCAAGACTGCTATGAGTATGTAAAGCATTTCATCAAATTCCAACTTAACAAATCTACCATCCCAAGCACTTCAACCCATCTAGTCCATGTGGCCTTTCTCCCAATGGGACCTCGATCTAACTGGACAGATTGCACTAGATTACTCAAGCAACCACAAATTTATCATAACTACCACAAAGTATTTTACAAAGTGGATCAAAGCCATCCCACTGGTCCAAACCACAGGAGCTAAAATTATAGCATTCATCACAGACCACATCATATGTCATTTTGGTATTCCCTCCCAAATCATGTTTGATAACGGGAAATCCTTTAAGAACAAAATTATCCGAGCCTTATGTGACAGATTTTCACATACACCATAACTTTTCTACTCCATACTAACCTCAGAGTAATGGCTAGGCAGAAGCTACAAACAAAACCATTTGTTCCATCCTTCGTAAAATTATAGCAGAATCTCATCGTGACTGGCACAATCAAATGCCCTTAGCCTTGTGGGTATATCATACGAGTGTTCGTACTCCTACTAGGGCAACACCTTTTTCACTTGTATATGGGGCTGAAGCTATCATGCCCCTTGAGCTTGAGATACCTTCCTTAAGGATATCTATGAAATATTTCATTGACGATGACACTGCTCGCCAAACTCATTTAGATTAGTTTACCCTTCTCGATGAACGACGTATTCATGCAATCGAACACACACGAGTCTACCAAGATCGCCTTCATTGTGCCTATAATAGTAAGGTACATCAGTGCGAGTTTAAATTTGGTGACCTAGTTCTTAAGGAAAACCAACAAATCATGAGTCAGCCTCGCCAGCAGCATGGTAAGTTTACCCCGAACTGGTTGGGTCCATTCATTGTCACACACAAGTATGGTTTAGGAGCATATCATCTGGCCAATATTGAAGGCCTTAACGACCCTGAACCCATCAACATCTTGCATATTTGTGCATTCAATGCATAACACACAAACACATTCTTCATCATGAATGCCACACACCACTATTTATAAATAATTAAGCACATCACCATGTAGACATGTTATTTTACTATACATGTACTTTCATCTTTATGTCATTTTTATGCTATGGATATTTGTTTTTCCTTTTGTAGGATCAACATCATCAATACGAGAGTACTACAACATCCTCATGCATCACAATGCAGGACCATCCACAACCACAGCATGTATCGTTCACACCGATTGACTTAGCACGACCACCAATTACCATTCACACTAGGCGATCTTTGTATTCATCTCATTCAGGTCATCATACCCCATCCTGACACCATTCCCTTCACCATAGAGATTCATCCTACTCATCCCACTCTAGAGATAGCCAGGTCTCCCTATCCTCTTTTGATGAAAAGGAGGAATCATCCCATACCCAAGAATAGGGGTCGCCCTCTCGCTCGTCTGACGATCTTAGAAACCCCTATTCACCAGCAAATCATCCCCATCACCCCCTAAGAGCCTATAATCCTCCTAATACAGGATACACTCATCACCCAGCTCGCCCTTCATGCTTACCTGCCCCACTTCCCAATGGTGAGTCCACCTATGCCCAAGCCTTGCAAGCCCGCGTGACTTAGGCTACCCAAGCCGCCTTCATGGGCATGCCTCCATCCCATGCGCATCATCGTTTAGGGCCATCCCCCATGCCACTCATAATTTAAACAACACCTTCCACGCTATGAGGTTTGCCTTCCCAAAAACTTTTCCAATCTCCTAGGCCTTTTCATTCCTCCCCCTCATCAGCAAGACCTCATCCATCTTCCTGTGCATACCAAGCCACACCACAAGCATCAAGGCCTCGATCACCACCTTCACAAGTACTATCACCACAACATCATGACATACAACATCTCCTTGCCCACATCAAAGCTCTGGAACTACAGATGATCCACTTTCATTGCCATGTGCACCCACGCTAGTCTCCCATGACCCGTACACCTTCGTCTTTACATAGATCCACCCCTCGATCTCATATTCAACCCACATCGGACTCTTGACCTACATGCCTATAGGTAGACCTACCTTCATCACCTCCAATAGAGCCTTATATCTACCCCATGCCAGTATCATTCACACTATTTTTACAAATTTTCTACAATCTTATGCATCAAGGCCTCCTCAATTTTCTAGAAATCCGACCACATGATCCCTCACATCCCAAACCATGTAATTACAATGAGAGCTAGTATTACATCTATCATCGTCAACCAGTTCATGACATCGAAGCATGTTGATAATTTGAGAACCTAGTGCACAACATGTTGCACGATGATCGAACCCCATCACCAGAATGTGCCATCCCATTTACTCAACTTCTCAGTCCTCCACATCGCATTACCCCCAAAATATTACCATCTCATAACACTCTGACATCGCCAGCCAGTTACATCCACAACATATCCAACTAAAGTAACAATGGCAGTCCCAACCGCATCATCGCTTCGTCGTCCCACTCCTGATCGGACCCATGACACTTCTTCTGGTAGTAGTTCTAGTTGCTTTTTTTTTTTCTTCTACTTCTTACCCATGCAAATCCACTTCTTCTCTTCTATCTTAGTTGGTTTCTGGTAATCACCTTATCTTGTTAGTTACCAAAGACTATTCCTTCTCACTTCTTCCATCTGTACATCCCACCCTCACATCTTCCCTATTTTGTTGATTATTACATATATTTGTACAATTCACAGTTTATGAACCTACTACACACACCTCGCACGCTGGGGCAACCATGATCATAGCATTGCGCTTTTTGTCATCACAATGTACTTTACTCATTTGTAGATAAGTTTTCCAAACTCATTTATCTATATGTCATGAATTTTCTCTTGTAGATATTGCATTCCCCCACTTGCATCATTTACATTTACATCCATTGCACATATCCATATGTTTTTCATTTAAACTTTTAGTTCATGTTTGTACATTCTCTCCCAAAATGTGCCTTTAGCAGGAGTAACAAATGCACTTGTTAGCATCACCACTTGGATGTCCATTCCCCCTTTTTAGGATAAGGGTATACATAGGTGTCGTGTTCGAATTTGACTACTCTTTAGTTCAATCAATCCAGTGTCACCCCTAGCTAATGAGTCTTGTACATTCTTCTTATGGTCCTTTAGGTTGGTTCAACTTCTCTCATAGACCACTCACAACAGGTTACACATTAAACAATTTTGAGTATAGGGAAGAAAACATCTGGAGTAGATATCGCCATCTAGCGAACGGTATCCCCTGCTCATCCTATCACTTGCATGGTCAACATACGACCTAGGAATAAACAAAGGGATCAAGCATAAAAAAAAATAAAAAGATTGGGTAGAAAAGAAAAGTCATCTCCCATACAAAAGAGCACCAAAAAAAAAAAAGAGTACCACAAAAATAGGAAACACTATATGAGGGGAAGAAAACAAAAGGAAAACGCCTCTTGATATCACCCATGTTATGCTTATCGCCTTTGGTCCTTAGGTTCAAAATAACACCATGGGATGATTTCCATTGCTAGCAATAGTCTCCAAGAGCCTGCCTACCAGTGGAATAGTATTTTAAGTGGCAACATATCTATAACATTATACTTTTGTATAGATCACTGTTGTGGACGGATGAGATAGCTAGTTCGGTTACGTCTACAATGGGTTAATCCTACCTCCCTCAAAATGGATAAATAAACCTTACACATTCACACACATAGGTACAAGATAGATTTTGAACCAACCCGATTAAGTTATAAGTTGCCACATATACTTGTATAGCTGAGGTTTTGAGATTGGATTGTCACAACTATGTTGGTCAAAGCCATTACATATGCCTTATATTATCCAACATTCCTAAAATCATGGAATGGATCACATCCATATATATAAATTCCATGATACAAGTGCTTCCTTGGTGCATTTTAGTACATCCATACATGCATCTATGCATTTATGTTATATACATCCTAGTGAACATTATAACTATGCATTCATCCTACATGCATTTCAATATCCAATCATATCATTGCATTCATCCTACATGCATTCACTACCAAACTGCATTTGACATTACATCATAGTGCATTCGAAATACGATCATGCATACTACTCTACAACTCATTCATACCACAAAATGATAATAGATCTAAACCATATCACACATGTATATCTATTTATCATACATACCTATAAACTATCTTATGTTATCTATGCAAACATAAAAAAGAGAACACATTTTAAATAATAAAAATGACACATGTATATATAACAACCAAAATCAAAATGTATATATATATATATATATATATATATATATATATATATTATCATACAAAATGTCCGAAGGCTACAAACTAGAACCATACCCATCATTTATCATCAAAATACCCACAGGCTAAAATCATCCATAGAAATCCTAACTACCACCAAGAGTCTCCCTGTGTCCCTCACGGCTCACTCGCATCTCTGCAACCCTGCTCGACTTTGCCCCAAACTCTAGAACTAGATCCACAATAGGATGATCATGCGCCTCAACCCTAGCACCCATCTGTCCTATTGAAGCAACATTGCATTGACTATAATGTGAATGTGCCCACACTCATGACCATGACTCAGACTGCGACACCACCTGATCATAATTAGGTAGTGGGATCCCATGCACTGTTAGAGAAGTCTCACATAAAAACTTCTTAGTAGCCTCCACAGCCAACTGACCAGTCAACCTCTCAATAGCTTGCTCCTTCCTAGCTATCATGGCCCTCATCTGATCCATATCCACTACTACCTTAGCATATATAGCCTCGATAATATCCTCCTATCTATGGAGCTCAGCCTCCAACTCATGAACCCTACCTTCTAGTCCCCATGCCTCCTATGCATCTCGCCTCTTCGAGATATCAACAGGAATCTGTTGTGCCACATCTGTGAATGCACCAATATCAATGATGTCATTTATATCACCCATAGCAGTAGCTCCACCTCTCTCCTCCTCTGCTCCAACAACCTACCCCATAGTCACGTCAACATCCACATGTACCTCCTCTACCCCTACTCCCTGGATGCTTGCTACACCACCCAAGTAGCACTGCAACCATCACAAAGGAACCTCATCATCATCTCCAGCCACATTGTCTACCCTAACTCGAGCCCCCCTACCAGCTCCCCTCTCTGGTGGAGGTGCCCCAACAATAGGTGCCACCCATCGACCAGTCACACCTCTGCCAGGCTCCCAACCCTGCATTGCCCATCGAGCCTCAAACTCAGGAGTCATCCCGACATCCTCCACATCTGGATCAACCATAGGTGGATCCCTCTCCCCAAACCAAGGCAAAACCACATGATGCTCTTCCCTATCACCCTACTGCTTGAAATAAATGATAGGAGCCCCTGGAACACCCTACCATAAACCAAACTGTCACATCACTCAATCAAACTAAAAATACTTGATTTGTCGAGTATATCTCCCCACTAACCACTTGCCTTGTCAAATAGCGTGTAGCTGCTCATCATCGTTATCCCACCTTACACCACCCAACCAAGGCCTCCATTTAATGTCACCAAGAGTCAGGCCTCCAAAATTACCCATCCATAATAACGGATCACCCTCATGTGGCCTCTTAATACCCTACTCTGCCTCTATACTCCAACTCAAAGCATAGAGCAAATACTCCTTACCCACTACATGCACAAGGTGAGGCAATAAGGATGGCCTCTCAACATCTAGGTGCTCCCACGCCCACACCTGTAGCAAGGGAATCAAACTCAACCCCTTGCGTCTAGCTTGCACAACATCGTGCAACTCCTGATACACTTAGGCCAATAGTGCAAGTGCCCACGTAAACACAACCCTGTGCTCCACCATGTCACTAACCACATCTAACATATTCCAGGTGAACAGAACCTCGAAAGTATCAGTTAATGCATAAGTGGATATCATCATCATCATGGTTGCACACTGTCGATCAGATATCTTCTTCTACAACCACAACCACTCATAATCCATCTTAGAGACATTTATGCCTCTCCACTCTATCCCAAAGAACCACTCCAACATAGCCTCCTTACTGTCATCAGTTGTTGCTCTCACTGGAACACCCTTAATTGGTAACTTATAAATCCGATATATATCCTCCAAAGTGATAGTGATTTCCCTAGTGGAAAAATGAAATATGTTCCTATTGACATCTCAACGCTCGCATAATGCGGATACATATACCCTGTTGGTTTGTATACTCTCACACCTCAAAACCATATGTCATATAACCACTTTAGCTCATCAAGTACATTCATTAACTTATCAAAACCTTCCTTCATTTTTTACATCTGATGATGGGGTTCGAGCATTTTCACCTGTTCATTCACAAACACACATCATCAATACCACGATGCAATCCAATAAAAAACCATCAATCCAAATTTATAAATTAAAACTTTTAATTTGACACACACTTCGAAACAAAAATAGTGTACAAGTCACATGACAAAATATATCAACCAAACAGTCACATATTTAGATACCCATTTTGTCATTTCATGGCAAAAGTTCAAACATATATGACAAACAATACATATTTGGCTTCCAACAACCAAAAATAAAATCACCCACACATCCACTGTGGCATGAAATTCAAAACACGATCAATTCATTTAACATACAAAAACAAAATACATTCTTGAATACCCATTTGCCCACTTCACGGTAAAAATGTCAACAAAATTCAAAAACAACATACAAATCAACACGGATTTCAAGGTCAACTTTCCAATACATACACCAAAATGAAACACAATCAAAACATACAATCCAAAAATAACAGTCACATTTTTGAACACCCAATTGCCCACTTCACTGTGAAATTTCAAATAGATGTGAGAAAAAGTATAAATCGGGCTCCGTATAGCTCATTTTCAATTTCACATTACCCACACCTTGGCACGGAAGTAAAAGGCAGGCCAAACGAAATCATCTACAAAAAATAAACAATATTTTTGGATACCCATTTTGCCCTTCTAAGGTGAAAGTTTCATCGGTTTCCACAAATATTACATCTACAAAGGCAAATAAAATAATCAAAGTTCACTACCTTACACCAAGAGCAACACATTCAAAAATCATGCCAAACAAAGGCAGAAAAATATAACAGTCGCATAACGGGATACCCATTTCCCACTTTTATGGACAAAATTCAATAACATTTTAACAACAGTACCCATTGCTCCAAAATGGAAGGTCAAACTTCACACCTACTCTACTCATTACCCAGTCAAAATGGTGCCAAAACAAGTCAAACCTAAAAATAAATCATGTTTTTGGGTACTCATTTGGCTTGTTTGTCACTACGTGTTCAAATTTCAATTAAAAATTCACAATTTTTTTAAAACGGGACCTCCCCCCCTTATTCACATTTCTCAATAAAAATAAAACAAATTCAAATATAAAGACAAAGGACACTTATCGGTGGGTCCCTGCACTTGCTACTAGCTGCACTATGTCCCCTCATCATCCCTCCCTTGAAATCGTCAACCGCGCTCTCCTCGCATCGTCAAAGGCTCGTCCAAGTCACTTTCCAACTTCCTCGTCGTCAAAATGAACCCATTCCAATGAAATTTGGGCTTAAATAGGCTTCAAACTCAAATTTGCCCCTTGAGGGGTGAATTTGGATCCAATTCGCCCCTCAGGTGGTGATTTAGGTCAAAATCGCCCCTGGGTGGTAAATTCAGCTCAGACCTTCCAAATTCAATCAAAATGCTTCCAAAACCCTCGAAAAGCAGACAATTTTTTGCCAAAACCCTAGGAACTTCCCAAAACTATCTTCTAATTTTAATTTTCAATCATATTCATCATGCATTGGTATCTTATCAATCATTGCATCATCAACTCACCACATTTCATTCACCTCATTGTTGATTCCTCGTTTGAGGGGGTATTCATATCCAAAATCAGCTTTGAATGCAACCACAACATCGAAAATCCAAAAGCACGGTTAGCGCATTTGTCTACAAATTTTTTTGCTGAAGATTATCATACGACTAGACATGGGTTACATCATGAGAGCTACGTGTTTCAATGGAGAAGTCAATCTAGCATTCTTGTACGCGGAGTACATAACGGATGATATGTTTGGCGTAATCCTAGCACAACATTTAGAGTATTTATATCTGGCATTCATGGAGCATCATGAATGACACATTTGAATAAGCTAAATGTCCCTTTAGTTCAAATGGTTTGACACTTGTCACCATGTTCTCATCAATCAATCAACAACAAAGATTTAGTTAGGATTTTGTCCTAATCATACTTTTGGACCATGCTAATCTGGTCATAAAAGCAAAGCAATCAAAAGTTGTCATTCTCAAGCAATTGGTATGGCATTGAAAATGTCATACGAACTCAGCAAAATCACATCATTGCATCATTCATTTTCATTCACCAGCATTGTTTTTATTTCTTTTCTCTTCTTCTTCTTTCCTTACTCTCTTCTTTCCCTTGGGTATCCAGTTGTTGTTGTATGGTCACGCTTCGAGCGACTACATACCTTGGATTGGATCCCATTATTTCTCTTATCTCCCCTTGGACATCTAGTCAATGTTGTATGGTCACACTTTGAGCGACTACATACCTTTGACTGAATTCTATTCCCCTTCTATCCCTTTTCCTTCTACACAAACCCTTCATATTTTTGTATTAAATTGTGTTTCACATAGTATAGTACAAAAAGGGGTAAAATGTAGACACCCAAAATTCACACATTGTTGTTTCTACGTATCCATAGGCGATTCTAGACATCCCTAGGCTATTGTAGGCTATTGTAGTCATGCGTAGATTGCCATAGTTCGCCATAGTAGTGTGTAGACTTCCATATATATATCCCTTCATCAACTTTTAGGTCCAAAACCCTAGTAAACCTTCAAAATCACATCCCGTGCATTGGTATGCCCTTCGACAACCTATTTGTACTTGATTACGGCCCCCACGGGGTATTAATTGACAAAAACAATTAACAAGTCAATTCCAAAAATCTAATTTAATGTTGACTTCACTTAAGTCCCCATTTTAGGGCAAATTTGATTAATTAACCTTTAATCCCTAATTAATGCTAATTGCACCCTCCCACATGTGTGAAATTAGGGTTTGTTAGGATATTTCTTTAATCATGTCCTAAACTGACTTAAGGTCTCCTAATCAGGATTAACTCTAATCCATCCTCACACATGTGTGAGGATGGGATATTTCTCATAAAGAATGTGATGTTGCCACATTGCATTTCCTAACATAACCCTAGCCAGAATTCAACCTAGGTTTAGTTTATCTAACTCCCCCTACACCTTGCCATTGCCTATAAATAGTGGGTCCTAAACCCCTAATTATCTCTCTCTCCAATTTCAACAAAGCACAAAAACTCTGTAGAAATTGATAGCAAAGATGCAACAGTCAAATCTCGGAGCAAACAATCAGATTTCAACAATACACAGAGGCATCCCAGCTGCCTAGGAGTCGACCCACTGAAGGGATTCCACAAAAAGGACCTCACAGCTGAATTCACCCTCCGCCCCATGAATCCGATGCTAATTCGCCCCTCGGGTGGCGAATTGGGTCTACAGGGTCTAGATCAGCCCAAATTTGGTAGGTAAGGTTCATTTTCATGTTTTCTGTCCATTCCGCCAGTTTATTTCAATTTTCTATGCATTATACTAGTCATTTTGTCTTCATAAATACGAGGCCTGACTAAGGCAAGCCCCTCTATGAACTAACACCCTTTTGCAGGTTATTTAGAAAATTTGAAGAGGAAGAACATTACCAACAAACAACCTGACGGTGGATCAAAAACCCACCTACACTGAGGGACGATTGAAGACGACATCTAACTTGTTGTAGCATTATTAGGATAATAAATGGATAAAGGGCATCATGTCCCTCTTGTAACACATATATTTCAATATTAATGGAATACAAATTTTTCGTTTAATGCATCTATGTTTTGTGTTAATGTATCAAATGTCGATTTCTACCTGTTTCATTTTGGCTCAACCATAACCTATGGTAAATATTACAATTTTAGCTCCTGTATTTTGGACCAGTAGGATGGCTTTGAACCACTTTATAAAATACTCTATGGCAATTATGATAAATTTATGGTTGCTTAAGGAAGTTGGTGTAATATGTCCAATTAGATCTAGGCCCCATTGGAAGAAAGGCCACATGGACTGGATGGGTTTAAGTGCTTTGGATGGTAGATGTGTTAAGTTGGCATGTTGTTGGCATTTCACAATAGTCTTGCTCCATTTTGGGCCAATAATAACCCATACGAAGTATGCGTTTGGTGATTGCCATGCCACTAAAATGGCCACCACAAGTACCGTCATGGGTTTCTTGTACAACCCATTGTGATTCTTGTGGTTCTAGGCAACACAGGAGCATGGCGTCATAGCTATGGCGATAAAGGATGTCCCCTAACAAGGTGTAACAAATTACTCTCTACTTGAAGGCTCGACGTTGAGCGTGAGGTAAATCACACGACAGGAAGCCTAATTTGATGTAATCTTTAATTTGTGAGAACCATGGGTCATGGGGTTCGATGTTTACCACATACACACCACTATCCTCTGTAGGAGGTGTAGGTAATATGGCAGATCTAGTGAGCATGTGGATGGATACAAACATTGTGTCTGATGTTGGATTTTGCGGAATGAGGGATTCTAAGGAGGCCATAGTCTCTGCAAAACAGTTTGATGATCGCGGAGCGACTTCAAGGTCGTACCACTCAAATTGAGATAGGAGTTGTGCAATTTTATTAAATTGCTAGAGGACTAGACAATTGCATATGTGGCACGTGAGTCTTGGAGCAAAATGGAAATAAGAAATATTATTCATTAACCTTACGAAACTTAGAAATTACAATGCTTAAATAGGGTTGATTTAACAACCTTAGGGAATATAGGAGAAGTTAGGAAATGAAGAAAAATAGGGAGGAAAGGAGGAAGGGAAATTGATGTCGAATGCCTTGTCGCCCATGCCGTCCAATCTGCCCAGTCAGCTGTCGTCCAAGGAGGTAAAAGGGTAAGGTCCAAAGCTTACCGTTGTAAACAATTTTTTTACCTTTTTATATTGCTTTAATTTCCAACATTCTCCCCCTTAAAGTTGAGAGGACTGACTATACAATCTCTCAGCTTTATATATTGAGCTTTAGCTATACCTTTGGTGAAGATGTCTGCAATATTATCCAAAGTGTTACAATATTGAAGCTCAACTATCTGTTGTTCCACCATATCTCGAATGAAGTGATACTTCATATCGAAATGCTTTGATCTGCTATGGTGGACTGGATTGTATGCCAATTGAATGGCACTTATGTTATCACAATACAGTCGAGTTGGACCACTTTGACTTTCTCCAATCTCTTCAAGAACTTTTCTCAACCATAGGGCTTGAGTACTAGCATGTGTGATGGCTATATACTCGGCCTCAGTCGATGACAATGCTACAACAGTTTGTTTCTTGGAACTCCATGTAATTAGTCCTGATCCTAGACTAAAACAATTTCCTGATGTAGATTTCTTGTCATCTATATTGCTGCCCCAATCATTGTCACTGAAGCCAACTAATTTCACAGAATTACATTTTTGGTAATGGATTCCAAAATCCAATGTACCTTTTACATATCTTAAGATTCTTTTAGTTGCTTGTAGATGCGGCTCAGATGGACTAGCCATAAACCTTGAAACTAGAGAAACAACATATTGAATATCGGGCCTTGTGTTGGTGAGAAACATCAGACTCCCAACCATGCTTCTGTAAGTGGTCATGTCAACCTTTGATGCTCCATCGTCCTTGCTCAATTGGATCCCATGTCTAGTTGGAGTTGCAACTGATTTGCACTGCTCCATGGCAAATTTCTTGATCATGTCTCGAGCATACTTGTGTTGACATATGAAGATCCCTTTATTTGATTGATGCACTTCCATCCCTAGGAAGTATCGCATTAAACCAAGATCTTTCATCTCGAACTGTTTCATCATGGAGTTTTTGAACTCCATATTCATTTTATTGTTACTACCCATAAATATTAGATCATCCACATACAAACAAACTATGAGAATGTCTACTCCATGCTTTAGGTAGTACAAAGTTGGTTCACTTTTGCTTCTTGTGAATCCATACTCGTTGAAATAGCCATCAATGCGTGAGTACCAAGCTCTTGGTGCTTGCTTGAGGCCATAAAGTGCTTTCTTCAATTTGTAAACAAGGTTCTCCTTTCCCTGTTCTTGAAAACCTTGAGGTTGTTGAACATAAACCTCTTCTGTCAAGTATCCGTTCGGAAAAGCACTTTTCACATCCATGTGTTGAACATTCCATCCTTTATGGGCTGCTAAGGAAAGAACTGATCTGATTGTTTCTTGTCGTGCAACAGGGAGCAAAGGTTTCCTCATAGTCAATGCCAAATTTCTGAGTAAAACCTTTTGCTACTAGTCTCGCCTTATGCCTCTCAATGCTTCCATCAACATTGTACTTGGTCTTGTAGACCCATTTACACCCAACACATTTTTTTCCTTTGGGTAGCTTTACTAGCTCCCATGTATCATTATTGTTTATAGAGGTTATTTCCTCTTTCATGGCTTCTTGCCATACATTTTGAGTACATGCCTTCTCATAGCTAGTTGGTTCTAGGCTGTGTACTAGCCAATAAAGCATAATTGACTACATCTCCCCTAGGATCATGGGAGTCATCATCTCCATACAATTGCAAATTTTCAAGTTGCTGCAAAACTGTATTCATCTCACTAGCTTGGCTTCTAGTGAATCTTCTCTGGAAATTCTGATCCAACATTTGAAAAGATGGATGATGTTGTAATGTTCTTTTGCCTCTCGATGGAGAGTCTCTGTCAATGTCCATCGGTGAAGAACTTACTGATCTCTGTGGAGAAGGACTTGGAGTGGCGGTTGAAGTACTTGATGTAGTACTCCTGTATGGGCTTGGAGGGGGTGGTGTGCCTTTGCTTTTCTTTGGAGACACCTGTTGTACCTATGAAGAACTTACATCTTGGGACTCATCATCAACAAAAATTCTTTGATGACCCCATTCTCCCCCTTCATCAAAAATTACATCCCTGGAGAGTATAACTTTATGAGTCTTGGGATTGTAGAGTCTATATGCCTTTGTAGACTCACAATACCCTACAAATATACAAGCTTGACTTTTTGGATCAAGCTTCTTCCTTTTCTCATCGGGAATGTGTGCATATGCTAAAGAACCAAACACTTTGAAGTGCTTTACATTAGGTTTCTTTCCGTACCACCCCTCATAAGGAGTGACACCATCTAAACTAGAAGTAGGACTTCTATTTAGAATATATACACTAGTTCTTACAGACCTCTACCCGAGTACATATGAGTTAGATGCTTATTCCGAAGCATCGATCTCGCCATTTCAACTATGGTGTGGTTCTTTCTCTCGGCCACATTGTTTTGTTGTGGGGTATAGGCGGTGGTGAATTGCCTTTTAATCCCACTTGCTTTACAATATTTCAAGAATGCTTTTGAGGAGTATTCACCTCCTCGATCTGTCCTAAGACATTTTACATAATTCCCACTTTGATTCTCTACATTGTTTCTAAAATCTATGAAGCAATCAAAAGCTTCATCTTTATGTTTCAAAAAATAAATCCAGCACATTCTAGAGAAGTCATCTATGAAAGTGAGAAAATAAGAATAGTTTCCGAGACTCTGTGTTTGCATTGGTCCACGGATGTCCGAATGTACTAGCGAAGTAAGGGATAGCTGGCTCTCCACGCTTGTCCTTTTGGAAACTTCGACCTTGAGTGCTTTCCCAAAGCACATCCTTCACAGACCTCCTTTTGTTCATTGATTTTGGGAAGTCCTGTCACCATAGCTTGAGAAGTTAGAAGTTTCAAGCTAGCGGAATTAAGGTGACCATATCGCAAGTGCCAAAGCACACTTGGATTTGTTATAGCTACATTTGCAATTTGAGCTCCTCCTGGCTCATCAAATTTGAGAGGGAATAACCTGTTCTTGGTCATGGGGACCTGTGTGATGACACGATTACAATTATTTTTATCAAAAATGATACATTGTCCTTCATCAAATACAAGCTTGTAATTGTTTTCCATCATTTGTCCAACGCTTAGCAGATTGTGTTGGAGCTTTGGAGTGTAATAGATGTCATGCACTTTCTTTAGTCCTTCTTTGGTTGGAACCTCCATGGCTCCAATACCCTCTACTTGCAATGTCTTATCATCCCCTAATTTGATTTGGGATTTATAAGTGGAATCTAGAGTAGCAAATAAATGTTCTTTGCCACTCATGTGGTTTGAACACCAGTATCTAGAATCCATGTGTCATTTAGATTCTATTATGATTGTCCATATGAAAGAAAAATATTAGAGGTATCAGCTTCTTCTCCATAATTACCATATTGACTACTGCTACCTTGTGAAGATTTTGACCAGCGATCGTGAGCAAAGTTACTTGGCTTACCACGAGTTGAAACAAGCTGATTTTGACTTGTCACTTCCTCGCCCTTGATTTCCACTTTGTCCTTGATTTCCTCCTCGATTTTGATTTCCACCTCTTTGTTGATTGCCTCCTCTATATGAGTTGCCTCCTCTGTTGGAATTGCCTCCTCTGTTCTGGTTGCCTCCTCTGTTTTGATTGCCTCCTCTGTAGTTGCCTCTGCCTCTACCTCTTTGCTTGCCTCTGCCTTGACCTCTTCCCCGTCCTCTTCCATTGTTTTCATTGGAAGTGAAGGCCTTATCATCGCCTCCGTAGCTGGTTGAAGGAGTTTCGGGAAACCTCTCTTCATGTGACATTAACGATCCGATTAATGCATCGAATGTTAAAAGGGAAAGATCTTTGGATTCTTCTATAATTATGGCAATATGGTTCCATTTATGTGTAAGTGTTCGCAACACTTTTGTTACAATTATCTCAGGCTTGATTTCTTCGCCTAGTGTAACCATTTTATCCACAATTGCTTTTACTCTAACACAATAATCACCGACTTTTTCATCATCTTTCATTCGAAGATTTTCAAAATCTCTCTTCAGTGTTTGAAGCCTTACCTGCTTCACTTGATTACTACCCTGGAATCCATCACTCAATGCTTTCCATGTAGCTTGTGTAGTTGTACAAGCGGCGATTCTAGGGAATATGCTTTTCTCCAATGCAGCTTGGAGATGAGAAAGAGCAGAAGAGTTGCTCTTTTTCTCTTCTTTTCGTGTTTTCTTGTCTGCGGCACTTAGTGTTGTCCAGTCTGAGGGTTTTGTGTAGCCCTCTTCTATTATGTCCCACAAACCTCTTCCTATGAGCAAGGTCTTCATATTTATAGACCAATACTCATAGTCATAACCATTAAATTCTGGTATAGGTAAGCTATTGTGTGAGGCCATAGTTACCAAAAAACTCTCTTTATTTCACGGTTACAATAAAGTACTTTGTTGTTTGAAAGAAGGAAAGAAGAAGAAGGAAGAAAGAAGAGATTACAAATTTAAGTCAAATCTGAATTGTTCTACTCTATCATTCATTGCTTATTCCTCTTGATGTGGGGATGCTATCTCTTGATTCACAAAATTATCTGCTACTTCTTCTTCGTCGTCACTTATCAATATTATTTTCGGTGATTCTGGTTCTAAGATTTCCACTAAAATATTGTAGTGTGTATACTCTGATTCTTGTGGTGCAGCTTGTACGGATTTCGATTGTTCAAATTGACTCTTGAATGAGTTGTCTTCAAAGTCTGCCTCGTACCTTGAGTCAGGATGCCTTTGATGTGCTATCATTGCATTTTGAAGTTGGCTAAACACAATGTTGAGCCCATAACCTCTTACTTTTTCATCAAACCTCTCTGCACCTTCTCTTGCTAAAATTGCACATAAGGCATGATAACAACCATTTGGTCTTATCATCAATGCCTATTTACAATTTTACAATTTGATCCTTGGTATCTTTTACAAAAAAAAACTAAGCCTCTTAGGCTTATTACACAAGAGTTCTACAGTTTGTGATTCCTTGAATCAAGTAAAAAAAATAAGTACCCTTTGATTACAATAATTGTCTCTTAGACAATATTTTCCTTTCTTTTATAATATTAAAAAAACTATATTACTATTTAATAAATTAAAAAATAATTGCCCTAATTTTTTTTTAAAGAAGCAATTATATTTAATATATTAAATATAATATAAGTAGTTTTAATAATATAAAAAAAATTAAAAGAACTTATATAAAAAAAATTATGGTCTGCAGGAATCGAACCCGCGACCTCTTGGCATCAACAAATCGCACTAACCAACTCGGCCACCACTACCGATGAGAACCAAAGGGAATGAATACAATTTTATGCTGTTTCGGATCCGATTTTTAATAAAAAAAAAATTCAAAGCTTTTTTCATCGTTGGGTTTCGAACCCGCGACCTGCAGGAAGGCGGGCGCCTTACGGCTGGCTCCTCGAGCCAGTCGAGCTGCGTGGCTCGACGGGAAGGCAAGGGAAGCTTGCCTTCCTTGTTCTTCTCATGGCCGCATCGAAAGAAAAATTTTTGGGGACTTTTAGTCCCACATCGACCATGCGAGAGCGTTTGAGGTGTTTAAAACCCTCAACGCTCGCATAGTCACTTGATTGCCTTCGGGAAATCAGTGACCGCCCTTTTGCCTCCTTTAGCCTGTCACCACGTTGCTTGTCGCCTCCTTCTGCCACGTAACCCTTCGTCCACCACGTTGTCGGTTCTCCTTCTGCCACGTAATCGGATCTGTGTCGGTTTTGTGTCGTCCGGTCTACGTCGGCCTTGCTCTCCTCTCGCCATGTGGCGCTCTCCGGTTGGTTTCTCCTAGGTTGCTCCTCCTCCTCGCGTGCTCGTTGTGCGGGCCTTCTCCAGACCTCGCCTCGGTTCGCGATTCGCGGGCCTTCTTCGACCTCGCCTCGGATCACGTGCTGCAGGCCCCACTTGACCTCGCCTGCCTCGGTGCTCGTGTCGCTGGCTCCTCCACCTCGATCTTCGGGTCCTCTCCGGCCTCGGCTCTGATACCAGATGTGGCACGTGAGTCTTGGAGCAAAATGGAAATAAGAAATATTATTCATTAACCTTACGAAACTTAGAAATTACAATGCTTAAATAGGGTTGATTTAACAACCTTAGGGAATATAGGAGAAGTTAGGAAATGAAGAAAAATAGGGAGGAAAGGAGGAAGGGAAATTGATGTCGAATGCCTTGCCGCCCATGCCGTCCAATCTGCCCAGTCAGTTGTCATCCAAGGAGGTAAAAGGGTAAGGTCCAAAGCTTACCGTTGTAAACAATTTTTTTACCTTTTTATATTGCTTTAATTTCCAACAGCATAGCCATATTTCTGCACTTGATTGACTATTAGGAGTGAATCACCTATGATGTGGAGGCATTTGATGTGCATGAAATGTGCTTATTTTAGTCCTAGGATTAGGGCTTCGTATTCTACGTTGTTATTGGTATAGGGGAAGTTGAGTTTGAATGAAAAGGGAAGCGATTCTCCTTCAGGTATGAAGAAGACGATGTCTGCACTCCCAACATGGAGACATCTAGAGCTATCAAATAATAGGGTGAGGTTAGCTACGAATTTGGGTTCAATATATTCTTCAGCTTTGATTATGTGGAAGATAGAATCATCTTGAAGCTGAATGAGGAAGGGTTGGTCATTAGTCAAAGGGGCTTCAACCAATTGGTCAGCGATGACCTGCCATTTGACAGATTTTTGGAATATGAATTCTAGGTCGAATTTAGTTAAGAGCATGATCCACTTTGAGGTGCGCAAGTTGTGATAACTCTTGTTCATCATGTATCGAATGGGATTATCTCGGGTGATGACAAAAGTTGTGTGGTTTAGCATGTAGTGGCGTATGTGAATGCTATGCATGTGCTAGGCTGTGAGTGTGCTATAATTGTACTAGGCTAGGCTAGGCTATTTTTGCTGAGGTTTTTAGGACAAACCTATCCAGATTTTTGCTAAGGTTTTTGGAGAAACCTATTCAAAGTTTTATTGAGGTTTTTGGGAAAACCTAGGTTGCTAAGGAATTATAAAAAGAATGTTCCAAAATTTTAGCTGAGGATTTTAGAAAAACTTGGGTTGCTAAGGGATTCTAAAAAGAATGTTTCAAAATTTTAGCTGAGGATTTTGGAAAAACCTGGTATTGGAAAAAACAACTATGATGAAGGTAAGGCAATGGGTGTAACCTTTGACAAAAGGATGGCACCTATTTGAACCTAGCGATTGAATTTATTTGATGAGGGTAAGGTAAAGGTGTAACCTTCTAAAAATTTTGACCCTTTTGTGTGACAAGGTTTGAAACTGGAATGGTACCATTATCGATAAGGTCCTCAACTAAATCACAAAAGGTGCGACAAGAATGGACATCGTGATCTGGATGGTGATGATAAACACAAAGGCCTATTCGATATGCCCACGAGGGTTCGATCGATTTGGATTGATGGGTCGAATGTCTGGTAATGTAACATGGCCAACCTCAAATAGCCTCTGGAATAAAGTATGAAGAGGCTCAAAAAGTGGAGTCCAATTGCGATATCGACATGGAGAACGAGCACCACGGGCTTGTTGCGGTTTGGATGGAGGAGGTGCATTAGTATGATATAATTATTATGTTGGAGGAGGTGTATTAGTATGACCTAGCTCATTATAGAATGTATCATAGGTTGGCATTTGTTACTCATAACTTGCGATGCGCACGTTTAGCATTTTAACTTCATCTTGTAATAGTTGAAGTTTGGGTATCATAGGTGTAGGCGGCTGTACAATGGTAGGTTGGGCCTGTAAATGTGGTGGGTACTGAAATTGTTGCTCTTCCCAGTGTTGTGAAGGGTACTGTTGCACCTGGTCCTGATAAGGTAGGTACTGGATGACATGTATTGTCATATCTATAGGCACACTAGGTTGTGGGGTAGGTGTCTGTTGTGGATAATAGTACTACGACTGTGAGGCATATGGTTGTGATGTAGGTGATTGTTGATTTGGAGCCTATTGTACTGGTTGGGCTGTAGAAAATGATGACCAATATGGGGGAGGTATAAATAAGTTGGGTGCAACTGGTAATGGTGTAGGTGTCGAAGCTATCGGTACTAGGGATGGTTGAGATGAGGTGTCAAAGGATGGGATATATCTCTGTCTTGGAGGGTAGGGAGTGGGGAAGCTAAACTGCGTGGAATACCTTGGCAAGGTAGGTGGATGAACTATCAGTCTCGATCCATGGGTGGGAATGATATTGGTAGTGGGAGCTTGAAAAGGAGGAGATGGTGGTATCCTAAAAGTCACCATAGACAAAGGTGGCTCTTAAGGTTGGGTATCGTATGCTCCGGATACCTAGGAGATGGATTAAAAAGCTGCCAAAAATATGGGATAAGATGCCAAGGTAGGAGCTTGGGTTGAGGTGAAGGTGTATGTGTACACTTTTGCTTGGGTTTGTGCATCTTGTGTCTGAAGGGGCTGCTGGGAGATACCTTCAAATATAATGAAAAATGGTTTTTGGGAAGACGATGGATTATTAGGTACTACTATGGGTGACATAGATTACATCATTGATATTGGTGCATTCACGGATGTGGCATAGTAGATTCCGGTTGATGTCCCAAAAATGCAAGATGTAGAGGAGGGGGCACGAGGGCTAGGAGGTAGGGTTCTTGAGTTGGAGGTTGAGCTCCATAGACAGGAGGAGGTTGTTGAGGCTAGATATGCTAAGGTAGTAGCAGAGATGGATCAGATGAGGGCCACAATAGCTAGACAAGAGTAGGTTTTTGAGAGGTTGACTGGTTAGTTGGCTGTGGAGGATACTAAGAAGTTTTTATGTGACTTCTTTGATAGTGCATGGGATCCCACTACCTAATTATGATCAGGTGGTGTTGCAGTTTGAGTCACGGTCGCAAGTGCGGGCACCTTCACGTCATAGTCAACAAAGTGTTGCTTTGATAGGACAAATGGGTGCTAGGGTTGAGGTGTAGGATTAGCCTGCTGTGGATCCGGTTCTAGAGTTTGGGGCAGAGTTGAGCAGGATTGTAGAGATGCGGGTGAGTTGTGAGGGACGCAGGGACACTCCTGGTGGTAGTTATTTCTATGGATGATTGTACTCTGCAGGTATTTTGATGATAGATGATGGGTATGGTCCCAGTCTGTAGCCTTCAGGCATTTTGTATGATGATATATATATATACATTTTGATTTCGGCTGTTATATATACATGTGTCATTTTTATGGTTTAAAATGTGTTCTCTTTTTTATGTTTGCATAGATAGCATTACATAGTTTGTAGGTATGTATGATAAATAGATATACATGTGTGATATGGTTTAGATCTATTATCATTCTGTGGTATGAATGAGCTGTAGAGTAGTATGCATGATCGTATTTTGAATGCAATATGATGTAATATCAGATGTAGTTTTGTAGTGAATGCATGTAGGATGAATGCAATGATATGATTGGATATTGAAATGCATGTAGGATGAATGCATAACTATAATGTGCACTAGGATGTATATAACATAGATGCATAGATGCATGTATGGATGTACTAAAATGCATCAACGAAGCACTTGTATCATGGCATTTACCTGTATGAATGTGATCTATTCCATGATTTCAAGAATATTGGATAATATAAGGTATATGTAATGGCTTTGACCAACATAGTTGTGACAATCCAATCTCAAACCCTCAGCTATACAAGTATATGTGGCAACTTATAACTTAATCGGGCTGGTTCAAAAATTTTCTTGGACCTATGTGTGTGAATGTGTAAGGTTTATTTATCCATTTTGAGGGAGGTAGGATTAACCCACTGTAGATGTAACCAAACTAGCTAGCTCATCCATCCGCAACAGTGATCTATACAAAAGCAGGATACTAATGTTATAGATATGTTGCCACTTGGAAGACTATTACACTAGTAGGCAGTCTCTTGGAGCCTATTGCTAGTGATGGAAATCATCCCATGGTGTTATGTTGAACCTAAGGACCAAAGGCGATAAGCATAACATGGGTGCTATCAAGAGGCGTTTTTCTTTTGTTTTTTGCCCCTCATATAGTGTTTCCTATTTTTGTGGTACTCTTTTCTTTTCTTTTGTATATTTTTCTCTTTTTTTTTGTTTTTTTGTTTGGTGCTCTTTTGTATTCTTGTGGTGCTCTTTTGTATGGGAGATGACTTTTATTTTCTACCCAATCTTCTTATTTTTGCTTATGCTTGATCCCTTTGTTTATCCCCAGGTCGTATGTTGACCATGCAAGTGATAGGGTGAGCAGGGGATATCGTTCGCTAGATGGTGATATCTACTCCACATATTTTCTTACCTATACTCAAAATTGTTTAATGTGTAACCTGTTGTGAGTGGTCTATGGTAGAAGTTGAACCAGCCTAAAGGACCATAAGAAGAATGTACAAGACTCATTAGCTAGGGGTGACACTGGATTGACTGAACTAAAGAATAGTCAAATTCGAACACGACACCTATGTATATCCTGATCCTAAAAAGGGGGAATGAACATCTAGGTGATGATGCTAACAAGTGCATTTGTTACTCCTACTAAAGGTGCATTTTGGGGGAGAATGTACAAACATGAACTGAAAGTTTAAATGAAAAACATATGGATATGTGCAATGGATGTAAATGTAAATGATGCAAGTGGGGGAATGCAATATCTACAAGAGGAAATTCATGACATATAGATAAAGGAGTTTGGAAAACTTATCTACAAATGAGTAAAGTACATTGTGATGACAAAAAACACGATGCTATGATCATGGTTACCCCAGCGTGCGAGGTGTGTGTAGTAGGTGCATAAACTATGAGCTATACAAATGTATGTAATAATCGCCAAAAGAGGGAAGATGTGAGGATGGGATGTACAGATGGAAGAAGTGAGAATGAATAGTCTTTGGTAACCAACAAGATAAAGGGATTACCAGAAACCAACTAAGGTAGAAGAGAAGAAGTGGATCTACGTGGGTAAGAAGTAGAAGAAGCAAAAAAGAAAAGAAAAGAAAAGCAACTAGAACTACTATCGAAATAAGTGTCATGGGTCTGGTCGGGAGTGGGATGACGAAGCAATGATGCGACTGGGACTACGATTATTATTGTAGTTAGATATGTTGTGGATGTAACTAGCTGGTGTGGCATGTGAGTCTTGGAGCAAAATGGAAATAAGAATAATTATTCATCAACCTTACAAAACTTAGAAATTACAATGCTTAAATATGGTTGATTTAACAACCTTAGGAAATATAGGAGAAGTTAGGAAATGAAGAAAAATAGGGAGGAAAGGAGGAAGGGAAATTGGTGTTGAATGCCTTGCCACCCATGCCGTCCAATCTGCCCAGTCAGTTGCCATCCAAGGAGGTAAAATGGTAATGTCCAAAGCTTACCGTTGTAAACAAATTTTTTACCTTTTTATACTGCTTTAATTTCCAACATTCTCCCCCTTAAAGTTGAGAGGATTGACTATACAGTCTCTCAGATTTATATATTGAGCTTTAGCTATACCTTTGGTGAAGATGTCTGCAATATTATCCAAAGTGTTACAAGATTGAAGCTCAACTATCTGCTGTTCCACCATATATCGAATGAAGTGATACTTCATATCAAAATGCTTTGATCTGCTATGGTGGACTGGATTGTATGCCAAATGAATTGCACTTATGTTATCATAATACAGTTGAGTTGGACCACTTTGAATTTCTCCAATCTCTTCAAGAACTTTTCTCCACCATAGGGCTTGAGTACTAGCATGTGTAATCGCTATATACTCAGCCTCAATCAATGACAATGCTACAACAGTTTATTTCTTGAAACTCCATGTAATTAGTCCTGATCCTAGACTAAAACAATTTCCTGATGTAGATTTCCTGTCATCTATATTGCTGCCCCAATCACTATGACTAAAGCCAACTAATTTCACAGAATTACATTTTTGGTAATGGATTCCAAAATCCAATGTACCTTTTACATACCTTAAGATTATTTTAGTTGCTTGTAGATGCAGCTCAGATGGACTAGCCATAAACCTTGAAACAAGAGAAACAACATATTGAATATCGGGCCTTGTGTTGGTGAGAAACATCATACTCCCAACCATGCTTATGTAAGTGGTCATGTCAACTTTTGATGCTCCATCGTCCTTGCTCAATTGGATCCCATGTCCAGTAGGAGTTGCAACTGATTTGCACTGCTCCATGGCAAATTTCTTGATCATGTCTTGAGCATACTTGTGTTGACATATGAAGATCCCTTTATTTGATTGATGCACTTCCATCCCTAGGAAGTATCACATTAAACCAAGATCTTTCATCTCGAAATGTTTCATCATGGAGTTTTTGAACTCCATATTCATTTTATTGTTACTACTGTTGAGTGAATATTTTGTCCTATTACAAAATGAACACGCAACTGGAGTCTCAAACCCGAAGACTCTTTCTTGCAAAGAAATATATTATTTTTAATTTCTCCAAGCTTCTTGTGAACAAACCTTTATATGCATATAACCAATTTTGACTTAATGCAAATAAATGAATGTATCCCAGAATAGCTTAAATCCTGCAAGTAACTGTTAACAAGGGGCCTTTGATGATTCACAACAAACTTTGTAACCCTAATTTGTTAAAATAACCAACCATGTAACAAAAGAAAGAAAAATCCTTTTATGTTCTGAAATTAATGAAATTAGCGTGCGGTTCATTTTACTGTTAATTGGTTCATTTTATCTTTTGTTTAACTATTCTGCTATTTCTACGTTAGCTTTTGGTGTTAGTAAAAATCCGCAGAATATTCTGGAATGTACCAGAATTCGAAACTCAGATTTTCAAATGAGATTAAAAATATATCAGAAACTAAAACAGAAATGTTCTTATGCGAATCAGCTGGAAAAACCGAAGAAGGACGTTAATCTGGTTAGCAATCTCCTCCCTGCAAAACCCCAAGTTATGAGATGAAGCTCTAAAACAACCTGACCTAACAGACCTGTAATAAAACACAGTCAAATCAAATCAGATGCTAGACTCTAAGGAAATAAATAATTTGCATCATTTTATCATTCACCTATCGCAACCCACATTATGGTGTAAACGAATAGATACAAAACAAAATAATGCAAAGGAAAGATATACAGAAATAACAATAGTCTTAGCCTTCAATCTCCTTTTGGTTTCACACACAAAAGTTACTCTTGCCAAATAACTCCTTTATTCAATAAAAATAATGCTTTCTGTTTACAATTTCCAGCCCCTGTATCTACATTCGCTTCTGCTTTTAAACTTTCTGCTGCGGCTCTTGGTTTCCCTCTGCGACGCTTCGTTTCATTTCCCATAACGCTTCGTTTCATTTTCCCGCTTCTTTGATGCTTTGACCTTTCGCTCGAACCTGAAACGTTTGGTCTTCTCTGCTAAATGTAACTGTCGATCTGAAGCGTTACCATGACCCTCATGCCTTTCTGCCACGTGTTCAATGCTTTTCTGTATGTTCTGTAATGGCCCCATGTGAATCACGACGTTTCTATGCATGCAGCTTTGCTTCCTTGCTTTCATCGCGAAAACACGACATGTCGCGATATCACGACATTTTACTGCCAATAGCCTTATCCTCTTTCATGCCCAGCGAAAATGAGACATGTCGCGATATCGCGACATTTTTCTGTCAGCAGCCTTGCCAATGCAACCTGTCATGAAATCGCGACGTTTTTCATCTTCGTACGCTTCGGCCGCAACCTGTCGCGATTTCGCTACCATTTTCTTTTGGGCCATCTCGTCGCAACCTGTCATGATTTCGCTACCATTTTTCTCCTCCTCTCCCCTTTTCCATCTCGAACTGTCGGATATCGCTACCATTTTTCTCGCATGGTCTTCACTTTCGTACGTGATTTCGCGACGTCTTTGCTGAACGTTTCACAAAAGTTGTGCGAAATCGCTACAATTTGACCACTTAGCTTATTTTCATTCACCCGCGTCGCGAAAACGCGACGCGTCGCGATTTCGTGACACCTTTCGACTTATGCGCTTTGCCTCAGTTTTCATCGCGATTTCGCTACACTTCTGGGCCTTAGTGCCTTTGGCTCGGTTTTGTCATGATTTCATGACCATTTTCTACTTTATGCCTTCTGCCCGCTTTCAAGCCATGAAAATCAAACACGTCACGATTTCGCGACGGTTCCGCCCACCTGCTGCCGTTGACTGCGTTGACCATGATTTTGCGACACGTCACGATTTCGCTACAGTTTTCCATTCTACCTTTCTCTCTCCTCTCTGGGCCACGACGGAGCAACATGTCACGATTTCGCTACACTTTTTTGTTTTCGACGGAGCAACATGTCACGATTTCGCTACACCTTTTCATTTTCGAGCGACGGAGCAACATGTCACGATTTCGCTACACTTTTTCATTTTTCGCAGCGACGGAGCAACATGTCACGATATCGCGACAACTTTCGGTCGCGACAGAGCGACATGTCGCGATATCGCGACAACTTTCTTCCTTAGTGAAATTTTTGCCTTTTTCTTTGATTTTCTTAGCATCTGGGTCACTGTTTTCTTCTTTGAAAGCATGCAAAAAGGTGGGCCCCCAACTTTGGGGTGTGTTGTGGATTAGCCACAACAAATGGCGACTCTATTGTCAAATGCTCTAGAGCATTTTGGTGAGAACCCAACCTGAAATATACAAGCTTAGATACAGGCGTCAGCACATAAAAGATAAACAAATACCGACAGATCAGAAGTACATGAAACATCAGAATCATTAGTATTAGCTCGGTGTGTGCTATTTGTTTTCATTCCATATCGCTTGAACTTGATCAACATTCCATTGTCAGTTTTACATGCATGCATATGTGAGACTGTGAATGATTTGTGTAACCTAATAAATATGCTTAGAGATTTTGCTTTTACAAATGCATAGACCTTCTAATATCATACACAAATATTCAAGATTATCAAACCCTCTTAGGATCACCCATGTGTATAATGAATTGTTTTATTTAGATCCCAAAGTTGGTTATGAGTCACTACTATCTTGAACCCATGTGTAAGTGAAAGTGAAATCGGAGCTTTGGGAAATCAGACTCCCAACCTAATCGAGATGAGAGTTTAACCCTATTCTTACTACTCCGATTTGGAATTCATTACCTCACTTTGAGCAAAATAATTTAACCAATTATGGAAGAAATGGTCATGCTAGTCTAACCCTTTGAACAGTCAGTGGTCTTGTTTTTTTATAGACAAGACATGTTGTCATGCATGGGCATACCTAACCCCATAATCCATTACTTAACTTCATTTCTTTGGACCTTGGGGATGACTACCCATCCTTTGCAGAGGACAAGTAGTACGATCCTTCCAATCCAATATAAAGATGAGATGGGAAAAATTAATTTTTACTTCTTGGATCTTGGGGATGACTACCCATCCTTGCTAGGGACATGTAGTACGATCCTTCCAATCCAAGTTTTAGATGAAAATGGAGAATATTAATTTTATTACTTGGACCTTGGGGATGACTACCCATCCTTTGCAGAGGACAAGTAGTACGATCCTTCCAATCCAAGCTTTATCATGAAATGAGACATAGGAGCCTTGGGGAATCAGATTCTCAACCTAGGCGAGATGAGAATTATGCCCTATCCTTACTACTCCATGTAGGTCAAATCAAAGTTTTGGGGAGTTGGATCCTCAACCTAAGTTTGATGAGGACTTAACCCTATCCTTACTACTCGATTTTAGGCTTTAAGCTTAATGGAAGTGGTAAAAACCACTGTTTTAAGGATCATGTTGCATAATAGGATAGACATGAAATATTTCTTTCGCTTGACCTTTTCTTCCAAGTAAGGTTTTGATCATTTTGCTCAAGATCCTTTTTAATGAGTATAAAATGTGCTTGGTTCTAGATATCTCGGGGCTCAGTTTCCAACCTTAGGATTTTTTTATTTATTTATGTTATAGCATAACCCTAAGAGGATTTGACACACTTTAATGATTTGTATCTGAAATGCATATGCAACTAAGATGGCATGTATATGCAAAGTGAGATGTAATATGAATGCATTGCCCTTTGAATTGCAGATGAAGTATTGCCATAATTTGTAAAACTGACTACTTCATGCATCACAAGCCTCAAACGATATTATTTAACTGTTTGTGTTACATGTGGAGCTTTTACAACATAATTCCAATGTTTCATATTTTCCCGATCTTAGGCATGTGTTAACATTTCAAACTTTTATTCTTCTTTTTACTCTTTTTTTTTTATATAAGAAAATAAAACATGTCAAATAAACACACCACCTAAACGTCCAACCTGCACACACAAAAGAAACACAACACGACATCAATACAAAACCTAAACATGTCAAACAAAAACACAACTTAAATATCAAATCTGCACACACAAAAGAAACAAAGCATGGCATAATTTACATATAATACAAACCCAGCCGCTTCAAGCCTGGAAATAATGTTTCAAGTGCAACCCATTGACAGGTAATGCCAAATCCTTTCCATCCAAGGTTCTTAGTCTAAAACTGTTTTCCCCTAGGACTTCTGAAATCTGGTATGGACCCAACCATAAGTAGTCAAACTTATCATGATCCCCTTTCTTCTCATGTCTTTTGTCCCATAACAGCACTAGATCTGATATTTTAAAAGCCTTGGCTCTAGACTTTTTGTCAAACCATATTTTTACTACATCCTGGTGTTTACTAAAATGAAGCATAGCCTCATCCCTTTTTTCATCCAGATGCATTAATTGTGTTAGTCTAGACTCAAGTTTATCATCGGTTCCGAAATAATATTTCATGAAATGCAGTGTTTGTAACTTGAGATTTGTAGGAAAAATGGGATCTTGTCCATAAACCAGATGATAAGGAGATGTTCCTATTGATCCTTTGACTCTGATTCTGTCAGCCCAAAGAGCCAACTTAAGTTTGTTATGCCAATCTCTAGGATTTCTTTCCAACAATTTTTTTATGACGCATAACAAATTCTTGTTAGAAGATTCAGCCAATCCATTGCCTTGCGGATAATAATTGGAAGAGAATTTTAAACTCACACCGTTGTCAAATGCCCAATTAGCAAATTCCAAAGAGGAAAAAGCTGAACCATTATCACTTACAATGGAGTTAGGCATCCCAAACCGAGTGACAATATTATCCTCTAAGAATTTAATAACAACCTCCGAAGTAGCATTCTTTGTGGGGATAGCTTCAATCCACCTTGTGCAATAATCCGTAGCTGTCAGAATGTATTTGTGGGAATCGGATGAATTGGGACTGATAATCCCAACAAAATCTAGGCCCCATTGCGCAAAAGGTCTAGACTCAATTATGGATTGTAAAGGCATGGAAGCACCCCTGTCTCTATTGGCTGCAGTTTGACATGTATGACATGACCTCACATGAGTATGGGCATCTTTGAATAGTCGAGGCCAATAATAACCGGCTCTAAGGATTTGGTGGGCTGTGGCATTAGCGGACCCGTGTCCTGTCCCATGTTTACCATGAAATTCCTCGAGTATTTGCACTGCCTCTTTTTGATCAACACAACGAAGGTAAATACCCTCATGGTTTTTCTTGTATAACGTGCCAGATCTAATTAGGAAATTAGCAGACTTCAAGCGCAAGGCTCTTCGTTGAGTAGAATTCAAATGCGGTGGACATTTACCATTTAGTAGAAAATACACCACATCTGCATACCACTCATCTTTGGTTATATCTACGACTTCATAATGTTGACATGAAATTGCGAGGTCCTTTTCTGCGATGGCCTTAACCAACCCTTGTCCCCGCACTATCTTCATGGATTGAATCTCAAGATCAAATTCTTGCAAAGTTGAAATCCACTTCCCTCGTCTTTCACCTAATTCATTCTGGATAAACATGGCTTTGACTGCAGGATCCGGGACTATAGCAAACACCCTACTGTGGACTATGTAATGCCTAAATTTTTTAACAGTCTTGACTAGAGCATACATTTGCTTGTCCAAGATGGAGTATCTCAGCTTCGCATCTTTGAGAGGACTACTCAGGAAGGCAATAGGATTTTCAATGTTGCCTTCACTTTTCTGAGTTAAAACACTCGCAAAGGAGTGATCTGAAGCAAATGTGTAGATATAGAAAGGCTTCATATAATCGGGACTCACTAAAATCGGGGCTTTAGAAATCACGTCCTTGATATTTTTGAAAGCATCTCTATTTTCATCTGTCCACTTGATCTGGACTTCTTTCTTTAACATGTCGTTCAAAGGCTTTGCTATTTCTGCAAAATCTGCAATAAATTTTTTGACGAAATTGATCTTCCCAAAAAATGATCTCAACCCCTTTTTGTTGTTGGGACAAGGAATCTATTGTATGGCCTCTATTCTTTCAGGGTCAATGGAAATTCCATCCTTAGATATCACATGTCCCAATAACTTTCCTTTCGTCACCCCGAAAATGCACTTCTTTGGGTTGAGAGAAATGCCATGTTCCCTGCATCTTTGAAAGACTTTCTTTAGATCCCTTACGTGGTTTTCCCTGTTCTTAGAAAAGACAGGAATGTCATCTACATAGACGATGATGCACTTACCTATGAGCCCCTTAAAAGCAAAGTCCATAGCTCGTTGGAATGTGGCACCTGCGTTCAATAGTCCGAAAGGCATTCTCTTGTATGCAAAGGTGCCCCACCTTGTGGTGAAAGCAGTTTTCATCCTATCACTAGGATGGATAAGGACCTGATTATATCCCGAATAACCATCCAGGAATGACATCATCTCCGACCCATTTACCTTTTGGAGTATTTCATCAATGGTGGGTAACGGGTAGTTGTCCTTTTGTGAGGCTTTATTAAGATTTCTAAAATCGATACATAACCTTATTTCTCCACTCTTTTTCCTCACGGGGACCAGGTTAGCAACCCATGTGGAATGTCTAACAGGAAAGATGATCTTAGCTTCTAACATTCGCTTTACCTCTTTCTCTATCAAGGGTTCTAATAATGGATTGACTCGCCTTTGTCTTTGCCTGAAGGGTTTGGAGTCTGGCTTCAACGGAATCGTATGCATTATGACATTCTGATCATAGGTTTTCAGCTCCTTATAACTCCAAGCTATGCAGTCTATGTATTCCTTTAATGTATTGGCAATGGAATCTTTCTCCTGCTTGGTACATGCTTTTGCTATGAATACTTCTCGAGGGCTTTCTGCACTTCCAATGTTAACCAAGTCACAGGCTTCTCTGGGAGGTGGAACCTTTTTACCTTCTCTTGGTTGGTATCCGATATCGAAAGTTTTTTCTAATGAAGCCATCTCATCTGGCATCTTATTACATTTTCCAATAATTTTTTCTTCCAAATCTGCCTCCTCTAAATCCCTCTCATCTTCATCTATAACCTGCTTTTCAAATATACCAGAATTAGTGACAAAATGGAATATGTGCCTGTCACTATCAAACACTTGGAAATTCGTGACATTATCTGGTATCGAGGGACAAGGGACCAGTTCTATGGAGAATTTCTTGCATTTCTTATGGTCCACTGGTTTCAACATACTCGCAGCCACGGCTAGAGAGTCTGCCAGACGATTGCCTTTTCTAGAGATCAAAGATATGTTAAAGGCATCAAACTCATCTATTAAATCTCTAACCCTGGTTCTGTAAAGTCTGAGCCGCTTGTTCTTACATACGTATTGTCCCTTCACTTGTTTTACCACCAGCTCCGAATCACCAAGGACCTTGATACACTTAACTTTCTTTCGAAGGGCCAATTGAAGTCCGAGAATCAAGGCCTCATATTCTGCCATATTGTTGGTGGCAAGGAACTGTAGTCTATATGCAACGAACATAGGCTCTCTGTCTGAACATGATAATTCAATACCGGCTCCCGCTCCTTGTCTGGACTTGGATCCATCAAATCTTAAAGTCCAAATGTCCTGATGTCCTTCAGTAACGTTGCATCCAATCCTTTCATTTTGGGAACTTTCAGGTGTTTCTATGTCCAAACAATATGCTCCCAATTTCGCTTCAATGTATTGGATCTCATTCGGTTTGTTGTACTCTGTGATCATCTCCTTGAGCCTAGGTTCACTATCAATCCGAATTTGGTTGGCCACTCCCCTCCACGGCAACCACATATGTGAAGAATCTATCACAATGTAACCATTTAGGTTTTTACTCCAATCTCTTCCCAAAACCATGCCATATTTGATAGGAATGTCGAGCACCAATATGTCTATGTGATGTTGAACCCTGGGTTCTGAATTGACTTGAATAAGAACATCACCCAATTCTCCCACTGCCTCCATGGTTGATCTATCCAGCTGCACCACCCTGCTTCTAGAAGGTTTTGGTGTAAGTCCCAATTTTTTACAGATTTCTAGGGGCATGATGGTAGCCGAGGCCCCTGAATCTATTAAGCAATTGTGCAAGTTTTTACCTGCAATTCTAATGGTTATCAAAAAAGGAGGTATATCTCGTTTTTCCTTTTTCAAAACCAATCGGGACTCAACACTTTTAGCTTCATGAACTTGGGCAGGTGGATCTAAACTTTTTGGTGGACTTACTTCTTGGCCTAATAATCGGGACATATCATACATTGAGACATTGGCCTTAGTTTTCTTCATGTCTTCCACCAAGTCATAAGTGGGTTTTTCTGAATTTGACATGTTTTGCACCATCTTAGACTTTTCCACCATGGATGGAGGAGGGGGATTGACATCTCCTTTGAAATCAGGAGGGAGTAATTGGTTGTTTGGAGGAGTAGAGGAAGTTTTGGGCTCCTTAGAACTCCTAGTGTAATACTTGTGATTTCCTTTCCCAAAACGTTTGTTGGCATGAACTTCCAATGTTTCTTCATCTTCGTTTCCAAAAAATTCCACATCCTCCTCTTCTTCACTTTCTTGGGAATGTATAACCTCAGTCAATATAGACTCATGCTTCCCGTGGCCACAGTGCATGCAATCATTGTCACAAGGTCCTGATTCTCCAAAATCTTCCGAGACATCTGCCTGATTGGCTACGGGATTGGGTACTCGCCCATTATTCGGCTGCGTGTTGTATGTTCCTTTTCCTCTATGGTTATGAGGCCAGTTGTGACCCATGGCTTGGTCCACCTTTTTATTGACATTTCCCACCGTAACCAAAACTTTGGCCAAGGTTTCCTTCATGTTTTCTATGGCGGATTCGGACCCTTGTGGTTGAGGCACTGTAATTCCGGGTCCAGTCGTGTTTGCTGCATTAGCCACCTCTGGAATAGGTACAATGGCTTGGGTCTGGGCAGGTGGATTCCATCCTGGATTCACACTTTGAATCGGAGTGATTGTTGGATAAGTCGTTGGGCTTGGCATGCTAATTGGAGCAAACCCCGACATGGTCAACAAATTACTGCCCATGCCGAACCCAGGCAAACCCATCGGGCTATTTTGAATTAATCCCTGCGTTTGAACGGAGGCATTAGGATAACTTGGAAATGACGCCACTTGGGTGGGTGTTTGGAAATTGTTCATCATAGGAACCTGTGGTGCCATTAACTGGTTCATCATGGCAAATTGACTGTATGGACCATATTGTCCCATCCCAGTCAATTGAGACAATCCTGCTCCTGGCAGGTTCATCTGTTGTTCAAGAGTCATTGTTTCTGCATAGGCTAAAGGAAGCGTCGTAACCTGAGGGTTCCTTCTAGTCAACAAAGACGTTAAAGGATCTAAGGCTCCGAAATATAATTGCAAGGCGACCGCAGGATCTACCGCAAAGTGACGAGTCAGATTCGTGTATAGTTTTTGGAACCTCTGGTTAAATGTTCGTATGGGCTCATTGGGTAATCTTTTACATGATATGAACAGATTGTAGATTATGGAGGGATCCAATAACATTCTAAATTGGCTTATGAAGGCGGTTTCTAATTGGGCCCATGAAGTGATGGACCCTGCCGAAAGATTTCGATACCATTCATTGGCCGTGGGGTCTAGACTAGCAAGGAAAACTCGGCAAGCAACATCCTCGTGAGTAACCCCTTGCCTAAACATATAATCCTTGTAGATTTGGACATGATCTTCTACTGTTGTGGGACCATCATGCAAGAATTTGGGTAATCCCCTTTCAATGTTTCTAGGCAAGTCATGGACTGCCCCAGGAATATCTAAGGGGGAACTTTGCGCACCATACCAAAGGGCAGGTGGTTGTTGTTGTTGTTGTTGTTGTTGGGCCATGTTGTTCAAAGGTGTTAACCCTATGGGAACAATGGAAACGCTTGGAACTGTGGAGACAGATACACCTGGTGTTATTGTCGCACTTGAAATTAAGGGCTCGGGCCCGCTAGACGTACTTGAGTCTAAAGAAATCCCTAACTCAAGTATACTGGGTGGTATTTCGATCTCTAATGTTTTGTTTTTCGGCCTCCTAGCAGTGGGAGAAAGGCTTTGGAAAATAGTTTCCCCTGTGGTTTTGGACCTAGTAGCTATGTACTCAGGTTGGGCCAGCTTGGAAACTCTAGAACTCAAAAGACTTCTCTCAACTTACTTGCAAAATATAGTATCCTAAATGTTATACCTGCAAGCACAATAGGTGGAAACAAAACTACCCACGTTAATTGTTAGAACAAATCATAATCACAAAGCAATAAAGAAGGCCCTCCTTCTAGCACCAAAATGTTGAGTGAATATTTTGTCCTATTACAAAATGAACATGCAACTGGAGTCTCAAACCCGAAGACTCTTTCTTGCAAAGAAATATATTATTTTTAATTTCTCCAAGCTTCTTGTGAACAAACCTTTATATGCATATAACCAATTTTGACTTAATGCAAATAAATGAATGTATCCCAGAATAGCTTAAATCCTGCAAGTAACTGTTAACAAGGGGCCTTTGATGATTCACAGCAAACTTTGTAACCCTAATTTGTTAAAATAACCAACCATGTAACAAAAGAAAGAAAAATCCTTTTATGTTCTGAAATTAATGAAATTAGCGTGCAGTTCATTTTACTGTTAATTGGTTCATTTTATCTTTTGTTTAACTATTCTTCTATTTCTACGTTAGCTTTTGGTGTTAGTAAAAATTCGTAGAATATTCTAGAATGTACCAGAATCCGAAACTCAGATTTTCAAATGAGATTAAAAATATATCAGAAACTAAAACAGAAATGTTCTTATGCGAATCAGCTGGAAAAACCGAAGAAGGACGTTAATCTGGTTAGCAATCTCCTCCCCGCAAAACCCCAAGTTATGAGATGAAGCTCTAAAACAACCCGACCTAACGGACACTGTAATAAAACACAGTCAAATCAAATCAGATGCTAGACTCTAAGGAAATAAATAATTTGCATCATTTTATCATTCACCTATCGCAACCCACATTATGGTGTAAACGAATAGATACAAAACAAAATAATGCAAAGGAAAGATATACAGAAATAACAGTAGTCTTAGCCTTCAATCTCCTTTTGGTTTCACACACAAAAGTTACTCTTGCCAAATAACTCCTTTATTCAATAAAAATAATGCTTTCTGTTTACAATTTCCAGCCCTTGTATCTACATTCGCTTCTACTTTTAAACTTTCTGCTGCGGCTCTTGGTTTCCCTCTGCGACGCTTCGTTTCATTTCCCATAACGCTTCGTTTCATTTTCCCGCTTCTTTGATGCTTTGACCTTTCGCTCGAACCTGAAATGTTTGGTCTTCTCTGCTAAATGTAACTGTCGATCTGAAGCGTTACCATGACACTCATGCCTTTCTACCACGTGTTCAACACTTTTTTGTATGTTCTGTAATGGCTCCATGTGAATCGCGACGTTTCTATGCATGCAGCTTTGCTTCCTTGCTTTCACCGCGAAAACGTGACATGTCGCGATATCGCGACATTTTCCTGCCAATAGCCTTATCCGCTTTCATGCCCAGTGAAAATGAGACATGTCGCGATATCGCGACGTTTTTTGCCTTGCCAATGCAACCTGTCACGAAATCGTGACGTTTTTCATCTCCGTACGCTTCGATCGCAACCTGTCGCGATTTCGCTACCATTTTCTATTTCAGGCCATCTCGTCGCAACCTTGGTCGATTTCGCGACATTTTTTATCTCCGTACGCTTCACTTCAATTTCTACCTTTTTTGGGCCATCTCGCCGCAACTTGTCGTGATTTCGCTACCATTTTCTCTTCCTGGCATGGTCTTCACTTTCTGTCATGATTTCGTGACGTCTTTGCCTGGCTGGAACGTTTCGCCAAAAGTTGCATGAAATCGCTACGCCTTTGCACCTTAGCTTCTTTTCATTCACCCATGCCGCGAAAACGTGACGCGTCACGATTTCGCGACACCTTTCGACTTATGCGCTTTGCCTCAGTTTTCATCATGATTTCGCTACACTTCTGGGCCTTAGTGCCTTTGGCTCATTTTTGTCATGATTTCACGACCATTTTCTACTTTATGCCTTCTGCCCGCTTTCAAGCCACGAAAATCAAACACGTCGCGATTTCGCGACGGTTCCGCCCACCTGCTGCCGTTGACTGCGTTGACCATGATTTTGCGACACGTCACGATTTCGCTACACTTTTCCATTCTACCTTTCTCTCTCCTCTCTGGGCCGCGACGGAGCAACATGTCACGATTTCGCTACACTTTTTTTCGGAGCAACATGTCGCGATTTCGCTACACTTTTTCGTTTTCACGACGGAGCAACATGTCGCGATTTCGCTACACCTTTTCATTTTTCACAATGACGGAGCAACATGTCGCGATATCGCGACAACTTTCGGTCGCGACAGAGCGACATGTCGCGATATCGCGACAACTTTCTTCCTTAGTGAAATTTTTGCCTTTTTCTTTGATTTTCTTAGCATCTGGGCTACTGTTTTCTTCTTTGAAAGCATGCAAAAATGTGGGCCCCCAACTTTGGGGTGTGTTGTGGATTAGCCACAACACTACCCATAAATATTAGATCATACACATACAAAAAAACTATGAGAATATCTACTCCATGCTTTAGGTAGTACAGAGTTGGTTCACTTTTGCTTCTTGTGAATCCATACTCGTTGAAATAGCCATTATTGCGTGAGTACCAAGCTCTTGGTGCTTGCTTGAGGCCATAAAGTGATTTCTTCAATTTGTAAACAAGGTTCTCCTTTCCCTGTTCTTGAAAACCTTGAGGTTGTTGAACATAAACCTCTTCTGTTAAGTATCCGTTCAGAAAAACACTTTTCACATCCATGTGTTGAACATTCCATCCTTTATGGGTTGCTAAGGAAATAATTGATCTGATTGTTTCTTGTCGTGCAAGAGGAGCAAAGGTTTGCTCATAGTCAATGCAAAATTTATGAGTAAAATCTTTTGCTACTAGTCTTGCCTTATGCCTCTCAATGCTTCCATCAGCATTGTACTTGGTCTTGTAGACCCATTTACACCCAACACATTTTTTTTCCTTTGGGTAGCTTTACTAGCTCCCATGTATCATTATTTTTTATAGAGGTTATTTCCTCTTTCATGGCTTCTTGCTATACATGTTGAGTACATGCATTGTCATAGCTAGCTGGTTCTAGCTGTGTACTAGCCAATAAAGCATAATTGACTACATCTCCCCTAGGATCATGGGAGTCATCATCTCCATATAATTGCAAATTTTCAAGTTGCTACAAAACTATATTCATCTCACTAGCTTGGCTTCTAGTGAATCTTCTCTGGAAATTCTGATCCAACATTTGAAAATATGGATGATGTTGTAATGTTCTTTTGCCTCTCGATGGAGAGTCTCTATCAATGTCCATCGGTGAAGAACTTATTGATCTCTGTGGAGAAGGACTTGGAGTGGCGGTTGAAGTACTTGATGTAGTACTCCTGTATGGGCTTGGAGGGGGTGGTGTGCCTTTGATTTTCTTTGGAGACACCTGTTGTACCTGTGAAGAACTTACATCTTGGGACTCATCATCAACAAAAATTCTTTGATGACCCCATTCTCCCCCTTCATCAAAAATTACATCCCTGGAGAGTATAACTTTATGAGTCTTGGGATTGTAGAGTCTATATGCCTTTGTAGACTCACAATACCCTACAAATATACAAGCTTGACTTTTTGGATCAAGCTTCTTCCTTTTCTCATTAGGAATGTGTGCATATGCTAAAGAACCAAACACTTTGAAGTGCTTTACATTAGGTTTCTTTCCGTACCACCCCTCATAAGGAGTGACACCATCTAAACTAGAAGTAGGACTTCTATTTAGAATATATACACTAGTTCTTATAGCCTCTACCCAGTACATATGAGTTAGATGCTTAGTCTGAAGCATCGATCTCGCCATTTCAACTATGGTGCGGTTCTTTCTCTCGGCCACACCGTTCTGTTGTGGGGTATAGGCAGTGGTGAATTGCCTTTTAATCCCACTTGCTTTACAATATTTCAAGAATGCTTTTGAGGAGTATTCACCTCCTCGATCTGTCCTAAGACATTTTACATAATTCCCACTTTGATTCTCTACATTGTTTCTAAAATCTATGAAGCAATCAAAAGCTTCATCTTTATGTTTCAAAAAATAAATCCAGCACATTCTAGAGAAGTCATCTATGAAAGTGAGAAAATAAGAATAGTTTTCGAGACTCTGTGTTTGCATTGGTCCACAGATGTCCGAATGTACTAACTAAAGTGGATAGTTGGCTCTCCACGCTTGTCCTTTTGGAAACTTTGACCTTGAGTGCTTTCCCAAAGCACATCCTTCACAGACCTCCTTTTGTTCATTGATTTTGGGAAGTCCTGTCACCATAGCTTGAGAAGTTAGAAGTTTCAAGCTAGCGGAATTAAGGTGACCATATCGCAAGTGCCAAAGCACACTTGGATTTGTTATAGCTACATTTGCAATTTGAGCTCCTCCTGGCTCATCAAATTTGAGAGGGAATAACCTATTCTTGGTCATGGGGACCTATGTGATGACACGATTACAATTATTTTTATCAAAAATGATACATTGTCCTTCATCAAATACAAGCTTGTAATTGTTTTCCATCATTTTTCCAACGCTTAGCAGATTGTGTTGGAGCTTTGGAGTGTAATAGATGTCATGCACTTTCTTTAGTCCTTCTTTGGTTGGAACCTCCATGGCTCCAATACCCTCTACTTGCAATGTCTTATCATCCCCTAATTTGATTTGGGATTTATAAGTGGAATCTAGAGTAGCAAATAAATGTTCTTTGCCACTCATGTGGTTTGAACAACCAGTATCCAGAATCCATGTGTCATTTAGATTCTGTTCTGATTGTCCATATGAAAGAAAAATATTAGAGGTATCATCTTCTTCTCCATAATTACCATATTGACTACTACTGCCTTGTGAATATTTTGACCAGCAGTCACGAGCGAAGTGACTTGGCTTGCCATAGTTGAAACAAGCTGATTTTGACTTGTCACTTCCTCGCCCTTGATTTCCACTTTGTCCTTGATTTCCTCCTCGATTTTGATTTCCACCTCTTTGTTGATTGCCTCCTCTGTATGAGTTGCCTCCTCTGTTGGAATTGCCTCCTCTGTTCTGGTTGCCTCCTCTATTTTGATTGCCTCCTCTGTAGTTGCCTCTACCTCTACCTCTTTGCTTGCCTCTGCCTTGACCTCTTCCCCATCCTCTTCCATTGTTTTCATTGGAAGTGAAGGCCTTATCATCGACCTCCGTAGTCTGGTTGAAGGAGTTTCAGGAAACCTCTCTTCATGTGACATTAACGATCCGATTAATGCATCGAATGTTAAAAGGGAAAGATCTTTGGATTCTTCTATAATTATGGCAATATGGTTCCATTTCTGTGTAAGTGTTCGCAACACTTTTGTTACAATTGTCTCAGGCTTGATTTCTTCACCTAGTGTAACCATTTTATCCACAATTGCTTTTACTCTAACACAATAATCATCGACTTTTTCATCATCTTTCATTCGGAGATTTTCAAAATCTCTCTTCAGTGTTTGAAGCCTTACCTGCTTCACTTGATTACTACCCTGGAATCCATCACTCAATGCTTTCCATGCAGCTTGTGCAGTTGTACAAGCGATGATTCTAGGGAATATGCTTTTCTCCAATGCAGCTTGGAGATGAGAAAGAGCAGAAGAGTTGCTATTTTTCTCTTCTTTTCATGTTTTCTTGTCTATGACACTTAGTGTTGTCCAGTATGAGGGTTCTGTGTAGCCCTCTTCTATTATGTCCCACAAACCTCTTCCTATGAGCAAGGTCTTCATATTTATAGACCAATACTCATAGTCATAACCGTTAAATTTTGGTATAGGTAAGCTATTGTGTGAGGCCATAGTTACCAAAAAACTCTCTTTATTTCATGGTTACAATAAAGTACTTTGTTGTTTGAAAGAAGGAAAGAAGAAGAAGGAAGAAAGAAGAGATTACAAATTTAAGTCAAATCTGACTTGTTCTACTCTATCATTCACTGCTTATTCCTCTTGATGTGGGGATGCTATCTCTTGATTCACAAAATTATCTGCTACTTCTTCTTCGTCGTCACTTATCAATATTATTTTCGGTGATTCTGGTTCTAAGATTTCCACTAAAATACTGTAGTGTGTATACTCTGATTCTTGTGGTGCAGCTTGTACGGATTTTGATTGTTCAAATTGACTCTTGAATGAGTTGTCTTCAAAGTCTGCCTCGTACCCTGAGTCAGGATGCCTTTGATGTGCTATCACTGCATTTTGAAGTTGGCTAAACACAATGTTGAGCCCATAACCTCTTACTTTTTCATCAAACCTCTCTGCACCTTCTCTTGCTAAAATTGCACATAAGGCATGATAACAACCATTTGGTCTTATCATCAATGCCTATTTACAATTTTACAATTTGATCCTTGGTATCTTTTACAAAAAAAAACTAAGCCTCTTAGGCTTATTACACAAGAGTTCTACAGTTTGTGATTCCTTGAATCAAGTAAAAAAAAATATGTACCCTTTGATTACAATAATTGTCTCTTAGACAATATTTTCCTTTCTTTTATAATATTAAAAAAACTATATTACTATTTAATAAATTAAAAAATAATTGCCCTAAAAAAAATTTTAAAGAAGCAATTATATTTAATATATTAAATATAATATAAGTAGTTTTAATAATATAAAAAAAATTAAAAGAACTTATATAAAAAAATTTATGGTCTGCAGGAATCGAACCCGCGACCTCTTGGCATCAACAAATCGCACTAACCAACTCGGCCACCACTGCCGATGAGAACCAAAGGGAATGAATACAATTTTATGTTGTTTCGGATCCGATTTTTAATAAAAAAAATTTCAAAGCTTTTTTCGTCGTTGGGTTTTGAACCCGTGACCTGCAGGAAGGCGGGCGCCTTACGGCTGGCTCCTCGAGCCAGTCGAGCTGCGTGGCTCGACGGGAAGGCAAGGGAAGCTTGCCTTCCTTGTTCTTCTCGCGATCACGTCGAAAGAAATTTTTTTTGGGACTTTTAGTCCCACATCGACCATGCGAGAGCGTTTGAGGTGTTTAAAACCCTCAACGCTCGCATAGTCACTTGATTGCCTTCGGGAAATTAGTGACCGCCCTTTTGCCTCCTTTAGCCTATCACCTGTCGCCACGTTGCTTGTCGCCTCCTTCTGCCACGTAACCCTTCGTCCGCCACGTTGTCGGTTCTCCTTCTACCACGTAATCAGATCTATGTTGGTTTTGTGTCGTCTGGTCTACGTCGGCCTTGCTCTCCTCTCACCATGTGGTGCTCTCCGGTTGGTTTCTCCTAGGTTTCTCCTCCTCCTCGCGTGCTCGTTGTGCGGGCCTTCTCCAGACCTCGCCTCGATTCATGATTCATGGGCCTTCTTCGACCTCACCTCGGATCGCGTGCTATGGGCCCCACTTGACCTCGCCTGCCTCGGTGCTCGTGTTGTTGGTTCCTCCACCTCAATCTTTGGGCCCTCTCCGGCCTCGGCTCTGATACCAGATGTGGCACGTGAGTCTTGGAGCAAAATGGAAATAAGAAATATTATTCATTAACCTTACGAAACTTAGAAATTACAATGCTTAAATAGGGTTGATTTAACAACCTTAGGAAATATAGGAGAAGTTAGGAAATGAAGAAAAATAGGGAGGAAAGGAGGAAGGGAAATTGATGTCGAATGCCTTGCCACCCATGCCGTCCAATCTGCCCAGTCAGCTGCCATCCAAGGAGGTAAAAAGGTAAGGTCCAAAGCTTACCGTTGTAAACAAATTTTTTTACCTTTTTATACTGCTTTAATTTCCAACAGCTTGGCGGTGTCAGAGTGTTACAAGATGGTAATGTTCTGGGGGTAATGCGACGTGGAGGACTGATAAGTCGACTAAATGATATGGCATGTTCTGGTGATGGTTTTGATCACCGTGCAACATGTTCTACACTAGGTTCTTGAATGATCGGAATGCTTCGATGTAATGACTTGGTTGACGATGATAGATGCAATACTGGCTCTCATTGTAATTACGTGGTTTGGGACATGAGGGATCACGTGGTCAAATTTTTGGCAAATTGAGGAGGCCTTGATGCATCAGATGGTAGAAAATTTATGTTAGGAGGATTTTAGGCTCCTAGGGGGTGATGGGGATGATTAGTTGGTGAATAGGGGTTTCTGAGATCGTCATACTGGTGAGAGGGTGACCCCTGTTCTTAGGGATGGGATGATTCCTCCTTTTTGTAAAAAGAGGATAGGGAGACCTGGCTGTCTCTAGAGCGGGGTGAGTAGGATGAACCTCGATGGTGAGGGGAATGGTGTCAGGATGGGGTATGATGGCCTGAATGAGATGAATGAGAAGATCGCCTAGTGTGAAGGGTAACTAGTGGTTGAGCTAAGTTAGCTGGTGTGATCGATACATGCTGTGGTTGTGGATGGTCATGTATTGTGATACGTGAGGATGCTGTAGTACTCTCCTACTAACGATGTTGATCTTGCAAAAGGAAAAACAAATATCCATAGCATAAAAATAACATAAATATAAAAATACATGTATAGTAAAATAACATATCTACATGGTGATGTGCTTAATGATTTATAAATAGTGGTGTGTGGTATTCGTGATGAAGAATGCATTTGTGTGTTATGCATTGAATGCAAAAAGATGTAAGATATTGATGGGTTCATGATCGTTAAGGCCTTCAAGAATGGCCAGACGATATGCTCATGAACCATACTTGTGTGTGACAATGAATAGGCCCAACCAGGTTGGGGTAAACTTGTCGTGCTGCTATCGAGGATGACTCATGATTTGTTGGTTTTTCTTAAGAACCAGGTTGCCAACTTTAAACTGACACTAATGTACCTTAATATTGTAGGCACGATGAAGGCGATCTTGGTAGACTCGTGTGTGTTTGATTGAGTGAATACGATGTTCATTGAGAAGTGTTAATTGATATAAACAAGCTTGGCAAGCAGTATCGTCATCAATGAAGTCCTTCATAGATATCCTTAAGGAAGCTATCTCAAGCTCAAGGCGCATGATAGCTTCAGCCCCGTATACTAGTGAAAAAGGTGTTGCCCCAGTAGGAGTACGAACACTCGTACGATATGCCCACAAGGCTAGGGGTATTTGATTGTGCTAGTCACGATGATATTATGCTATGGTTTTATGAAGGATGGAACACATAGTTTTGTTTTTAGGTTCTACCTGATCATTACCCTAAGGGTAGTATGGTATGGTGTATGTGAAATCTATCACACAAGGCTCAAACAGTTTTGTTCTTAAATCCGTTATCATAAATGATTTGGGAGGGAATTCCAAAATGACATATGATGTGGTATGTGATAAATATTATGATTTTAACTCCTGTAGTTTGGACCAGTGGGATGGCTTTGACCCACTTTGTAAAATACTCTATGGTAGTTATGATAAATTTGTGGTTGCTTGAGGAAGTTGTTGTAATTTGTCCAATTATATCGAGGCCCCATTGGGGGAAAGGCCACATGGACTAGATGGGTTGAAGTGCTTGGGATGGTAGATGTGTTAAGTTGGCATGTTATTGGCATTTGATACAACACTTTACATACTCACAACAGTCTTGCTCCATTTTGGGCCAGTAATAACCCATACGAAGTATGCGTTTGGTGATTTCCATGCCACTAAAATGGCCACCACAAGTACCGTCATGGGTTTCTTGTAAAACCCCTTGTGATTCTTGCGATTCTAGGAAAAGCATGAGCATGCCATCATAGCTGCAATGATAAAGGATGTCCCCCAGGAAGGTGTAACAGATTGCTCTCTGCGTGAAGGTTTGAAGTTGAGCGTGGGGTGAATTGCACGACAAGAAGCCTAATTTGATGTAATATTTAATTTGTGAGAACCATGGGTCATGGGGTTCAATGTTTACCACATACACACCACCATCCTCTATAGGAGGTGTAGGTGATATCGCAGATCTAGTGAGCTTATGGATGGATACGAACATTGTGTCTAATATTGAATTTTGCGGAATGAGGGATCCTAAGGAGGCCATAGTATCTGCAAAATGGTTTGATGATCACAAAGCAAATTTGAGGTCATACCACTCAAATTGAGATAGGAGTTATTGTGCAATTTTAATATATTTTTGAAGGACTGGGCAATTGCATAGCCAGAGTTCCTGCACTTGATTGACTATTAGGAGTGAATCACCTATGATGTGGAGGCATTTTATGTGCATGGAATGTGCTTGTTTTAGTCCTAGGATTAGGGCTTCGTATTCTACGTTATTATTGGTACAGGGGAAGTCAAGTTTGAATGAAAAGGGAAGTGATTCTCATTTAGGTGTGAAGAAGATGATACCTGCACTCCTAGCATGGAGACATCTAGAGCCATCAAAGAATAGGGTGAGGTCAGATATGAATTCAGGTTCAATATATTATTCAGCTTCGATTATGTGGAAGATAGAATCATCTGAAATCTAAATGAGGAGGGGTTGATCATCAGTCAAGGGGGCTTCAGCAAATTGGTCGGTGATGACTTACCCTTTGATAGATTTCTGGAATATGAATTCTAGATTGAATTCAGTTAAGAGCATGATCCAATTTGAGGTGCACAAGTTGTGATAACTCTTGTTCATCATGTACCGAAGGGGATTATCTCGGGCGATGACAAAATTTGTGTGGTTTAGCATGTAGTGGCGTATGTGAATGCTATGTATGTTCTAGGCCGTGAGTGTGCTATAATTGTGCTAGGCTAGGCTAGGCTATTTTTGCTGAGGTTTTTAGAACAAACCTATCCAGATTTTTGCTAAGGTTTTTGGAGAAACTTATCCAAAGTTTTATTGAGGTTTTTGGGGAAACCTAGGTTGCTAAGAAATTCTAAAAAGAGTGTTCCAAAATTTTAGCTGAGCATTTTAGAAAAGCTTGAGGTGCTAAGTAATTCTAAAAAGAATGTTCCAAAATTTTAACTGAGGATTTTGGAAAAACCTGGGTTGCTAAGGGATTATAAAAAGAATGTTTCAAAATTTTAGCTAAGGATTTTGGAAAAACCTAGCATTTGGAAAAACAACTATGATGAAGGTAAGGCAAGGGGTGTAACCTTTGAAAAAAGGATGGCACCTATTTGGACCTAGCGATTGACTTGATTTGATGAGGGTAAGGTAAAGGGTGCAACCTTTTGAAACTTTTGACCCTTTTGTGTGACAAGGTTTGAAACTGGAATGGTACCATTATCGATAAGATCCTTAACTAAATCATGAAAGGTGTGACAAGAACGAACATCATGACCTAGCTGGCAATGATAAACACAAAAGGCATGTTCGATGTGCCCATGAGGGTTGGATTAATTTGGATTGGCGGGTCGAATGTCTGGTAATGTAACATGACCAGCCTCAAATAGCCTCTAGAATAAAGTATGAAGAGGCTCAAAAAGTGGAGTCCAACTGCAATGTCGACGTGGAGGATAGGGACCACGAGATCATTACGATTTGGATGAAGGGGGTGCATTAGTATGATATAATTATTGTGTTGGAGGAGGTGTATTAGTATGAACTGGATCATTGTATAATGTATCATAGGTTGGCATTTGTTACCCGTAACTTGCGATGCGCACGTTTAGCATTTTAACTTCATCTTGTACGAGTTACAGTTCAGGTATCATAGGTGTAGGCAACTATACTATGGTAGGCTGGGCCTGTAAATGTGGTGGGTACTGGAATTATTTCTCTTCCCAGTGTTGTGAAGGGTATTATTGTGCCTGGTCCTGATAAGGCAGGTACTGGACGACATGTGTTGTCGTATCTATGGGCACACTAGGTTATGGGGTAGGTGTCTGTTGTGGGTAATAGTACTACGACTGTGAGACATATGGTTGTGGTGCAAGTACTTATTGGTTTGGAGCTTGCTATACTAGTTGGACCATAGGCGATGATGACCAAGATGGAGGAGGTGTAAAGAAGTTAGGTACAACTAGTAATGGTGTAGGTGTCGGAGCTACCGGTACTAGGGGTGGTCGAGATGAGGTGTCAAAGGATGGGATATGTCTTTGTCTTGGAGGGTAGGGAGTGGGGAAGCTAAACTGCATGGAATAGCTTGGAAAGGTAGGTGGATGAACTGCCAGTATCTATCCATGGGTGGGAACGAGATTGGTAGTGGGAGTTTGAAAAGGAGGAGGTGGTGGTATCCTAAAAGTCACTACAGACAAAGGTGGCACTAGAGGTTGGGTATCGTATGCTATGGATACCTAGGAGATGGATGGAAAAGCTACCAAAAAGGTGAGATAAGTTGTCGAGGTAGGAGTTTGGGTTGAGGTGAAGGTGTATGTGTACACTTTCGCTTGGGTTTGTGCATCTTGTATCTTAAGGGGCTACTGGGAGATGCCTTCATATATAGTGAAAAATAACTCTTGGGAAGATGATGGTTGGTTCTCTTGTGAAGAGTACGGGTGTGAGGTTTAAGGAAATTCTTGTGGTTCCTGTTGGGGAGGAAGCTGTTGTGCAATTTGAAATTAAGGTTTCTGGTTTCTTATAGCAAAGGAAGATGGGTCAGACACCATTCCTACGATAGGGGGGATGATGCGACCTCAAGATGGGTACAGTTTAGGAAGGAGGAATCATTATCAAAAAGGGATTGAGATAGATTTTAGAAGAAAGTGTGCACAAAGGTGGGTGAAGTAGGAATGACCCCCTCATCTATGGTAAAGAATGGATGAGGTTGTCCTGGTGCTGTGTAGATCACATGGTCACAGAACGTGGTCGATGGATTAGGTAAATATGGGGCTGAAAGGAGCAGGTAATCCTCTGCAAGTGAAGTAGCAAGGGCTTCACTCAAAGTTTTTGTCTCATCTTGTGGCATCATGTGTGTGAACTGTACATTGAATTCTATGCGTGAATCATATGTGTCTATGGTATTCCCCTTCATGATCGAAGGAGTAAGAGTGGACTAACTAGAGGAAGTGTTGAGCAATTCTTCTATAAAGCGTGCTTGCTCGCACGCTCTGCTGCGAGTGACCACAGACATAGTAGCATGTGTGAAAGGGTTTTAGAAGTAAACCCTGTGTGATACGGACTCAATTGTGTCTAATGTAAATGCAAAGCAAGTGAAATGCTGTGTAGCAAAACAATATATAGTGTAATGTGTTTAGACCGGTCCGTGATCATACAAATAATGGTAGACCAGAATCAATTCTAAATGCTAGAAATAACTTTGTTTTATTCATTTTTGTGTGTTGCGATGTTGATACTCCCTATGTAGAATCACGTGTAATGGAGTGAATACTCTAGCAAATTGATAATGTCGTCAATATCAAAACTCTTACAATATCCAAAGATGCACATAATAGAATGGTATCACAATGTGTAAATGGTGACTTGTATGGAAGGTGCGGTAAAATGATATCCTAAAGGGGGAGAACCCACTATGTTGAAGTGAGTTCACAATATCCTCTCATGAGAAGAGGTGGCACTGTTTGTGATGTGCTAGGCATGGTTGGCATACCCCATGATTTTGCTTCACCCTCGAGTGGGCTTGATAAAGAACGGTAGTTACCGTGTCCACTAATTATATTAGCCTTGTGGACAAAGGCACTAATCCTATCCCACTCTGTAGGTAACCGCTGGTGATGAAATCCAGGGCCCAGTCGCAAAAGTGGGGGTTTTTCGATGATGAGGCCCATAAAACTACTCTTGTGGGGTTGCAAGGTGTCTAGGGGGATGAGAGCTGGTGGAGGGTAAAACTCCATTGGTACCAGTCTCGAGTGATGATTAGGGATGAAGTCCAATCTCACCACTTGTTTAAGTACCACGTGAGTGTGTGTGGGTTTGTGTTTTACTAACGGTGTATGCAAAGTAAAACTAATTAATTGCCTGTATCGCTCCAAATTTTTTGCATCCTTACCTTCAGGCTATAGGATCCACGCCCGAAAGGGGGATGCGAGAAGGATGGGACAATACCTCAGACTGAGAGGCCCTTTGAAGGTCGCGCCTCTCGGGGAGGGGTATAAGGGTGAATTTTTGATGGATGGTGGGTTCACCAGGAAACTTTTGAGTGGCATTTTCCACACCTAGGTTGAGAGTAGGTTTGATGTGTTCATTTTATGCTTTAATCATTCAATTCCTAGGTTTGGCCAAGATGAATCTAAGCTATTCTATATGCCAATGCTGATTTATATGAATATAGAAAACATGAATAAATGCTAAACACAGAAAGTATGCTAAATAGGATAGAATATACCTGATTTCGGATGTCTGATGAAGATTCTGAGGTTTGTAGAAGTCCAAATCATCTCAAATCATACGTAATCATCTGGAATTGCACAGAATCATCTCAGATCTCAGTCGGTCATCTGAGATCAGACGAGATCATCGTCGATCTGACGAATTCATCAAAAACCTACAATCACAAAAATAGATACCAAAAACCAAAAATGCAACTACAAAAGCAAAGGGAAATGATAGAAATGACAATAAATTTGCCTAAATGATAGATCTAGATAGCAATTAAAAGAAATGCATTAATTTAATAATTTATTTTAACTTTATCATGCATCTATACTAAATGAGGTGAACTCCAGGATGCAAGAATAGAATAAACCAAGTTAATGCATAAAGAAATGAAGAGAAAAGATAAAAAAATGCAAACTCCGGGCTCTGATTGCCCCCAATCTGGACTACAATCGAGATCACCTCCGATCGTACGAGATCATCGTCGATCTACGACAGGATCATCCGAAATCGTCTGGAATCGCCTACGACGATCCGAGCTTGCTCCGACTGAAAAACAGTAAAATTCCTGCAAGAAAACTTGAAATACGCAATGCAAACGAAGGTGCGAAGGTGTTCTAATGCACAAGGAACTAAATTTGCAAGGAAATCAGTCAGCTAGGGGGTTCAGGGGGTAAACTAAGAAAATCCCAGTTTATATAGGATTAGGGAGAGGTTAGGAGGTTGGAGATCATCCCAATTTGGGAGATCTCCAACGGGGGAGACTCTAACTACGCAGACACGCTTTCTGCCCAAGTTAGAGAAGCTGTTGAAATAGAAGCTAATTATGAAAATTTGGTTTTGGGACGAAATCGTCTGGACGTTCTGTTCCAGATGAATTCATCAGATCTGGGATGATTTCGTCTGATCGTCGACGATATCGTCCAACGGTCAAAACAAATCCTAAAAATGGCACGAAAAACAAGGAAAGCGGGTAACGGGCGGTTTGGGTTAAAATTCAAATTTTTATCTTTTTACTAAGGTTTAACTGTGCCAATTTTAGGGTGCTACATTTTGCCCCCTCTTTAGCGAATTTTTCGAAGAAAATGCGTTAAAGACGAGTTTTTCCCGTTTTACGAGAAAGCAAAAATTTACTCAATTTTTTAGACGACGATTCTAGGTCGAATCGTACGACTGTTGACTATGGTGCCCCCTCCGTGTTTTTACCCAAATCGAATGTTTGAGGTAAAAGCGCGAAAAAGCAAAATTAAAAAAATGTTGTTGATTTTAAATAAAATTAAGAAAATAGGGTAAAACCCTAATTCATTTTTACTATTCATTTTTACTGTTTTAGAGCTCTATAGACAAAAATGGTTGAGACAGCACATCGATCGACAGAGGTCCGACGTGGGCTACGGGTAAGGATCTAATCCTAGTGAATGATGTTTGAATTTGTTTTGTACAATTTTTTGTTTTAAATTTTGATTGTTTTGGGGCATCGTGGCCGTTTTTAGGCCGTCGACGACGTCGAGATGAAATCGTCCCTATTTCATCGAAATCGTCCCTATATCGTCGATTTCATCTAGGGTGAAATCGATGAACTAGGGGTGATCTCGTCCAACAAGGGGCGATCCCCAAGTTGTGAAATAGGAGATGATTTCATCCTACAAAGGATGATTTTGCCCAATTTAGGACGATATCATCCAATGGTGGACGATATCATCATTTTTATGAAATTAAGCTTGATTAAAATGTATTTAATTTGATTTTAATGATTGGTTTATTAATGAATTTTATTGTTTTATTGTTTGTTTTGTAGAGGGATTACTAAAGAGTCGGGAGTGGAAATACGATGGGCTGAGAGATGACATAGCCATGCTCGACCAGGCAGAGCGCGATCGACTAGCACAGGTCGGTTTGCAGCATGTGGCAGAGATGCCACAAGTATCGATGGACATGGGGCTATTGACAGCCCTAGCAGAGAGGTGGTATCCGGGGTCATCCTACTTCTGGTTATCGATAGGGGAGATGGCTCCCACACTAGAGGACGTATGGAGGATCTTGAGGATCCCCATACAGGGACGGTTGATGACTCCTACGGCCAATCAGGGCCAAGCGATGATGAGGCTGAGCGGAGACCCGAGCTTCACCCTGGAGAAGGGCGGAGTGAACATCGAGTCTCTAAGGCAGATGCCTGGGGCATCTAGGTTGACTCAGGTGTTGGCCGGGATAGTGGGTGGCTTACTGTTGTGCCACCAGAGCGGGTGCAGATTACCCTGGCTCCTCTCAGATGTGGTCTACGACATGAGAGACCATGGATACAGATATGCATGGGGCAGCTTTGTGCTATGCCGCTTGTATAGGATCCTACATGGGGTCGTATACAAGGGAGGCCGATGTCTGGTTGTGACATCACTACTACAGGTTTGGTGCTGGGAGCACATCATGATGCGGAGGCCGATAGGGCTCCCACTGATAGGGGTTGACCGGGAGAGGCCCCAGGTTTTCTACTGGTGGTTACAGAGGGGGTCACAATGATGGATAGATCTATCGATGTCACGGAGGTTGCTGGATGACCTCATCCTAGACCAGATCACCTGGAGGCCATGGAGAGAGCATCCAGGGTGGGCAGAGGATGGGCAGGAGCTGGCTCGCATCAGGCGAGTCTACTGGCTAAGGATGGAGCGGGGAGAGGTAGAGCTCCACCGCTATGACCGAGTTTTATGGTAGTTCGGTCTACAGTAGGGGATCCCTTCTCTCAGGGATTATGAGTACTCTCGGACTATCCGGGATAGTACCACACTGAGCGGGGCTCCAGACATGCAGTGGTTTTAGAGTCAGGATGCAGATGATGCCCCCATCCAGCCAGTGGATGGTGATGATGTTAGGGTTGTCGATGGATATGATGCCTGGTATGTAGGCATCCACCCTCCTCGGATGATGAGGGCATAGGGTCCGGTGCATGCCATGGTGCGATGGATGGGGAGGCGGTGTCAGGCTGCTATTGAGGCAGTGCGGGGTCACGATGGGAGAGAGCAATGACGGTCTCCATAGGAGAGATGCCAGAGGATGGCACAGGCTCCATAGAGGCCATAGTAGATAGGGAGGAGGGAGGAGAGATTCCCTTCTCAGTAGGGGGAGAGGCCACCATCACCCGATAAGGGCAAGGGTGTCGAGGTGGGGGAGAGCAACGAGATGGCGGCTCTCCGGGCTGAGAATGCCCACCTCCGGGCTCAGGTGCAGACACTACAGGATGAGGCTACACGTCTCAGGGCTCGGAGCGGAGGGGCGAGCACTCGGGATCTGGCATGGTCTATTGCTCAGACCACATTCTACCAGGGGTTATACTATCACGTGGTCCCAGAGGGACAGAGGATACCATTGCCAGCCCCCATTGTAGAGCCGATCATGATGGGATCATCGAGGACATCCTCACGATCGACGACGAGGACCCGAGACACAGCCCGGACCTCTATGGGACCACCTCCTCCACCTCAGGGTGGGGGAGGAGATGAGGCTGAGAGCTCGAGGGCTTCTCGAGGCTAGCTACTAGAGTGCAGATTGTATTATTATTACTTTTTGAGGGGATTGAGTATGCCAGGGTATTGATTGTGGCATACCAATCCAGATGATGTACATAATTGATTGATATATATAGATTGTCTTTTTGATGATATGACTTGTGTATATGTTGTATGATGCTTTAATTTTGAATTTTGTGATTGATTATTTATGTAATTATGTCATTGGAAATAAATTATAATGTTATGTCATGCCATAAAATTGTAAATGAAATAATCTGATGTGAATAAATTGGTTGTTTTGTGGTGTGATTTGATGAAAAATAAAAGGGACTTCTAACAATAATTTCAAAGGACATTGTCGTTGTTATAGACCATTTCATGGAGTCGCCGCTCACTAGGTCGTCAAGCTAATCCCAGTATAGAAATATTGTTAAAAGTAAAAGAGTGCTTAAGAGACTGTCTTAAGACTTTGTGTTGTGATGATGAAAAATGATGATGGTGATGATTTGTTTTCAGATTTTCATAAAAAATATTATGCATGACATATTAAAGAAATATGATTTTTGCTAGGCATAAATTCCTAAGTGTGATAAATTTTTTGAATAAGTCCCTAGGAACTATACCATCATTGCAAAATTGAATGTTTGACATAATGACATAAAATAGAAAAATTGTTCGTTCTTTTTAAAGCTCAATTGTGTAACATAATGATGTAAGCCATATGTTTTTATGAATTTAAAATGAATGGGAAATAAAATGAGAACAATGGTTTGCGCTAGGCATAGAATTATAGGTATAGACTTATACCATCATCACGAAATCCAAAAAAGAATTTGATATTTTAGTTTTATTGCATGATTGATTTTTTGGTTTTGAGATAAACAGAAAATAAACATGACTTTATTTGCGAGGTTTTTGAAGATGTGAAAGAAATTTTTGTTTGTTGGAAAAACATATATTTAATTGTTTTTATGCTAAGCAAATGTTCTTAAATAAGAAGATGAAATGATTCGAAAAGAATTGCAGAGATATTTTAAATTATCTCAAAGACAAAAATGTAGATTTATAAGGAACCCTCATGTGCAAATGTGAGTTCATTACCGATCTTGATTTATCATAATGATACAAAATCTCTCAAATACAAATGTGTGTGCAATTGTATTGTTCATTCACCAATTTTGAGCAAGAGAATTTGATACAAGTAATTTGACTTAACCAAATAAGGGTTCATTGACCATGATTTATATGCATGTAACCATACCAGACTACTATGTAAGTCGGGTCATCAAGAGCTAGCTAATCCATAAGCCGACATAGGTCTGTACAAAAGAAGGTCGCTAATGTGACAGACATATCACCACGCTAGGAATTACCCAAGGCCAAGCGGGTTGGGCACAAACCACTTGTTATGGGGCTTACCTCACAGTTTTTGAATAATTGAGAATTCCAGGGATTCAAGCTCATTCACCCTTCTTTTCTTTTCAAGGGGTAGGGAAAAGGATTTTATTGCTTTTTTTTTTTTTTCTTTCTTCTTTTCTCTTTTTTTTTTTTTTTTGTATTTTTGCTTGGAACTGAGATAATGCTGAAATATTGTTGCGATGATACAAAATAATATTTTTTTCTCTTTTGCTTTGACTTTTTCTTTTGCTTCCTATACTAGGGATACTTGCTCGGATTGGCTGTAGAGCAAGGGATTTTTATTCGGGTAGGGGTGAGCTTGTCCTTTTGTCAATTCTCAAAGATTCTAGACCATGTGCATGATAGGATAGCAGGGGAAACTTTTCGCTCAAGAAACCACTTCTACTATGTAGCATCATATCGAATTTGCAATGAAATCATTTTAATGTGAAGAGATGTACTTGGTTCAAGTAAATAACAAGATCAGTTCTTCTATGCTCAAAAATTTATTTAATTCAACTGTGGACTTTGATATAAGAGAGATTAATAATCATACCAAATAAAATCAAGATATTTATGCATGTGAGTGTGAAAGTGCGGGATTCCAAATAAATGCTAATTTATCCAAAATAATTGAAAATATAATTGCAATACTTCAAGAATTGATAGGTACAAAAATAAAAAATGTTTTTGAAGATTTTGATGGTTTTAAAGTTTTTATATTTTGATTTTGATTTATGAATTGAGAAGAATAAATACTATTATTATTTTTGAAATTTTTATATGGATGACAAAATGAAACAATATGCAAAATAACAATATATACAAATGATGAAATGACCAAATGTTATGCATAATAGCGCTTAAGATGCATAATGTTCATAGGTTCTTTAAGATCTTTACCATCTAAGGTAGCTAATTGGTATGCTCCCGATCCAAATTTAGCAGTGATGATATACGGTCCAAGCCAGTTGGGCTCAAATTTACCTTTAAGGTCTTTAGTTGCATTAGTATTTTTTTGATTTTCTTTTAAGACAAGGTCGCCGATCTCAAAGGATCGATGATGAACTTTCTTGAGGTATGCTCGCTTGAGCTTGTTTTGGTAGGCACGAAGATGCTCCAAAGCATTGATGCGCTTCTCATCTAGGAGTTCCAGCTGACTAAATCTGCCAGCATGATATTCATCTCCTACTTCAGTATCTTGAAGTAGTAGAGCCAAAGAAGGAACTTCTAATTCAAAGGGAAAAATAGCTTCAGCGCCATAAACCAAAACAAAAGGTGAAGTACCTGTGGGGGTGCGAACGCTAGTTCGATAAGCCCACAAAGCAGGATATAGTTGGATGTGCCAATCTCGACCAGATTTATTGACCAGTATTTTGAGGATTTTGATTAATGTTTTATTAGATGCTTCGCTTGGCCATTACCCTGAGGATAATAGGGAGTGGACCAACGATGTTGAATTTTATATTTTTGACATAATTTTTTGACATCTTTATTTTTGAAACAAGTTCCATTATCTGAGATGAGATTTGCAGGAATTCCGAACCTACAAATAATTTGATTAAAAATAAACTTGGAAACTTGGGTTCCAGTGCAAGAAGCTAAGGGCATAGCTTCAACCCATTTCGTGAAATACTCAGTGGCGGTTATGATGAATTTGTGTCCATCAGATGACACAGGGTTGATTTTTCCAATGATGTCTAAGCCCCATTTTGAAAAGGGCCAAGGAGATGAAATAGCCTGCAGTTCTTGTGCAGGTGCATGGACAAGGTCAGCGTGTTTCTGGCACTTGTCGCAATGGCGCACATAATCATGTGCATCATTCTCCATGGTAGGCCAAAAATATCCTATCCTAAGGAGCTTCTTAGCAATGGCGCTACCACTAAAATGTCCCCCACAAGATCCATTGTGGGCTTCACTCAAAGCTGATCTAGATTCTTCTAGATTCAAACATCTCAGTAGGATGCCTTCAAAAGATCTCCTATACAAGGTATTACCAATAATCACGAAGCGACTTGCTCGTCTATGTAATAACCGACGTTGGTTGCTATTACAACCTTCAGGAAAGGTCCCATTTTGAAGAAAATTAAATATATCAGTGTACCATGGTTCAGGAGTAGTTTCGTTGATTAGAAACACATCCAAAGGTTCTAAGCATGATTTATTTGAAGCGGGTTCCTAGAGTCGATGAATAATGATGGTAGCATATTCGTCATCTAACTCCAAGGGCAAAAGAGATGCAATTGCAGCCATAGCGTCAGCGCACGGTTGCTAGTTCGAGGAATAGCTTCCAAGGTAACTTGATCAAATAAAGATAATAATTGTAAGACATATGCTTTATATGGACGTAATTTATCATCTCTGGTCTGATAAACATCATTGATTTGATTTATGACAAGTTGAGAATCATCGAAAACCAATAGATTTTTAATTTTTAGTGCCAAGGCAGCTCGTAATCCAAGGATTAGAGCCTCATACTTCATAGTATTTATTAGTGCAAGCAAATGTTAATTTAAAGGACAGAGGTATAAGATGTTTCTACGAAGATATTAAAATAATACCTGCACCAGCCCCACTCATGCATCGGGCTCCATCAAAGTATAGGGACCATTGCTCTGGATGGTCTGCCTCTAGTTTAAGGCATTCATCAGGAAACTCAATGATGAGGGGATGGGTAGACTCTAAGGGTGCAACAACTAATTGATCTGCTATGATTTGACCTTTAACAGACTTCTGTCCTATAAACGTGAGTTCAAACTCGCTTAGCGCAAGAACCCACTTTGTTGTGCGACCAGATAAATAAGGTCGACTCATGAGATATCGCAAAGGGTCGAATTTAGCAATAACATACGTTTTCTTACCTGAGCATATAATGGCATAATTTTTGTGTAGAAAATACGACTGTGAGACATAACTTCTCTAATACTGTATAGCGAGTTTCATAACTGATTAAGGTTCTGCTAATGTAATAATTAGCACGTTCTTTCTTCTCATCGTCAAGTTGAGCTAACATAGCTCCTAAGGCAAAATCTGAAGCAAAAATGTACAAGATAAATGGACGATCGGATCTAGGTGGTGAAAGCACCGGTGGTTTAAGGAGATATTGTTTGAGGAGTTCAAATGCTTCCCGACATTCGTCGTCCCAATGAAAAGAGACATCTTTCTTAAGAAGCTTAAGAAAGGGTCCGATTTTGTCCGCCAACTTATCGATGAAGCGACGAATAGCTTGAAGCTTACCTTGTAGACTTCGTAATTCAGATATATTTGTGGGTGCGGGCATATCAGTGATAGCCATGATCTTGAGAGGGTCAATTTCAATGCCACGTAAAGAAACTATAACCCCCAATAATTTATCGGACTTAACTCCGAATATACATTTAGCTGGATTTAGTCGGATAAGATATTCCCTTAACCGATCAAATACTTTTCTCAAGTCATCTAAATGATCATCTTCTTTGATGGAACGAGCTATAATATCATCTACATAATCATGTAGAATATCATGCATCATATCGTGAAAGATATAAGTCATGGCTCGTTGATATGTTGCACCTGCATTCTTCAAACCGAATGGCATCACTTTCCAACAAAAGGTTCCCCAAGGGGTAATAAAGGTTGTTTTAGCCTGATCTTCAGGAGCTATCCTGATCTGATTATAACCAGAGAATCCATCCATTAGGGATATCATTCCACTCCCAATAGTAAAATCAATGATCTGATCCATGTTGGGAAGAGGAAAATCATCTTTAGGGCATGCAACATTAATATCTCTAAAGTCTGTGCAAACCCTAACTTTGGTAGCTTCTTTCTTAGTTATGGGAACTACATTCGAGATCCATTCAGCATAATCAATGGCTTGTATAAAAATAACCTTCAAGAGTTTTTCTAATTCCCCTTTGACTAGTAAGGCCACTTTAGGATGCATTTTTCTAAGTTTCTGTTTAACAGGTTTAGCATCCGGATGGACTACTAGGTGATGCATAACTACAGAAGGGTCTAATCCTGGCATATCTTCATATGTCCAAGCAAAAACGTCTTCATATTCTTTAAGGAATGCAATGTATTTATCTTGTTTTTCTTGACTCAATTCTGATCCAATGTTGATTATGTGAGGGTTATCTTCGGTTCCAATGTTAATTTTTATGACGTTTTCTACTTCCATGTGTAGATCTCTCTCAAAATTAGATGGGGTGGGTGAAACGCCTAATTCTTGTAATTCTTCCAAGGTTAGCTTGGATAATTCGTCTTGAGGAGTCGTGGCCTCAAGCTGGGCTATACTAGGTATAGAGCCATCGAAATAAAATCCGTTATGTAACAATTCCTCAATGGAGACATCATGGAAGATATCCCCTCCAACTCATCATCGGATTCAACAATCATCTCAGGGTAAGCTATGGATAGCATATTACATGTAAATGGGTTATTCCTTAAATGCAAAGCATCACGTTTATCCAAATAATCTTGGTAACATATGAGATGGTCATCATCCTCAAATGGGAAGGGCTGACCTTTACTAGGAATGGTTCTACCTCAAAAGGTTCTTTCATACCATTCTGGAAAGGTCCCAAACCTTTCCCTTTATATCCCAATTTAAGCATTATAGGCTTAGCTTTAATATACTCATTAGTAAAATAACATCGAGCATATCCATCATAATGAGTCTTGATGTTTCTAGGTATTCTTCCCCAGTCATATCCCTTATAAATAAAAGCACAGCTCCCGACTTGGTAAATACTTCCCATAGGCTGTGGGAGGCCCAAGGTACGAGGAGAGGGTGGCAATTTATTTAAAATAAGGGAATCTTGCATAGCAACGTTTGTTTTTTCTGATATAAGAATTTTAGATAAATCGGGTAAGAGCTCATCAGTAAGAGCGTAAGAGGTAGAAGGAACATTTCCTATATTTTTGGATGCGGAAAATATGCCTCTGGTAGGTGTAGATGTTGTAGAGATGTCTATGGATGGATCTATAGGTATGGAAGTTATAGGAGTAAAACAAGAAGCATTGGTTGTGGGTTTAGGATCTTTTTGAGGTCCTAATGTGGTTTGTTCGGAAGATGGTTGAACTATATGTAGAGGTGGAGTTGATGGAGTAGATGATGTTATGAGTGTGTGTTTCACACGTTTAGATGGATGATTAGAATTAGGATGTGTGGATGATAGAGCAGGGCAAAATTGAACTCCAACAGGTTCTGCCAAAGCACACATATCAAAGGGTCTAGGATCACCATGAATGGTAACCAACTGATTCTTAAATTCGAATTTAACACACTGATGTAAAGTTGAGGGAACAACTCGCATCGCGTTGATCCAAGGGCGACCCAAGAGTATATTGTACGATGCAGGGCAATGTACAATAAACACGGTCGTGTCTAAGGTTCTAGGACCAACTTGCAATGGGATAGTAATAACTCCACATGTTTCTTGTGTTTCGTCATTGAAGGCTTTTATGATCATATCAGTTCTTTTCATTTCGTCACTTCTAAACCCAAATATTTGGTAGAAGTCAAAAGTGCAAATGTTTAAAGATGAACCATTATCAATCAAGACTCGTTTAATCGCTACATCTCCAATTAGGGCAGTAATATATAAGGGGTTATCCTTATGTAAACTATGTTGTGGTATATCTCTATCCCGAAAGTCAATACAATCGACTTCTCGAGTTATGATAGTATTGGACATGGCTTCAGGTTGAATATTTTGTGGTACCATCATTTGGCTTAATGTGAGCATTAATTCATCCCTATGTGTAGGAGAAGATCTTAAAAGGTCCAAAAGGGAAATTCTAGCTGTAGTATTTGATAATTGTTCATTAATATTATAAGGAGGTTTAGGTTGAACATTAGGCGCATGATTCCCTTTATTAGGAATTTTCAAAACAAATGGAGCTGATCCATCGTTCTGAGTTTGATCTTGTTGAGAATTTTGAGCCTGTTGTCGAGTAACAACTCCGATGGTACCTACAATATTATTTTGTGGATGATGAATGGGTCTTGGTCTAGCATTTATGGCTTGTTCATTAGAAAGTAATTGGTGAGAAGATGGTCTAGTAGTGACTCTTCTTGGAAATGGTTCTTCCGGAACCATAGAATTTGTGATAGGTTGAATAGGATCTGATTCATCTTCAGAACTATTCGATTGATTTGAGGTGATTTCCATGTCACTTTCAGTCTCGTATTCTGTATCACTAAGATCAGGTGTCCGAATATTATATAGAGGTCTGGTCGTAACCATGGATAAAGTTGTGTCAAATATTTGCGGATCATGAGCAGGTAAATGTCCACTAATAGTCCCTACATATCGGGTAGGAGGGGGAACATTATGATGCTCAATTTGATTAGCCACCTCTTTACCATGCTTTGGTAAAGGATGTTGAAATATGTCCAATGATTGATTGGCATTCTGATTCTGATTTTGGGGGATGTTCTTTTGAGCATTATTAGGAGGATTTTGTTTAGGTTGAAAGGCTTGCACCTCCATCTCATTGTTATCAATTAAATCTTGTATTTTATGTTTTAATATTTTACAAGAGTTGGTAGCGTGTCCAGGTCCTCTATGGAAATCACAGTGTAAATCAGCTCTGTATCCGGGTATAGTTGGATCAGGTTCCTGGATATTTGGTAATTGGATCAAACCTCGTTCTAATAATTGTGGGAGAATGGTTGATAAAGGTTGATTTAACCTAGTAAATTCTCGAGGTGGTTTATCAGGAGGTTTCAGTATAAATTTCTCTGTTGTTTTCGTAGCATTAACAGTAGCGATATTTCTACTATCAGTGACTCCATCACCCACAACTTGTTTATTTTTATATTGATTTCTGGATGTTTTCTCATCATCTTTCTTTTTAAGTTGACCTCTCCTAATGAGAGCATCTTCCACTCTTCGAGCTAAATCTATAGCTTGATCGAAGGTGGTCAAGGTAGCAGTTGATAACTCATAGGATAGTTGTTCTTGTAAATTATTGATAAAGATATCCAAGCATTTCTCGATAAGGTAACACAAAGTGCAATTTTCCTATCAACTGTCTCCATCGAGCTAGGAAATCAGCAAAACATTCATCTTTGTCTTGTTTTAGGTTGTACAAATCTTTAATGGTTACATGCCTTTCAATGTAGGCACTAAATTGATGCACAAAAGACTCGGTTGTCTCTTCGAAATTCCTCAAAGAATGAGTGGGTAATTGATAATACCACTCTAATGCCATTCCTCCTAAACTTTTTGGGAACATTTTTAGTAATAACAAATCATCATGTGATATATCATGACATGCTATCCTAAACATACGAAGATGCTCTATGGGATCTTCGGTTCCTTTGTATATAGGTAGGACAGGCATAGGAAAGTGTTTAGGATATGGTTGTGCTACAACTATAGGATCTAGAGGCTGACTACACATCTCTCGATAATTGTACGAGGGATGGTAGGGATCTATCTGGTCCATGCGGGAGACTAACTGTTTCACCATGGCTTCCAGATTACCTGTTTGTCCACCATATTGGTTCGGTGGTATTTGAGCGTATGATGGCGTGACGTAAGGATTAGATGCTATATTGCTATTATGCAAATGGTTGGTAGGAAGAGTATTATGAAGAAGATTTGTTGTAGCATTATGTTGTATCCCGATTGTTGGAAATTGGTGTTTGGTTTTGTTTTAGGCTTTTGTTGATTTGAGGTATGTTGATCAATAACTTGGCAAAATAGAGCAGTGAATGAAGGTTTCTTTTGTGTGGGAATAACCCTAGGCTTGGTAACAGGCACTCTAGGTGGTTGGGTAACCTGTTGTTGTTGCATGTTCTGGATTATAGCGGCCATATCCAAATTGGATGGTCCAGCTTGATCACTTTCTTGATCAACGAAGGACAAGGGATTAGTGCGTGTGTGATATATGTCTTCTAGGGTTGCTTGAGTGTCACTAATTTGATCCTTGTCCATATGGACTGCTCTATTAAGGGCGCCAATATTAGTATTGAGGAACTTCCAGAAATGTTCCATGTTCTCAAAAGTAACACTCCTTCCGGAGACATTTTAGGGGATGAGGATCCTTCCTCTCTAACAGTTTCTCTTTGTTCATTTCCTTCAACAAATTCTTCTTCTTGTTGGTCTAGGGTTCCTTCTTCCTGAATTGGGTCTTCAGGAAGGACATCTGGTTTATTTATTGGTTTTCCTAACCAATCTTCTTCTACTTCAGTCTGTTTTCCATTCCTAAGTCTAGTCATTATGCTTAAATTTAGATTTTAGCAAATATATATATAATATTATATATATTTGCAACAAATTTGGGAGGTATATATTTTAATTATATACCTACTATAATACTTAAAAGAAAATGTTTTGATTTTTGTTATATTTTGTTTTGTTTTTGTTTTTATGATAATATTATAAAGAGAACAAACAACATACTAAATGCAAGAAATAATAATAATAAAAGAATGGCTTAGTTTTCTATAAATAGTTTATAGATGTCATTGATGGGATCAAGTTCATCAGGAGTCATGAAATGCTCCTCTTCAAATTGGAAATGGTTTTTCAAGAATTTGACAAAGTGTGCTATGGTGATGTTATCTACTTCTGACTCTGACTTGTAAAAATAGAGCTCATGGCAATACTCTCGATATAACACAGCTCTAGGAACTCTATTCCATCTCTTTCTATCCGTAAGAATGACCTCTTGATCCTCTATACGAGATAGAAATTTATGTACTACAACTGCATTGTCGAGGTATTCCTCAAAGGTGTACAACTCGGAAGACACAAGGGCTCTTTTATCTGCTAACCACCTATGGCAAGCTCTCTGAAGCTCATGATATAAGGTCACTTGATCAGGATCCAGGATTCTATCTAGGACAAACCTCTTGATTTGCCTAAGTTCGGTTGATCTAGATGAAATAAGATTCAATCTCCTATTAAGTTCATCCCATAAAGGTTGGACTCTATATGTTTGAGATACTCTAAGCAAAGAAGTAATCTCTATAGCTGCTAATTGATTCTCAACATTAATGGTGACAACTCATCTTTTATTATAATCTACCATCTAAATATGATATGCAATCTTACTTGTTTGTCTGATGATTCTAAATGCATTTATGTTTTGTTTTTTTTTTGGATTGTTTTCAAAAGGTTTTTAGTTTTCACGTCGGGTTCACCAAAATGTATCGCTCCAAATTTTTTGCATCCTTACCTTCAGGCTATAGGATCCATGCCCGAAAGGGGGATGCGAGAAGGATGGGACAATACCTCGGACTGAGAGGCCCTTTGAAGGTCCCGCCTCTCGGGGAGGGGTATAAGGGTGAATTTTTGATGGATGGTGGGTTCACCAGGAAACTTTTGAGTGGTAGTTTCCACACCTAGGTTGAGAGTAGGTTTGATGTGTTCATTTTGTACTTTAATCATTCAATTCCTAGGTTTGGCCAAGATGAATCTAAGCTATTCTATATGCCAATGCTGATTTATATGAATATAGAAAACATGAATAAATGCTAAACATAGAGAGTATGCTAAATAGGATAGAATATACCTGATTTCGGATGTCTGATGAAGATTCTGAGGTTTGTAGAAGTCCAAATCATCTCAAATCGTACGTAATCATCTGGAATTGCATAGAATCATCTCAGATCTCAGTCGGTCATCTGAGATCAGACGAGATCATCGTCGATCTGACGAATTCGTTAGAAACTTGCAATCACAAAAACAGATACCAAAAACCAAAAATGCAACTGCAAAAGCAAAGGGAAATGATAGAAATGACAATAAATTTGCCTAAATGATAGATCCAGATAGCAATTAAAAGAAATGCATTAATTTAATAATTTATTTTAACTTTATCATGCATCTATGCTAAATGAGGTGAACTCCAGGATGCAAAAATAGAATAAACCAAGTTAATGCATAAAGAAATGAAGAGAGAAGATAAAGAAATGCAAACTCCAGGCTCTGATTGCCCCCAATCTGGACTACAATCGAGATCACCTCCAATCGTACGAGATCATCGTCGATCTACGACAGGATCGTCCGAAATCGTCTGGAATCGCCTGCGACGATCCGAGCTTGCTCCGACTGAAAAACAGTAAAATCCCTGCAAGAAAACTTGAAATACGCAATGCAAACGAAGGTGCGAAGGTGTTCTAATGCACAAGGAACTAAATTTGCAGGGAAATCAGTCAGCTAGGGGGTTCAGGGGGATAAACTAAGAAAATCCCAGTTTATATAGGATTAGGGAGAGGTTAGGAGGTTGGAGATCATCCCAATTTGGGAGATCTCCAACGGGGGAGACTCTAACTGCGTAGACACGCTTTCTGCCCAAGTTAGAGAAGTTGTTGAAATAGAAGCTAATTATGAAAATTTGGTTTTGGGACGAAATCGTCTGGACGTTCTGTTCCAGACGAATTCGTCAGATCTGGGACGATTTCGTCTGATCGTCGATGATATCGTCCAACGGTCAAAACAAATCCTAAAAATGGCACGAAAAACAAGGAAAGCGGGTAACGGGCGGTTTGGGGTTAAAATTCAAATTTTTATCTTTTTACTAAGGTTTAACTGTGCCAATTTTAGGGTGCTACATTGCCTTTTCAAAAGAAAACTAACCCTAATGCCTTTTCGAAAGCAAATGATTAGATAATGTATTCTTTTCAAAGAAATATTATAACCCTAAATACCTTTTTGAAGCAAATTAATCTACTTTTCAAAGCGTAGAAACATGCAATCCAAGTGTGTGGAGTAAAGGGGATTAGGAAACCCTAATTTAAACTTTTAGAATGCAAATTTATTCACAAATTAAATTACATGGGAAAGGGATTAAGAAACCCTAATTTAACTTTAGAATGCAAAATTCTTTCAAAAATGGAAGAGGGGATTAGGAAACCCTAATTTAACTTTAGAATGCAAATTTTTTCTCAAATTTAAATAACATGAAAAAGGGGATTAGAAACCCTGATTTAAACTTTAGAATACAAAATTTATTTTAGCAATAGATGCTATCAACGAAGGGGGAAACAATGTAGGATTATAATACATGCAAAATAAAAATGAAAATGTAAATATATTTGGAAAATAAATTTGAGCAAGTTGCTAGAAAGTTGCAGGTCTTGAAACTTCAGAAAACCAAATGATCTTACAAGCTTGAAATGAAAACAAAACTACACCTAAAAATCATTATTCGACTAGTTAATGCTTTTTTGCTTCCAAAACTTGCAAAAAGAGGTGAAAAAAGTGGAAATACCTGCATTCTAATGCTGTGGGGGGTTTTCTTGGCCCCTGAAGAGATCACCCCAGTTGATTTGGGGGTTTTTGAAGGTTATATGCTTAATTCGCCACTCGGGGGGCAAATTTAGTTTGGAAGGTGCAAAAATAAAACTTGAAGGTTCAGGAGGCCTCTAGAGGTTGCAGGGAGTTTTGGAAAACCCAAATTTGTAGGTTTTGGGGATTTGGAATGCAATTCGCTACTCGGGAGCAAATTAGTAGCAGGTTTGCAGGGTGGGGGGTGAATCAAGTTCAAAGGCTTCAAATCAGGGATATGATGGCCTAGGGTGGTTCCTAGAGTTTTGGAGGTCTCTGTGGTAAACAAATTAGATACCTGCAAGCACAAAAAATAGAGAACAAAGTTAGATTCACAATAAAATGGTTAACCTAGCATTGTCCATTGTGGGGGTCCCACTGGGCGTGCTAGAATGAAATGGGTAGAAATCAACATTTGATACATTAACACAAAACATAGATGCATTAAACGAAAAATATGTATTCCATTAATATTGAAAGATATATGTTACAAGAGGGACATGATGCCCTTTATCCATTTCTTCTCCTAATAATGCTACAACAAGTTCGATGCCATATTCAATCATCCCTCAGTGTAGGTGGGTTTGTGATCCACTGCTGGGTCATTTGTTAGTGATGTTCTTCCTCTTTAGATCTACTAAATAACCTACAAAAGGGTGTTAGTTCATAGAGGGGCTTGCCTTAGTCAAGCCCCATATTTATGAAGACAAAATGACCAATATAATGCATAAAAAATTGAAATAAATTGGAGGAATGAATAGAAAACATGAAAATGAACCTTACCTACCATATTTGGGCTAATATGGACCCTATAGACCCAATTTGCCACCCAAATTAGCACCAGATTCATGAGGTGGGGGACGAATTTAGCTGTGAGGTCCTTTTTATGGAATTCCTTCGGTGGGTCAACTCCTAGGCAGCTGGGGTGCCTCTATGTACTATTGAAATCTGACTGTCTACTTTGATATTTGATTGTTGCATCTTTGCTATCAATTTCTATAGAGTTTCTGTGCTTTTTTGAAATAGGAGAGAGTGGTAATTAGGGGTTTAGGACCCACTATTTATAGGCAATGACAAGGTGCAGGGGGGAGTTAGACAGACTAAACCTAGGTTGAATTATGACTAGGGTTAGGTTAGGAAATGCAATGTGGCAACATCACATTCCTTATGAGAAATATCCCATCCTCACACATGTGTGAGGATGGATTAGAGTTAATATTGATTAAGAGACCTTAAGTCAGTTTAGAATATGATTAAAGAAATATCCTTACAAACCCTAATTTTACACATGTGGGAGGGTGCAATTAGCATTAATTAGGGATTAAAGGTTAATTAATCAAATTTGCCCTAAAATGGGGACTTAAGTGAAGTCAACATTTTATTATATTTTTGGAATTGACTTGTTAATTTTTTTTGTCAATTAATACTCCGTGGGGGCCTTAATCAAGTGTAAATAGGCTTTTGAAGGGTATTGCAATGCACGAGATGTGATTTTAAGGCTTACTAGGGTTTTGGACCTGAAAGCTGATGAAGGGATATATATGGAAGTCTACACATTGCTATGGTGAACTATGGCAATCTACACATGACTACGCATGACTACGCATGACTACACATGACTACAATAACCTAAAATAGCCTAAAGATGTTTGGAATCGCCTATGGATACGTAGAAATAACAATGTGTGACTTTTGGGTGTCTACATGTATCAATATTATTATGGATTTATATGGAATCAAAAAGGCATCAAGTATGGTAGCATTTGGTAGAAAAAACATAGTGATTGTTGATTTTAGAATGGTGTAATAGCATCAAGGAACAATCAAACCAATAATCCAAAATACCAGAGTAGAGCAACAAAAGCATGAAGACAACAAAGTAGTTATGAGTGTTCAGATGGCAAAAGGGTAGCTTGGCATCATCGCAAACCACCACCAATCAAGATTTCACTTAGATGGAAAAATGATCAAGATAGTTATCAATTGCTAACATTGCTTAGAAAATCATATTATTTAATCTCTTCTCATGTTTGAGGATCAAACATTTGTAAGGGGAATGGAATGTTAGGTACCTAGGGATATGAATATAGAGATAATATTATATTGTGTATGAGTATTACGGATAGTTGGCATGGGCCACACATAACCCAAGGTTGATTAAATTATAATATTATTTTATAATAATGAGTGGAATGAGAGTTTAGGAATATGCATATATAAAGAAGGGATGTTGTCATTTAATCAAACATTCATATCAATTATTTTCTTGTAACAGTCTTGACTCATGGAGATAATTTGGAGCAATTACTTTCTTAAGGAGTATTATTGATGGTGTCATACCTTAAAGGTATTATCTATCTATTGGACTTTACTACATTATTTTGGCACCTTGTAAATATTTTTGTATATACTTTATAAATGTGTGGTGTGAAGGATTCTTGTAAATGTTTATAATTTAGTGTTTGTCATCATTAAGAGGTTTGTCATTATTAGAGTCAATAAAATATATTTCTCTTATGATAAATATGAAGAGTCATATCTCTTGGATGTTTGAGGAGATGAATATTTTGTTGAAGTTGAAATGTCAAGAGTCTTTGTAAAGGCTATATGTAGAGCATGTTAGAAAATGATCCCAAATATCGTAAATCTATATTTCCCAAGATTGTATAATATCACATATATAATCTCATTCAATAATAATAACACCAATATTGCACAAAATAAAATATTTATTGATAATTATTGATTCTCATTCTTCAATTACATAGCATAGAGCTTTATCTTCACCATATAGCCTTACATGAGACTCTTTAATGTGCCTACCTTTTAGTATCCTCAAACTCACAAGAGATGCAACCTTTCATATGACTTTCTTACATAATGAATCCCCACATATTACATAATGATAAAGTCTCTCATGATTATATTACATTCACTCATAACTCTCACTTACATATAAGGTTCCTCACACAACTCTTTGCTTACACACATGACACCTTTCACTCAAAACTAACACTTACACACATGACACCTTTCACTCATAACTCACACTTGATTACATGAAACATAAATACACTTCACAAATTGATACATACTATTGACATAAATAATAAACACACTCCCTAATATAAATATTTACAATGGTACTCAAGGTACCAAATAATGTAATACCTCCAATAGAGTAAGCATATGAGATACATGTAATTTTATTGAAAATTTCAATACTTATTTAGTACTTGAATACTAAGTGTAATCTATGGGAATATAGTAATCTCATTTATTCTATTTGAATAATTGTGTAAAAACTTTAAGCTTGATATCCTATATGAAAATAGCTTGAATGCTAACAATGGTATCAAAGCCACTTTTGTGAGAGGAACTATGTTAGTCCAAGTTGAGTTGATATTGTGAGAGCTATAAGAGCTATGAGAGTTAAATTTAAAGTCAAGTTTGTGGTGTAATAGCATCCAAGAAATTAGAGAGCTAAAAGTGGAACAATGAAGGAGAGTTGGTATCAAGCATAACGAGTTTGGCTAGAGTGTGGGCAAATACTAGGGAAGTAATAAATTGCAGACAAAGATAAAGGAAACTAAGCATTGGTTAGATGAGTATGAAGAGCAAGGAGTATAGAGGGAAGGTCATTGAAGTTTTTTAAGTGATGAATTGATAATTTTTGAAGGAGACAACTAGATAAAGGAAATAAAGTGTGAAGATTTTAAAGACTACAAGATTGGAGACAAAAGAAAGCAAGCATTTTTTTTTTTAAGAAGAGTTGAAGGCATGTAAGCCAAAGAGGAAAGCTTAGGCGAGTAGTAAATAAGGTGTTAACAACAAAGAAGAGTTGAAGGTGTGCAATCTAGAGACGAAAATATGTAACTCTATATGCAAATAAGTTTGAGGAAAGGTGCAAAAGGAACCAATCAAAATAATGCCAATGTGAAAGGTGTAACACATAGGAGGAGTCAGATTGTAGGTAAGCATAATGATAGAGTTTTAAATTTATTTGGGAATAATTAAACCCAATACGAGCAAAGCAAAGTGGTGTCATAGTCTAGAAAATAGGAGGGAAAGTGCTACCTAAGGTATAAATTTTTAATACGCCCCATATTTTTCAAACTAAAGTGAATGGTTAAGTAAAATGAGCACAATTTTTTTAATTTATTAAAGAGGCATATTTGTAAGGTGAAGGAAGGAAATTAAAATTAGAATAATTAAAGTGATAGTAAATTTATTAAGAAAGAAGAAGTTGAAAGTGAGATATTTTTGAAAGGAAAGAATTGAGAGGGAAATAAATTAAAAAAAGAGAGAAAGAATACATTAAAAGAAATTTGTCCAAAGAGAATGGAAAATCTGAACTAAAGAAGAATATATATTTTTTATTTGTGGAAAACATCCCAAAAGGGATGCCACTTTCGGGTAAGACCCAAGGAGGCAGGGGTATCCAATCCACCAAAATCGCCCAGGGTACGATCCTGGCCTACCACCTTTGACATACTCAAGGAGCAAACAAACACACAATAAGATTTAAAAAAATAATAAATAAATAAAAATAAAAATAATAAAATAAAATAAAAAACATGCTCCTTGAGTGTGTCAAAAAGAAAAAGCACAACCAAGCACACACACAATAAGATAAAAAACCACAACACGAACCACATAGAAAAACACAAGAACAACATAACAAAACACAAACATGACAAAAACAACAGAACACTACAAAGACATAACCAACAAAAACATGAAAAACACAAACAACCAAAACCTAAAAATTAACAAATAAAAATAAAAAAACAACCAACAATAGACAGTAAAAAAAAAAACATAGAAAACACTCACACACAAAAACACGAATTAACACAAACATACATAAACACAAGAACAAGAACAACAAAAACACAAGAACAATAACAAAAAACACAAAACAACAAAAACATAAGAACAACAAAAAACAACACAAAGAACACAAAAACAAAACAAAACAAAAAACATACACACCACAAAAAATTAAACAAAAAAAAAAAAAAATTGAACATAACAATGACCTTTCTAGACCAAAAGACTTTTAAGGCAAGAATCAACAGAGGAAACAAAAGAAAGAATAGTTTGAGCTAGGGAACTAAAATACCTTGACCAAACCAAAGAGAAGCAAAAATAAAGCAAGAAGAAACTAGGAACCTTCAGAACTGGAGCCATCCAAAGAAATGATAGAAAGAAGAGCTTCCCTTATTTGTGAAGCCCACCATCTAGGAGGATGGCCATAACAAGTAAGATCACCTTTGTCCAAAGCCCAATTAGCTAAAGCATCAACACTCTTGTTTTGATTTCTGACCACATGATTGTAATCAACTTTCAAAAATCCCATCTGGATTAATTGAATCTTCTCAATAATTATTTTTATTCTCCAATCAACCTTATGATTCTTAGAAGGATTCTTCAAAATATTAATCATGAGTTGAGAGTCAGACTCAACTAACACCTTTTCCCATCCAACCTTAGTAGCCTCTTGAAGGCCTCTGAGGATACCATACCCCTCAACAAGGTTATTGGAAAGAATACCCAAATTCTCAGCAAAAGTAAAAACCAGGGAGCCATCTGAAAGTCTACCAATTCCTCCCGCACTAGCTTTTCCAGGGTTCCCTCTAGAGGCTCCATCAGTATTGACTTTACCAAAATCCTTAGGAGGAGGTTGCCAATTTCTAGTCCTATCCATCTTACAAATACTTACATTCCCTTTAAGTTGGTTGCCCTTAGAAGATTTAATCTTCAATATTTGCATCACTTGATCCCATCTTTGGTGGAAGTTTTGGGGGTGATTAAGGAGATGATGGACTGATTCAACTAAGTTGGCTATGGTCTTTTGCCAAATATAGTGAATATCCTTCCTATCTTGATTAAAAATTTGATTGTTCCTTTCATTCCAGATATTCCAAAGAAGAATGGTAGAACCCATCCAAACTAACTGCCTAATAAAATGATCAACACCCTCTTGTTTAGGCCAATCCCTCCAAAGTTGTTCAAACGTTAAAAAATTGGACCACTGTAAGCCAAGTAAAGTGGCCATTCTCCTCCATAGCTCAGAGGCTAAAGTACACTCAATAAAAATATGGCTGAGAGTTTCTACATTCTCTCCACACATTTCACATCTAAAAGGGCCATGAAAACCATGCTTCATAAGTTGCTCACCAGTAAGCACCCTACGATGCAATAAAAGCCAAATAAAGAACCTCACCTTAGGCTAGAGCTTTTGAGCCCACAACTGAGAAAATATGTCAGAATATTGGTTGGGATTATTATGGCATAAGGTCAAATAACCTTGAGCAACTGAATACTCACCCTTAGTAGTGTTGTTCCATCCAAAACAATATTTTTCATGGGACCAAGAGAGAGACCTCATATGAAGGATGCCTTGGATATCTTGTCTTTGCCTTTCTAGGATTTGAATAGGCCAGTCCTCAATAGGGATCCAATATCTACCAACCTTTGAATTACCAGTATGGTACCGATAGTAATTAGCCACCTTTATCCAGTTAGCTCGGTGAAGCTCCTCCATCCAAGGCCTCCAATCGGGAAACTGAGTTATCAAAGGCTTGTGACCATCCCAAGAATCTATCCAAAAATTTGCTTGACCATTATGAATGATCCAAAATAAATTTTTCTTTATCAAATCCTCACCAGTATTAAGAACTGCTAAAATGGAAGAACCTTTGGTAGGAAGATGATAGCGAACAAGGTCTTCAGGACTTTTGTTCTCAGCATATTTAGCACGAAGATTATTGGCCCAAAGAGCATTGGGGTTATGCAACATCCTCCAATATAATTTAGCAGCTAAAGCTTTGTTGTTATTAATAGAAGACCAGAATCCTAACCCCCTTCATTCTTAGGAAGACATAAAGTGTCCCATTTCACCAAGGCCCATTTTCTTTTCTCCTTAGTACCACTCTAGAGGAATCGATGACTGATTTGATCTAGTTCTCGAAGAACAACCTTTGGGATATTCAACATGGAAGAAACATAAATAGGAATAGCTTGAAGGACTGATTTTACCAAGGTGATTCTACCCCTAGAAGAAAGCCACCTGTTGGTCCACTTTCCAATTTTCTTCTTGACTTTGTCCAACAACCAATTCCAATATTTTTTTTGCCTTTGAATATTGATGGGAATACCTAAATAAGTGATCGAAAGGGAGGACTTCTTATATCTTAATTTATCCAAGATCATGGATTCCTATCTGGTAGAGCAGTGAAAGAAAATAACTTTAGATTTGTCTTCATTGATCAACTACCCAGTAGCCTTAGAAAAATAGCTAATGATTTGCTTAATATTAGAAGCTTCCTTAACTGTAGCTTTACCTAAAAGAGTAGAGTCATCAAAAAATTGAATATGAGAGATAGGTCTAGCTCCATGAGCAATGGTAACTCCCTCAAGGGTTTTGTTTTCCCTCTTTTTGGTTATAGTCCTACCCAAGCATTCAACAAGAATGATGAATAAATAAGGGGAAAGCGGGTCACCTTGCCTAATACCTCTGGAAGCTGGGAATGATTGAGAAGGTCTGCCATTGATAAGAACTAAGTAGGAAACTGAAGAGATACATCCCATAATCCAATCCATCCAATCCTTAGAGAAACCAAATTGCCTCAAAACTTTGATAAGGAAGTGCCAATCCACTCTGTCATAAGCTTTGGATAAGTCTAACCGAATGAACATGGAAGGAGATTTTTGCATATCCATGGAATGGATGGCTTCCTGAGCAAGAACTATCTCATCTACTATTTGATGCCCTTCCACATAACCCCCTTGCTCAGGGGAAATAATCTTATGCAAAAGAGGCTTCAACCTTTCTGCCATGATCTTAGTAATGATTTTGAGGAGAACATTACATAAAGCAATAGGTCTAAAAGTTGAGATGTGATCAACCTCTTGAGCTTTTGGAACAAGAGTAATATAAGTTTTATTGATAACCTTCAAAATTTCTTTGGCTTTCCTGGCTTCTTCCACCACCTCTAATAAATCAGCATGAAGGATATCCTAGAACTCTTGGTAGAACTCAATGGGAAAACCATCAGGACCTGGGGTTTTCCCTTTTGCATTTTAAAAACTACATGTTGAAGCTCATTGATAGTAATAGGAGCAGTCAAAATAGAGTTCTCCTCATAAGTGATAAGAGAAGGGATTGCTTGAAGAACATTTTGTTGAGAAGCTGAGTCAAGAGGAGTAGCAACAAAAATATTGGAAAAGTAATCGACAACAATAGAGCTCATGCCATCCCAAGTATAGACAACATCTCCAGAATCTGATTTCAGGGAAGAAATAAAGTTGTGAGATCTACGAGCAAGAAGAGATTTGTGGAAGAAATTTGTGTTTCGATCTCCTTCTTTGAGCCATTGAATTCTAGATTTTTGCTTCCATAAGAGTTCTCTTTTTTCCCATTCCTCTAATTGAGTTGTGAGTTTAATTTCATCTGCACTTCTATTCTCTGTGAGGCCATCTAAACGGATTTTATTATTCAAATTTTCAAGTTGAGCAATAACTTCATGTTTTTTTATGAACATCCCCAAACTCCTTCTAGTTCCAAGTCTTGATTTTGGATTTAATGTATTGCAGTATTTTGGCAAAAATGAACATCTTAGTCCCATACCTAGGCTTACCTTCCTTCCACCATTGTTGCACATGAGGTCTAAAGGAACTATCTCTAAGCCACATTAATTGAAAATGAAAAGGAGAGAAACTCACATTAGTTTTCCACATTTCCACCATGACTGGCCAATGATCCGAACCAACATTGTTAAGAGTCTTCACTTTAGGAATGTGACCATGGATTAAGAAATTTTTAGAGAGCAAAAACCTATCCAATCTCTCCATTATACACGCTAAGCCTTACCTTCTGTTAGACCAAGTCATAAGGCCATTATCTAGTTGGATGTCCACAAGATGGAGGTTTGAAATATATTCACTCATGAGGTCAGTGCTTTTGTCCAAATTTCTATTTCCTCCCATTTTCTCATCTAGAGAGAGGATGGTATTGAAATCTCCTCCAATCAAGATCCAAGCTTCAGGAAAATGAGAGATAATATGAGTTATATTCTTCCACTGTCTTCTTTTTTCCTCCAAAGCAGTTGGAGCATAAATAGTAATGTAGAGCATAATTTGGTTGGAATGTCTACTTTGAATAGCTATAGCCAAAATACCCCAACTACCAATCATATGGTGAATAACTACCTCTTTTGGGTCCCAAAGACAAGCAATGCCACCAGAAGTCCCCTGGGAACTGAGGGAAACCACTTTTCCAGCTGGCCAAATTTTACTAGCAATTGAGTCCATATCCTCCATTGACATCTTCGTTTCTTGAAGGAAAACAAGATGTGGATGATTTATCTGAATCATTCTTCTAATTTCATTTTGTTTTGAAAGACTCCCTTTGAGTCCTCTAATATTCCAAGTGATGATCTTCATTAATACCAGTGCTAAAAAATTTGGGAAGGGCATTAATCTTACCTTCCTCTACAAGCTTTTCACCTTCTTTTACCATATGATATTGATTGGTCTTGCGACCTGCCTTTTGATTAGAATCCATCTTCAGTTTTTTTCCCTATTTCTTGACTTACTCCAATTGAATCTGAGATGGCTTCTAACCTTGAAGAATGCTCGTACACAACCAAAATTTTACTAGAGGGTTCAACAGTGTCTATATTGGGACCTGTATTATTTGAAGTTTTGACATTTAAAATATTGTTTTTCTTGTGTAAATTTTCTCCTTTTTTTCTGTTGAAAACCTTTGATTTGTTGGTTTATCTCTGAGTTCTTCCCTTCATATTTATATTGTGTTTCTAAGATTTTTGTTTCCACTATTTCCCCTTCCTCACTTGGGACATCATTTGTGGAAAGGATTTCAAACATATTAGCACATGACTTTGATTGATCCTTCATAACTAGTTTTTTCTGAGTGTTCTTCTTCTTAGGCAGTTGGAAACCTGTTGAGTTTATATCTTCTTTCTTTTGATCAAGAATTTTATTTGGGCAAGCACTAGCCAAATGACCATATTCATGGCAAATTCTACAATGAAAAGGAATGTTCTCATAGTCCACTACTTGCTCCCAAGTGTCTTCCCCAAATTGTAATGTGATATTTTTAGGTAGGGGTTTGTCAAAATCCATTAAAACACAAATCCGAGCATAAATAATATGTTCAAAATTTTGAGTACAATCAATAGTCATCATAAAAGTTCCTAAAGAGTTTCCAATTGAAGAAAAAATAGTAGGATTCCAAAATTCAATAGGGAGGCCAAAGAGTCTAACCCACACGGGAGCTATAGAAGGCATCTCTTCTTCGGCTTTAAATTTAGTATGCCAGGGCTTCATGAAAAGCCCTGCCCTTCCAAAAAACCAGGGACCCCCTTGAAAAGTTTTCTCTCTATCTTCATTATTTGCAAATAAAACAAGAAAATAACCATTTGGATAAATAGAGATTTGTAACTCACCTTTAGTTTTCCAGCTTTTTGCAGCCCAGACTTTGAAAGCAGGTAGGCTCGGACGAAAACCCACGAACCGACAAATTAGTCCTCTTTTTTCCAGATCTTCAATGCCAGTCTGAATGTTACCCATATCAAGCTTAACAATAGGAGTTCCATCAACTGCTTTAAGACATCCTGACTCCATTTTCCTGGGATCAATCTTGGGCATTCTTAGAGGTTTATGGGAAGCCCTAAGATTAATATTAGCATTGGGCTGAGGTTGTCCACCATGGAGGGCATCCCTAAAATTCATTTTTGGGGCTGAGTCTTCAAAATTCTTACCCTTGACAGGGGTTTGCACAGTAGATTTATTTTGTGGGTGCACCTTAGCACCAGATTCACTTGAGATCTGAGCCATTTTTTGATCAGCTGCTTGAAACTTGTTTCGTGATCTCTTTAATCCTTGCCCTAGACGTCGTGGAAAGGTATGGTTTTCACTTTTATTTTGTGCAGCAAATTGGAAGTCGTTGTCACTCAAGTTCACAACATGATCTATTGAAAGACAGATTTCTAACCCATCTTGGATCCCTTGCAACATATCCTGCTAAAATATTGAGTATAAACCACAAAAATATTGGCCGCTAGGGCCCGAAGGCCCTAAAAACCAACCTCTGGATCTGCTTGCACTCAACCCAGATGAAACCCTCGCACAACCGCTTGCCAAAAATATGTTGGCAATTTTGGGTACCTTGGGTACATTGCCTTTGCTCAAGTGTAGGTGTTGTCATTGATGTCAAGAAGTTCTTGAAGCAATTTGTTTTGATGTCAAGGAATTTTTTTTGTTGAAGGATATTCAGAGCTTGATCAGTGAGTTTCCAAGAAGTTCTTAGTAGCCCATTTGCAAAAGATCAAGAAAAAGACAAGTAAGAAAAAGTATGCAACCGGGTGGAAAAACTGTCGCGATTTCACGACATGTTTGAGGAGAGAGAAAGTGCTGGAAAAACTATCGCGATTTCGCGACATGTTTGAGGAGAGAGAAAGTGTTGGAAAAACTATCACGATTTCGTGACATGTTTGAGGAGAGAGAAAGTTCTGGCAAAACTGTTGCAATTTCACGACATGTTGGCAAAGAAGGAGAGCAATATGGAAAGTGTCACGATTTTGCGACATGTCGCATTTTTGCGACTCGAAAAGTGTAGGAAGGAAGAAAAGGAAAAGTGTCGTGATTTTGTGACACATTTCCAGGAAGGTTGTATGGACGAGAAAGTGTCACGATTTCGTGACATAATGCAAAAGAGAGAGTCCGTAGTGTGAGTTGTCCCGATTTCGCGACTAGATCGAAGAGAGAGAAAGTTATTCAGAAACTGTCATGATTTCATGACATGATGCAAAGTTCCAAGTGAGAACTATCGCATTTTTGTGACATGCTGCAGAGGTCGAGGTGAGGACTGTCACAATTTTGCGACATGCTAAAAAGCTCAAAGAGAGAACTGTTGCGATTTCACGACATGCAGCAAAGGGAAGAGTTTGAAATGTGAAGCATCATGATTTTGTGATAGGCTACAAAGATAGCGTACGGATGCAGAAAGTGTCACGATTTTGTGATAGGCAAAAGTGAAGAAGCCAGCAGATGAAGATGTAGCGATTTCATAACAAGCAGTAGAGAAAGTGTACGAAAGCTGAAAGTGTCGCAATTTCGTGATAGAAACAGTTAGCAAGTCTTCAACAGAAGAAGCGTCACGATTTCACGATGAATTCAAGAAGGAAGAACTCAAGGCAGCGAAAGTGTCACGATTTCACGACATGTTCTATTTTTGCTAGTGCAAGCAGAGAAGAAGGCCATGAAGCCAAAAGGGTCACGATTTCACGACAGAGTTGGAGATGACGTCAGCAGAAGCATATGTGTCATGATTTTGCGACAAAAGCAGAGAAGAAGGAAATGAAGACTAAAGTGTCAAAATTTTGTGATAGGAGTGAAGATGAAGTCAGCAAAAGATAGAAGTGTCACAATGTCGCGACAAGGACGTAGTCAAGGTAGACAAAGGCAAAAAGTGTCACGATTTTGCGACAGTAGGCAAAAGAATGTGTACAGCAGGCAAAGGTGTCGTGATATCATGACATATTGTAGTTTCGCAAGAAAAGCTACAAAACCAGAGGTGGTTGAAGGATAGAGTTAACCTTGAGCCAACAAAGTTAAATCTGGGCCGACGCAACGTAGGGTTTTGCAGCTGACGTAGTTTGAGGGTTACAGTCGGCTAAGTTTGAGAGTTTTGATCGTGAAGTTTTTTCTATAAAAGGAGGGCTGTTTCGAGATTGAAGGGATCATAGGAATGTATCAAAATTGTGCAAGTGAAGTTTGCGGTGTGAAAAGAGCAGTCGTATCGAATCGATTGAAGTGTGCGTTCAAAGTGCGATATTCATAGTTAGAGTGCGAGGTTGATGTTCGATCGAGTGCTGCTGTGTTTACGCGATTAGTGCAAAAGTTGGTTTCGACCAAGTGCGACTGTAATAGAACAAAAATAGGAAGAGGATAGACTAGTACCAGACCGAAATACTATGTTTGGTGTAGACCAAAGAAAGAGGAAGAGGACAGACTTGTGCCAGATCGAAGGACTATGTTTGGTGCAGTTTCGAGGACCAGCTTTGTTGTAATAGAGTTGAGAATAGAGATCTCCAACCAGAGTAGGGAAGACAGGTGTCTTCTATGGATAGAGTTCCACTTGCTAAGGGCAGAGGAGGTAGAGGTCTTCTAGAAGATCACTAGACAGAGCAGAGTTAGGGTATTGGTGTCTCCTTTGGGTTGGTACCCATAAACTTTGTAATCGGGAAAGGTTTTCCTAGATTTGGTTGATAAAATTTAGAGAGAGATTTTATCCATGGAGTAGCCCGCTTTGGGTGAACCACGTAAATTGCTGTGTCTCTTTTGTGGATGGTGTTTTGTGCATTGCTTTGATTACTGCTTTTTATATTGCTATCTATACACCGCATAATACTGATTTGAAAGCTGTTTTGAAGCAAAAGTAAAAAGTGGTCTTATACTGTTCACCCCCCTCTCAGTATAAGCTTGTGTTCTTCAATTGGTATCAGAGCGGGTTCCTTTGAAAAGGTTTAACATATTGAAGGAAGAACCGGTTAAGAACACAATGGAGTACTCAAGTGGCAATGCAACACCTATTCTTGATGGATCAGATTTTGGTCTGTGGAGTGCGAGAATGAGAGTTTATCTAATGGCACTTGGTAATGAGGTATGGGAAGTGATTGAATATGAGTACACTATTCCTAAACATGGTACTTATACTAAAGAAGATAGGCTCATGCTTCACAACAATTCAAAAGCCATGAATGCAATCCTGAAAGGCTTACATAAAGCAGATCTCACCAAAGTTATTCACTGCAAGATAGCTAGTGAAATGTGGAAATAGTTGCAGGTGGTTCATACAGGTGATGCAAATGTTCGAAAGGCCAAATTGAGACACTTTAAAGGTATGTTTGAACAACTCAAAATGAATGATGATGAAAAAATTAGTGACTACATGCTTCGTATGGATGAGGTTGTTAACTCCATGAAAGACTTAGGTCTTGAACTTGCTGAAAATGATGTGTGTGATAAGATTTTAAGATCTCTTCCTAATAGATTTAGTGAAAATATTTCTGCCATTTAGGAAGCTAAAGATTTAGATAAACTGAAAAAGGATGAGCTCCATAGTATTCTTGCAGCATTTGAGTTGAGAACTCAAGTGAAAGTCGATGTCAAGAAAGAGGCAGCTTTCAAAGCTACCAAGAAATCCAAAGGTAAACAGATTCAAGAAAGTGATGAGTCTTCTAGTGATGAAGAGGCATATTACAACAAGAAAGGCAAGTTCTCTAGAAAGCACAAAAGCAAGAAAAATATAAGATGTTTCAACTGTGGAAAGTTTGGTCATTATGCTACTGATCGGATCTGTTTCCAAGAATGAAAGTGATGAAGATATACAGGATGTTAAGAGCAAGGATTCTGAAAAGCACAGGTATTACAGAAAGAACAAAGATGAGCACAACAATCAAGGAAAGAGGCATTCTCACAAGCACAAGAAGAGCTTCTACCTAGACAAAACAAGTAAGTGTTCTAGCAGTGATAGTGAAAGTTCTTCTAGTGATGATGAAAATGAGATGCTGTTTATTTCAGAAAAGGAGGAAGAACCGAAACATAAATTCATTATCATGAAATGTTTTAGATGTGGAAATTTTGGGCACCTTGAGGATGATTGCAAAAATAATGAATTGGTTGCTAGTATGTATGAGGATGCTTCAGAAAATGATAAGGAAGATGCATGTATGGTTTTTGAAAAGGGTAGCACCTCTAGTGATAAGAAATCTAAAAAGGCCTTGATGATTCAAAATGCAATCAAATAGAGGATCTTGAAAGTGAACTTACTAATGCTCTTAGTGTTTTGAAAAAGGAAAGAAAGAAGAATGCTAGACTCAAGGATAAGTTAGATGAATGTTGTATGGAAAGAGATGAACTTATAGAAAGTCTTGACGTCTCTATGGCTAAGACACAAGATCTCAAGAATGAGTTAGAATCTAAGATGCTTGAGTATAGTGAATTAGAACAGAAAATGGCTTCTTTGAAAGAGGAAACTAAAGAGTACAAGGATAAGCTGTACAGATTTCAAGAAAGCTCCAAAAAGGTTGAATCACTCATCAAAGGACAAAGAAAGACAACAGATAAAACAGGTCTTGGTTTTGTTAAACCACACAAGGAACAAGTTGGGGAATCCAAGAAGAGATTTCAAAGAGAAGAGAGTTCTGATGAAGAGAGTATCTCAGAGAAAGAGTCCATGAGTGATAAATGCGCAGAAACAGAAAATAGAATTTTGAATGCGAAGAAGAAGTTTTCGGGACCCAAAAGGTCGATTAAAAGAATATTTCATGGCAGATGTTTTGCGTGTCACAGGTTTGGTCACACGGCTGCACATTGCATGTCTCAAATGAAGAAGGTTAACAAAAATTTCAAAAGTGCTAATTTCTTCCAAGGGTATTGCTACTCTTGTAATCAGTTCGGGCATAAGGCAATTTTTTGCATGACTAATTACAGGAACACGGTTAGTCATAACAGGCGGATTCAAAGAACAGGTATGCCAAACAGAAATAATAGTGTTACTTGTTATAAGTGCAACAATGACGGTCACATAGCTAGACAGTGCAGAGTTGATCTTTCAAAGTACAGGAACAGGAATAGGAACAGTAGTATAAATAGGTCCAAGGATTAAGGTGTGGACAAGAACAGGGATGAGAACAAGAATAAGAACAGTGACAAGAACAGAAATATTGACAAAAAATTCAAGAGAAGGCCCGACAAGGAAATTATAGACACTGATGATGATCAGTGCCTAATGGGAGTTGTACTCCCACCCCAAAATTAATCACCTCATTAGGAGGTGGGGGAGGGACTAAGCTAAGAAGCTCATTCTTAGTCCCGAGCCCCAAAGGTGACCCTTTGCCATTGATGACAAAGGGGGAGAGATTTGAGTAAGGGGGAGAGATATGAGTAAGGGGGAGAGCTTCAATGTGAAGAGGAAAGCTTCAAGTCAGGGGGAGAAAAACTTCAAAAGGAGATTCTCAGTTGTTGGCACAGTTGGTTTCAGTTTTGGCTCCTAAGATGTGTTTCAGTAAAGGTTTGCCATCAATGACAAAGGGGGAGATTGTTGGCAATTTTGGGTACTTGTTGACACTTTTTGTCACATTATACAAGGGGTAGAAGAATAGTAGAATTTTTGTGTAATATTTCTTTGTTGAAAGTTTTTCTTTTATTTTAAGTTGTAGCAATTTTGACTCTCCCTATCGCCCCTTTATAAAATGAAGAAGAAAGAGCTTCGCTACCAAATAGGCCAAGGAAAATAGCTTCACCGAAAGAAAGGAGGAGAATGTGAAAATAACTTTGGGCCCGAAGCACTTCAAATCACCACTTCGGGCGAAAAAATTGCGAAGTAATTTTGCCGAGGAAAATACAAGGATAACGCTTCACACCCGAAGCATTTTTAGCAACCGCTTTGGGCAAAATTTTTGCGAAGCGGCATCCAAACGGCTTCGCCAAAGGAGGAGAGCAACATCCAAATCGGCCAAGGCAAGGAAACTACTTCGGCCCTGAAGTATTTTCGACAAATACTTCGGCTAGTTTTCATTCGAAGCAGTGGTGCCCGAAGTAAAATGACAGAAATTCCGCGGGAGGGTTTTCCCCGAATCGTAGTTTTGAGAGAGAATTGGGCCAAAACATTTTCCAGCCGAAGCAGTTTCGCCAGCAAAGGACAAAAGGCCTCACTTCAAAGATGCAACCCGCTTGGTACTCGACATCCTCGAAGTAGTTTCTACAAAGCATTATTGTGCGAAGAACAAATCAAGAAGAATCTACTTCGACCCAAGGCTTTGGCGAGGCGGATATGTAGCGAAGCACTTTTTGGGCCCACATTCCAAGGCGGGCAACTTCCCAAGGTGATCGCAGGCCCCTTATAAGTACCCCCTTTCTTGCCCAATAAGTCCGTTGACCATTCTTGGCAAACAAAAGGGACGTAACAGTCCTCGGAGTAAAACTTGATGGGCACAGCGATCACTCAAGCACAACATCCAGAGGCCAGGGACACTCGGGCGACGCATTAAATGAATATTTCCACGGTTGACCCGGTCACAGTTGCCAGTTTCGGTAACCGATTTGAAAACTCAGTCGCAGCAGCCGTGAGGAACCGATTTCTCAAGGCCCAAGGGCATACTCCGCCATTTTGTAATAATGATTCAGAGGGTCGGGTCCTCTATAAAAACCCAGGCCTTGCAATGTAAAAAGGGGGGGAACTTTCTGCTAGAAAGTTGCTGTAACTTGATGTCTTGCGTCTAATACTAAAGATTTTGGTACTCCATTTCTCTCTTTTATGCTACCTTCTGTGCTTAATTCTTTTGCCTGTCTGCACTCGTATACTAAGACTCTGAATCCTGAATTCGGTGTGCAATTGGGGACTGTACCCTAAAATTTGCCTTGAAGGATAAATAGGAGAGGAAAAACGTCCCTATTGCCTTTTTTTATGCTGCCTGGTGGATCGAGGTTTCTGTTATTCCCTCTTCTTAATCACTGTTACTCTGAACCTTGAATTCCAGTGAGAGAGAGAGGAGAACCCTATGAACCCGTCCAAAGGATACATAGGAAGGTCGGCACTGCGTTTATTTTGCCTATTCTTGGTGTTCTTTGCTGATATTCGAGTTATTAGTGAGTGATCGTGCTTCCTGTTCTTCCCCACATTGAATCATCAATCTCTAACCCTTACCCCTTTTTATTTCTTTCTCTAACCCAAACTCATTTTATCTCTTTCTTGCACTCTTATCTCAAACCCCAAAAGTAGATTAGTATAGGAGCCGGCCTTCTCCGGAGATCGGCACGAGGGGCATCTCTTCCCTTCGGCCTTTCAATGTTGGTCGTAGGTCCAGGGCATGCAAACCCATCGAAAGTCCTTTCCTATGCGGATTTGATGACCAACAATTTTTGGCATGCCCGATGGGACTCGAGGTCCCATATTTGAGAAAATTCCTAGCCCATCTTCACCAGAGCCAGTAGTTCTAACAAAGTTTTTGATGAGATCCAGTCTGTCTCATCTTCTGAGTAGTAGTGAGGATCGATGCTCTCATTACTAAAAGACTCTTAGCATCTGGCGACTCTATTTCACCCGAAGAATCTCTAAAGTCATAAAGACCAATGCCTAAACCTAATTTTCATAACCAGGACTCCCCGTATCTTAAGAAGGTCCGAGTTCGATGAATCTCTGGCCTATCTTTATCCGATAAAATCACCTGGCGACTCAGTTGAGCTAAAGATCCGGATTTCCTGGTCGTAGGTGCCTTTCAAATCTAAAAGAAGATATCCCAAAGGAATCAAGGTTCGATGAGTAGCCTTGACCTCACAAGCAGAGAAAGAATGTTCATCTGGCAACTTCGATTTAGCGACAATAACCGTGATCTCTACAAACCACTACTATAATGGCAGGGATAAGTTTTCCTAGCTAGGATGACCGAGGCCCCTTGAATCTTCAAAGCTACCACAATATCCCCGAGATTGCCTTGAAAGCATTGACAATATATGATGGCACCACAAGGATGGCCCGAGAACACCTTGAAGCTGTTGCTGCTTTAGCGTTCCTCTACAACATAATCCATGAAGATGTCATGGTCCGACTTTTGGCTGCGTCTCTGGAAGGAAAGGCGCTGCGGTGGTATAGACTGCTCGGGTCTAAAAGCATCTGTTCATGGGATGACTTGGCGGGAGCACTATTCGAAACATTTGATGGCTCTTAGGATCCCTTCCAACTTCTGACGTGCTTCTCCACCATCAAGAGAACACCCTTGGAGAGAGTCACGAACTTCAATGTCTGATTCTCCAAAACTTGGAAGAAAGTTCTAGGAGAGATTCAACCAACACCCACCCAAGCTCACATCTACTATGTTCGGGATTTTCACTCGGACATAGGCCTCCTATTGTTGCGATCAGGCGAATAAATATTTCTTCAGATTTTTGAGGAAGAAGTACGAGAGGAGCGATTTTTATCAGGAAAGTGGCAATGGGGAGAAGCCCCATCACTTTCTCTGATAATCGCTTCTCTCGTCTGCCCAACGCAATTTTCTTCACGACAGACTCCTCATACTGAGCAGAAGCCTGAGATGCAGTCATGTCGAGCTTGAGAGGCAGATCCCATCCAAGTCCAACCATGGCAATTTGCGAGCTTTGCCCCAAAGATGAACAATATGGGTGCTTGCGATCTTCGTCAGAGGACAGGCCAAGAAGAGAAACAAGCTCGAATGATAACGCCTAAGAATGAAGAGGGAACGTTTTTGCACCCTTTTTGTATCCCAGAGCATGGCATGCAGGTGTTCAGCCAGAATCCATCAAGCTTACTTCAAGAGGCTGAAGCCGAAGAGATCATAGAAGTTTGCTCTTTGTCGAAAAAGCCGTATTACAACATCAAAGAGGTGAAAGAACCTGTACCTAGCCCATGGTTGCTAGAATCTTCAATATTTTGGTTCCAGCCATTACTACAACCAATACCCCAAGAGGGCCTGCATATGGCAAACTGCTTTGCCACCTCTGGCATCAGCAGCGCGGGTACTAGTAAGAGCAGTGAACTATTGTATTGCTTTCAGTTCACAGCATGGAGAACTTCAGAGAGGAGCCGTTCGGACTTCAAGGATCAACTGAAGTTTAATTTGATCTGGTTCGGGCATTGTAGATTCATCGGATAAACATCCAAAGATGATTTTGTGGTGGCGGCATGCCCATTATGCCGCAAAGCTTGTGTGAATATTGTAAAAAGTTTGGCTATTAAATAAAATGCTGCTCAGAAACTCACGTTGAGTTCATAACACGTGGCCCTGTGTACTACGCCACCGTGGGGCCAATCCGACGAACCGATGATCTCTCAGGTGAAAAGTGTAGGATTAATTATGGCATAGGCCATAAATGTGGGTAGTTGTCTTTGGCGGCTATATAACGTAGACTTCAACCAACCAAGAGGATTACTCATTCAACAACTCATACAAACCCCACTGCCAACCTGCAAATTTTTTCCCACTTCGCACTCGAAAGCTTCGACGCCAATTTTCTCCATACTACAAATTCCGTCGCCCTAAGTAGCAACGATGGAAAGTTCCAAGGAGAAGGGAAAAGGGTTAGAAGTAGTAGCCCCCGAGAAACCAAAGGTAAAAGGCCATGGAAAAAGGCCAAAGCCAAGGCCCGTTGATTCAGGCCTCTGCCCAAATAAGCGTGTCATGGAAGAAAAGGGGGATTCCAAAGATGAGCAACCCCTAGAACCACCAGTCGACAGGTGGGAAATAATTAGGGATACAAAGTTGTCAAAGAGCGTAGCTAAGCTCAGAGCCACCATTGAGCTTATGATAAGCAAGCTTTCGGTGGAAAGTAGAAAAAATGTCGTGTACTACTCCCAGGTATACTGGTATCTGGTGCCCCCCACACACCATTGCCTGAAGCTGGTCAATGCCATTGCACAGAATTACCAGCCCACCACTAGATAGGTGTTGGACGCATTTGGCCAAAAGTTATTCTCAATTTTGAAAGAAGACGTATAGGCAGCTTTTGCGCCACAGCAGGGCCCACCCAAGGGATGTATAGTTCACAACGTTGTTTTGAGGGAACAATCAGATAGGTTCACATCTACTGGCTACATGATCAATTTTTTGTAGTAGAGCCTCAAAAGCAGGCTCCCTTCGGGCATACTGCCCCAAATGCCCCTTCCCTTGGAAGCTTTTAACAATGCTGACCTCATTCCTCTAGCTATCCCAGGATCGGGTGAAAGCCCAAAGAGAAAGGAAACTACTTCAGATCCAAAGAAAGGGAAAAGGGCCAAAGCCACGCCACAGAGACCACCTCCAGTACCTATGGGAGGCCAAGACACGAGCTTTGAAGAGTCAAAACAACCGTTGGTGAGGACAAAGAGAAAGAAGCCAGAATCAATGCAAGCGCTTCAAAGCCATCCAAAGCACCCTCGCACAAGGTTTCAAAGCCCTTCCACTAGGAAACCTACATCGGGGCCATCCAAAGCAATTATTGAGAGTGCCATGCCACGAAGCGCCGCAACCGTCTCGGATATCAATGTCATCAATGTGGAGGAACTCCTCCAATCCGAAGGGGACGTCCAAGCAAAAACCATGGAGGTTGAGGATGTCGAAGCAGAAGAAGAACAAGATGTGACTACACCAGAAACCACCACTGCCTCAATGCCAGGAGGGCACTCAGGTACGCATTCTCCACCCCTTGCTCAAGACTCACCCATGCCCCCTGTGGCCATGGCCAAGAGTTCTCACCAGTCTCCCCTACATAGCCCATCGCCCCATCACATGTCACCCGTGATTAGTCCAAGTCCATCCCATGATCCCGGTCGGGATAAATCCATTGAAGTCACTTCACCCACTCGCGCTGCCACTCCATTGATTTTTAGCAGAAGCAGAGGTATCGCTTCAACACCAAGCCCCACCACCCAATCCCTCATCTTGCATGATGTGGCCGCCATTGTCGAAATGCCTGCTACACCCACTATCGAACCATCTGGTAAAGCATCCCACATCCATTCCCTATATTTGTTCACTCCTTTGGCTGGTGACCTAGCCTTGTTTGAATCAGAGATGTCTTTGATCAAGGAATGCCCCCTTACCGAGAAGCTTCTCCAAGCTCGACAGAATACCGACAAAATCTTGAAGGAGGCGAGAAAGAAAAGAGGGCAAGCGACAGCTCAAGTTGAAAAATGTGTCATGTTTGATTTGAAAGCCAAAAAGATGCACAAAATCAAGAAGGTCCCTAAGGTATAGAAACCCCTAGACGAAATGACTCCAGCGGACTATGATTACCAGGAAACACCTAAGGACCTAGTGCATCTGAATGTAGACAATGAATCGACATCCATGCATGTCCGAATTGAGACCTTTAGGGCTCATGCAATCATCGCAAACCAACGCAGGATCGAGGTCAAGGCCGCCAATGTTAAGCTAGAAGAAGATTTGGTGAGGGTCTGCTCCCAGTTGGCAGAGGTCGAGGAGCAACACAGGGTCATGAAAAAGGAAGCACGTGCCCTGAAGCAGCAGGTTCAACAGCTCCAGTCTACAGCCGAGAGCCAAGCGCAGAAACAGACCGAGAGCGGTCTAAAGGTCAAGGAGCTGGAAGACAAAGTTGCACAAATGCAAGCCCAGCTGCACGAGAAGGAAGACCTGATAGTGTTCGATAGGAGCAGAATCAAGGAGATTCATGCCCACTTGCTCAAGAATTTTAGGTCTCGATGTTCCAGCACCCTCACAATACTAACCTTCATCACCGAAGCCCAGCATGCTATTATTGAAGGAGGGCCAATCATTGATGAAGTCATGCAGAAAGCTAGGCGTCGGCTCAAGTTAGCCTTCGACGTCCAAAATACGAGATATCAAGACTTGTAGGTCACTGCGATGACTCGGACGGCTAGGGATTGGTCCACGACTCAGGCCATGGTTCACACCTTCTTCTCCAAGGTGCGAAAAGATTAGAAGGCAAGAAGCCTCCAGGACATCTTTGACAATGAGCAACGTGCCTCAATGAGCTATTTTCAGGACCTTTCCTCCTTGGGTTTCTCGAGTTTCACAGATGATGACGGGAACCTTCTGACTAAATATGACCTCAAGCCAGTCTGGCTCCAGTTCGAGGGTGATGTCTCAGAGATAGACGGGTGGGCGGAGCCGATCTCAGAAGGGCAGGTGACCGACTTCATCTTGAGATACTGCAAGATGGTCGCATGCCTAAATGATTTATTCATCAAGGCCAAACATGCTAACATCGGGCAAATTGATCGGTTTCACGTTCTGGTTAAGGCATTACAGGATCGAGTCATTCCAAAAGAGTGCCTGGACTCATGTCCGAAGAATGATGAAACGCATCTGTGATCGCCTTGAACCATCGCCCCAGCCAGAAGCCGTGCCAGAGGGGGAAGAGGAAGAAGAAGAAGAAGAAGAAGGAGAAGAACAAGAGGAAGGACAAGCCGTAGAAGCAAGATCTGGGGGAGACCAGTGACTCCATAGCCTAATGGATCCAAACTAAAGGGTTCTTCCATCGAGACGAGCTCGTCACCCCGCGAGCCGCCAAGACTGTTGACACTTTTTGTCACATTATACAAGGGGTAGAAGAATAGTAGAATTTTTGTGTAATATTTCTTTGTTGAAAGTTTTTCTTTTATTTTAAGTTGCAACAATTTTGACTCTCCCTATCGCCCCTTTATAAAATGAAGAAGAAAGAGCTTCGCTACCAAATAGGCCAAGGAAAATAGCTTCACCGAAAGAAAGGAGGAGAATGTGAAAAGAACTTCGGGCCCGAAGCACTTCAAATCACCACTTCGGGCAAAAACCTTGCAAAGTAATTTTGTCGAGGAAAATACAAGGATAACGCTTCGCACCCAAAGCATTTTTATCAGCCGCTTTGGGAAAATTTTTTGCGAAGCGGCATCCAAACGGCTTCGTCGAAGGAGGAGAGCAACATCCAAATCGGCCAAGGCAAAGAAACTACTTCGGCCCCGAAGTATTTTCGACAACTACTTCGGCCAGTTTTCATTCGAAGCAGTGGTGCCCGAAGCAAAATGACAGAAATGCCACGGGAGGGTATTCCCCGAATCGCAGTTTTGAGAGAGAATTGGGCCAAAACATTTTCCAGCCGAAGCAGTTTCGCCAGCAAAGTACAAAAGGCCTCACTTCAAAGATGCAACCCGCTCGGTACTCGACATCCCCGAAGTAGTTTCTGCGAAGCATTATTGTGCGAAGAACAAATCAAGAAGAATCTACTTCGACCCAAGGCTTTGGTGAGGCGGATATGTAGTGAAGCACTTTTTGGGCCCATGTTCCAAGGCAAGCAGCTTCCCAAGGTGATCACAGGCCCCTTATAAGTACTCCCTTTCTTGCCCGATAAGTCCGTTGACCATTCTTGGCAAACAAAAGGGACGTAACAGTCCTCGGAGTAAAACTCGACGGGCACAACGATCACTCAAGCACAACATCCAGAGGCCAGGGACACTCGGATGGCGCATTAAATGAATATTTCCATGGTTGACCCAGTCACAGTTGCCAGTTTCGGTAACCGATTTGAAAACTCAGTCGCAGCAGCCGCGAGGAGCCGATTTCTCAAGGCCCAAGGGCATACTCTGCCATTTTGTAATAATGATTCAGAGAGTCGGGTCCTCTATAAAAACCCAGGCCTTGCAATGTAAAAAGGGGGGGAACTTTCTGCTAGAAAGCTGCTATAACTTGATGTCTTGCGTCTAATACTAAAGATTTTGGTACTCCATTTCTCTCTTTTATGCTGCCTTCTGTGCTTAATTATTTTGCCTGTCTGCACTCGTATACTGAGACTCTGAATCTTGAATTCGGTGTGCAATTGGGGAATGTACCCTAAAATTTGCCCTGAAGGATACATAAGAGAGGAAAAACATCCTTGTTGCCTTTTTTTATGCTGCCTGGTGGATCGAGGTTTCTATTATTCCCTCTTCTTAATCACTGTTACTCTAAACCTTGAATTCCAGCAAGAGAGAGAGGAGAACCCTACGAACCCGTCCAGAGGATACATAGGAAGGTCGGCACTGCGTTTATTTTGCCTATTCTTGGTGTTCTTTGCTGCTATTCGAGTTATTAGTGAGTGATCATGCTTCCTGTTCTTCCCCACCTTGAATCATAAATCTCTAACCCTTACCCCTTTTTATTTCTTTCTCTAACCCGAACTCCTTTTATCTCTTTCTTGCACTCTTATCTCAAACCCCAAAAGTAGATTAGTATAGGAGCCGGCCTTCTCCGGAGATCGGCACGAGGGGCATCTCTTCCCTTCAGCCTTTCAATGTTGGTCGTAGGTCCAGGGCACGCAAACCCACCAAAAGTCCTTTCCTGTGTAGATTTGATGACCAACAGGTACCTTGGGTACATTGCCTTTGCTCAAGTGTAGGTGTTGTCATTGATGTCAAGAAGTTCTTGAAGCAATTTGTTTTGATGTCAAGGAATTTTTTTTGTTGAAGGATATTCAGAGCTTGATCAGTGAGTTTCCAGGAAGTTCTTAGTAGCCCATTTGCAAAATATCAAGAAAAATACAAGTAAGAAAAAGTATGCAGCCGACTGGAAAAACTATTGCGATTTCGCGACATGTTTGAGGAGAGAGAAAGTGCTGGAAAAACTGTCGCGATTTCGCGACATGTTTGAGGAGAGAGAAAGTGCTGGAAAAACTATCACAATTTTGTGACATGTTTGAGGAGAAAGTTTTGGCAAAACTGTCATGATTTCGCGACATGTTGGCAGAGAAGGAGAGCAAGATGGAAAGTGTCACGATTTCACGACATGTCGCATTTTCACGACTCGAAAAGTGCAGGAAGGCAAAAAAGGAAAAGTGTCACGATTTCGTGACACATTGCCAGGAAGGTTGTACGGACGAGAAAGTGTCACGATTTCACGACATAATGCAGAAGAGAGAGACTAGATCAAAGAGAGAGAAAGTTATTCAGGAACTGTCACGATTTCATGACATGATGCAAAGTTCCAAGTGAGAACTGTCGCATTTTTGTGACATGCTACAGAGGTCGAGGTGAGGACTGTCATGATTTTGTGACATGCTAAAAAGCTCGAAGAGAGAACTGTCGCAATTTCGTGACATGCAACAAAGGGAAGAGTTTGAAATGTGAAGCGTTGCGATTTTGCGACAGGCTACAAAGATAGCGTACGGATGCAAAAAGTGTCACGATTTCATGACAGGCAGAAGTGAATAAGCCAACGGATGAAGATGTAGCGATTTCATGACAGGCAGTAGAGAAAGTGTACGAAAGCTGAAAGTGTCACGATTTCGTGACAGAAACAGTTAGCAAGTCTTCAACAGAAGAAGAATCACGATTTCGTGATGAATTCAAGAAGAACTCAAGGCAGCGAAAGTGTCACGATTTCATGACATGTTCCATTTTCGCTAGTGCAAGCAGAGAAGAAGGCCATGAAGCCAAAAGGGTCATGATTTCGCGATAGAGTTGGAGATGACGTCAGCAGAAGCAGATGTGTCGTGATTTCACGATAAAAGCAGAGAAGGAAATGAAGACTAAAGTGTCACGATTTTGCGACAGGAGTGAAGATGACGTCAGCAAAAGACAAAAGTGTCGTGATGTCATGACAAGGACGTAGTCAAGGCAGACAAAGGCAAAAAGTGTCACAATTTCATGATAGCAGGCAAAAGAATGTGTACGGTAGGCAAAGGTGTCGCGATATCACAACATGTTGTAGTTTCACAGGAAAAGCTACAGAACCAGAGGCGGTTGAAGGACAGAGTTAACCTTGAGCCGACAGAGTTAAATCTGGGCCGACGCAGCGTAGGGTTTTGTAGCAAATGTAGTTTGAGGGTTACAGCCGACTAAGTTTGAGAGTTTTGATCATGAAGTTTTTTCTATAAAAGAAGGGCTGTTTCGAGATTGAAGGGATCGTAGGAGTGTATCAAAATTGTGCAAGTGAAGTCCACGGTGCATAAAGAGTAGTCGTATCGAATCGATCGAAGTGTGCGTTTGAAGTGCGATATTCATAGTTAGAGTGTGAGGTTGATGTTCGATCGAGTGCTGCTATGTTTACGCGATTAGTGCAAAAGTTGGTTTCGACCAAGTGCGGCTGTAACAAAACAGAAAGAGGAAGAGGATAGACTAGTGCCAGACCAAAGGACTGTGTTTGGTGCAGACCAGAGAAAGAAGAAGAGGACAGACTTGTGCCAGATCGAAGGACTGTGTTTGGTGTAGTTTCAAGGACCAGCTTTGCGATGATAGAGTTGAGGACAGAGATCTCTAGCCAGAGCAGGGAAGACAGGTGTCTTCTGTGGATAGAGTTCCACTTGCTAAGGGTAGAGGTCTTCTAGAAGATCACTAGACAGAGCAGAGTTAGGGGATTGGTGTCTCCTTTGGGTTGGTACCCATAAAATTTGTAATCGGGAAAGGTTTTCCCAGATTTGGTTGATAAAATTTAGAGAGAGATTTTATCCGTGGAATAGCCCGCTTTGGATGAACCACGTAAATTGCTGTGTATCTTTTGTGGATGGTGTTTTGTGCATTGCTTTGATTACTACTTTTTATATTGCTATCTATACACTGCATAATACTGATTTGAAAGCTGTTTTGAAGCAAAAGTAAAAAGTGGTCTTATACTATTCACCCCCCTCTCAGTATAAGCTTGTGTTCTTCAAAATATCGTTCACACATAGGGATGTTCTAGGATTTGTGTTCCTCCAAATGATCTAAAAATTGGTGGAGACATTCTAGGGTTTTTCAGGTATCTACCCTCAAAATTTTAGCTCCATCCAAGTATAGATGAGTGAAATATGGCCAAAACAAGTTCGATAGTTTGGGCAGTCCTACGAAAAACGTCCCTCTCAAGAAGAATATTTAATTAATATGAGAATTAAAAGGATTTATATTTTACAATTAAAAATAGTATTTTTTGTAAGAGAATTGAGATTAAGGAATTATGTACAAATTATAGATATTAAAAAATCTCTTACAAAGTCCTGTCTATTGGAAGAACCAAATTCTATTAAAGGAACTCAAAAGCATAGAAAATTTTGTTTCAAAGAAAAACATGGTCAAATGGGTCAAATTGCCACATTATTTCAATAGAAAATGGGAAACCAAATTCAAAACAAATGTTTGGAAAGATACAAGACATAAGAAAACCAAAGGATAATTATTGGTACATTGATTTAGGGACAAGCAAACATGTGATTGGAAACAAACAATGGTTTAATTTTATTTAAGAAAGAAATGAAAAACCGGTTACCATTGCAAATGATAAAATGTATGAAGTCAAATGGATAGGAAATATATTAATCAATCTACCTGATGGGAAATGCACAATTGAGAATGTATTGTATGTACCAAGTCTAACTATTAATTTATTATTAGCATCTCAAATATTAGACCAAAACATAATGGTTGAATTCAAAATTATTGATAAGAAAAAAAGTTTTATTACTAGACAAGAAAAAATTATAACTATTGGATCCTTCATAAATGGTCTATTTGTAATTGATACTTCATCACAAAATATTACCCTATCTACCAAAACATAAAAAACAAGGGTTCTTTGGCATAAGAGGTTAGGACATATAAGTGATTCATCTTTAAATGAGTTGAAAAAATACCAAATGGTGACAAGCTTACCCAATCTAACATCATAAATTACAATTTGTCCATAATGCTTAGCTGGAAAAGAACATAGAATAACATTTGAACTAAATTCACATAGAGCTAGGGAACCACTAAAAGTAATACATACAAACTTGTGTGGACCAATGTTAGTCAGTCTTAGAGGACACATATTTTTTTGATGATTATTCTTGTAAAATGTGGGTATACTTCTTGAAATTTTAATTATAAGCCTTTATATAATTTAAACAACTAAAAAAATTGTAGAAATAGAGAGTGGATAATTAATCCAAATTCTATGCTCAGATAGAGGTGGAGAATATTTTTCTAAAGAATTTGAATAATTTATAACACAAAATGGTATAAAAAGACAATTTACTATTGTTAGCTTTTGATGTTAAATACTTAAAGCAAAATAACCTCAATATCTAAAATAAAGATACTATATCAAATATAAGATAATGGAAATATTCTAAACATATAAAACTCATAAATAACTTATGCAACAACTCATAAAATTGCCATTAACAAATGCTCTAAAAAATAGTAATTTGATATAGAATAAAGATCTCAAGTACATCATACTTCCACACACTCTCCCTCTACATTGTGTAAGTTGCACACATACATGGAGACACATATATAATAGAATGTAACTCTTCATATGGATCACTCTTAGTCTTCTCTCTTCTTGAGAATCTTCATTTCCTATTCTAAGGACACATGTGCACATGGACTATTATGCACATTTACATTATTAAATACTTTACACATTCTAATAATACTTGTGCATTTATTATATCGCATAAAGTAAATACTCACACTCTAATCTAAGACACATTCCTAATCTAGAGATGTACCCAAGGTGGTACATTAGCATGTACTAAATAATGTAATATTCTCCAACATCCTCCTGTATTACATTATTTGGTTATTGAAGAATTTAGTCTTCAATATGGATCTCCATATTTCATATGTCCTCTAACTTGATCAGGTTCTTGTTCTTCTTCTTTAATATGTAGATGACCAAGTAGTCCAAAGTATTGGTGTCCTCTCATATTTTTCATTCTAAATCTTCGATTTGCACGTAAAATTTTATGAAACATAGAATTTTTAGTTTCTACTATCTGTTCCTCAAAAAATCCATTAGTGTTGTTTTGAACTACAACAATTTCTCGTGAGATCCCAGTTGAGAGTATATATCATTGTAAAGTGATCCTATAGCTTCTATCTCATTTTGATTCATAATGAGACACTTATTGATTCCATTTACATATCTAAATTCATTCTTTTGCTCTCAACCAATTTTGCTACTAAAATAATATTTGATGTTAATCCAAGAATATACATCACATCATGTAACAAAAAGTTTGGACAAAATGTACTAGGTGTCACACACCCATATCCATGCACAATATAGGTTTCCTCATCTACAATTTTTAATCCAATATTATTTATGACTTCAAGGCAATCAAACCATTGTAAATTTCCTATCATGTGATGACTTGCACTAGAATCAATAAAGCAAAGATATTTTCCATTTTGTCCTTTAGAATTATTTGTGCTTGAAGTAATTTTACATTTTTTTTGCTTGATAAAAAGGGGTTGTACTCGGGTCCCCCACCCTTAACAAATTACATCTCTTCTTTAGAGCTTAAGAGTTTACAAATAGATACACTTCTCATCTCAATTGAGATGCTATAGTTAGAAACCTACATCATTTTATATAAAGTGTCTGAATTCTTGTTTTTCATTTTTTGGATCTTTTCAAATCTATGTATGAATACAATTACTCCAAAATTTATCATATTTCTTGATATTTTTCTATAACAGCCTTCACAATGCCAAAACTTCACCTCTACTATCTATGTCTTGCATCTTAGTAGAGTAATATTTCTAAAACATCACACTAACATAGTCCACTTTACCAAATCTAGATTGCTAGTTTCCTTCCTAAAACACAAGTGCAACCACAAAAATTATAATAAATAGTCTAAATGAACACACATTATTGTTACAAAATAAAACATATATTACCAATGGAAAATATTAAAGTAAATCTTAATCATTAATTTATTTAGGCAATCAACAATTTTTTTTAGCTTCAACTTAACTTTATACTTCCTCTAACCATGGAAAGGAGATGTTAACTTCAGGATCCTCAATCAAAACTTCTCTATTGGCTAGCTTATTTGCACATTTGTTTCCTTCCCTTAATATATGTGTAAACCTAATTTCTTCAAACTCTTTAGCAAGATATTGAATTTCCACAATTATCTCTTGTATGTTCCATGGAGCCTTTGCTTTCCTCAAAATTGCATTTATTACTATGAGAGAATCACCTTCCATTCAAAATCTATTCCATTTCATTTATTTACATATTTTTAACCCTTCTAAAGCTTCCCAAGCTTCAGCTTCATTATTTGTCTTAAATCCATAATTGAAAGCATAATGAGATAAAATATCTCCTCTATTATTTATAATTATTCCTCCTCCTCCTGCTGGTCCTGGGTTTCCTTTAGATGCTCCATCAAAATTCAATTTAACCGACTCCATATATGGTGGTTTCCACTTTATATTCTTTACCTTATTTCTGCTTCTCTTGTACCCAACATCATAATTCCATTTTATGACTTGACTCCATCTATCAAGACTCTCTGATTCCAAATTAGGGATTGGGTGAATTTATAGGATTGGTTTAGACTCCTCTATGGATAAATATGTCTTCTTTTTTATTACCTCTAAATTGATTTTCTTTATTTTAAATATTATTCTATTCCTTTCTATCCATTTAGTCCAAAGTATTGTATCTTTTGACATATCCCATATTGTCTGTAAAGCCTCACTTTTATATGTGCTATGCCATTGCTTTAACCAACCTTCAATTTTGCTATTCATCACCATACAATTACCAAAAATATTAAGAATCCATTGCCATAGATTCCAAACTGTTGAGCAATGTCCCTGTATCGCTCCAAATTTTTCGCATCCCTACCTTCAGGCTATAGGATCCGCGCCCGGAAGGAGGATGGGAAAAGGATGGTGCGGTACCTCGGACTGAGAGGACTTTGCGAAGGTCCCGCCTCTCAAGGGAGGTGTATTTTGGTGATTTTTCGACGGATGGTGGGTTCACCGAGAAACATTTAGCGGCAGTTTCCACGCCTAGGTTTTGGAATGTGTTTAGATGAGTTCGTTTTAATCTTAAGCATTCATATCCTAGGTTTGGCCGAATGAATCTAAATTAAACTACATGAAAATGCAACTTTCATGAATACAGCAAACAGATTAAAAAAAGCAAAAAATAGAGAATTTACAGGAGGAAAATGGGGAATACCTGATCCGGATGTCTGAAGAAGATTCTGACGTTTGAAGCAGTCTGGATCGTCTGGAATTCGACAGTATCGCCTGCAATCTGACAGAATCATCTGAAACTGACAGAATCATCTGAGATCAGACATAATCGTCTGAGACTGACAGAATCGTCTGAGATCTGACGAATTCGTCAGAGACCTGCAAAACAGAAAACAGATGCAAAATACAAGAAATTCTACTGTGCTAACGAGAGGCAAATTACACCAAATAGCAATATGAATACTGAACAATATTTAAGAATAGAAATTAAAGCAAATTATTGTACTTTAATGGTAGATCATGAACTTAGCATGCAATCTAAGCTAAATGGGTGAACTCCAAATGCAAAATAGCATAAAAACTGAATAAATAATCTAATTTGCAGAATAAAAAGACAGAGAAAGAGTTAAGAAAAGCAAACTTCAGGCACTGATTGCCTCGATGTGGGCTGCAGTCGAGATCGTCTCGCATCACATACGAAATCGTCTCGAATTCGACAAGATCGCCTCCGATCTGAACAGGTTCGTCGACGACGATGGGTGCTGGCTCCGGTTGAAAAATAGTGATGTACCTGCAACAAAATTGCTATGGAACTAGTGCAAAAGCAAAATTAAGATGTTTTGACGCAGAGGGAATCACTTTGCAGAAAATTTCAGCCAGGGGTTGGGGAGGGAAAATCCTAGAGATTAAATAGGCTTAGGGGGAGTAGTTAGGAGGTTGGAGATCATCCCAATTTGGGAGATCTCCAACGGGGGAGGGTCCCAACGGCGCAGACACGCTTCTGCCCAGATTGGAGACCCGTTGGAACAGATTCCAACTATGCAAATTCAGTTTTGCGACAAGATCGTCTGGACGTCCTAGTCCAGATGAAATCGTCAAATCTGGGGCGATATCGCTTGATCGGCGACGATATCGTCAAACGGTCAAAACAACCTCTAAAAATGGCACGAAAAAGGGGGAAACGGATTTCCCGACGGTTAACGGGCGGTTTGGGAGGTTAAATTTGAATTTAAAATTATTTACTAAGGTGAATGTAAATTTTATAATTTTACTGCGCCAATTTTAGGGTGCTACATTTTGCCCCCTCTTTAGCGAATTTTTTGAAGAAAATGCGTTAAAGATGAGTTCTTCTCGATCTACGAGAAAGCAAAAAATTATACCCATTTTTAGGCGACGATTCTTGGTCGAATCGTACGACAACTTACTATGGTGCCCCCTCCGTGTTTTTACCCAAATCGAACGTTTGAGGTAAAAACGCGAAAAAGCAAAAAATTATTGTTGAATAAAATTAAGAAAAATAGGGTAAAACCCTAATTCATTTTTACTGTTCATTTTCTGGTTTTTAGAGCTCTGAAGCAGAAATGGTGGAGACAACGCACAGATCGACAGAGGTCCGACGCGGTCTACGGGTAAGAGCCTAGACTTAACTAGAACTGATTTAATTTGATTTTACATGCTTTTTAGGTAGATTTTAGATGAATTTGGAGCATCGCGGCCGTTTTTGGGCCGTCGACGTCGTCGGGACGAAATCGTCTCAATTTCGGCAATTTCGCCCGAGGGCGAAATCGTCGAAAGGGGGACGATTTCGTCAAATTAGAGACGATTTCGAACTACAAAATCGGAGACGATTATGCTCAAATTTGGGACGATATCGTCCAATAGTGGGCGATATCATCAATTGCACAAAATTGATTTTTTTTAATTTGCATTATTGATTACTTGAATTGTTATTAATGATTGTTTATTGTTTTGTTGTTTATGTTTGCAGAGAGGATTACTAAAGAGCAGGGAGTGGAAATATGGAGGATTGAGAGATGACTTGGCCGCTCTGACACAGGCAGAGCGAGATCTGCTGGCACAGGCCGGCTTGCAACATGTGGCGGAGATGCCACAAGTATCCACAGATATGGGGCTTCTAACAGCCCTAGCAGAGAGATGGTATCCGGGGTCTTCCTATTTTCGGCTACCGACAGGGGAGATGACTCCCACACTAGAGGACGTATGGAGGATTCTGAGAATCCCCATACAAGGACGGATGATCACTCCTACGGCCAATCAGGGCCACGCTATGGGACGACTGTGTGGTGACCCGAGCTTCACCCTAGAGAAGGGCGGAGTTAATATCGAGGCACTACGCCAGATGCCTGGGGCATCCCGACTCACACGAGTACTAGCTGGAGTGGTTGGTGGACTTCTGCTGTGCCACCAGAGCGGGTGCAGGGTACCATGGATGCTCGTAGATGTGATCTACGATATGCGGGACCATGGGTACAGGTTTTGTTGGGGCAGTTTTGTTCTATGCCGGTTGTACAGGATCCTATATGGGGTCGTGTACAAGGGCGGCCGATGTCTGGTGATGACATCGCTCCTACAGGTTTGGTGCTGGGAGCACATTGCAGTGCGGAGGCCGGTAGGGCTTCCACTGACAGGGATTGACGGGGAGAGGCCCCGAGTCTTCTACTGGTGGCTCCGGAGAGGGTCACAGCGGCGGATCGACCTACCGATGTCCCGGAGACTATTGGATGATTTGGTCCCAGACCAGATCACCTGGAGACCATGGAGAGAGCATCCAGGGTGGCCAGAGGATGGACAGGAGCTGGCTCGCATCAAGCGAGTCTGCTGGTTGAGGATGGAGAGAGGAGAGGTGGAGCTCCACCGCTATGACCGAGTTTTGAGACAGTTCGGTCTATAGCAGGGGATCCCATCTCTCAGGGATTACGAGTTTTCTCGGACTGTCCGGGATAACACTACGGTTAGCGGGGCTCCTGACATGCAGCGCTTCTGGAGCCAGGACGCAGATGATGCCCCCATCCAGCCAGTGGATGGGGACGATGCAGGAGTAGCCGATGGCTACGATGCCTGGTACGTAGGCATCCGCCCTCCACGGATGACGAGGGCACAGGGTCCGATCCACGCGGTTGTGCGTCGGATAGGGAGGCGGTGCCAGGCGGCGATAGAGGCGGCCCAGGGTCACGACGGGAGGGAGCAGAGGAGGCCACAGGCACAGGAGAGGCCACGATAGTGGGAGAGGAGGGAGGAGAGACCCCCATCTCCACAGAGAGAGAGACCACCATCGCCCGATAAGGGCAAGGGCGTGGACACTGGGGAGAGCAGCGAGACAACGACTCTCCGAGCTGAGGTTGCCCGCTTGCGGGCTCAGGTGCAGACACTGTAGGATGAGGCTACACGGCTCAGAGCTCGAGGCGGAGGAGCGAGCACTCGAGATTTAGCACGCGCTATCACCCAGATCACTTTCTATCAGGCTCTATACTACCAGGCGGTGCCAGCGGAGCAGAGGGTGCCATTACCAGCACACATTGCAGAGCCTGTCATGATGGGGTCATCTAGGACATCATCACGATCGGCATCCAGGACTCACGGCACCACACGGACTACGATGGGGCCACCTCCTCCACCTCAGGGGGGAGGAGATGAGGCTGAGAGCTCGAGGGGCTCTCGAGACACTACACAGAGGGTATTTGATTGAGTATGCCAAGATATGGATTGTGGCATACCAATCTAGCTGATATGATGTACATATATATTTGTGATATATATAGATGAGATATTTTTGATCATATGACTTATATTGTGTTATGTATTTTGTGATGCTTATGATGCTTTTATGTTTTGATTGATTGATTTGATAATTGGATGTAGTTATGTCGTTGGAAATATTACAATTTTGAATGTCATGCTATAACATTGTAAATGAAATAATCTGATGTAACAAAGTGGTTGTTTGTGATGCAATGATTTGATAAAAGATAAAAGGGGACTTCTAACAATAATTTCAAAGGACATTGTCGCTATTATAGACCATTTCATGGAGTCGCCGCTCACTCGGTCGTCAAGCTAATCCCATTTATAGAAATATTGTTAAAAAGGAAAAGAGTGCTTAAGAGACTGTCTTAAGACTTTGGTGTGATGATGCAAATGATGATGATGATGATGATTGGTTTTGTTTTCAGATTTTCATGAAAAATATTATGCATGAAATATTTTAAAATGATTTTTGCTAGGCATAAATTCCTAAGTGTGATAAAATTTGTGAATAATTCCTTAGGAATTATACCATCATTGCAAAGTTGAAGGTTGACATAATGACATAAAAATAGTGAAAAAATGGGTTTGCTTTTGAAAAGCATAATTTGTGTAACATAATAAATGAAGTCATATGGTTTTTATGATTTTTGATAAATGGGGAATAAAAATTGTTACAATGGTTTGCGCTAGGCATAGAATATGTAGGTATAGACTTATACCATCATCGCGAAAATCCAAAAAAGATAGTTTTATTGCATGATTGATTTTTGATGAACAGAAAATATGAAAATGAGGACTTGCGCTAGGCATAAAATTCCAATTTTGGTTTTGAAACTATACCATCGTCGCGAAAGTCAACCAGATATATATGATTTGATTTGTGTATTTTGAAAGAAATTTTTGATTTTTCTATTATATAGTTGTCTTTGTAGTAAACAACTGTACTTGATTTATTTCAACAAATTGCAAAAATAATATTTCAAAGTATTTTGAAGACAAAAGTTAGATTTATAAGGAATCCCATGTGCATATGTGAATTCATTTCCGATCTTGATTTATCATAATGATAGACAAAATCTCTCAAATACAAATGTGTGTGCAATTGCATTGTTCATTTACCAGCTTGTGAGCAAGATACTATGATACAAGTGATTTGAAGAAACCAAATAAGTGTTCATTAACCATGATGTAGATGCATATAACCATATTAGACTACTATGTAGATCGGATTATCAAGAGCTAGCTAATCCATAAGCGGACATAGGTCTGTACAAAAGAAGGTCGCTAATGTGACAGACATATCGCCACGCTAGGAGTTACCCAAGGCCAAGCGGGTTGGGCACAAACCACTTGTTATGGGGCTTACCTCACAGTTTTCGAATAATTGAGAATTCCAGGGATTCAAGCTCATCAACCCTTCTTTTCTTTTCAAAGGGTAGGGAAAGGGATTTTATTGCTTTCTTGCTTTCTTTTGAACTTTGCTTATTTTTCTTTTAGTATTTCTTTTGCTTGATAATGCTTGGAACATTGCTGAAATAACATTTTTCTTTTCTCTTCTTTCTTGAATTTTTCTTCTCTTTTTCTTTGCTAGGGATACTTGCTCGGATTAGCTGTAGAGCAAGGGATTTTTATTCTGGGTAGGGGTGAGCTTGTCCTTTTGCCAATTCTCAAAGATTCTAGACCATGTGCATGATAGGATAGCAGGGGAAACTTTTCACTCAAGAAATCACTTCTACTATGTAGCAAAACATGGAAATTACAAATATAATCATTTTATTGTGGAAAGATGTGCTTGGTTTAAGTAAATAACAAGATCAATTCTCTATGCTCAAACTTTATTTAATTGAATTTTGTGAACTTTGATATAAGAGAGATTAGTAATCATGCCAGATAAAATCAAGATATTTATTGTTGTGAGTGTGCAAGTGAGGGATGCCAAATAAATGCTAATTTTATCCAAAATAAGTTGAAACATATAAGCTGCAATAATTGGAAGAAAAATATAGATATAAATAATTTTGGAGAAGTTTTGAGAATGTTGACTCTCTCTTTCTTCCGTATATTGTTTTGGTTTCGAAAAAGTCAAGAATATTGTTGTTTTTATATTTTTTGAGCAAAAAAATTTAACAACTGCCTTAAACAAATGCAATAGATAGTTTTTGAAGATTTTTGGAGATTTATGAATGTTTTTGGTGTTTTTGGATTTTTTATAAATTGAAAGAAATATAAGATAGTGATTTTGAACAAATATATACATGGATGAAATGACCAAGTTTATGCATAGTAACGTTTAAGATGCAAAATATTCATGGGTTCTTTAAGTTCTTTACCATCTAAGGTAGATAATTTATATGCTCCTGATTCAAATTTAGCAGTAATAATGTATGGTCCAAGCCAGTTGGGCTCAAATTTACCTTTAAGTTCCTTGGTTGCATTTGTATTTTTTTGATTTTCTTTTAAAACAAGGTCGCCAATCTCAAAGGATCGATGACGAACTTTCTTAGCATATGATCTTTTAAGCTTGTTTTGGTAAGCACGGAGATGCTCCAAAGCATTGATGCATTTTTCATCTAGGAGTTCCAGCCGACTGAGTCTGCCAAGCACGATATTCATCTCCTACTTCGGTATCTTGAAGTAGCAGAGCCAAAGAAGGAACTTCCAATTCAAATGGAAAAGCTGCTCGAGCACCATATACCAAAACAAATGGTGAAGTGCCCGTGGGGGTTCGAACACTAGTTCGATAAGCCCACAAGGTCGGATATAATTGAATATGCCGATCCACGGCCGGTTTTATTGACTAATATTTTGAGAATTTTGATTAAAGTTTTGTTAGAAGCTTCTGCTTGACCATTACCCTGAGGATAATAGGGAGTGGACCAGCGATGTTGAATCTTGTATTTTTGGCATAATTTTTTAACATCTTTATTTTTGAAAGGAGTTCCATTGTCAGAGATGAGGTTGGCAGGAATTCCGAACCTGCAAATGATTTGATTAAAAATAAATTTAGAAACTTGTGTGCCAGTGCAGGAAGCTAAAGGCATAGCTTCGACCCACTTCGTGAAATACTCAGTGGCAGTTATGATGAACTTGTGTCCATCAGATGACACAGGATTGATTTTGCCAATAATATCCAAGCCCCATTTAGAAAAGGGCCAAGGAGATGAAATAGCCTGCAACTCTTGTGCAAGCGCATGGACAAGGTCAGCATGTTTTTGACACTTGTCGCAATGGCGCACATACTCATGTGCATCCATTTCCATGGTAGGCCAAAAGTATCCTACCCGAAGGAGCTTTTTAGCAATGGCACTACCACTAAAGTGTCCTCCACAAGATCCATCGTGGGCTTCACTCAAGGCTGATTTAGACTCTTCTAAGTTTAAACATCTTAATAGGATACCTTCAAAAGATCTCCTATATAAAGTATTGCCAATTATTACAAAGCGACTTGCTCGTCGACGTAATAACCGACGCTGGTTTCTATTAGAATTAGCAGGGAAAGTCCCATTTTGGAGAAAATCAAATATGTCTATATACCAAGGTTCAGGAGTAGTTTCATTGATTAGAAACACATCCAAAGGCTCTAAGCATGACTTATTTGAAGCGGGTTCCTGGAGTCGACGAATAATGATAGTCGCATATTCGTCATCTAACTCCAAGGGCAGGAGAGATGCAGTTGCGGCCATAGCATCAGCTGCACGGTTGCTAGTTCGAGGAATAGCTTCCAAGGTAACTTGATCAAACAAGGACATTAGTTGTAAAACATAGGCCTTATATGGGCGCAGTTTATCATCTCGGGTTTGATAAACTTCATTAATTTGGTTTATAACCAATTGGGAATCACCAAAAACTAAAAGGTGTTTAATTTTTAGTGCTAAAGCAGCTCGTAATCCAAGGATTAGAGCCTCATACTCAACAGTATTGTTGGTGCAAGCAAAGGTCAGTTTGAAGGACAGAGGAATAAGATGTTTTTGCGAAGATATTAAAATAATACCCGCACCAGCCCCACTCATGCATCGGGCTCCATCAAAGTATAAGGACCATTGTTCAGGATGGTCTGCCTCTAATTGAAGGCATTCATCTGGAAACTCGATGATGAGGGGATGAGTAGACTCTAAGGGTGCAACAGCTAATTGATCTGCTATGATTTGACCCTTAACAGACTTCTGTCCTATGAATGTGAGATCAAACTCGCTTAGAGCAAGAACCCACTTGGCGGTGCGACCCGATAAATAAGGTCGACTCATGAGATACCTTAAGGGATCATATTTAGCAATGACATAAGTTTTTTGGCTAAGCATATAATGTCGTAATTTTTGCGTAGCAAAAATGACTGCTAGACATAGCTTCTCTAATGTTGTGTAGCGGGTTTCATAACTGATGAAGGTTCGGCTAATATAATAATTAGCACGTTCTCATTTTCCATCATCAAGTTGAGCTAACATAGCTCCTAAGGCATAATCTGAAGCTAAAATATATAGGAGAAATGGGCGATCGGATTTAGGCGGTGAAAGCACCGACGGATTAAGGAGGTACTGTTTGAGAAGTTCAAAAGCTTCTCTACATTCTGTGTCCCAATTAAAGGGGACATCCTTCTTAAGGAGTTTAAGAAAGGGACTAGTTTTATCCGCCAGCTTATCAATGAAGCGATGGATAGCTTGAAGTTTACCTTGTAAACTTCGTAATTCAGATATATTAGTAGGTGCGGGCATATCAGTGATAGCCGCAATTTTGAGAGGGTCAATTTCGATACCACGTAAAGAAACTAAAACCCCTAATAGTTTGCCGGATTTAACTCCGAATATGCATTTTGCTGGATTTAATCGAATGAGATATTCTCGTAATCGATTAAAAACTTTTCGCAAATCATCCAAATGATGATCTTCAATAAGAGAGCGAGCTATAATATCATCCACATAATCATGTAGGATATCATGCATCATATCATGAAAAATGTAGGTCATAGCTCGTTGATAAGTTGCACCGGCGTTCTTTAAGCCAAATGGCATCACTTTCCAACAAAAGGTACCCCAGGGGGTAATAAAGGTTGTTTTAGCCTGGTCTTCAGGAGCTATCCTGATCTGATTATAACCGAAGAATCCATCCATTAAGGACATCATCCCACTTTCGGCAGTGAAGTCAATAATTTGATCCATGTTTGGAAGAGGAAAGTCATCTTTAGGGCATGCAGCGTTGATATCTCTAAAATCGGTGCAAACCCTAACTTTGGTAGCTTCTTTCTTGGTGACTGGAACTACATTTGAGATCCATTCAGCATAATCAATAGCTTGTATAAAGATAACATTCAGGAGTTTTTCTAACTCCCTTTGACTAGCAGAGCCACTTTGGGATGCATTTTTCTAAGTTTTTGTTTAACCGGTTTAGCATCCGGATGGACCACTAGATGATGCATGACTACGGAAGGGTCTAGACCTGGCATATCTTCGTATGTCCAAGCGAAGACATCTTCATACTCTTTAAGGAATGCGATGTATTGTTCTTGTTTTTCTTGACTTAGTTCTGCTCCAATATTGATTATGTGAGGATTGTCCTCAGTTCCAATGTTAATTTTAATGACATTTTCTACCTCCATGTGTAGATCTCTTTCAAAATTAGGTGGGGCGGGTGAAACGCCCAATTCTTGTAATTCTTGTAAGGTTAATTTAGATAATTCATTCCGAGGATCGGTGGCCTCAAGTTGGGCTATAGTTGGTATAGAACCATCAAAATAAAACCCATTGTGTAACATCTCTTCAACAGAGACATCATGGAAGATATCTCCTTCCAACTCTTCATCGGGGTCAGCAATCATTTCAGGGTATGCTATGGATAGCATGTTGCATGAAAACGACTGATTTTTAAGAGGCAAATCAACATGCCTATCCAAATAATCTTGATAGCATATGAGGTGATCATCCTCCTCAAAAGGAAAGGGTTGTCCCTTACTAGGAAATAGGCCCACACCACAGCGGGCAGGCCACGGTTCTACCTCGAAAGGTTCTTTCATGCCATTTTGGAAAGGTCCCAAGCCTTTCCCTTCATATCCCATTTTAAGCATCATGGGTTTAGCTTTAATATAATCATTGGTAAAATAACACCGAGCGTATCCCTCATGATGAGTTTTGATATTCCGAGGGATTCTTCCCCGAGTCATATCCTTTATAAATGAAGGCACAACTCCCGACTTGGTAAGTACTTCCCATAGGTTGTGGGAGGCCCAAAGTACGAGGAGATGGCGGCAATTTATTTAAAAGGTTTGAATCTTGCATGAAAGCATTCATTTTTTCTGATATTAAGGTTGTAGATAAATCTGGTAAGAGTTCATCAGAAAGGGCATAAGATGTAGAAGGCTTATTACCTATGTCTTGAGATGTGGAAGGTATGATAGATGTGTCTAGAGGTTTTGAATTTGTAGGGGTAGTAGTTGAAGGATTGGTTGTAGATTTAAAATCTTTTTGAGGTTCTAGAATAATTTGTTTAGAGGGTTGTTGATCTATATAGGAGGATGAAATTAATGGAGGGGAACTAGGTGAAGTTATGGGTTTATGTTTCATAGTTTTAGATGAAAAAGAAGAACTAGGATGTGTGGATGACAGAGCAGGGCAAAATTGCACTCCAACCGGTTCTCGCCAAAGCACACATATCAAAAGGTCTAGGGTCACCATGAATAGTGACCAACTGATTTTTAAACTCAAATTTAACACATTGGTGTAAAGTTGATGGGACTCGCTCGCATGGCGTTGATCCAAGGGCGACCCAAAAGTATATTGTACGATGCTGGGCAATGTACAATAAACACGGTTGTTTCTAGGGTTCTAGGACCAACTTGCAATGGGAGGGTAATAACTCCACATGTTTCTTGTGTTTCGTCATTAAAAGCTTTGATGATCATATCAGTTTTCTTCATTTCATCACTTCTAAAGCCAAATCGTTGGTAGAAGTCAAAGGTGCAAATGTTTAGAGATGAGCCATTATCAATCAAAACTCTTTTGACAGCTACATCTCCAATTAAAGCAGTAATGTATAAGGGATTGTCCTTATGTAAACTGTGTTGTGGGATATCTTTATCCCGGAAGTCAATACAATCAATCTCTCGAGTGATGATAGTATTGGCCATAGCTTCAGGTTGAATGTTTTGAGGTACCATCATTTGGCTCAATGTAAGCATCAACTCATCCCTATGGGTGGGAGAGGATCTTAATAAATCTAAGAGGGAAATTCTGGCCGTAGTGTTAGACAATTGCTCATTAATGCTGTAAGGGGGTTTAGATTGGATATTAGGAGCATGATTCCCTTTATTGGGGTTTTTCAAAACGAATGGAGCTGATCCATCGTTCTGGTTTGGTTCTTGTTGAGAGTTTTGAGCTTGTTGTCGAGTAACGACTCCAATGGTACCTACAATGTTATAGTGAAGACGTTGAACTGGTCTCGGTTGAGCATTAATGGCTTGTTCATTAGAAAGGAATATATTAGAAGAAGGTCGAGTAGTGACTCTTCTAGGAAATGGTTCTTCTGGAACCATTATCATCTGTGACAGGTTGAATAGGATCTGATTCATTTTCAGAACTATTCGATTGGTTTGAAGTAATGTCTAGTTCACTTTCACTATCTGATTCTATATCACTAGAATCAGAAGTTTGAAAATTATGTAAGGGCCTGGTCGTAACTAGGGATAAGGTCGTGTCAAATATTTGAGGATCCTGAACGGGTAATTGTCCGCTAATGGTTCCTACATATCGGGTAGGAGGGGGAACATTATGATGTTCGATTTGATTGGCTACCTCTTTACCATGTCTTGGTAAAGGGTGTTGAAATATGTCTAAAGTTTGATTGGCATTTTGATTTTGATTTTGGGGAATGGTCTTTTGAGTATTATTAGGAGGGTTTTGTTTAGGTTGGAAGGCTTGCACTTCCATTTCATTATTGTCAATCAAATCTTGTATTTTATGTTTCAACCTCTTACAAGCGTTGGTAGAATGTCCAGGTCCTCTATGGAAATCACAGTGCAAATCAGCTCTATATCCGGGTATACTTGGGTCAGGTTCTCGGATAGCGGGTAATTGGATCAAACCTCTTTCGAGTAATTGAGGTAAAATAGTTGACAAAGGTTGGTTTAATCTAGTGAATTCTCGAGGAGGCTTGTCAGGAGGTTTCAATATGAATTTTTCTTGTTGTCTTCGTTGCATTGATATTAGCAACATTCCTGCTGTCAGTGACTCCATCACCGACAACCTTGTTTGTTTTTATATTGATTTCTGGATGTTTTCTCATCATCCTTCTTCCTAAGTTGGCCTCTCCTAATGAGGGCATCTTCTACTCTTCGAGCTAAATCTATAGCTTGATCGAAGGTAGTTAGGGTAGCGGTTGATAACTCATAAGATATCTGTTCTTGTAAATTGTTGATGAAAATGTCCAACATTTCCCTATAAGGTAGCACAAAGTGCAGTTTTCCTGTCAATTGCCTCCATCTAGCTAAGAAATCGGCAAAGCATTCATCCTTATCTTGTTTTAAATTGTATAGGTCTTTAATAGTTACATGCCTCTCGATGTAGGCACTAAATTGATGGACAAATGATTCAGCTGTTTCTTCGAAGTTTCTTAAAGAATGAGTGGGCAATTGATAGTACCACTCTAATGCCATCCCACCTAAACTTTTGGGGAACATTTTTAGTAATAGCAAGTCGTCATGCGATATGTCGTGACATGCTATCCTAAACATGCGAAGATGCTCTATGGGATCTTCGGTTCCTTTATATATAGGCAGAACAGGCATGGGAAAATGTTTAGGATATGGTTGAGCTACAACTATGGGATCCAAGGGTTGACTACAAATCTCTCGATAATTATACGAGGGACGGTAGGGATCTATCTGGTCCATACGTGAAGCCAATTGTTTCACCATGGCTTCCAGATTACTAGTTTGCCCCCCATATTGGTTTGGTAGGGCATTGACATGAGTGTTATGGGCGTAGGATGGAGGAACATGCAGATTAGATGCCATGTTACTGTTGTGTAAATTATTGGTAGGAAAAGTATTATGGAGGAATTTTGAAGTTGTATTATGTTGTATTCCGGATTGTTGAAAGTTTGTATTTGGCTTTGTTTTAGGTTTCTGTTTATTTAAAGCATTTTGCTCAATAGTTTGGCGGAACAAAGTAGTGAAGGGAATTTTCTTTTGTGCGGGAGTGATTTTAGGTTGAGTAACAGGTTCCTTAGGAGGTTGGGTAACCTGTTGTTTTGACATGCTTTGGGCTATAGTGACCATATCCGTATTGGATGGTCCACCCTTGTCACTTTCTTGATCAATGAAAGACAAGGGGTTAGTCTGCATATTGCATATATATTCCATGGCTGCTTGAGTTTTACTAATTTGCCCTTTATCAAGACGAATTGCCACATTAAGGTCATCAATGTTTTCCATGAGAAATCTCTTGAAATGCTCTGCATTGTCAAAGGCAATAGCTCCATTAGGAGCTACTCTAGGGGATGAGGATCCATCCTCTTTAACACTTGCTTCTTGTTCCTTATCTTCACCTAAGTCTTCATCTGATTGACCTAGGGTTTCTCCTTCCGGATTTGTATCTCCAAGAAGGACATTTGGGTTTTCAGTTGTATCTTGTAACCAATCTTCTCCTTCCCCTAAAGTTTCTTTACCATTCCTAAGTTTAGGCATGGTGCTAAGTTTTGATTTCAGCAAATATATATATATATATATATATATATATATATATATATATATATATATATATATGCAACAAATTAAGAGGTATATATTTACTATATACCTACTACAATATTTGAAAATGAAATGTTTAAGTTTTTGCTAAGTTTTTTGATTTTTAATTTTTTCTTTAATTTTTTTTGAAACAATATAATAAAGACAACAAATAACACAATAAATGCAAGAGATAATAAGACTGAAAGTAAATGAGCTAGTTTTCTATGAATAACTTATGAATATCATTAATAGGTTCGAGTTGTTCAGGGGTCATGAAATGTTCTTCTTCAAATTGAAAGTTTTCTTTTAAGAATTTGATGAAAAGGGCTATGGTGATATTGTCTATCTCAGATGCTGGTTGATAAAAGTAAAGCTCATGGCAATACTCTCGATATAACACAGCACGAGGAACTCTATTCCATCTTTCCCTATCTGTAAGAACAACCTCTTGGTCTTCTACAAGGCCTAGGAATTGGTGCACAATAGCTGCGTTCTCGAGGTATTCCTCGAAGGTGAACAACTTTGAGGATACTAAAGCTCTCCTATAGGCTAACCATCTATGGCAGGCTCTCTGAAGTTCATGATAAAAAACTAGTTGATGAGGATCCAGGATTCTATCCAAGACTAGCCTCTTAATTTGCTTAAGTTGTGTGGACCTAGATGAGATGATACTAAGTCTCCTGTCAAGTTCGTCCCACAAGGATTGATTTCTACTCGTTTCAGGGATACTAAGGACAGAATTAACTTCTATAGCTGCCAATTGATTTTCTACGTTTATAGTAACTGCTAACCTCTTTTTAGGAGCTACCATCTAAACATGACTTTAAACCTTAAATGTTTTAAAATGCATCTAAGTTTTAGTTGTTCTAATTTTTTTTTTTTGTTTTTGTTTTTGTTTTCAAAAGGTTATGATGCATTCACGTCGGGTTCACCAAAATGTATCGCTCCAAATTTTTCGCATCCCTACCTTCAGGCTATAGGATCCGCGCCCGGAAGGAGGATGGGAAAAGGATGGTGCGGTACCTCGGACCGAGAGGACTTTGCGAAGGTCCCGCCTCTCAAGGGAGGTGTATTTTGGTGATTTTTCTACGGATGGTGGGTTCACCAGGAAACATTTAGCGGCGGTTTCCACGCCTAGGTTTTGGAATGTGTTTAGATGAGTTCGTTTTAATCTTAAGCATTCATATCCTAGGTTTGGCCGAATGAATCTAAATTAAACTACATGAAAATGCAACTTTCATGAATACAGCAAACAGATTAAAAAAAGCAAAAAATAGAGAATTTACAGGAGGAAAATGGGGAATACCTGATCCGGATGTCTGAAGAAGATTCTGACGTTTGAAGCAGTCTGGATCGTCTGGAATTCGACAGAATCGCCTGCAATCTGACAGAATCGTCTGAAACTGACAGAATCGTCTGAGATCAGACAGAATCATCTGAGACTGACAGAATCGTCTGAGATCTGACGAATTCGTCAGAGACCTGCAAAACAGAAAATAGATGCAAAATACAAGAAATTCTACTGTGCTAACAGAGGCAAATTACACCAAATAGCAATATGAATACTGAACAATATTTAAGAACAGAAATTAAAGCAAATTACTGTACTTTAATGGCAGATCATGAACTTAGCATGCAATCTAAGCTAAATGGGTGAACTCCAAATGCAAAATAGCATAAAAACTGAATAGATAATCTAATTTGCAGAATAAAATGATAGAGAAAGAGTTGAGAAAAGCAAACTTCAGGCACTGATTGCCTCGATGTGGGCTGTAATCGAGATCGTCTCGCATCAATACGAAATCGTCTCGCATTCGACGGGATCGCCTCCGATCTGAACAGGTTCGTCGACGACGATGGATGCTGGCTCCGGCTGAAAAATAGTGATGTACCTACAACAAAATTGCTATGGAACTAGTGCAAAAGCAAAATTAAGATGTTTTGACGCAGAGGGAATCAGTTTGCAGATAATTTCAGCCAGGGGTTGGGGAGGGAAAATCCTAGAGGTTAAATAGGCTTAGGGGGAGTAGTTAGGAGGTTGGAGATCATCCCAATTTGGGAGATCTCCAACGGGGAGGGTCCCAACGGTGCGGACACGCTTCTGCCCAGATTGGAGACCCGTTGGAACAGATTCCAACTATGCAAATTTAGTTTTGCGACAAGATCGTCTGGACGTCCTAGTCCAGACGAAATCGTCAAATCTAGGGCGATATCGTCTGATCGGCGACGATATCGTCAAACGGTCAAAACAACCTCTAAAAATGGCATGAAAAAGGGGGAAACGGATTTCCCGGCGGTTAACGGGCGGTTTGGGAGGTTAAATTTGAATTTAAAATTATTTACTAAGGTGAATGTAAATTTTATAATTTTACTGCGCCAATTTTAGGGTGCTACAGTCCCAAGATATGGTCAATACTCTCCTCCTCCTTATTACAGAAGATACATTTAGAGGGGCCATGAAAACCCCTTTTCATAAAGTTATCCTAGGATAAAATTCTTCTATGACCTACTAGCCAAACAAACATTTTGAATTTATGAATGCTTGGGCTATCCCAAATATATCTCCAAATTCTAGTGATATTATTATTATGTTAGTGTTGAACATTATATCCAATTCTTGTTGTGTATTCTCCTGATCTATTCAACTTCCAAATCAATTTATTCTTGGCATCCCTCAGAATAATTACAGTTGTTATCTTTCTTCTTAGTTGCCTCCTAGCATCAATGTCTTGTATACTTGTAAAACAATCTTCTTTCCATTTGTATCTTCCTTCTCGATCCTTGTACAAAATGTTTGAAACCCTATCACCGTATTTTTCGTGAAGCAATCTCATCCAAGGTTTCAAAACTGAATCTAAATTTAGTGGTTTTTTATCACACCAAGTATCCATCCAAATATAAATTTTTTCTCGAGTTACCACCACCCATATTAAACCTTTAATCATAAGATCAATAGATTTTTTTAAACCATTCCAAAGAGCAGAACCATTTGGAAGAGAGAATGTAGTAAATATTAAACTTGGGTCATTGGGATCAACATACTTAGAAGAATTCTTTCCCATTGTATTTGACTCTCTTTGTACAATATCCAAATAAATTTTTCTCTAAGATCTAAGTTTACATCTATAAGAGCTCTTAAACCAAGACCTCCCTTAGTTTTGTCATCACACAACTTGCTCCATTTTACCAAAGAAATTTTTCTTTTATCATATAAACCTGACCATAAAAAGGATCGCATAATAAATATTAAACTTTTTTCAACTGATTTTGGCATAGAATAAAAAGACATATAATATGCTGGAATGGCTTGTAAGTCTGACTTAATTAACTGCACTCTTCTTGCTAATGATAACCATCTACCTTTCCAAGCTGGACGTTTATTTTGAACTCTACTAATAACTGGATTCCATAAATATATCCTCATTCTCCCCTCAAATAAAGGCATCCCTAGATAAGTTGTTTGTAAATTTACCTCCTCCATTTGAAGCAACCTACAAATTCTTGCTTTGATATTAGTAGGAGTGTTAAGAAAGTAAATTTTGGATTTAGTCCTATTAATTTTTTTTGCCCCGAAGCTCTTTCATACTCTTTTAAAAAGTTATTCAAAGCTCTAGCCTCATTTATCTTTGCCCTTCCAAAAAAAGTTTTATTATCTACAAACTATTGGTGGGTGATGTTATCGATGTTATTACTAACCTTAAGTCCACTTATAAACCCATCTTTGCCAGCCTTCTTTAAGTTACTACTAAAAAATTCTGCCATAATAATGAACAAATAAGGAGATAGAGGATCTTCTTGTCTAAGGCCTCTCTTGTCTTTAAAATATTTTGTCACTAACCCATTGACCAACATTGAATAAGAAAATGTAGAGACACAAGCTTTAATCCATCTAACCCATTTATTCCCAAAACCAAACTTATCTAAAACTGTAAAAATAAAATCCCATTTAACCCTATCATAGGCTTTACTCATATCAAGTTTTAAGATCATAGCTTTCTCTTTTCCTGAAGCTGCTGAAGGTATAACTTCATGAGCTACTATGATCCCATACAAATTTTGTCTCCCTTAATCCCATACAAAAAATCCTTGCTCTTCTAAAATAATTTTGTCTAAAAATGGCCTTAATCCATTCGCCATAACTTTGGAAATAATTTTATAAGCCATATTACATAGTCTTATGGGTCTAAAAGAATCAAACAATTCAACATCCTTCTTTTTTGGAATTAGGGTAAGATAAGTTGCATTTATTTTATAAGGAATATATTGTTTTACCTTATATTGTTCCACTACCACCAATAAAGAATCCTTTATTATATCCCAATTATGTTGGTAAAAGCTGCAGAGAACCCTTCTGGACCAGGGGATTTATCCTTATTAAAAGAGAAAAGAGCTAAATGGACTTCTTCTAGAGTAATAGGCTCCATTAGTTTCCTATTGCCTTCATTTGTTATAATTGAAGGAACATCTTGAAAAAGTTTATCATTAAGAACTTCGGTCTTCTCTGAACCTAGAATATTATGATAAAACAACTTAGCCTCTTTTCTAATTTCACTCCGATCTTCAATCCAAACCCCTTCTATTGATTTAATTCTACCCATTCTAGAAGAAGATCTTTGTACTATAGCCATCGTATGAAAAACTTTATTTTTATTTCCTTTTAACCAAGTTTGTCTTGATTTTACTCTCTAGAATTTCTGTTCCTTACTCAAAATATTATGATATTCATTAAGCAAATCCCTTTCCTCCGAGCTTGTATTATTTTAATCACATTTTTGGAATTTGAAATGTTTATATTTTAGTTCTTATTTCTTCTAAAAAATATTTCCAAAGGTGTTCTTGTTTCATTATTTTAATCTAGAAGTCATAGCTTTAATTTTGTTAGGAAGAGCATACAAACCACCATTACCTAAAGAATTCCATGTTTGAGCTATCATATCAACAAATTGAGGATGGTCTTCCCACATCTACTCATATTTAAAATATGATCTTTTTTGAATTCACTAACCACCATTTTAACTCTTATTGGCCAGTGATCTGAACCAATCCTTATTAAGGTATTAATTTTAGCACAAGTTTCTTCATCTAGCCAATGATCTGAGAGAATGCATCTAACTATATTTTTTGCTATTAGGTTCTAGCCTCTCATGTTGTTGGTCCAAGTATAATTGTCTTATTCAAACTCAACTTTCCATAGATTGTTGTTTTGAATAAAATCTGAGAAATATTTCATACTTTGGGTCAATTTCCTTATTTCCCCAAATTTTTCATTCAACCTCGTAATGGCATTTAAAATATCCAATGATCATGAAATGGATTTCTTGGTATTTACTTCTAATAAAGGTTTCAATGCCACTCCAAATTTCTAATCTACCTGACTGAGTTGTATGACCATACACATTGATAAGGATGAAGCAAATATTAAGAAAGTAGCAAGTGACTAAAGAGGCTACCCAATACCTAGTTTTATGAATGGTTACACAAGAGGTTCTAGAAAGATTCCAAAAATTTAGAATTCCCCCTACTGCTCCTTCAGAATCCATAACATCTCATTCACATCTTGCCCAAACTACTTTCATAGTTTTTGAAGCTTCTTCTTTTGTCATTTTAGTTTCCTGGATACAAAGAATATCAGGTTTATTATTTAAAATTAGGTCCCCAATACACCTATGCTTTGAGGGAGCATTAACACCCCTTATATTCCATGAGATGATAATCATGTCTCATTAGGGGCTTTTGGCCCCTCTTGCATATTGCCAATATCATTTTGTTGTTTGATAAAGAGAAGTTCAACCAACTTAGTTTGTGTTCCTTTCTCTATGTTAGCTCTTGCTTCCCTAGATCTTGCTTAATAATTTGAGGGTTTTCCTATTTTTGCCTTACCTATATCATGAGTAGGTATTATTATTCTATTCCTCAATATTCTTTCACCATTTTGTTTTTCAACATATTTATCCTCTCCTGGCTCTATTATAGAAGCTTTTGACTTATCCTACTTATTTTTTTATATTTCCTTATTAATGGCAGAGGTATTAACTTCTAAAACTGCATTGTCTTTACCAATTATTTTCTACTGAATGGTACATGGTACTTCAAGAGAATCTTAAAAATTTGATGAAACATATTCCTTGGGTTCATCAAGAATGTTCTTCCTTAAATTAGGATCATATTGAATAGACGGTTCCTTGCTAATATGTTGAAATTGTTGTCCTGTGTCCTCTAAGTTTTGATCTACTTTTTCTTCATAGGCTAAAGCCTCAAAAGAATTGGAATTTCTTCTAGTATCCTTTATTATTGGTCTCCACTGTTCATTTTATTTTATTTTTCTAGATCTATTTTTTGGAAGTTGAAAACCATCTTTATCCATAACCATTTGTAAATTTCTCTTACAATTTTCTACAAATGATTCTGTTGGGCTCTTCTTAGGGCATGATCTCTCAATATGCCCCACCTCATGACATATTCTAAATCAAAGATATATTTTCATAATCTATAGTTTGGGTCCACATCTTATCCCCAAACTTAAGAATGATTGATTCTAGTAAAGCTTTACTTATATCAATCATGACCAATATTTGAGCATAAAGATCCAAAAATCCATCTTTTGTTGTATCTCAAATCTCGAGGTATTCTCCTAGAGTGTTGCCTATTGCCTTGAATGTATCTATTTATCAAAATTAAATGGGTAATCCAAACATCCTAATCCAGATTGGTACTAGGGATAAATTTACATTTTTAGGTGAAAAGCCTTCATACCAGTGGGTAAGGAAGAGCCCTGTTCTTCCCATAAACCAAGGACCCACTTTTAATATTCTTTCTCTTTCTTCCCTAGAACAAAAAATGGCTAGGAAGAAACCTTTGGGAAGAAATTATAAAATCACTCCTAGAGACTTCCAACTTCTATCAATCCATTTTCTCAAGGCTGAAGCCCCTGGCCAATACCCATTAAATTTACCAAAAACTACCCTATCTTGGAGCAATGAGGATCTCTATGAGGTGTGCTCACTAACCTCTACCACTAGGGATGATTATAAAGATTTAACTATAAATATATTCATGGAAATGAAACTAAAACTCAAAATCTAATGAAATTATCTAAAATTTCTATAACAAATATAATATTTGATAAAAACTTTATAAAATTTTCATGCACAATTTCTAAGATAAAGAAAGAAAAAAAATTACTTAGCTACAAAAATATTTGTCTAGATAGAATGTATTGCCTTGCTGAAGTACTAGCCCTTCATTGCTCTTCACATCGTTCGAATCCTAATTGGCAAATATTTGTAATTTTGTTTTTTACGACTTGAAAAATCATCACTGCCCTTGTTTCAAATGGTTGACTTCATAGGGTTGTATATCCCTCAATATTACTATTTTTTTTGCATAAGACCACTTATTTTAAAGCTATTCAAATTATATACAAGTTGGTCTAAGAATTAGCTGAATCGAATAACTCTTCGTGAAGATATGGCTCCTAAAATATGAGATATTTTTTTAGGAAAAAACCCTAATCCTTTGCACTTTGCAATTTCATTTTTCACGATTTGAAAATATGTCACTGCCCTTGTTCCGAATAGTTGACTTCACAGGGTCGTATCTCCCTCAACATTGCTTAAATTTTTGCAAATGACCACTCATTTTAAAGCTATTCAAATTATGCACAAGTTGGTCCAAGAATCAGCTGAATTGGATAAATCTTCACAAAGATGTGGCTCCTAAAAGATGAGGTATTTTCAGGAAAAAATCCTAATCCTTCACACTTTGCAATATATCTTATTAGTAATTTTACATTTTTGATAAGGAATATTGTATGGAATTTGATCTTGGATCCTCTCATAGTGTGCTTTGTGATGATATGTACCTCTTGTTAATTTATCCATTACCATCTTCAAAAAAAAAATTTATTGCTGTATTTATTGTCTCCCTAATTTTTTAAATAATAGAATCTTCAAATTCCATTTCTTTAGGATGAATACCTTATATTATTTTATAGGTATAAATGATCAACCAATAATGTTTGACAAAATTTTCTATTCTTCAAAACTCTAGGTTGAATTCCTGTTATCTCCCAAATTTCAAAATATATAAATTTTCAATTCTAAATTTCACAATCCTATGTTGGTGTTGAATTCCTTATAACTCCAAAATTAGAAATTCAAAAATCTAGTAAAAGGATTTTTCCAAATATTATATTCCTAATTTGATGTAGGAAACCTTATTGCAAATATTAAAATGCTTCACAAATTTCAATAACTTAATTATAAAATTTTACCAAATTTTCTTAAAACTTGAAATTTATTTCCAAAATTTTCCAAAATAATTTTAGGGCTTCTCAAAACTTTCCAAAAATAGTTAATAATGCTTCTAAGGTTTCAAATTTCACTTCTAAACCTTTTCTCTCCAATAATCAAATTAATATTTCTTCAACCTTAGAAAAAATAATATTACCCTTTATCCTTATAACTCCTAGCTTGGGAAAATAATTAAATTTCAAATAGAGTGCTTTTCCTCCAAATTTAGGTGTAAATAATAGATCAAGGGTGTTTGACCTTCTCTTTAATGGTGCTCTCACTCCTTTGTCACATGTATGGTGCTTCTCTCCACTTTGTTGCACTGATGAATAAATATATCGTGTTATGCTTGATGCTCAATGCTGATTAATGCAAATGGAGTTAGACCCTTTGCATATATAAGGTCCTGAGACATTTCAATCACCTACTCAATATGGTTGGCACTTCTTTTCTTTTAACAAGTGGCACTCAGTATTTTGCATGGAAGACGTTACAAAATCAATTCCTTTTCTCCTTAATGCTTCGTATAACCCTTACAACTTTTGATGCTCAATTTTAGTCGATGATGATGGTGCTTCAACTCTTCTCCAACATTTTTTCAACCAACACCCTTTCCTTATGGTGGTTACAAAACTCTCGATCATTACTTCTTCTAACCTATCTTCTTGGCACTTGGTATTCTCTCCTACGTTCTCCTTGGAATTGTCTATCTTGATTGATGCTTAGCTTTCACTTTACTCTAGCTCATCCTCTCCAATGCTTTGACTTCTCAATGCATGTATTTTTGATATTCACTCGGCTCCTTGCATTTGGACTCCTTGAATGACATTGAAACTTTGACTTGGTGGCTTCTTTTTATTTTTTCAACGGCTCCTCATTGATCTTTGGTGACTCTTCCAACCTTGGTGGTGCCCTTCACCTCTTCTAATGCTAGTTTACCATATAATGAATGCTCCTTATTGGATTTATACACAGTGGATTCTTTAGTGGTGCTTGCTCTACCTCCTTGGCTTTGGTGGTTCCACATCTCAATGGTGGCTCAACTTCTCCCAGATTGGTGGTGCCTTTTCACTATCAAGTATCTATAATTTGCTATGCTTTTTGGTGTCTTTAGAAACTTTGAATCTTGATCTATTTTGAGCCTTTAGTTGATTTATTTTGCTTCAATAAACTTGAACTTTGTAAGCTTGTAAAAACAACATTCTTTACTAGTATTCTCTTCTCCTTATTTTTCCTTTTTAAGCAATCTCTAACTTCACTCTTTGTTGTTTTATTTTGCAGATTCTAATATGAAAGTGCTACCTCCTTCCTTGGCTTGAATATTCTTAACTTTAAGCTATCTTTTCTGGAATTCAATATCTCTAATATGGTGCTCTCAAAAAACTTAAAGTAGACTGGTTTTAATACTTAAACAGTAAACTTTTATAGCACCAATGTTACACACCTTTTGGTCTCCTTTTGTAGCTAATATCCTTGGTTACTTGATTCACCCTTTTGCTGTCTTTAATTTGTAAAATTTTCAGCTTCATTTTATTTTATTTTACTACCCCAAAAACATCAATTTTGCAGCTCTAATTGCTGCCCAAATATTAGCTTGCTTGTTGTCAAAACTTTATGAAATTTGTAGCTTCCAATGCTACCCAAAATTCTATCTCAAAACTTCTCCTTTCTCCTTCCAAAAAGCTACCAATAAACTCTAAAATTTGTAGCTTAAATACTTCTTCAAATGCTATCCAAAATATAGTTTTATCTCCTTCAATTTGCTACCTTAGATTGTAGTCAATTTCTTCTTCGAAATATCCTTCAAATTTATTCCTTTTTCTATCAACAAATTCTATCTTAATTTTTGTCAATTCCTTATTCAAAAGAGAAAAAAATTGCAGCAAAGGCATGTCCCACAAAATGGGGATACATGAGGACAAGCATCAATTTCAACAAGGAAGAGGAACAATGGAGCCAATACTTCATTTCCAGCAATAAGGAGGCAATTATGATGTAAGAAGATTCTTACTGCTCATCTAGAAAGGAAGGTTGCATCAATGTTGCAGGTTTCAACAGAAAGAGATGGTGTTTTCATACAACAATTGACATGTTTTTACAGAATAAGGATTTGTCTTATCCAAATAAGAGTGAGAGATGTTCTCTCTCATTGAAGCACTTGAAAAAAAAAATGACAGAACTTGGTTGAAAACTAGAAATGGCAGCTTCTTCTGATGAAAAAAAGAGATGAAAAAAAAAATGAAAAAAAAAGAGGAAAAAAAATAATAAAAAAATGATGAAAATGAATAATTCAGTAGTGAAAACCTTCTTGGAGGCGCTACTGAGTTGGCTTGCATGAAAACTGATTTTTCGGCATGTATTGCTTTGTTGATCTACCCATAATTGTTCCACCATTGTACAAATATCACACTGCACATGTGTTATGTTTATGTTTTCAGATAGCCTGCTAACAATCATCAAAAGCAGCTTGTAAGGTGAATGACCAATTTTCAGGACAATAAGGTATGTGTTTCTTGCATTTAATTCATAGTAAACATTTAGCATTTAGTGTATGATAATCGGTATTTGGCATAAACTATTCATACAATATTGGCAAGTTGAAAATGGAACATGTTCAAGATGTCAAGAAACACCCCCTTATGCCCTTAATTGCATGGAAATTCCAAAACCGTGCAAAAACCTGATTTTGGGATAGACATGGCAACAATTCTATTTCAATTTGTAGGGCAAGTTTCGAAGGAGAACTGCAAGTTTATATCTCACAATTGTCTGATAAATTGAAGGAGGATAATTAGCAAAATGCACCTGAAGGTTCTATTTTAGTACTACTGGAATAAAACAGCAACATCCAGAACAAAGAATAACATCTAAGCAAAATGATGAAAAAGGGATTTTTGATGTTATGGAAGGCTTATACACTCTAGATATGGGCCCACAATAGAATCTGTAGCTAAATTTTGCATAGGATGTCATTTCTGCATTTTTTGATGCATCTTCGGAATGAACAATCATATCTTCAAAATGAACAGACATATCTTCGGAATGAGCAGGATATCTTCGGAATGAGCAAAAACTATACCAAAATTGTTGAAAATGCTACATAATAGCAAAAAAAGTAGGGTACATCAAATATTGAGGTTCATAAGACTCTACCACAAGTAAGTACATCCCTCAAGCATTTCAAATCATTTTTTTTTTTATCAATTTTGTTCAAAATGTGCAAACAACATAAATAAGCATTCAGGCTGAAATGTTGTTAAGAATAGAAAATTCCATCAGTATTAGTGCATCTACCAAATATGGTTCCACAATAAGACTAATGCAAGATGAATCACATGATATCAAACCTTTAAGATGTACCTTGCAACACTAAAACTTGTAGAAAGACAAAAAAAGAGTCATACATGTGCTTAATTGCAAAATACTTGATATAGTGCAGCAAGGAGGAATTTCTTAGTTAGCAGGTAGCAAAGGATGTTGTTCACAAGAATAAAACCTGCATATTACTATGGCCTACTAAGATGCATGAGGGCATGCATCAGTTCAAGTTGGAGGGGATGATGAGGCCCAAAAATACCTCATTATTGCATAATGTTTGACTACCATATGATAAGTTAATTGCTAAATAGTTGACTAAAATATACTATTTGTTAAGTGTTTGCATGATTTTATGTTAGGAATACTATATCTCTATTTTTGATAATTTTTAGTATTTTATGACTGATTTTGTTTGATTAAGTAGCAAGTAAAAATATGCATTTAAATTAACCAAATGTGGTATGCTAATATCCATTAACTTCTCAATGGTTTTTGAATGTTTTCCTACCCTTCAACTTGTTTCAAATCCACATTGAAGCCAAAATTTTAGGACTGTCATAAATCTAAAAATCTAAAAAAAACAACCATATAAAAATCAGCAAGTTGTCACTTTATAGGAACACCTTGAAGTTGTCAAGCAAAGCATGAGGATATGGATGGAATGAGTTTAGAAGGACTACAAAAGACATCTGATCTATTTAGAAGCATTCCCACATGGTCTAAATAGGCAGCCATAGGGTATAATAGAGCACGGACAATTGTGCAACATTGTTGCACTTTTTCAGCATGGTTACTTGGTGAATGAAGTGTATAAATTCAGTAGCAACTTGATGTACTCCTTCATGTTGATATTTGAATAATTTTTCCATGTTATAATTTGTTTGAATTTGCAAGAAATGCCAATATTTTACAACTGTGCAGCAGAGTTGGAAAATGCAGTAATTTACCATGTAAATTCTAGCAATCTACCAATGAATGGCAAGGCATGGAATTCACACATGGAGAGAGATGAAGGCTATTGCAATCTGATCCTGAGAGCTAACCCACCTAAGAAATGCAGATGAAATCACTTGAAGAGCACACAATTGTTCATTCCGAAGATCTTTGAAATGAGCAGACATCTTCGAAATGAGAAATACAGTCTCTTCGAAATGAGCGGACATCTTCGGAATGAGAAATACAGTCTCTTCGAAATGAGCCACTTATATTTGAAATAATAACAAAAAGTGCTTTTTTACTTGTTGAATGATTTATGACGATGGAAAAAGGGAAAGAAGGTTGAAAAGGTTAAAGGAAAATATCTCCCATCTGACTTTGCCGTCCTTGCCGTCCAAAGCCACCATTCATGGAAAAGATCAATTTTGATCCTCTTCTAGGATAAATCCGGAAATAACTACAACATAATATGAAGTTGTTTGCAAGATAGAAATGACATATTCTGAAGTGGAGAAATATGTGTGAGATATTTCTAGACTTCTCCCATGTACTCCCACCATTGAAGATGCTTTCTAAGGGCCAATGAATACTACTGCAACACAAACTGTCTAGATTTGCATTTATTTTAGATCCATAATTATTGGCAAATCACTATAAAGTAGCACATAGGCTGATTTGAGAATGGGATATGTTGTAAATATTTATATAAATAACATAGCTCCCTCCTTGGTTGAGCCAGTTAGGAATTAGAATAGAGAAGAGTTTTCAATAGCAGCAATTAGGACTGTACAGTAATTTTCTGTAACAGTTTTCAGCATGTTTTATCATCAATAAAAGTGCAGTTATTTTATCATTTTCTATTCTGAGTGTTAATTAGTTAAGGAGTGCTTTTCACCTCCTTCTATATCAGGAAGTATGGGCCCACTTTCAGATCTAGAAGGAGGATTTTTATGGTAGGTTTTAATCTGTAATTTTGCTATAGCAGAATTAACAGATTACTTGTCAAGTTTACTTTTCTTATTTTAAATTTGTATAATGTTCTTTATGTTTTCTATTATGTTTATGTACAACATTTTGTGTGTGTGTCAGTTGAAAAATTATATTAAGTATTTTTCCTTTGCTTTCCATGTTTTCTCTGTTTTAGCAACTTTCTATTTTCAACATATTTCATTTTGCTGTCAATTCCTGTAGCAGAAGCTTGACGACCTTTTGTGGCAGGATATTGATAAGTTTTTTAGCATAAGTTTCATTTACAAGCATCATTTCAATTATGCAAGAGTAACTAGGTTTCAATTCTACAAATGTAACTTAGGATTTCATTTCAGCAACATTTAAATTCAATAATTTAAATTCTATTATTTTAATTCTGCAAAAGTAGATTAGACTTTCAATTTAGAAATTCTAATTCCTGCAATTGTAGTTAGATTTCAATTCTTGCAACTTTGAATTAGTTTTTAGTTCCTACAAGTTTCCATTATACATATTAGGTTTAGTGTGACACCAAAAGGCTAAACCAAATCTGTCTCACCTAATAAATGCTTGAAATTTGAATGCCTAAATTGTACTCTGCCCTAGCCTTCTATCATAGACAACCTTGGACACCACCCCGAATTGATAAGATCTTTGAGATTTAATGATGTGCCTAATGATAACGCATCAAAGTCCTTAGTTTGTATTCTTCTCTAAGGTAGCTAGATCTTCCTCCAAGCTCTCTAAGTGCTCTCTCGATATCAATATTTTCTTGAGGTGGAGTCTATTTCTCTTGTTCCTCCTCCCCCTCATTATCTACAATGTTTATGATCTCTTCCTGAGATCACTGCTCGTCCTATCCCTGAGCCTTCTCTACTCTAGATGAGCCTCCTTGTGGCTCATTCGTATTATCTCGACCTTCCTCCTTTCCCTCCACTTGTTGCTCTTCTACCACTCTTTCCTCCTGCATCTTCTGTGCATCCTCCATTATGACCTTCGGGGCTACAAGTGCTTCGCTTTCTTGTGGTACTTCCTTCTTTGAGACTTCATGTCTGCTAGAGGCTCCTGATACAAATATGTATCGTGTCTTCTTATTCAACTCTGCTATTACTTCATCTTGGGTAGTGGCCACTCCATCGTGCCCTACCTCAAATCCTCTAAAGAAGTCAGAGGCATCCATATTCTCATATTGAGAGAAATTTTTTGATGAGTGTACTATTTTCTGTGCCTCTGCCCAATACACTTCATCCAGCTCCGTCACTTTCGAATTTGACTCTTCCATTCTCCATACTTTGGGAGTTGGTTTTCCTGCCATCCTCTCTATCTACCTTCTCATCCTGATCTGAATCAGACTACTCTCCCTTTCTTTCTTGAGAGGCTGCTCCTACTACCTTCTAGCAAGTACCAATTGTTCTAATTCTGGCTCCAACCGTCTTATGAATTTCCTTCGATGATGTACATCGACATCCTTCTTTGAATAAGTATCTTCTTGAGCTTCACTCTTGTGTCGTTCACTCCGTGTCTGTGGTTTCTTCGGAGTCACCTTGGCTATGGGTACAATATTTACCCATTTCAGTATAGTTAGTTGATCTGGCCTAATCTCCCTAGGCTGCATCAACCCTGGGAATGTGATACCTGATTTTGTAACTGCATTGAGAAGCAAACCAATAGCCTGAAAGGCCATCCCAAAGTTCTTCGATATCTTCATCAATGCTTCGTGCATTCTTTGTTCCAGATAGGTACCCCAATCATATGGAATCCCCTGGGTAATACCTTCTACGTACTGGGCCATCCACATAGGCATTGTTAGGGTAATATTCCATTACTTGGGATATTTACCATTTACTCCACTAGGTAAAAGAGTATTTACATTTATCTTTTACTATATAGATATTTATTTTTCTATCCTAGGTTAATATCTAAATATCCTAGGTTAGTGGTTAAGTTAGAACTCTCTCATAGGTTAGTAGTTAATCACACACAACTCCCTATTCTATTGTTAGAGGGTAGTTAGCGTTATTTGCTACTATCTTGTTAATGTTCTATTTTATCTCCTATTTAAACCTAGACTCTCTATAGTCTAAGGTAATGATAAATCAATATTTTTGTGACTCCATTTGTCATCATTGGTACCAGAGCTTTTGGCGGGTAGGTGAGGCGATGGGATTATTCTTTCCTGGTTCCACCTACCCAGGTTAAGATCCAATTTTTTTTTTCCTCACCTAAAGGTAGAGCTCGCAGTCCACTAAAGACGTTGTTGTCCAGGCCACAGGATCGACAAATCTTGAGGTACTGACATGGCTTTGCTGGATTGGGCAGACTCGACTGACATGGCGGACTAAACATGTGGACTGACCTTGATGTGGCAGACTAGACACTGGCGACAAGTGGTGGGTAAGCCATGTGTCATGACCTTGATAGTCCACATGTCTGGCAGCAAAACCAGTCACGTGGGGGACTGACTGCCCGCAGGAAGTCATAGCGCTATATGCACTTTTGCTCTTTTAAAGAGCAAATACATTGCCTTCTAGGCAATGTGGGACTAAAAGTCCCGAAGGAATTTCATTTCCTTCTATTAAAGCCTAACGAAGGCTTTAAAAGGCACCACCTGTGCCTTTCTTCCCATCGGGCCCTCTAGCCCGACCGGTTGATCGGGTCGAGCTAAGGCCCTAGGCGGGGAGTCAAGGGTTCGACTCCCGCCGGGTATAAAAAGGCATTTTTTTGCCTAATACAAAGCCCAAGCTAAGGTAATTTTTTTTTTTGCATTTTTTTAAATTATTTTTTAGTATTTTTTTATTAATAATTTAATTGTTTTTATATAAAAATCATTTTTTTTTATATATTAAGTGATTTTTTTATAAAATAATTTTATTATTGATTTCAATATGCTAAACCTAATTAGAAAATTGCATTAAAATAGCAATCTTAAGGCCATTTTTTTTGTTGTTTTGCAACTATAAACATTACATATTTTCTTGTTTTCTCCACACTTGGGGATAAATAGACAAGAAAGAATAGCTGAATTTTGTTGCAAATTATGAGACTTCTAAACATCCAAAGCTTTGTCTCATAAAGAAAAAGACCTTCAAACCCATCTTCTCAAAACATTTTTTTTGCAAAAACAAAACATACAAAGTTCAAAGAGTGCATTTGTTTTCTCCAAGGAGATATAATACATAAAATTGCACATCTATTTTTTTTTTGCGAATTTGAGAAGAACTTGTAACCTTGGGCCCATAAAAACTAAGTCATGTGTCGACTAGTTCTGGAAGCCTTCCAAACACGGGTCGTGTGTCGACTTGTCTTGGAAGGAGTGCTCAAATTGTTCATTTTGCAAAATTCAAGGGGGAAGACAACATTGTACTTCTTTTGCAAAATTGGAAAACAAAGTAGGAGACATAAAAATATCATTTTTTGCACAACACAAAACACATATTTTGTTGCAAAAATTTAAAAAGGTGCATTATCAATTTTACTCGACACCTTAATTGGCAAACTAGGTGATAATAATTTTGAGGCCATTTCTTGTTTGATTGTTGCATCATTCTTTTTGCAACTATAAGTCATATAATCAAGAACATCCAAACCTCACAATTTCACAAATTTGTGTGCATCCATGCACAAATTTAAAGCCAATTTCACTTGATATTCTCTCCTAAATCAACAAAACCCCTAATTCACTCTTATTTGTTTGGCTTAATAAGGGTGCATTTTCGGCTGCAACTGACACCTTAGCAAACCTTATCTTTTGCAAACTCATATTGTAAAATGAATGAATCTCATATGAAGTGATCTACTCTACTACACCTAGCGATTGAAGCGGCTGGTTACCCATGCAATTCGGTCGGATGATGTGATTACTATAAGGACATTCGTTGGTGTGAAGACAAAGTGAGGAATGACCCATTTTATGCTTAAGGAGCAACCAGAGCACTGTGATAGAGCAAAGAACCAGCAGATCAACATCTTCTTCACTGTATTGGGGCAGTTATATACTTTACCCAAATATTGTTGTATAGAGGGATATGTATGTATTACCCAAATAATGTAATAAAATGGGATGTTAGAGTAATATTCCATTACTTGGGATATTCACCATTTACTCCACTAGGTAAAAGAGTATTTACATTTATCTTTTACTATCTAGATATTTATATTTCTATCCTAGGTTAATATCTAAATATCCTAGATTAGTGGTTAAGTTAGAACTCTCTCCTAGGTTAGTAGTTAATCACACACAACTCCCTATTCTATTGTTAGAGGGTAGTTAGTGTTATTTGCTACTGTCCTATTAATGTTCTATTTAATTTCCTATTTAAACCTAGATTATCTATAGTCTAAGGTAATGATAAATCAATCCTTTTGCGACTCCATTTGTCATCAAGCATCTCAGCCATCCTTATATCCCCTAACAATAGAACCATGACTATGTTCATTATGCAAACCCAGTGTTCATATCGTAAGTGGCTCTATTTTATTTCGTGCATCCCTGCATTGGAAATCTTAGCCTCTGTCAATGATTTGACAGTCGTCAAAGTAGTGACCAGGCGATATGCTTCAATAGGGTCTACCAGTTTCTTTACTATCTCCATGCCCTCCATTGGTAGCCTAAAAGTTTTCCTAAATGCCTCCATCGACACTTCAACCTTCACTGATCTCCTGCCTACATTGACGTAGGCTGTCCTTGCTGATGCATCATAAGCTTAAACTATCTGGAGAAGATAGTTCTCAAAAAATGTCTTGTGAAATGGCAGAATTTATGCAATGACCACCACCTACGCATTCTCAAACTATTTCTTCCACATATGAGATTTATTCTTCTCATCATTCCACCATTTCTTGCATGCTTCTACCCCATGCTGTACAAATACCATATTTTTCAATTCTACCTAGCATTCTTCCTGTTGTGGTACATGTACTTCACTCCTCAACTCCCTCTGTGAGGTAGTGATGTGCACCATTCTTGTCGCTCTATACCTTGGTGGCGTTCTATTCAAATGTGCTCGCCAATGGCCTTGTCTTCTCCACGGCCTCTGTCCTCCTCTTCTCCATGGAAAATTACCATGCCTATTGTGTGACTGAAACTGACACCCGGAGTACTGTCGTGAGGATGCCTCTCTCTTATGGAGTGGCGTTGGTGATCTCTACATCTTGTTGGCTGCAATCCACCTCAATCGGCGTCCAAACTCCTCTATTGATATCATTCCTTCAACATCTCACCGATTGCTCCACTCGCTTCTTCGTAATAAAAACTGTATCCGAAATCATACAACTCTTCGTAAAAGTGTACTATGTATGATTCTACGTACCATGTATGATCTTGCTTTTCTTCACTTCCTCCCAAATCGTACACCCTTCGATAATTTTTCCTTTTGTCTCCGTAACTCCTCCAATGGTTACTTTTCTAGCAAATCATACCATGATGACTTCAAAACTGTACAGGGCACCAATACTTCGTACACTGCTTCCTACTGGTTGCCCTCCCCTTTAAAATTGGTGAAACCCTAATTTCTATTTTCTCGGGTTAAAATTGTTCAAAGTGAAGAAGAACGTCCTGGTACAAATTATGATGGGTCTGTAATCTTCAGAAAATCCATGAAAAATCTTTGCCCATGCAGTTCAAGTTCTAAATCGTACGCTTCTTCGCTTCAATCTCCTGGAAAAAATTTGAATTCTTGTGCTTTTCTTACTTGGTGAAAAATGGGTAAAATCTCTTCCTATTTAAAGAAATCCTCAAAAACCCTAGAAAATCCCTAAAATTTAAATCACAAAGGCACCAATTTGCATGCAATTTTCCAGTTGGGCTATTGGATAACTAATACCTCAGGGAAAATTCAAATTTTATCTTTTTCCCCATAATATTCCTCCAACCATTGCTTTTTCTGCATGCCGCATTTAATGAGTTAGTTGGAAAATCATACACTGTATGGTATAGATCGTACCGTACGACCTCCTATACGATTTGCAGGTTAATCTTGCTTTGTCCGATTCTCTTTTGTACGATTTCCTTGCTATACTTTTAAATGTATGATTTCATAACTTAGAGAAATTTTTTGCTTTCTCTCTGGAGAGGTTGCCGTTTTTGGTTTTCAACCTTGCCCTTCTTGAATGCGTCCCGAGGGATTTTCACAACCAAGGCACATAATTTTTTTCATCATCATTTTTTTTTTCATATTTTTTTATCTCTTTTTTTTTTCATTCCTATTCTAATCATACTTACCTTATGGGTAATCGTACAGTGACATTCACCTGTACGATTCCATCCCAGTCTTGGCCTCGAGGTTCGACCATCACATTCTAGTTAGCAGCATTCTCTTGTACCTCTGCTTGACTGGTCCCTGCCTAGGATGTTGCTACCTGTTCATTTGCCCTTCCACAATGTGTATAGTTTTATATTGTACATCGACAAATTAGAGTCTCACCTCCTGGTAGACCTTCTTCTTGTCGTCTAGGTAGTTTATCCCGAGGAGGTGGTGTCCTTACCACTCTACTATCATTTGAGTGACTTATTTTGCTATCTCCTTGAATCATTTATGGTTCCAAACTTGGTGACCGGGTCCTTTGTTGGCCTAGGTTTCCACCATCTACGAATTGTACCCTTACCTTACCAGCAAAGTTTTGGCCACATGGGTATCTCCCCATACCACTCCTTCTAGGCATGAAACCTCCTCGTACAACTGATGATTTTTCTCTTACTCAGGGTAACCATAAATTACCTCCTTCCCATTGAGGTCCTTGTCAATTCAGGGGTGGTCGTCCCCCTGTGCGCCTTCCTATCGCATTTCATAACATACCTCTTAGTCAAAGTATATCCTGTGGGTTCCTTTACCAGTTCAAGAAAGCTAGCAGACTAGCACTTGGTAATCTAGGAGTAGGGGGTCAAAATATTCCTTGTCCTCTACCTCCTCCTGTTACAACATCATTTAGATTCTTGTCATTTTTTGGTCGTCTACCTCTTCCTCTCCCTCTTATAGGTCCTTGTCCGATTCTTCCTCTTACTCTGTGGTCATCAGGAGTAATCTCTACTAACTTGATGTTAGCTAGTGGACTTCTATTTGGTGACAACTAGCGTAAGGTTCTGAGTCTCCTATCAGCTCGTACCAAAAGATGCCTCCATCTTCTTTCCTCAAAGGATCGCTGGGGGGATGAAAATGCCAATACTGCTCTATAATCATCTGAGAAGTCTGTTTCAGAGTTAGATTCAGTCTGACTCTCTTCCCTCTGTTCTACCCAATCGATTGGCAAATTCATCACTCTTTCCAGTTGTCGAACTTCCCTCCTTTGTATTCATAGCTTTTGGTGAGCTATTGTATATGCTTGTGTATGATTCTCAGATCTATCTTCTTGAACTCCATCAACTTGTCTCAGTATCAATGTTCTATTTGGAATATTCTAATCCCTTTATGGATTATGAGGATTATCTGGTTCCTCTTCATCTATAATAGACTCTCGTACCAACCATGACATTCCTCCACCACCAGAATCTGCCCTATCTACTACATTATGATGCACTTCAGGTGATGTGGTGGTTTCCTCTATATCTCGCCACAGTACTCCTACCTCCTCATTTACTGTAGGCTATCTGCTTTGTGAAGGGGGTGAACTTGTACTTACACCTTCATTTCCTCTACCATTTCTTGGAGTTAAATCCTCAGCCTCCTCATGCTCACTTCCAATATATTGTAATCTAACGACTCTTTGCTCATCCAATATTTGTATGGTGTCATCCAATTCATGGATTACTTGCGCTCTTAGTCTCGCATTGTGACCCCGTAGCATTTGATATTCTTCCTGTAATTGTTGAGTTTGCAATCTCATCCTGTGCTACAATAGCCCTACTTGAGCTAATGGAGAAAGTTCTGCTAGTTTTTCTTCTAGCCTATCCTCCCTAGCATCCTTTGGCATTTCCATATCAAATGTGTCCACTCTATCTTCGTTATGCACTATCAGTCTTACCCTTCTTCATCCTTTTGATTGTCGAGGTAGTTCCCTATGTTCTATCTATGGGTACCTCCTATCTGAAGCTCTTGGTAATAGTGCTCTCTCCTGATAATATTCTCTTGCTAGAGGGATCCACTCTTCTCCCTCTCTTATGGTATCGTCTACCCATATGATATGTACTCACACTCGTCTTCTTTCGTCTGGTCCAGGTGCCAACTCTTGTTGTTCGATGATTGGTTGTGCCTCCTCCATATTGACAAAAAGTCTGGCGAGTCCCAAATTTAGCTCTTCTTATCAGGGACCTGGATCACAAGGAGCCTCATTTCTAGCATCTGCTCATCTTCTTCGTTACACTTATTCCAAAGCAATGAATAAACACTATACTTTATAAGGTTTTAACTTCGAGCCATTTACAGTGTTGGGTACCTCTGTCCCATTCAGGTTCTGTAACCTGACTGCTCCATTATCCAATGCTTCAATCACCTTGTAAGGGCCAAGCCATAGCATCTTCAACTTCCCAAGCTTGATCTCCCTCTTACCATTAAACTTGAGAACCAAGTCTCCAGGACTAAGTTCTAACTTTCTCAAATGCTTGTCATGCCACACATTTCGTCTCTTCTAGGCTACCTCGATTGCCCACTATGCCCTGATTATTATTTCATCCAAATTTATCAGCGTCATCAGTTGCTCCTCCAAAATTTCCTGATCTCCCAAGAGATGCTCTATCGTAACTCTCAAAATTGGTATCAAGAACTCGACTGACACTATCGCTTCTTGACCATACATCAATTGGAAAGGGGTATGTTCCGTTGTTGGTTTAAAATTTGTTCTATATACCCACAAAATGGATGGTAACCTTTCCTCCCAGTCTTCTCCTTCTATCCCACAGGTTTTATACAGAGTCGATACTAAGACTTTATTAGTTGCCTTTGCCTACCCGTTCGCTCTCGGGTAGTATGGAATAGACAATGAATGTAAATTATTAAAATTCGTTGTCAGCATCTTGATAATCTCATTAACGAAGTGTCCTCCATGATCACTCGTTATTTGTAGCAGAATACCAAATCTTGTGATTACTTGCTCATACAAAAATCGTGTTGTACGCTTAGCAGAGTTATCAGATAATGCTCTTGCTTGTACCCATTTTGTGAGGTATTCTGTTGCCACTATGATATATCTGCATTTTCATCTTCAAGATGTCTTGAATGGTCCTACAAAGTCCAAGCCCAAACATTCAAACAACTCTTGTGGCTGCGATGGGTGTAAGGGCATAAAATCCCTCCTCACAGGTTTACCTACTCTCTGGCAAGTATCGCAAGCTTTCACGTGTTCTTTTGCATCATTATACAATTTGGGCCACCATAGACCTGCTAGCAATATTTTCCTTGCAGTCTCATCTGGTCCCATGTGTCCCCCTGCTAAACCGACATGGGCTTCTTTCAATACCATCTTAAATTCTTCCTCTATTACACATCTCCTCAAGATACCATCACTTCCTATATTGTATAGCAATCCTGCTATTATCTGGAAAGGTGCTAACTTCATAATTACTTTTTTCTTTTTGGTTGTCGTCATCTCTTGTGGCAACTCCCCTGTGGATAGATATTGGCCAACCAACTTGTACCATGATGGCACAACATTGATGGCAAATAACTGTGCATCTAGGAATTCATCAGGAACCCTTATTCCTATTGGATCTCCTGATCATATTCGAGACAACTGGTCTGCAATCACATGCTTCTTGCCAGGTCTCACCACAACTCGGAATACGAACTCTTGGAGCGTGACGAGCCACCTACTAACTCGTCCTTGTATTACTGGCTTATTTATTAAGTACAACAATACTTGATGATCAACATAAAATGCAAAGGGGTTTGCCAATAGGTAATGCCTAAACTTATGAACTGCATATACCATCCCCAAAGCTTCCCTTTCTATTGTACTATAATTCATTTTTGACCTTAAAAAAAGGTGACTAGCAAATAAAATCAACTGATCCAACTTAAACTGTCCTTCTTGTGCCAATGCACATCCAATTGCAAAGTTCAAAGCATCAACGTGGACATGGAATTCCTTATCCTAAATCGAAAACACCAAGATCGGGCTGCTTACCAACTTAGCTTTTAACTCCTCAAAAGCTCCCTGGTGCTCCTCTATCCATTTGAAAGGAGTATTCTTTTTTGTCAAAGAATCTAACAGATAGGCTACATGTGCATAATTTTGGATAAGTCTTCAGTAATATCCTGTTGATCCCAGTAAGATTTTGAGTGAACTCACATCAAAAGGCTCTTCCATATGTAATATTACCCAAATTTTATCTGGATCCGTCTTCAATCCCTCACTGCACACAATGTGCCCTAACAATTTCCCAAATGGTACCATCAAAAAACACTTTACTGGATTTAATGATATCTATGCATTTCTACACCTACTCATGCATTCACTAAGAGCTAGAATATGCTCCTTGATCTTCCCATAAATAGACCAATCATCCAACAATGCTTTGAAATTCCCCATCGCCAATTGGTCGAATATATACAGTATGATGAGCTGAAATGAGGCTGGGGTATTATTTAACCCAAATGGCATTCAATTGTATGCATAAATGCCATTCTCCACAACAAATGTGGTTTTTAGCTTATCCTCCTCAGCGATGTTGATTTGATTGTATCCTAAAAATCCATCCAAAAATGAATAGATCTCATGCCCTACAACTTCTTCCAAGATAGAATCCATAAATGGAATAGGAAAAGGGTCCTTAATGGTTACTGCGTTTAAACTCCTGAATTCTACGCATATTCTTATCTTATCGACTTCCTTCTTCAAAGTTATTACTAGCGGTGAAACCCATTCACTGTTCGTCACCCTGAATATAATTCCTGCTTCCAACATCTTTTCTCTCTCCGCATTCAACAATGCCACATACTTTGGATTCATTCTATATGGCCTCCTTCTTACTGGTTGAGCACCAAGCATTAGTGTAATCTTATGGAAATATAACTTAGGTGGAATTCTATTCAAATCCTCATATGTCCCTGTGAAGACATCCTTGTACTCCAATAATATATTGAAAGCTGCTGCCTTCAATACAAGATTCCAATCATTGCCACAGTGGACTATCCTCAATTCTTTCTCCGTTCCCAAGTTGATATCCACTATCTTAGGTCCTTCATACTTGATATTCTTTGGCTCACTCATAGCTTTCATTACATTCTCAGGATGTGTCGATCTTGTATCAATCTCTACATCTCCTACTGTATACTCCGCAAAGCTTTTTGGAAATGTCCATTTATCTTTTATTTCCTTCTTAGTCTCTTTACTAGCTTATGGTTTGTATTGCTGCTCTTTAATCTCCTCTGATTCAATGTATAAGCAATTGGGATGAAATACTTCATAATCCTCCATTTTCCAATGAAGAAGTCCACTATCAGATCAAGCTTTGTTCTCGCTACATTATTCTATGTACAACATTCCTTCTCCACCAGGTTCGTGTTCTTCACCCCCTGATGAGTTTTTTGATTGATCCGTTGTAGCTACATCCTCACTCATCCTTTGATTAGCTAAATTGATCATGTATTTATGCTGTCCCTTTTTGAAGGTGATCTTATTCTTTCCCAATTATGATTAACCTTGGCCACTCATAGCCATCATCTCCCTAAGAGAGCGTCATATGCAGGTTTCTGCATCGAAATCACAACAAAATCTAAGACAAATTCTTGCTCAACTATCATTACTTGTTGTGCAGTCAAAACTCCCTTAATGTTAATATCATTCTGGTCATCCCCATACAGTCGAAAGCTCAGTGCCCATAGTTATGGTGCACCTAGTTCTAGCCAAGTCATTTCGAGTAGCACATTAACACTGTAACCTCCGTCCATAATCACTTGTGTCAATTTGTGTCCCAAAATATCCATATGCATTAATGCAGGCTTATTTCCCACATCAATCATCAATATGGTAGGATCCATAAATTGGTCCTTTCGTTCTTCCCTACAATTGGCTGGCTTTCTACTTCCATCACCTTCTATGGTTGTATCTCTTCTACAATTGCTTTGGGCAATTATGGGATAGCTTCGAATAAGTCAAATACCTTAAGTTCTACTGTGGTATCTAACACCTGTGCGACTAGATGCCGCACAACTGTATCCTATTTTGATGGTCTATGTAATTCCTTTTGAGTGCTCGATTCTACTTCCTTAGCTTTCTCAGTTTCTTCTCACAGTATTTTCTTTACAACTTGCCAACATTGCTTCTCCTTTGCTAATACTTTCTGAGTTTCCTCTTTAACTTGAGGAACCTCAATGTCCAAATAGCTCACATTCTACGGGTTACTCGAACTTGCCTTCTTTGGAAAATTCTCCTCCTTGTGGTTCCCTGGACCACACCATCTACACGTATGTGTAGTGCTTGCCTGTGGTGCTCCTTGCATTTGAGGTGCAAGATAATTCTTTGTAAAATGCCCCCACTCTTGGAAATTGCGACACTGTATGATAGGTCTTCCTTCTGAATCATACTGTAAATGACTTTGTCCTCCATGTCGATTACCTTGATTCTGTATGCCACCCCTTATGCTATTTCTATAGCCACCACTCGTTACCTATTGGCCACTCCCTTGGGCCTGAGGTTTTTGTTCCTGCTCCTGAATTGATAGTACTTGTGGACAGGTTCTTGTGTTATAGGGACAAAGCACTACATCATGCCCCATCACATTACAAATATGGCAGTAATCATTCTTTGGGCACTTCATAGTTGTATGTCCCTCAATATTGCATTATATGCACCATAGTTCATTCCTTTGTGGTTTGATCTTTTGCTCCTTAACCATTTTATCAAACTCCTTATGGAATGAAGCTATCGTCCTTTGGATAGTGTCCTCTTCCTCATTATCTGAATATTTTGACTTGGGATGAGATAAGATTCCTGTATACGTCTGTTTTGACTCGCTTTCAAAGGTCTTTATGTGTTTCAAAACTTCCTCATATGTGTCAGATGGTACTCCCTTCATCATTTTCTTATATTTGAGTAGTAACCCATCTACAAACCATCATTTTATCAGCACATTTGCTAATGTCATATGCATCTTATCAACTAACTGCTTTAGTCAATGGTTGTAGGATTTTATATTCTCATATGCTTTCTGTTTTGTCATGCAAAGCTCAGTGAATATGTCTCCATCATATTTCAAAGGTCAAAATTCCTCAATGAATTTCTCCTTTATCTGGTTCTAAGTCTAAAAATCAACATTGTTTTCTCTTTTCAGATACCAATATATTGCCAATCCTCTCAAAGTGGTAGGAAAGAGGACTAACCAATCCTCCAGTATGTCTAAACCATTTGCTCTCCAAATGGTTATGCAAGTTCCTACATGCCATGTGGGGTCTTCCTTGCCCTCACCTGAAAACGGTGGACATCTTTGCTTGGTTGCTCTATTAGCCATCTTGGGAGAGTCATCACTCTCACTCGAGGTCTCCCATGGAATCTCAATCGAATTCCTCCTCGAAGGTGTCTTACTTCTGTTGTCATCAAAAAAATCAATTTGAGGTATCTTATTCTGTACTGTCACTCGATGACCAAATTATCGTGCATCCTCACTCTATAACCTTCTTCACTGATGTGATGGAGATTGTCTTAGTCTATCTTCCTGAGTCCTTGCATCCTGTTGCCTTGGTGATTGAATCCCGTCCTTTGCACCCTCTCGCAACCCCATTGCCAATTCCTTAGGCTATATCATTGTTCACTTTATCTTTGTCACTTGTCTTCTCTACGATCGGTGGGTTTTCCTCCTCGTCTTCTGTCTCAATCAACAACGTCTCAAAGTCTCCTTCTTCGGATGTCCAAACTTGCTCTATCTCTGGTTCATGCATACTTTGATCTAAGTTACTCGTGTTTCCTATTTGATAAATCCTTATGCTCCTTATTATTGGAATGTTCTCTCGTGGTTATCTTCTCCCACAACTTCGTGTACTGGTGTCTGTCATAAGAAATCACCTCCAATTGTTTCATCAAATTCGACCCGTTTTAACAAAAATACTAAATTCGATAAGGCAACGATGCCAAATGTAACATAGCGGTGGATTATTCTCAGTGGGGAGCTATCTTCCAATGTTCAGAATAATCCCTAGGATGATATTGATCTTAAGTACCAAATCGAACAATCTTCCAAGTACCCGAACTACCCTCGTACGGATTGTCAATCTCTTGTACGACCTTCCACACATACACTGTACAATATGAGATCGTATAGTGGCCAATATGGCATGATATTGCACTCAAAAAAATTTATGGATACTATTTTTGAGGCTATCATACATAGTTTTGTAATCGTTCAAGCCGATTACCAAAACTGCCAAATCGGGTAAGTTTTTGTCAATCATCTGTTTTACCAAATCGGGTAAGGATTCTATGTATGATTTGTACGATGTATGATATGTACGATCAAAAGGTACAAAAAGATAGTATTTGCAATGTTATTATGCTACAATCTCTCTTTGAAACATTTTGTAATGTTTTAACAGTCCAAACAAGATGATTCCATACACAAGCAAAGCATCCAATCTGGGATTATAAGTGATTCCATTTAAGCAATTACACCCAAAAATTGTATAGTCTGCTTCAATACATTCTTAAAAATATCCTCATGCTCCTAGATCATTCTCCATGATTCCCACCAGTAGCAATCTTCTCACAACCTGCAATGAAGCCTAAAACTAACATATGACAGTAAGGAAGAAACTCAATCACACAATAATCATCCACAATGCATCAACCATACACACAAGATCTACACTGTCATACACAATGTTTGTTCTTTATTATTAATGGTGATCAACTTAGTACAATGTGGAAAATCTATACATACTATAGCAATAACTTAGAAATATGGCTAACTCTCTATCCTGGCAACTATGAACCAGTAAACTAGTAGCCAGACTCATAAATTTGAAAATGGGGCCTTATATAACGTTGCCTAGGATTTTCCAAAGTGGTTCCTGAGATAATTCGTTATTTACAATTGCCCAATTACAACTGAATACATTATTTTTGCCTTTTCCTAAGTTTACACCTTAGGTTAGCAAATCCATGTGACATTTCATCCCGAAATTGCATTTCCTTTACATTTCAATGAATTTCGGTGTGCCCTGTATGATTTGCCACAACTCTGTATGGTTTACCACTTCAGTTGTATGGTCTTATGTACGATTTGCTCCCTACTGTACGATTTCACAAAAATTTAGCAAATCACTTCTTCTTTCTCTGGGAGGTGGATTTGCTGCCTACAAGAAAGTTGGTGCATATCACAAATCTCATTCATCATAGGAGAGCTCTTACAGACGCAGGAATCAACATCAAAAAAAGGTGAAGAACAATTCTCAATATTCCCATCATTCTTCTTCTCGTCCTATTTTTCATAAAGCACATTCTTCTTCTTTTCATTCTAAAAATCCTTCTTCTTCATTATATTATAAATTTTGTAAAAAGCATGGTCATGTAAAATCCAAATGCTTTACTTTTGAAAAATTTAAGAAGAAATCCTTCTTTTTATAGCCTACACATGAGGAACCACATGATGATACAATTTTTGCTACAAAGACAAAAGAAGAGTATCCTGCTTTAAAGGGTAAATTGAACAAAGTTACCCTTATGTGAAATGTATTTTCTCAAGGCGGTCATGACCATTTGTTTGTCACTAGAGCCCACCTTACACATGATTACTATGTTGATTGTATCATAGATAACAGATCGTAAAAGAACTTCATTGCGAAGACCGTTGTGGAGAAATTGAAACTTCCCATCAAGCCACATCACCAACCATATGCACTTGGGTGGAAATATGTAGACTCCACATCCAACATCACCCAAATTTGCACCTTGAATTTTACTTTTGGTGATAAGTTTGTGGACAAAGTTAGGTGTGATGTCACAGATATGGATTGTTGTGGGATATTGCTAGGTAAACCCTGATGAGGCCCAAAAATGCCGCATTATTGCACAATATTTGACTACCATATGATAAGTTAATTGCCAAATAGTTGACTAAAATATACTATTGTTAAGTGTTTACATGATTTTATGTTAGGAATACTATATCTCTGTTTTTGACTATTTTCAACATTTTGTGACTGATTTTGCTTGATTAAGTAGCAAGTAAAAACATGCATTTCAATTAAAAAAATGTGGTATGCTGATATACATTAACTTCTCAAAGGTTTTTGAATGTTTTCTTGCCCTTCAAATTGTTTCAAATCTACATTGAAGCCAAAAGTTTAGGACTGTCATAAATCTAAAAATCTGAAAAAATAGCCATATAAAAATTAGCAAGTTGTCACTTTATAGGAACACCTTGAAGTTGTCAAGCAAAGCATGAGGATATGGATGGAATGAGTTAAAAAGGACTACAGAAGACATCTGACCTATTTAGAAGCATTCCCACATGGTCTAAATAGGTAGCAACAGGGTATAACAGAGCAGGGACAATTGTGCGACACTTGTTGCACTATTTCAGCATTGTTACTTGGTGAATGAAGTGTATAAATTCAGTAGCAACTTGATGTAATCCTTCATGTTGATATTTGAATAATTTTTCCATGTTATAATTTGTTTGAATTTGCAAAAAATGCCAATATTTTACAACTGTGCAGCAGAATTGGAAAATGCAGTAATTTACCATGTAAATTCCAACAAGCTACAAATGAATGGCAAGGCACGAAATTCACACATGGAGAGGAATTAAGGCTATTGCAATATGATATTGAGGACTAATCCACCTGAGAAATATAGATAAAATAACTTGAAGAGCACGCAGTTGTTCATTTTGAAGATCTTCAGAATGAACAGACATCTTTGAAATGAGAAATGCAGTCTCTTCGGAATGAGCCACTTATCTTCGGAATGAGAACAAAAAGTGCTTTTTGACTTGTTGACTGATTTTTGACGATGGAAAAAGGGAAATAAGTTTGAAAAGGTTAAAGGAAAATATCTACCATCTGACTTTGCCGTCCTTGCCGTCCAAAGCCACCATTCATGGAAAAGATCAATTTTGATCCTCTTCTAGGATAAACCCAGAAAAATTGCAGCATAATAGAAAGTTGTTTGCAAGATAGAAATGGCATATTCTAAAGTGGAGAAATATGTGTGAGATATTTCTAGACTCCTCCCATGTACTCCCACCACTAAATATTATTTCTAAGGGCAAATGACTACTGCTGCAACCCAAACTGTCCAGATTTGCATTTATTTCAGATCCAGAATTATTGGCAAATCACTATAAAGTAGCACATAGGTTGACTTGAGCATGATATATGTTGTAAATATTTATATAAATAACACAAATCCCTCCTTGGTTGAGCCAGTTAGGAATTATAATAGAGGAGAGTTTTCAATTGCAGCAATTAGGACTGTACAGTAATTTTCTATAACAGTTTTCAGCATGTTTTTTCATCAATAAAAGTGCAGCTATTTTATCATTTTCTGTTCTGAGTGTTAATTAGTTAAGGAGTTCTTTTCACCTCCTTATAGATCAAGAAGTATGGGCCCACTTTCAGATCTAGAAGGAGAGATTTTATGGCAGGTTTTAATCTATAATTTTGCTGTAGCAAAATTAATAGATTGCTTGCCAAATTTTATTTTCTTGTTTTTATTTTGTATTATGTGATTTATGTTTTCTATTATGTTTGTGTACAGAATTTGTGTGTATGTCAGCTGAAAAATTATATTAAGCATTTTTCCTTTGCTTTCCATGTTTTCCCTGCTTTCTATTTTAGCAACTTTCCATTTTCAACATATTTCATTTTGTTGTCAATTCCTGTAGCAGAAGCTTGACGACCTTTTGTGGCAGGGCATTGACAGGTGTTTTTAGAATAAGTTTCATTTACAAGCATAATTTCAATTATGCAAGAGTAACTAGATTTCAATTCTGCAAAAGTAGATTAGATTTCAATTCATGCAATTGTAGTTAATTGTTAAATTTTGCAATTTAGATTTAGTTTTCAATTCCTGTAATTTATTTCAGTTTTCATTATTTAGACAAGGTTTAGTGTGACACCAAAAGGCTAAACCAAAATTTGCTTCACCAATAAATGCTTGAAATTTGAATTCCTGAATTGTACTCTGCCATAGAATTCTATCGTAGACAGCCTTGGACACCACCCTGGATTGATAAATCATTGAGATTAAATGATGAGACTCAACGACACTCATAAAACCCTATCAATTTGATAGGAATGCTATTTATCATGCTAAAAATAACACCTACACATTGGAGTTGCATGATAAAACTTACTTGATATAAAGCACTACACCTACTTCCAATTTTATGTTAAGTTGTAGGTAAGTAAGAAAGCCACTAAGTCAAGCACTCATTTTGGCTCCCACTAGCATCAGTTCCAAACAAAATGAAGAAAAAATACCATCTAAAAAACAAGAAAATGAAGAAGTTTCACTCCCACCTAATGAACAATCAAAAGAGCAAGTGGTTAAGGAACCCACCATTCTCACTCATGAGAAATATGCCATTCACTCCATTGGTATCATTTTGGGTACACCTCCAGCTACACAACCACTTGTTCCATAGAAGTTACCTTTGGTTTTGCCCACTCCCACCATTGCACACATGGAGGAGCAAGCTAAGGTTACTTTATTCATTGAGAACCAGTAGATCCTTCTAGGCAATATTCCACAGGACTTGAAAGAGACTCTGTATGGAGTGGTGCGTAAGCATCATAATCCTCACTCATCATAGGTTGGAGATAAAGTTTAGGTTCCTTTGGATAAGCACCGCTTTCCAGAGACACCATTTCAAGATCCTCTTTTGGTACCTGATCCTGTTTTCAGACCTAAAACAGCAGTGGCACCTAATCGACAACTTTCGCTCATTTTAGATAGAGTTTTTGAGATGAAGGTTCATCACACTAGACAGGGTTCTTCCACTTCATACCTTATCGTTCATCGCAATCACTTTTCACACATGGCTCGTTGGATTCCTCACCATGAGATGGCCCATGACTTTCTACATTTGTTGAGAGCATTGGGGTCCAATGCTTATATAATTGGGAGGAGTGTTGAGGATACTTAGGCTTATCCACTTAAGCCTAAGTTAATAACTTATTAATTATTATTATTATTTTAATTTCCTATTTTTGCACTTTGTATTCACATGAGGTATAGTATGCCCATGTTGGAAATAGGTTGTTAGCATGCTGTTAGATGTTATTTAATTTTTAGAGATCTTGTTTGTCTTCTATGAGTTAGTGGTCATCCATAGTTAGCATTTGGTTAACTAGTAGTTAAGTGGTTGGCCATGTTTGGCAGATTGTTGTAACCACTTAACCTACATGAGATTGCATTGTATTCCTATATATATTGCTTGCATTTGATGAATAAAATAGCTTCATATTGAGTATCTACATCACCATAAATGTGATTCCTATTACAAAGCTTTATGGCTACTTTCAATGTTAATAATCATTCATTCAAGATTATAATGTTTATACCACTAAAGATGTTGTCAAATGATATCACCTCTAGTGTTGGATTATGAATGCACTACCTAGTGCATCTTGGATATTGTATAGATATTTTAATACGATTGAATATGAGTTTGACTAATACGTAACCTCCCAATGCACTTGATAGCTGGAAAAAGGGTTTCATGGTACTAGATGCATAATAAGTCAGGATTTTTCAACCCCAATACTAGCCATCATCATTCTAATTCCATCTGGTACACTTGGGATTAACATAAAATCTAGCAAAGAAATAATTCTCAAAGGGCTTGATAAAGCCATGCTGACAGGTTAAACCCATTTTTTGCTTCTCTAATTTTTTCTCTTTGCCAATGGAGTCCATTCCAAATATTATTCTCTCTGACCACTTTCCATTTGCTTTCACATTGAATGACTAAGTGACATCAACAAGAAGGAAAAATATTAGTTTTTCCTAAACACATAATTATTGGCACATACACCCACACTGGCCCACATCCAAGACATTTGGAATCTTGAGCCTTGCCCCCACAACAAGATTGGTTGGATCTAGTGGTGGAATAGTGCAATAAAATGTATATCATATATTATTTGTATCTATGGTTTTCAGTTGTAGGGGGGGAAAATTGCCCTACTATGTACAATTCCCAAAAATTTGGATCCGCAAGAGAGAAGCCTTTGGGGTGAACTATGGGGGTATGTTGTTCTATACACTTGGTGCTAGGGGAGTTCACCAGGAACAATTTTAGGACTCACTCCAAGTTATTAGGGTACTCAAGCTGTTTGATGTGTTCAGTTTAAGCAATCACCTAAGTTTAGCATTTCTAGATCTATGCTATGAAATATAAAGGACAATGCAGAAATAAAAAATGCAAAAATACAAGAGCTAACCCTAGTATGATTCTTTCTTTGAATGCTCACTAACCTAGGGTTTATTTAAAAAAACCTTTAAAGTAAGAATATAAGATAAATGCACAAATATTAACCCTATATGCAATCTAAATGCTTTTCACTTTCAGATGCCTAAGAGTCAAATATAAAAATTAGATCTACAATTAATGCAAGAAGTAGGGCACTTATCTAAATCGGTGATTGATCCTAGATTTCTTGCCTCTTGTCCAATGATATCATAAATATATTTTTTCCTGTAAAATAACTCAAGAGACACTAAAAAAAATGTGATCAGCATTAGGGGGCCTGCTTAGGTCGCTGTTAGGAAATCCTTTGAGGCACAAAAATCAAGCCCCCTAGGTCCTTTTAGATGACCTTTGAAAGCAAAAGAAAAAATTGACCTTTGGAAGATTAATCATAAAATAGAAATGCAGTAACTGAAAGCAAAAATTAGAGTACAATAATATGATCTAAATGCAATGTGGAATACAACAGTGAAGACAAAATTCAGAATTAGCCCCCGATGTGCTCCTAGGCAAAGTTGCACCTTGCCTGAAGTGGGCACGATAACATAGTAACAAAGTCATGCCCTACCTGGATGGGGCACGATATCACTTCTACAAATTATTTTGTCCTAATCTGGGCAAGCGAAGTCGCACCTCGCTAATGCAGGGTATGATAATACTGTAGATTAATGAAAAATAAAAGTGAGATGCAGACAATGAAATAAATGTCAAAAATAAAGTAACAAACCCCAGTGGATGTCGCAAAAGCAGACAAAGAAAACTGAAGTATCTAAATAGGCACTCTATCTCTCCGAACCACACCACGAATCCACCAAGTCACACAAAAAATCAATCTAATCCACACAATAGAAGATAAAATCCGAACTTGCACTTTGGGGGTTAGCCTATAGCAGAAGAAAGCGAATGAAGAAGTGTGACCTATCATAAGAATTTTGAGCTTAATTAATAACCAAAATTTCGCACATCATAAACTTATATAGCGTATATCTTTTTTACATATCACATCTATCTCATTAAGCAAGAACATCCTTCCTTTTATAGACAAAATTGGAGGTAAAAAGCAGGAAAAATAAACCAAAAGTCTATGCAAAATCATGCTGGAAGGGTTTAGACCTAGGTTTAAGCATGCCAAAAGGAAAATAATAAAAAATAAATTAAAAACAGCGAAGTCGCACCCCGTGCTAATGTGGCAAATATCACCAAAGGTAGTAAAAAAAGAAAGGTCCAAGGAAAAGAGGCCTATCCTTGCCTTAGGAAAGGGTTAAGGACCTCTTAGGAGTTCTAAGGAATATTTTCCACTTGAAGTGGGTCAATTTTCCATGTCTACACCAACTAGTGCTTCTCTGTTGTCACTCCTATGAGACTACCACCTTGGAGCTGAGTTGAGCTACAACTAAGTTAGAAACTTCACCATTCTCTCTCTCTCTCTATAACTATAAGTAGCCAAGCTTCACTATAAAAAAAAAATTATTGACTATCACACAAATTAGGAAACCCAAATTAAGGCTTACCTTCACTGGCTTAAGGTCAAAGATCAAGTTTCCAAAGAATTATTTCAATCCTTGTGAGCTTCTTAGGTATCTCAAAATATTAAACACATCAAGGAAGGCCAACATATTTTATCAAAATATCCTAATATTTTGAAAGCTTTTATTTGGAATTATTATTAGGTTTTCAAGGCCTAATATCCTTCGCTTGAGCAAGGTCTTACTCTACAAAAATATACAAATGTGGTTCCCTATAGGCTATCCACTTCATAGTGGGCCTTATGTGATCAACTGCTCACTAAAAATAAACTCTAAGAGGCCATATTCTCCATGGCCAATGATAAAGCCCTTGACTATGATGGCTTCCCTTGTGAATTTTACAAATCCTTATGGGGTACTCTTGGCAATGATTTATTTCAATTCTATTTGAAAGAATTCCATACCAATAGGTTAGGTGATCTCATAAACAAGGATAATATTAAATTCACACCTAAAATTAGAGATATAGAGGAAATCAACAATTGGAGGCATATTACCTTATTGAACATTTCTTACAAAATTATCACTAAGGGTTTGACACTCTATTTACAAAACTTGCTTTTACTAATTATTCATTATGAACATATATGATTCATCAAAAGTAGGTATATTCTAGATAACATAATTGCTATATGAGAAGGTATGAAATAGACTCAAACGTCTCAACAAAAAGCCCTATTTATTAAAATTGATTTTGCCAAAGCTTATGATCATATTGAGTGACGTTTCATCATTGCAATGTTATAGTCTTTGGAATTTGGACCAACCTTCATTCGCTCTATCAAGATTATTTTTGCATATGGATCTACTTGTTTGACCATCAATGATAAAAAATCCTCGTTTGGCCTCTTCTAGTCTATTCGACACAATTATCCATTTTCTCAAGCACTTTGTGTTGGATACTACATATTTTGGGTATTCACTTGGCCACATAATTTCTCAAGGTTGAGTTAAGGGCATCCCCCTTCCCTACACTCTCAACAACTAGTTAATGACTACTTCAGAGATGACTCCTATCTCACTTTGTAGGAGGAAGACACTAGCATCAAACAAGAATTATAATGATTGGACACTTTCTTCCTGACATCTAGTTTTAGCATTCAATGGGAAAATACACAATGTTATTATTGTTGGCAATTTTGGGTACCTTGGGTACATTGCCTTTGCTCAAAGTTTAGATGTTGTCATTGATGTCAAGAAGTTCTTGAAGCAATTTGTTTTGATGAAGGTTTCAGCATGGATAGTAAGTTTCCAAGAAGATCAGAGTAGCCCAGTTGCAAAAGATCAAGAAAAATACAAGTAAGAAAAAGTATGTAGGCGACTGGAAAAACTGTTGCGATTTCGCGACATGTTTGAGGAGAGAGAAAGTGCTGGCAAAACTGTCACGATTTTGTGACATGTTTGAGGAGAGAGAAAGTGTCGGCAAAACTATCGCGATTACGCAACATGTTTGAGGAGAGAGAAAGTTTTGGCAAAACTGTCATGATTTCGCAACATGTTGGCAGAGAAGGAGAGCAAGACGGAAAGTGTCACGATTTCGCGACATGTCGCATTTTCGTGACTCATAAAGTGTAGGAAGGCAGAGAAGGAAAAGTGTCACGATTTTGCGACACATTTCCAGGAAAGTTGTACGGATGAAAAGGTGTCACGATTTCGCGACATAATGCAGAAAAGAGAGTCCGCAGTGTGAACTGTCATGATTTCACGACAAGTTAGAAGAGAGAGAAAGTTACATGAAAAGTGTCACGATTTCACGACATGCTACAGAGGTTGAGGAGAGGACTGTCATGATTTCGTGACATGCTGCAAGAGACTGAGTGAGGACTATCACGATTTTGCGACATGCTGAAAAGCTCGAAGTGAGATCTATCACGATTTCACGACATGCAACAAATGAAAGAGTCTGAAATGAGAAGCGTCGTAATTTCGCAACAGGCTACAAAGAAGTTGTATGGAGGCAGGAAGTGTTATGATTTCATGACAGGTTGGAGAGAAAGCTTGCGAATGCAGAAAGTGTCACGATTTCACGACAGGTTGAGATGGCAGCTTTTAGTTGGAGAAAGTGTCACAATTTTGCGACAGAAACAGTTAGCAAGTCTTCAACAGAAGAAGCATTATGATTTCACGATGAATTGAAGAAGGAAGAGCTCGAAGGCAAAAGTGTCATGATTTCGTGACATGTTTCGTTTTCGCTAGTGCAAGCAGAGAAGAAGGCCATGAAGTCATAAGGGTCACGATTTCATGACAGAGTTGGAGATGACGTCAGCAGAAGCAAATGTGTCGTGATTTCATGACAAAAGCAAAGAAGAAGGAAATGAAGACTAAACTGTCACGATTTTGTGACAGGAGTAAAAATGACATCAGCAAAAGATAGAAGTGTCGCAATGTCACGACAAGGACGTAGTCAAGGCAAACAAAGGCAAAAAGTGTCACGATTTTGCGATAGCAAGCAAAAGAATGTGTACGACAGGCAAAGGTGTCGCGATATCGCGACATGTTGTAGTTTCGTAGGAAAAGCTACAGAACCAGAGGCGGTTGAAGGAAAGAGTTAACCTTGAGCCGACTGAGTTAAATCTGGGCCAACATAGCGTAGGGTTTTGCAGCCGACATAGTTTGAGGGTTACAGCCGACTAAGTTTGAGAGTTTTGATCATGAAGTTTTTTCTATAAAAGGAGGGTTGTTTCGAGATTGAAGGTATTGAAGGTGTGTGTCGAAATTGCGCAAGTAAATTCCACGCTGTGCAAAGAGCAGTCGTATTGAATCGATCAAAGTGTGCGTTCGAAGTGTGATATTCACAGATAGAGTGCAAGGGAGAAGTTCGATCGTCGAGAAGCAGATTACGTGAAGACAATGCTGCTATGATTGCGTAGAGGTGCAAAGGTCGATGTTCAATCGAGTGCAGCTGTGATTGCACAAAAAGAGTGAAGGACTGTATTTTATGCAGAACAGAGGAAGAGGACAGACTTGTGCCAGACCGAAGGACTATGTTTGGTGCAGACCAAAGAAAGAGGAAGAGGACATTTGTGCCAGACCGAAGGACTGTATTTTGGTACAAATTCGAGGACCAGCTTTGAGGTGATAGAGTTGAGGACAGAGGTCTCCGACCAGAGCAGGGAAGACAGGTGTCTTCTGTGGATAGAGTTCCACTTGCTAAGGGCAAAAGAGGCAAAGGTCTTCTAGAGGATCACCAGCCAGAGCAGAGTTAGGGGAAGGTATCTCATTTGAGCAGAGGCTCATAAAATTTGTAATTGAGAATGTTTCCCAAAGAATTGTGATATAACTTTTAGAAAAAAGTTTTATCCGTGGAGTAGCCCACTTTGGGTGAACCACATAAATTGCTGTCTTTTTGTGGATGGTGTTTTGTGCATTGCTTTAATTACTGCTATTGATACTGCTTTCTGTACACTGCATAATATTGGATTAAAAGTTGATTTCAAGGAAAAAGAAAAAGCGGCCTTATACTGTTCACCCCCCCTCTCAGTATAAGCTTGTGTTCTTCAATTGGTATCAGAGCGGGTTCCTTCGAAAAGGTTTAACAGCTTGAAGGAAGAACTGGTTAAGAACACAATGGAGTACTCAAGTGGCAATGCAGCACCTATTCTTGATGGATCAGATTTTGGTCTATGGAGTGCAAGAATGAGAGTTTATCTAATGGCACTTGGTAATGAGGTATGGGAAGTGATTGAAGACGAGTACACTATTCCTGAACATGGTCCTTATACTAAAGAAGATAGGCTCATGCTTCACAACAATTCAAAAGCCATGAATGCAATCCTGAAAGGCTTATAGAAAGCAGATCTCACCAAAGTTATTCACTACAAGATAGCTAGTGAAATGTGGAAACAGTTGCAGGTGGTTCATACAGGTGATGCAAATGTTCAAAAGGCCAAATTGAGACACTTTAAAGGTATGTTTGAACAACTCAAAATGAATGATGATGAAAATATTAGTGACTACATGCTTCGTATGGATGAGGTTGTTAACTCCATGAAAGACTTAGGTCTTGAACTTGCTGAAAATGATGTGTGTGATAAGATTTTAAGATCTCTTCCTAATAGATTTAGTGAAAAGATTTTTGCCATTGAGGAAGCTAAAGATTTAGATAAACTGAAAAAGGATGAGCTCCATAGTATTCTTGCAGCATTTGAGTTGAGAACTCAAGTGAAAGCTGATGTTAAGAAAGAGGCAACTTTCAAAGCTACCAAGAAATCCAAAGGTAAACAGATTCAAGAAAGTGATGAGTCTTCTAGTGATGAAGCGGCATATTACAACAAGAAAGGCAAGTTCTCTAGAAAAAACAAAAGCAAAAAAAATATAAGATGTTTCAACTGTGGAAAGTTTGGTCATTACGCTACAGACTGTACTATTTCCAAGAATGAAAGTGATGAAGATATACAGGATTATAAGAGCAAGGATTCTAAAAAGCACAAGCATCACAGGAAGAGCAAAGATGAGTACAACAATCATGGAAAGAGGCATTCTCACAAGCACAAGAAAAGCTTCTACCTAGACAAAACAAGTAAGTGTTCTAGCAGTGATAGTGAAAGTTCTTCTAGTGATGATGAAAATGAGATGCTGTTTATTTCAGAAAAGGAGGAAGAATTGAAACATAAATTCATTATCATGAAATGTTTTAGATGTGGAAATTTTGGGCACCTTGAGGATGATTGCACAAATAATGAATTGGTTGCTAGTATGTATGAGGATGCTTCAGAAAATGATAAGGAAGATGCATGTATGGTTTTTGAAAAGGGTAGCACCTCTAGTGATAAGAAATCTGAAAAAGGCCTTGATGATTCAAAATGCAATCAAATAGAGGATCTTGAAAGGGAACTTACTAATGCTCTTAGTGTTTTGAAAAAGGAAAGAAAGAAGAATGCTAGACTCAAGGATAAGTTAGATGAATGTTGTATGGAAAGATATGAACTTATAGAAAGTCTTGACGTCTCTATGGCTAAGACACAAGATATCAGGAATGAGTTAGAATCTAAGGTGCTCGAGTATAGTGAATTAGAATAGAAAATGGCTTATTTGAAAGAGGAAACTAAAGAGTACAAGGATAAGCTGTACAAATTTCAAGAAAGTTCCAAAAATGTTGAATCACTCATCAAAGGACAAAGAAAGACAACAGATAAAACAGGTCTTGGTTTTGTTAAACCACACAAGGAACAGTTTGGGGAATCCAGTAAGAGATTTCAAATAGAAGAGAGTTCTGATGAAGAGAGTATCTCAGAGAAAGAGTCAGTGAGTGATAAATGCGCAGAAACAGAAAACATAATTCTGAATGCGAAAAAGAAGTTTTCGGGACCCAAAAGGTCGATTAAAATAAATTTCACAGCAGATGTTTTTCGTGTCACAGGTTTAGTCACACGACTGCACATTGCATGTCTCAAATGAAGAAGGTTAACAACAATTTTAGAAGTGCTAATTTCTTCCAAGGGTATTGCTACTCTTGTAATCAGTTTGGGCATAAGGCAATTGTCTGCAAGACTAATAACAGGTTCACGGTTAGTCAGAACAGATGGATTCAAAGAATAGATATGTCTAAAAGAAATTACAGTGTTACTTGTTATAAATGCAACAATGCAGGTCACATAGCTAGACAGTGCAGAGTTGAACTGCCAAGGTTTAGGAACAGGAAAAGTGGTATGAATAGGTCCGTGGATCAAGGCATGGATAAGAACAAGAATGAGAACAAGAACAAGAACAGTGACAAAAATAGGAATGCGAGAAAAAAGTTCAAGAAAATGTCGGGCAAGGAAATTATAGACACTGATGATGATCAGTGCCTATTGGGAGTTGTACTCCCACCCCAAAATTAATCACCTCATCAGGAGGTGGGGGAGGGACTAAGCTAAGAAGCTCATTCTTAGTCTCGAGCCCCAAAGGCGACCCTTTGCCATTGATGACAAAGGGGGAGAGATTTGAGTAAGGGGGAGAGATATGAGTAAGGGGGAGAGCTTAAATGTGAAGAGGAAAGCTTCAAATCAGGGGAAGCAAAACTTCAAAAGGAGATTCTCAGCTGTTAGCATAGTTGGTTTTCGTTTTAGCTCCTGAGACGTGTTTTTAGTAAAGGGTTGCCATCAATGACAAAGGGGGAGATTGTTGGCAATTTTGGGTACCTTGGGTACATTGTCTTTGCTCAAAGTTTAGATGTTGTCATTGATGTCAAGAAGTTCTTGAAGCAATTTGTTTTGATGTCAAGGAATTTGTTTTGATGAAGGTTTTAGCATGGATAGTAAGTTTCCAAGAAGATCAGAGTAGCCCAGTTGCAAAAGATCAAGAAAAAGACAAGTAAGAAAAAGTATGCAGGCGGCTGGAAAAACTGTCGTGATTTCGCAACATGTTTGAGGAGAGAGAAAGTGCTGGCAAAACTATCGCGATTTCATGACATGTTTGAGGAGAGAGAAAGTGCTGGAAAAACTGTCATGATTTCGCGACATGTTTGAGGAGAGGGAAATTTTTGGCAAAATTGTCACGATTTCGTGACATGTTGGCAGAGAAGGAGAGCAAGACGAAAAGTGTCGCGATTTCGCAACATGTCGCATTTTCGTGACTTGGAAAGTGCAAGAAGGCAGAGAAAGAAAAGTGTCGCGATTTCGCGAAACATTGCCAGGAAAGTTGTATGGACGAAAAGGTGTTGCGATTTCACGACATAATGCAGAAAAGAGAGTCCGCAGTGTGAACTATCGCGATTTCGTGACAAGTTAGAAGAGAGAGAAAGTTACATGAAAAGTGTCATGATTTCGCGACATGCTACAGAGGTCGATGAGAGGACTATCATGATTTCGTGACATGCTACAAGAGACTGAGTGAGGACTATCATGATTTTGTGACATGCTAAAAAGCTCGAAGTGAGATCTGTCATGATTTTGTGACATGTAGCAAACGGAAGAGTCTGAAATGAGAAGCATCACGATTTTGCGATAGGCTACAAAGAAGTTGTATGGAGGTAGGAAGTGTCATGATTTTGCGACAGGTTGGAGAGAAAGCTTGCAAATGCAGAAAGTGTCACGATTTTGCGACAGGTTGAGATGGCAGCTTTCAGTTGGAGAAAGTGTCACGATTTCGCTACAAAAATAGTTAGCAAGTCTTCAACAGAAGCGTCACGATTTCGCGATGAATTGAAGAAGGAAGAGCTCGAAGGCGAAAGCATCACGATTTTGTGACATGTTTCATTTTCGCTAGTGCAAGTAGAGAAGAAGGCCATGAAGTCATAAGGGTCATGATTTCGTGACAGAGTTGGAGATGACATCAGCAGAAGCATATGTGTCACGATTTCACGATAAAAGTAGAGAAGGAAATGAAGACTAAAGTGTCACGATTTTGTGATAGGAGTAAAAATGATGTCAGCAAAAGACAAAAGTGTCGCGATGTCACGACAAGGACGTAGTCAAGGCAGACAAAGGCAAAAAGTGTCGCGATTTCACGACAGCAGGCAAAAGAATTTGTATGGCAGGCAAAGGTGTCGCGATATCGTGACATGTTGTAGTTTCATAGGAAAAGCTATAGAACCAGAGGTGGTTGAAGGACAGAGTTAACCTTGAGCCGACAGAGTTAAATCTGGGTTGACACAACGTAGGGTTTTGCAGCCAACGTAGTTTGAGGGTTACAGTCAACTAAGTTTGAGAGTTTTGATCATGAAGTTTTTTCTATAAAAGGAGGGCTGTTTCGAGATTGAAGGTATTGAAGGTGTGTGTCGAAATTGTGCAAGTAAAGTCCACGGTGCATAAAGAGCAGTCATATCGAATCGATCGAAGTGTGCATTTGAAGTGTGATATTCGTAGATAGAGTGCGGGGGAGAAGTTCGATCGTCGAGAAGCAGATTGCACGAAGATGATGCTGTTGTGATTGTGTAGATGTGCAAAGGTCGATGTTCTATCGAGTGTAGCTGTGATTGCGCAAAAAGAGCGAAGGACTATATTTTATGCAGAACAGAGGAAGAGGACAGACTTGTGCCAGACCGAAGGACTGTATTTGGTGCAGACCAAAGAAAGAGGAAAAGGACATTTGTGCCAGACTGAAGGACTATGTTTTGGTGCAAATTCGAGGACCAGCTTTGAGGTGATAGAGTTGAGGACAGAGGTCTCCAGCCAGAGCAAGGAAGACAGGTGTCTTATGTGGATAGAGTTCCACTTGCTAAGGGTAGAAGAGGCAAAGGTATTTTAGAGGATCACCAACCAGAGCAGAGTTAGGGAAAGGTATCTCCTTTGAGCAGAGGCTCATAAAATTTGTAATTGGAAAGGTTTCCCAAAGAACCGTGATATAACGTTTAGAGAAAATTTTTATCCATGGAGTAGCCCGCTTTGGGTGAACCACGTAAATTACTGTGTCTTTTTGTGGATGGTGTTTCGTGCATTGCTTTAATTACTGCTATTGATACTGCTTTCTGTACACTGCATAATATTGGATTAAAAGTTGATTTCAAGGAAAAAGAAAAAGCGGCCTTATACTGTTCACCCCCCCTCTCAGTATAAGCTTGTGTTCTTCAATTATCAATCCTTCCTTCCCAAGCCTTCCTGGCTTAATCAATTTGGTTGAAAATGAATTGACCATGCTGAAGTGTTCAAGTTTCTTAAAATCCCCTATACCTTTTAATCTTCTTCCTCTACTCTTTGGTAATTTATAACTGCTAAAGTTGAGAAAAAGTTACATCAATGGATTTCAAAACTACTATCTTTAGTAGGAATCTCCAAGTTTACTCTAAGGTGCTCATTGCTACCCATGTGTATTACTCATCTTGCTAGTCTCCCTTCAAATCTTCCTACCAGAATCTTGAAAAATTCTTAAAGGCATTTTATGGGATTCCTTAGAGCAAGGGAAAGCATTTTATCATGTTGCCCAGGAATTTTATTGTCTCCCACATGACTCTGGAGGTTTTGACCTCTTGGACATCCATCATCAAGGGATTGCCCTCTATGCAAAATGGGTCATTCAGGTTGGGAAGGCAATGAAGCCTATAAAGTTTTGCTTTATTACACATTACTTGAGGCACTCCATATGGCTGAAAGACCTGGAAGGAGCTTGGCCTCTAGACCATCCTTACTCTCAAGGTGCCTATCCATATCCAAGGCACCTTTGTGGCCAAAAAATTCTAGAAAGCCTTATAGATACCCAATTTTGACACACCTAACTAACAACATTCTTAATCAAGGCAAGAAAAATCACCTTATTATAACATCCTAACCATACAAAATTGGGCATCAAATTTGGCATATTTCATCAATTCCCAAGCCTACTAGAACTCATCAATTGCCTTGCCTTCGATCGTCTTCGTACCCAAATTTGGGGTCTTTGTGGTCCTAAAAGTAAGGTCATATTTGGGACATATTTGCCCTATAAAATCATCTAAAACATTTACAAAAATTCTACCATTATATTGGGCTTAAAAAGATATTTTTGACGAGTATAGATATGCCTATATTTGGACATCGATCAATGCCTCAAATTGCACAAAAATTGCACCTAAGAAGGACAAAAAAATACCACAAGCTAACAAACACACCAATGGTAAATTTGTACACTTGTGATGAATTTGCAAACAACCATTTTTAGCCAATTGACTGGTCAAATTGAACGCTAAGCAAAATTTCCAAGTCAAAACAAAAACACAATCAAGAGGTATGCATATTCCTTCGTCCCACTACCTCCTCTGATATCATATGCTCCAATCATGAACCAAGCCTTCAAATTTTATATTTGATCTTGAGCCCTAATGGCATCTTGCACCTAACTTTCCCTCTCAATCCCTCCTCCAAAAATCTATAAATGCAACCCTTGGGGTGAGTATTCAACAAGAAATTATAAGCTAGCAATACTCTAACAAATTCCTCTTACTTTATCTTTCTTTCTTGCATTCTCTCATCTTCTTCTTTGGAGCATCTTATACAAGCATTGGATCAATTCAAGCAAGGCAAAGGGGGCATTGGGGCAAGGATACCATATTGGAGTGAGGAAGAGCACTGATAGGATTGTATATTTCCTAGAATCTCTCTTTCTATTTTCTTGCCTTCATTTCATGCATTTTTATTTCGTTATTTTGGTCTTACTAACTTGGATTTTTCATTGGTAGGCACTAATTTTTATTTTTCATGTCCATTTATCTTTTCTAACATGTCTTTGCAGCCCATAAATGCTTGTTTATGCTCTTATAACTTCATTTCATACCAAGTCCTCTTTATTTTTTAGTTTATAGCATACTTATTTACATTTTGGCATACTAATTTTCATCTTCTTCTCTCAGCCATGCATCATAGTTACTAATATTTCTCATTTTATAGGCATTTATCTCTACTTCAATTTGTAGGCTTAATTTATATTTTGCTTGTTTTTCATGCTCATTTCTATTTTATTTGCAAGTTCATATGCTTGTTTCTTAATCTAATATCATGCTTACATGTTTTACCTCCATGCATTTTAAATGGGCTTCCATTTACATGTTGTTTCATGCCCTTTAATATCACATAAACATTGTAGCAAATCATACATAATTCACTTGCATTTCTACTTCATGTTACATGTCCTTTATGCTCCTTATTTTATATAAGGAAATATTTAAGCCTTTGTTGTAGCTTTTGATAAATGACAACAGTTTCAAAACTTTGTTATATGAAATAATATTCCCTTTGCAATAGCTGACTTGCTTCATCATAGGTCTTTGTAGCCTTTTAGCCTTATCTTGAAGGCATCTTAGCTCATATTCTAGCTCCCAAAAAACTATATACCTACATTCAAATCATAACTAAGCATTCAACTACCCCATTACATTCTCCTTGATCATATTCATCCTCTTTACAAGATTTGGAAAATTTATAAATTTTTCCCTAAGATTTTGTAAATCCTTGAGTTGTAGGCCATAGGGATTAGGATTTTAGCATCCTTTCTTTGATTCCAAGCCAAGTTGATCCAAATAACCCAAAATTTCATCACAAAATTTAATCATCTAAGTTACAGGATAAATTTACCACTTTCTATAACCTTTCATGAATTTGACTCTTTGGAATTACATAGAGCAAATTTGCCACTTCCTATAAAAAATGCCAATGACAAATTTGCTAACCTGCGGTGAATTTGCCATCTCAGCTTCCTTTCTAAAAAGGTTCAAGTTCATACTCAATATTGTTTTAACAAGGGATCTGATCAACTGGGAAGATAACCTATCACCTCTTTGCAAATCATATAGACTCCCTAAATCATATACACCTAACTTTTTTGATCTAAATCTTGTAGGTTTAAAAAATGCCACTCAATTTCAAAAACACCAATGGCAAATTTTCCAACCTATGGTAAATTTGCTCAAACTCCAAATCAGGTAACTCTGCCACTTGGCATCTCCCTGCCTACTATCTTTTCATTACTTTATGCTTTTTGATCTCAATTTTCATAATTTGTTTTCCAAAAAAAGATATTTACTTTGGGAAATTAAGGAACCCTTAGAATAGTTCAAATTCTTCTTTTAATCACATTTATTTTGGGTAAAATCAAAGAATCTTAGCATAGACCTAAATTCTTTCCTTCAAAAGAAATTAGGCAAGAAATAAAAATTCATATAGTTGCATTTTAGGCTAGCTTGTTTGATGTATTATTTGTTGTTTGCCTTGGAAAAGAAAAATCTCTTCTAGCATAGTCATCATTCAAATCCAAAAGGTATACTAGGCTAGACAACTTGTTTTCTTGCATTGTTGTTTGATTGCATTTAGCATACAATTCTACGTGATCTTTATTTTAAGTTTGAACAAAGTTTATCTTGATAAGGCTTGATTAAGAACCAGATTAAATATCCAAAACCTTAGGTATTTGTTAAATTAACTCATAAAACACCTCACAAACTTGAACATCAACACAACATACAAAAATATTTTGTAATACATGAGGTAGAACCTACTCGTATGAAGATCCCATTCTTCAAGGCCTCCTTTGGAAAGAGGTCTTCTGTGAGAAAGCATGGATTCCCTATAGATTCCCATCATTGTTGTGCGAGGTTTCAAATCTATAAGTCTGGAAATCCATTAAATCTTGGCTAATTTAGAATACAATGGGTTCAAAATTAGACTTTCAGATAGCCAACAATCTTCATGGTGGTCATTTGTAATCACTCACTAGGATTGAACCCTTGCCAAGGTCCCATGGATTTATGCTTTAAAATTCTTTCATAGAGGGATTCAAGTAGTTTTAAACCTCTTTTCTAGAGCGATAAGAAATTGGCTTTATTGGCTTGAAGCCAAATCCTCACATTAGCTAATCAAGATATGAAATCCTTTTAGCAATTGTGGACTTTGTCCCTCCACAAAAGCTTCATAAAATTAAGATTGAAGCCTCTTGACCCTGATAGATAGACTAAAAATAGTTTCCAAATACCCCATTTTGTAGGTACAAGCCCAACAAAGGATACAAATGGTGTTCACCTCATATCTCAATGGTGAAGAATTCAATTACAGATGGAGGCTATAGTCTGCCAATAAAATTTGACAACATAGATTTTAAACTATTTGGTCTGCCATCGTGGAACCCAAGTTTATCCATTTTGCTTTGTGTATCCTCTATCAGGGTCTCCCCCTTAGTGATAGACTAACTCATTTAGGGGTTACCAATCCATGATGCCCATTTTGTGGGTGATGTGAAAGCATCAAACATCTCTTTTGGTTTTTTCCCAGAGCTCAAACTACATGGGTATGGAATCCTAATTTATTCAAGCCTTTCAGACTTGAGCCTTTCTCCTGGAATATGATTCTTTTGGATGATTGACCTAACATGCTAGCCAAATACACCCAACTATGACATACTTTCAAAGTGGAAATTTTATTTGGTATCTTGAAATACAAAAATGCAACTATTTTTTCCATAGCATCTGTTGACACCCATTTGTCATTGACTATTAAAGCTAAAATTTGTTCTAGTGTACTTTTATAGTCCTAGGTGCAAGTGAACAAGGTGGTGTTGGAGGTGGCTCATTTGTAGACTCTTATGAACCATTGGGTTAATGCCCCATGCACTATGGCTTATGTCTTTCTAACCTCTCCTCCACGTAGGAGCCAGTCCCATAGTCACCATAATTAGGCTTCACAAGCTCCTCGTTGGAGTCCTTAACATAGAGTTAGGGACTGGAATCTCTCACCATGTCATCCCTCTCAACCCTATGATTGGGGAGCCCAAGGATGGCATAACAATCCTTGACTCCACCTTACCACCTCGTTGAGGAGGGATGCAAAAGACAACTAGGCAAATGAACCAAATGGTGAAGGTGCCAACTCAAGTTGGGATCCTCCACTAGACACTCAAAATCCACCTTCTAAATAGGAAGGCCTCTTTGATCATGATTCACCACCTCCTTCTGCCTCCGTGGCTCTTGTTACATAAATATCTTTTGGTTGATTCTTTATGTCTAATTTTATTTGATAAATATGGTTTAATAGCTTTGTTTAACACATAATTTTTTATCTACTCACTTTTTTATAAATTAATATACTATATTTTTTTTCTAAAATAATATAATTATTATATTTTTATTAAAAATTATAAAACTATTATTAAGTTATTTTCCTTCTTTCTTTCAATTTCTTAATTCTAAATTATACTTATCCTTGAAAATGGGTTATGATGATTTTACTTTTGAATTTGTGTGCTTTTGTTTCATACGTTTTTGAAATTGACTTTTGCTCTTCCAAAGCTGCAAAATTATATAGATATAATTGTTTTACTTATATATATATATATTGATCGGACGCGGGGTCCTGCTTCCTTCCAGAGGAGGACAAACTTGGGCAAACGTCTTAGCGATCTGACGAGGATTCGTCATCTCCTTGGCTAGGTGAACGTTTTAAATACTATCTTTCACAGCAGATGGGTTTGTTGATGGTGAAGCATTGGCTTAAAGTATTTGTTTATTCTAAACAAGGGATTGTAGAGACCCCGCTTCCTTCCAGAGGAGGACAAACTTGGGCAAACGTCTTAGCGATCTGACGAGGATTCGTCATCTCCTTGGGTAGAGGAACGTTTTAAATACTATCTTTCACAGCAGATGGGTTTGTTGATGGTGAAGCATTGGCTTAAAGTATTTGTTTATTCTAAAGAAGGGATTGTAGATAAGTGATGTATGGTGTATCTCAGTTGTGCTTCGTACTTCAAAATGCATACGGCAATCAACCGAGGCATCCTACTGAATATTCGCGACGGCAAAGCATCGCCGCCAGAATATTCCCGAACAACAAAAGAATAGAAGAGCTTTTGAATAACTTTCCTTCTTTGCGCCCCTATATTAAGCTTATATTAAGCTCCTTGACTTGCATACATCATATTTTCCTCTTATTCTTCATTTGCCGTTGAGCTTTTCGATTAAGCATGGACACTGTCATAGTTTTCGATTTCGATCTGACCATAATAGACTTCGACAGTGATCCCTGGGTCATGGAACAGCTCGGGTTTATGGAACTCTTCGAATCCTTGCTTCCCACTATGCCATGGAATCCTCTCATGGTAACTCAACTTTCTGATCCCTTCCCATAAATGATTTGTATAGATCTTAGCATTACATTATATCCTTTAAAATCGTGGCTGCTTCAGGATAAAATGATGGGGGAGCTGCAAAAGCAGGGGAAGACAATAAGCGACATTGAAGAGAGTCTGAAGACGGTTCCCCTGTATCCAGAAACAAAAAGGGCTATCAAATTCGCCTTTAATTTGGGGTAAGCAAAAGTACCATTATTAGTTTTTTGCCCATATAAATAGGTTCGGTGAGTTTATATTTGTATTTGGTTTGAGCAGGTGTGATCTGCGAATTGTAAGCGATGCCAATAGTTTTTTCATAAAGACTATTCTTGAGACCCACGACTTGATTCAGTGCTTCACCGAGATTAAGACGAATCCGGCATTCGTTGAGGATGGCAGATTAAGAATCCGACCTTTCCACAACTTCACAGAATATCCTCATGGCTGCAATCTCTGCCCTCCCAATATGTGTAAGGTAATAATTCTTCTCCACATTTTAATATGCCTTAAGCTTCTGTTAAATGATTGTCTGTGTCTAACCTTTATGCAATTTACTGCAGGGAGCAGTGATAGAAGAAATGCGAAAGACCATACCAGATGGATCTAACAAGCGTTTTATATATTTGGGGGATGGCAGCGGGGATTTCTGTCCCACCTTGAAATTGAAGAGTGGAGATTACGTTCTGCCCAGAAGAGAGTATGATTCTTAATCCTTTTCTTATTTTTGGTGGGCTTAACTATGAAATTTTTTATAGAAGGTTTTATGATTGGAATTTCGTTCACGTTAATATTTACTTATTGATATTTACTTGTTTTGAATTGTTTTACATGACTTCAGTTTTATTTAATTTATTGTTCAGGTATCCTGTTTTGAATTGTTTTACATGACTTCAGTTTTATTTAATTTATTGTTCAGGTATCCTCTGTGGAATCTTATTGAGAAAAATTCAGATCTTGTGAAGGCTGAAGTTCACGGGTGGTCCAATGCCAAGGACGTTGAGGACTTGCTGATGAAGTTGCTTAAGCCCTGCCATGATTAACGAACGTTTTTAATATTTACACAGCTGCCAAGCGATTGTTTGTTACCAAAAGGATCTCTGAATAGCCTTAGTATTGCAAATCAAACCAACTATTTTTTCAAATGTAAAGAAACAGTCCTGTATTTCATTTCTCTGTAAATGGAAAAAGGAAAGGCATTAAAGGAAACAAACTTTTTTTTTTCTGCGTCTATGATCTCTAGGAGGTTCCAAATTTAAACTAGAATTTTGACTTCTTCACTATTACTAGAAGAAGATGCATGTTCGGACGTTGGCAAATGAACATCCATTCAGGTATATGAGATTGCTGAGGTAGAAGAGATATATACATCCACATCAGAACTGTAGCTTATTAAAACTCTTTCTTATTCGTAAATGCTTGTAAGTATTCCAATTTTTCTTGAAACTAGTGTCCAATTTTAGAAAATGGGCTTATCTTGACCCCTTAAAATGATTTTATAGGTCTTATGTTCGGTATAGTTGGTCCGTTAAATCAAGACGAATATATATGTAAAAAAGCATTATATTAAAAAAATTACTAAATATATTTTTACAAATAAAAAAGAAGCGGATAAACATGTTACGTGGTTAACGTCATTAGTCAAAAAATCATCTTCATCAAAACAGAGCGGGAACTCAATCAAACAATTTACAGCTAATCAACATTGTCTTACAAAATTGATGAACAATGAACAAACTAATTACATAATGATGAGGCTCCATTATATGGTTTTAGCCACCCTTGGGACCGATTCCCATCCAACAATAACATCAAGAGATTTTGGCACTGAGACCCTCCCCCAACTAGAAGTGTTGGGAACATCCTCCCAACCATAAACAAATGGCTCTTGGCTGATAGCAATCATTGAAGCTCCTAAATTGTCCTAAGCGTCAAGTCGAGGAGTTGGGGGAAGAGAGGAATAGTCAAGGAGCCACAACCATCTCTGAAAGGATCTTGAGTTGGGATAGAAGTGCAGTTTTGGAGTGAGCGACACTGCTGTCTAGATCTAGATCGGCTTCGAGGAGTATCCTGCTCAAGAGAAACTCGATTGACTGTGCATGGTGTGTTCCCCCACTGATCAATAAGCTCCTGAATATGAGTGAGCTCCATGGCCACTTTATTGGCTTGAACTGTAATATATAAATACACAGATAAAATAATATTAGACTTCTCAAAAGTAGAGATGTGCAAAGAGGAAGAACACTTACCAAAGATCTAATCATTTCTAGCTCTCCATATGTTGAACATGGTTGCCATATGAAACAAATGCCACCATGATATTCGACAAGGACAGGGGGTCTTCCAAAATGATATGCTTCCACTCAAACGTGGCGAAGGAATAGGGTCTAAAAAATAAAAAAGTCACTTCTAAAGGGAATGGAAACGAGCACAAACCCAAAAAAGATGGACAATATCTTTAGATTGAAGACAAAAAGGGCAAGTAGAGTTAGGTATGCCCAAATGCTGGAGACACTCCCCAATAGGAAGCCCTTGGTACAAAAGATTATAGGTAAAACAAGAAAGTTTGGGCTCTAAGAAAGGAGCCCAAGCGGTTTGGAACCTGTGCATCCAAACAGGTCGAGGGGAGGAGACCTTCCACCATTGATTGAGCTTATCAATCATGGGGAGGCAAGGAGAGAGCCATACATACCCCAATCAAGCCTTATAGTTTTATAGAGGAGTGTTTGGATACCACTTCCAGTCATTCAACCAAGGTCGTTGCAAAAGCATAAAAAAGCTTATGTAACATGGAGTTAGGGAGAACAGCCTTGACAACCTCAAAAGTATCCCTGTCAGACTGATTAAGCCCAAATTTAGCTTTGAAGTCATCCCAAGGGAGTCAATCGCTGGTAGGACGAGAAAATAAATTAGTGATGCATCACACACCTTTGCAAAATAATCTAAGCACATGAACCCATGGAACTTGCGCAAACGGAAAACCCTAGTAGGTGATAACAGGCGATCACCAAATATTCATCTGGTTGATGGAGAGGCCATGCCAGAAACTCTGGTCATTCCATCTAAGCCAAGGCTTAACACTCTCCCAGGATTTTCAAATGCTCCTAATGACGAAGGATCTTGACACTTTGATAGATATAGGGGTAATAAGGAGGGAAGGGAATCCCATGCCCCTCCAACTCTTACAACCAAAAGGGGAACCTTAATTGATATAATGTCAAATGAGAATCTTCTAGACCTCATTTCTTGTGAGGGCTTTGATGACCTGCTTAACATAGAGGGCCCAACCTTGACGTTGGGTATTGTGAATGCCAAGCCCACCATGGCTTCTAGGAAGACAACAATACTCCTAGGCAACATGGTGGAATCTCGAACCATTATTGGAAGAGGACCATAAAAAGTCTCATAGAAGCTTATCAAGCTTCTTATAGCAATTTTTGGACAGGACCCAACATGAAGAATAATAAACATGGGTGGTCGTAAGGACTTTTGTGCAAATTTAGAATTTACTAGCAAGGGAGAGCTTCTTGGTGGACTAGTGGGTAAGTTTTTGTTCCACCTTGTTAATAACATACTTCTATAACTTTGACAACGAATTGTTAAAGGTAAAAGGAATACCTAAAAAATAAAATATTTTCCCTCTTGGATGATCTTCCACTGATATTGACTAAGATAGTGGGGCATAGGGTCGATAGATTGCCTATAACATTGAGTCTTTCTCCATTGAATGGAGGATCCAGAAGCCAGACAAAAATAATTTAGGAAGGCAACCACCTATTGAATGACACCTTCCCATCACTAAGAGTGAGAAAATAGTCATTAGCAAAATGACCATTGATCAACTGAGTCTCACATCCGGGAAGAGAAATTCCTCAAATAGACCCCTGAGTGGCATGGTGCGCTAGTAAATAGCCAAACCCTTAAACAACGAGGACATAAAGGGATGGTGCCAATGGATAACCTTGTCTAATGGATCGAAATAGCCCAATGGCTGACTTATGTCTGTTAATGGATAAAATAGTTGAAGCCTTAGCAAATAATATTTCCACAATATTAATGAAGCAGACTCAAAACCAAGAGCTTTAAGCATGGCTAGAATGAATGACCAATCGATCCTATCATAGGATTTCTCAAAGTCACTTTTGATGAACAACGATTGTTGGTTGGAATTGCGAGCCCACTCCATGCCTTCCCAGATAACAATAATATTGTCAAGGATAAACTTGCCCCGAATGAAGCTATTTTACTTTGAGTGCACGATAGTAGGAAGGAGATGGCAGATGCATAAAGCAAAGGATTTGGAAATGATATTATAGGAAACATTAAGGAGAGTAATAGGTCTCCAATTGATGATGATTTCAGGATCACCAGCCTTGGGGATAAACTTAATATTTCTTTGATTAATATTAGGGCCTAGAGAACCCTTATATTTAATACTTTATTTTATCTTGTTAACATTTCCTACATAAGGTCCGAGGTGTAGACCAATTGGTTCATCCAAACCCCATAAGGGGGCGGAGGTCCAAGGTTCAAATCTTGGGCCTCGTCGGACTGAATGCTTGTCCCTTTCCTGGTGCTTTCAGCGGCGTAAAAGGTTTAAAATGATTGTGGCATGGTGGTTATAGGGGCGGACTGCGCGAAGATCTGTGTGGCGACTTTTGGGGCGGACAACGCAGAATACTGTGGTGGCCATAAAAAAGCTGGACAGCCTGCCCGGATTCGTGGCGGCTACCGATTCCACCATGTAAATTCAAAAAAAAAAAAAAACATTTCCTACATAAAGCTTTCTCTATGTTGAGATAAAAGAACATACCACTTTCAAATCATATCTTTAGAGGATGAGTCTTTAAGAATCAAAACCTAGTGAAAATTCTATGTGATAATTTTTATCATCCCTTGATTGTTGGATTTAAAAATATTTTTAAAAAATAAATAAAATCAACATATTGTCAAGATTAAATGAACAACTTATAAAAATACACAATACAATATGAAGGGTGTCTATAAATACCAAGGTAATTCCACTAAAAAAAACATTCCAACCAATTACGAAAAGGTTGGGCTCAAGGGGTATAAATACTCAAGTTGGGCTTAAGGGGTATAAATATCCAAAATATATGTGACCTTAGGTCAAAGTTAAAAAATATACCTTAAGTTTTATCATTAAAATATTATAAAAAACCCAGTAGTATAAGGTGTTCAAGGGCCCATAGGACTATACAACAAATATAAAATAAAAGTCGATTGTAGACTCAAGTAGCTTAATACTACATATCCCAATGTCCTTTAAATTGAATAGGGAATGGGAAGAGAGACCTCTATCATTTATCCCCCTCTAATGGGGAATTCTTCTACTCCAAAATGCTATTGTAATCGTACAAAATGTATCTCAATCATGACCTTGGTTAGGATATTCATTATTTTCTCCTTTAACGATACATAGACTAGATCAAGTATATGACAGCTATGAAGTCATCAAACATAGTGCATCCAAACCTTGTGCTTAGTCCACTAATGAAACACTAGATTAAAAACAAGCTTAATGGAGCTCTAATTATCACAATAAAGGGTAAATGATCTAACTACTTCAAAATCACAAGCATCCATTGAAGATGTTTGACGATCTCATTGGCAACACAATATTTAACTTCCATAGAAGACAAAGATATGGTAGAATGTCATCTATAAAACCAAGATATTTGGTGGAGCATTGTTGGTCCAAATCATTTGACCAATTTGCAGCTAAAATACTTATCAGATTTAGAGGTGTGCAAATTGAGTAGTGAATACCCATATAGTACATACTTATGATATAACAAAGGATCCATAAGTGTTTGCATAGGAACTATAGACACCAAAATCTAGCCACTTGTCGTCCATCCAGGTCTTCCCGCCATTTTTACCCATTATTTACATATATTTATGTATATTTGTTTAATATATTTAAATATTAATATATTATATTATATTATATATATTTAATAAATGTATATATGTGTAAATTAATCTCAACCATCCATCTTGGTCTAATCCTAGCCATTCATCCATCTTAATCCATGCCACTTGCTTAGATTTAATCTCCACCCTCCGTCACGTTTTAATCTTGATCGCACAAATTGTGTCATTGAAACCCTAACGTGCCCTAGGAGAGATTATAAAGAGGAGTCATTTCGATGACTCAATGACTAAGTTTTCCTAAAACTTTTTGAGCCCTAATATTCCTAACAATATTTGGATTCTCCCTCGCATCCTCACCTTCGATTTCTTTCATCGTTGCTTTTGCATTCGTCGACGCCCACCTCGCGTGAACTGGATCTGGTTCTGTCGCATTCCCTGCAACCCCCCAAATACCCATAGGATTTTCCCATTTCGTTGAGTTTCTCGAGTGCCCACGAGTGTTTAACATCTTGTTGAGTGCCCACAAGAATTTCCCAAAGATCCCATGAGCGTTTATCATTCTGCTGAGCTCCCATAGGCATTTCCCTGAGTGCCCATGGACGCTTCCTGCTGTTATCGAGTACCTGTGGGTGTTTCAGACCCTAGTTCTGTAGACCAGTGAACCCTCAGGTGTCGCTAGGGTATCCTCACACCTGTTTTTTTGCAATAGTAATTCCAGATTAGAGAGCGACAAGTTCACAAGGTAAATATTTCATTTTGGTTATTATTTTAGTATTTCTATACTTACAGTTCCTTTTATACAACTAGGGTTTGTAGTTAATTTAATATTATTTCTGAGGGTCTCACACAGTGGAGCCCTCATAGTTACTACTAAATCTTATCTATTGACTGTATGCAGGTGTGGGAAGAATCTACATTCATTGGTCAACTGCTTAAGTTGGAGTGGTCTGGTCTAGGATATCTAAGCCCACTCACCCTACTGTTGAGATCCATCGAGCGTGAAGACACCCCTTATTTGTTGGCTAGGGCTTCGGAGAACCCTAACACTATGGAAATTTTTGTATTGAATAATACAACATTGTAAACCCCCTATATAGGGCACATTTGGTTGTAATATCAAAGATCCACCCGTAATAAAAATTAAGTTTATTTTTGTGCAATCATTTGTGTTTATTTTGCTTTGTTCATTCATTTTATTTAAGTGCATTGTTTGGTGTTGTTCGATTTTACATCTTCAAATGACGATCACGGTGGGACAAAAACATATCACACTCACATTCTACATTCCACATTATCAATTTCATTCTTAATTACACATTTATTCAAATTTTACAAATACAAGTGAACCTCATATTTAGTGGTTTATCCTATTAACCTAGCGGTTGCAACCACTGGTTATCCATGCAATTCGGTAGGATGGATAGATCACCATATGGATACTTCATTATAAAAACCCCTTCATTTGTTGGGGCAAAAATATAATCAATAATTATAAAGTTCACACTCATTACGTAGGTCATTTAACATAATTCATATCATCCAAATTTTCAAAAATCCCTTTTCTATTGGGGCAAAAATAGAATTAATCATTGCACTTTTCATAGTCATTACATTCTCCCTTTGTAAAAACCCCCTTCATCTATTAGGGCAAAAACATATCACATTCACATTTACATTCAACATCAACAATTTCATTCATCATTACATCTTCATTCAACATTTCCCAAGTACATGTACAAATACAAGTGAACCTCGTATTTAGTGGTTTATCTTGTTAACCTGGCGGTTGCACCAACTGGTTATCCATGCAATCCAGTAGGATGGATAGATCACCATAAGGACACTTACATTATCAAAAATTCCTTCATATGTTAGGGTAAAAAACAAACGCATTCATCCCATTTTTCCCATTTCATAAACCCCTTCATCTGTTAGGGCAAAGAACAAACACATTCATCACATTTTTCCTATTTCAAAAACCCTTCATCTGTTGGGGCAAAGAGCAAACACAAGTACAAGTGAACCTCATATTTAGTGGTTTATCTTATTAACCTAGCGGTTGTAGTGACTGGTTATCCATACAATCTGGTAGGATGGATAGATCACCATAAGGACACTTACATTATCAAAACCCCTTCCCTATTAGGGCAAAAGTAAAATCAATCATACACGTCAAAAATCCCCTTTCATCTATTGGGGTAAAAAAAAACTCAGTCACTTCGATCCATATATTAAAAAATGTATCTTACCTCCACAAAATCACTTCACATTGCATCCATCAATACATTTCTCATCATCACGTCTTCATTTCACCATAAAATCCATCAAAAATTGCTTTTACATTCAATATTTGTCAAGTTCATCTACAAATTCAAGTAAATATCGTATCTAGTGGTCTATTCTATCTGCTTGGTCTATTCTATCTCCTTGGTGATTGTAGCGATTGGTCTATTCTATATCGTATCCATGCAATTCGGTAAGATGAGTAAACCACCATAAGGACACTTGGCCATTTTCATCATACACTATCTCCTTGTTCGAAAACAAAACCACTTTTGGCACCTCATCTTTAGAGTGAAACTATGCCAAGATCAATTTCCTCAAAAGCTGTCATTGATGGCCTTGTTCGTGGGACTTGCAACATGGAAAAAATCATAACTTTTTAGCATCTCCTTTACAATTACACCAGTCTTTGAGGATACAAATTGGGTAAAGTGATTGAGCAACCGTTTAGGGATTTCGTGTAGGAATTGCTGCAATAATGAGTGGCCTCAAAGATAGACTATTTTTCTTTTCTTTTTGTATTTGCATACATGCATATCAATAATGCTAGAAAAATAGAATCATTTTACATCATTCATATCATCCTTTGACATCATTTATCTCATCCAAAATTACACTATTCATCCATACAATCATTTGCACTCCTTTATTTTCAATTGGGTCATGAGATTCATCTGTAAACTCATTCACCAATTAAGGGGGTAAGCTACGTAATCAAAATTCTTTTATCTCCAAGATCATGTCCACATCTCAACAAAGTTACATCTTCATTAAGACAAAATAGGTGTCATATTTTTGCATCACATTGTGTTTCACGTAACGCAGTACAAAAAGGGGCATCTGTAGACACCAAAATATAGCCACTTTTCGTTCATCCAGGTATTCCCGCCATTTTTACCCATTATTTACATATATTTATGCATATTTGTTTAATAAATATTTAATTTTTATTATTTTATATTATATTTTATATATATTTAATAAATGTATATATATGTGTAAAATAATCTCAACCATCCATCTTGATCTAATCCTATCCATTCATCCACCTTAATCCATGCCACCTACCCAAATTTAACCTCCACCCTCTGTCACGTTTTAATATTTATCGCACAAATTGTGTCATCGAAACCCTAATGTGCCCTAGGAGATATTATAAAGAGAAGTCATTTTGACAATTCAATGACTAAGTTTTCCCAACACTTTTTGAGCCCTAAGTTTCCTAACAATATTTGGATTCTCCCTCGCATCCTCACCTTCGCTTTCTCTTACCGTCACTTTTGCATCCATCATCGCCCACCTCGCATGAACCAGATTTGGTTCTACTGCATTCCATGCAACCCGTCGATCACCCATGAAATTTTCCCATTCTGTTAAGTATCCATGAGTGTTTCCTATTCTACTGAGTGCCCATGGGTGTTTCCCTAAGTGCCCATGGGCATTTACTATTCTACTGAGTGCCCATGGGCATTTCCTTGAGTGCCACAATCACTTACTACTATTATCGAGCACTTGCAGGTGTTCCAGACCCTAGTTTTGCAGACTAGCTGTAGACATGGAAAATTAACCCACTTTGAGTGGGAAATATTCCTTAGTGCCCCTAAGAGGCCCTCAACCCTTGCCAAGAGCAAGGGAAGATCTCTTTGCCTCCCTTTTTTAATTTGTTTACCTTTTAGAAAAATCGTGCCCCGTCTTTACGAGGCGCGACTTCACGTCAGCGACACTTCGCTGTTTAACCTAGTTTTTTAAAATTTATTTTATTTTATTATTTTTGACCCCACTTAGACCCAGGTTTAAACTCTCTCGCGTGTTTTTGCATCGACTATGAGTTTATTTGTGCCCGCTTTCTTCCTCCAATTTCTTCTATAAAAGGAAGGATGTTTTTGCTTAATTATAAGAAGTGCAGTTATGATAAGCAAACTTTTAATGTGCGATCTCTATGCGAATTGATTAAGCTCAAAATCTATAGTTCACTCTTATTTATTTGCTCTGCTGCAAGCTAACCCCCGAAGTGCAAATTTTGGATTGATATTCTATTGCATGGATTGGATTGATTTAGTTGTGTGACTTGGTGGATCCGTGGTGTAGCTCAAAGAGACAAAGTGTCCGTTTGGATACTTGGGTATCTTTTGCCTTCTTTCGTGACATCCATTAGGGTTTAATTACTTTGTTGTCTACATCTATTTTGTCTTCTGCATTCATTTTTTATTCTTCTTTAGTATGTAGTGAAATCGTTCCTAGCATTAGCAACTTCACCTACCCTAATTAGGATAAATTTATTCACAGAAGTGAAATCACACCCCATCCAGACAGGGTGTGAATTTTCTGCTATGTTATTGTGCTCGCTCTAGGTGAGGCTCAATTTTTCCCTAGGGCACACCAAGGAAAATTTCCATATTCTACTTTCACTATTGGATTCCATTATGTTTCTAGATCATACTGTTGTACTTTCCTTTTTGTTCTCTGCTACTGTCTTTCTAATTTATGATTAATTTTCTAAAGGTCAATTTTTGCTTTTGTATTAAAAGGTCATCTAAAATGACCTAGGGGGCTTGACTGTTGCTAGATATGTTACACAATGACCTAAGCAGGCCCCCTAATACTAATTGTATTTTTCAGTTTTTCATGAGTGATCTTGCAAAAACATGTATTCTTGATATCATTAGACAAGAGGCAGAAAAGGTTAAAGTCAACCTCCGATCTAGATAAGTGCTTTATTCATTATAATGATTGAAAATTTGATTTCATTATTGATTCTTAGGCATCTAAAAGTGAAAATACATTTAGCTTGCATCTAGGGATAATTTCTGTGCATTTATATTTTGTATATCTCTGCTTTAAAGGTTTTCTAAAATAAACCCTAGGTTAGTGAGCATTCAAAAGAAAGAATCATTTTAGGATAGATCTTGTATGCATGCATTCTGTTTTCAATTGCATTATTATATTTTCTGCATTGTCCTTTATCTTTTATAGCTTAGATCTAGAAATGCCAAACTTAGGTGAATATCTTGAAACTAAATACATCAAACCATCCCGAAATCCTGAGGACTTGGAGCGAGTCCTTAAACTGTTCCTGGTGAACCCTTCCCCTAGCATCGAGTGTAGAGCACAACATACCCCCATGGTTTACCCCATAAAAGGTTCCCTCCTTACAGATCCAACCTTTTGTTTGGGAATCATACGCGGTAGGACGGTTTCCCCCCTCTACATCTTTGGTGAACCTGACGTGAACACCTCATTTTATTTGTTTTTCATCTGAGAATTATTCAATATTAGGAAAGAACTACTTAGTAATAGTTTGTAGAAGATAAAAGGATACTGACTTATCACTTCATTCTTCCATCCTCTAGAGGCCATGACTAGGAAGCGCTAGGGTGATCATAAAGATACAACAAGATCAACTCGTCGTCGACTTCAACAAGGAACATCTACAACGACATACAACTCTTATATCACTCACTTCTCTTCATTCTTGAATGTTGGGAGCAATCCTTGATCCACAGATCTTGTATATCATATATCATTATGTTTACTATTTTTCTTACTTTATTTTTTGTGGAGCTGTATTAGGCACTCTCGTTGCTTTGTATATGTCTTAATTTACAATCCTATTGACCTCTTTTGGTCACCGATGGACATTAATATAATTACAAATTTAAATTCAAATTAAAACACTAAGAAAGATCATTAATTTTGTTTGAAAAAAATCTTTAAGTAATCAAGAATTTGTTAGTGGTTTTCCCTATTTATTTTTCACTAATTCTAATGGCTCCTTTCCTTATAAGTCAAAGGAAATAATTAGAATATGATTATGTTCCTTTGGAAGATGATCAGATTGATAGGAAAAACCCTAATGTAGATCCAGAAGAGCAAGAAGAAGTAGACATGGAAATTGAAACCAATCCTGATCCTTTTGTTGGGCCTAATGATAGTTATGTCTTTTCATCATTTGATCACATTTGGGGATTCATGAAAGCTCATAAGGAAAAACTATTGGAGTATGTGGAACGAGAATCTCGTCTTGAAAAAGAAGATGCTACTCTTTTCCCTTCCAATAGGTCTCAATTGCTTCATCATGATATTCATACATCTCAATCCTTGCATAAAAACAATTTTAAGGACCAAGTGACTTGTGCTAATACTAATACCACCAATATTGGAGGGAATCTACAAGTCCCTCTAACTAGTAGTGGCCCAAGAATTTATTCTCAATTTCCTCTTGTATCCTCTAACATCAACACTATTGCTTATGTTCCACCAAATGTTAGTTATCCACAAAATACCACATACAACAAAGGTCTCCTAAGTTTGAATCCAATATTAGGATTTTAACATGCATATATTCCTCCTTTGGGAAGTCTAGGAAACACACATGACAATCTAGAAATGCATAATTTGATAAGTGTTGTGAACCAATTGGTTTCAAGAATGGATATGATTCAACCATAAGGGTTTTCATACAGCTATAAGGAAATGTGTAATCAACCATTGGATCCTATTGTCATTGCTAGACCTTATCCTAAGAATTTTCCCATGCCAGTATTGTAAATTTACAAAGGGATTGAAGATCCAATAGAGCATTTGAGAGGATTCAGAATATCTTACCATGATCTTGTTTATGAGGATATGATTTTATTGAAAAAATTCCCAAAGAGTCTTGTGGGAGTGGCATTAGAATGGTATTATTGGTTGCCCAACTATTATTTGAAAAGCTTTTAGAAAACTGCAGAGATGTTTGTTCATCAGTTTAGTGCTTACATTGAAAAGGAAGTAACAATGAGAGATTTATACGATTTAAAGAAAATTAAAGAGGAAAGTTTTTTCAGAATTCTTAGCTCGTTGGAGGAGTTTAGTTGGCCGATTAAGACAACCTATGTCTCAAAAATATATGCTTGATATATTTACAAGAAACTTACAAGAACAATTATCTTATGCTTTAGAAACTACTACTATCACATCTTTAGACGAAGCAATTGAGTTAGCAAGAAAGTGGAACAAGCTCTCATCAGGAGAGGTCAAATCAAGATTAAAGAAGATAAGTCAAAAGTCTCAACATAAGACTAAGCATATAGGAGGTAATAGTTATAGTAGGTCTGTTAATAATATCAATAACAACTTACAAAAAATTGTGCTTCAAAAACCTCCTCAAAGCAATTTCACAAGACTTAATATCCCTATGGAAGCAGTTTTAAAACAACTATTAGATGCTAAGGCAATAAAATTACCTCCAATAAGATAGCTAGATACTACGGCTCATTGGTATAAGGCAGGACAATATTGCACTTATCATAAAGTAGAAGGACATTTGATGAACACTTGTAAGAAATTGAAGCATATGGTTCAAGACCTAATTGATGCAGGATGCATTGATTTATGAAATCTCCAATCTATGAGTAGTCAAACTCCTACTCAACGAGCTCCATAAAAAATCAAGATATGGGAATCTTTAAGGATACTTTATCGAAGCATGAGCAACAAGAAGCAAATCAGGTGGCTCATCAAGATGATTCCCTACACCATAACAATGTGGTTGGTATGGTTAGGGTGACTACGAGGAAACAGGATCATAATCAGCAACATCAACAAGGACAAAGTTTAGTATCTCAACCCAGTACAGTTTCAAAGGAAAGTCAGAGAAAATATTCAACTACAAGGATTCCACCTATAGTATTGAGACCATAGTAACAGGTTTCATTTGATCTTCAGAAGCAGTTAGCTAGTACTCCAACAAAGATATCAGTGTTAGAGATTTTACATACTTCTCTAGATCATAGGAATGCTTTAATGAGATTTTACAGTAGCAATATGTTTCCACAGATATTCCTCCTGATGCCATAGTTGACACTATAGGTGATGACGCCTAGAAATACCTCATTATTACACTATGTTGACATATAAAAAATGCCATATTATTAAATATGAAAAAGTCAAATTTTCAAATAGTTGATTAGAATATATTATTTGTTAGTTGTTTGCATGATTTTATGTTAGGAATATTATACCCCTGTTTTGACTATTTTAAGAATTTTTAGGCATTGTTTCAGTTGATTAAGTAGCAAATAAAACATGTATTTCAATTAGCCAAATGTTGTATGCTGATGTCCATTAACTTCACAATGGTTTTTGAATGTTTTACCACCCTTCAACTTGTTTAAAATCCACATTGGAGCCAAATTCTCAAGATTGTCATAAATCTGGAAATCTGTATAAAACAACCATACAAAAACCAGCAAGCTGTCACTTTATAGGAGCACCTTGAAGTTGTCAAATAAAACATGAGGAAATAGATGAAATGAGTTTAGAAGGACTAAAGAAGATACTTGACCTATATACGCATTTCCACATGGTGTAAATGGATAACAATAGGGTATAACAGAGCAGGGACAATTGTGCAACATTGTTGCACTGTTTCAACATGTTTTTTTTTTTTAATTTGTGGAAAACATCCCAAAAGGATGCCACTTTAGGGTAAGACCCAAGGAGGCAGGGGTATCCATTCTACCAAAAATTCCTAAGACTCGGACCTGGCCTACCACCTTTGACATACTCAAGGAGCAAACAAACACACAAAACCAATTAAAAAATAAGTAAATAACAACAAAAATAATAAAATAAAATAAAAAACATGCTCCTTGAGTGTGTCAAAAACAAAAGCACAACCAAACACACATAATAAGATAAAAGAAACCACAACACAAACCACATAGAAAAACACAAGAACCACATAACAAAACACAAACAAGACAAAAACAAAAAAACACTACAAAGACAACCCAAAAAAAAAATGAAAAATAAACACAACAAAAACCTTAAAAAAAAATAAAAAATAAAAATAAAAATAAAAAACAACCAACAACAGACAATAAAAAAAAAAAATAACATAGAAAACACTCACACATAAAAACACAAAATAACACAAACAAAGAGAAACCCAAGAACAAGAACGAAAAAAACACAAGAACAATAACAAAAAATATAAAAAAATAAAATAAAAAACAAAACAACAAAAACACAAGAACAACAAAAAACAACACAAAGAACACAAAAACAAAACAAAATAAAAAAACCCACCCACCTTAAAAAACTAAACAAAAAAAACAAAAAATAAAAAAGAAATAAAAAATGAACAAAACAAAGACCTATCTAGACAAGAAGACTATTAAGGCAAGAATCAACAGAGAAAACAAAATAAAGAATAGAATGAGCTAGGGAACTAAAAAAAACTGAATGACCCAAAGAGAAGCAAAAAAAAAAACAAAAGAAACTAGGTACCTTCAGAACTGGAGCCATCCAAAGAAATGATAGAAAGAAAAGCTTCCCTAATTTGAGAAGCCCACCATATAGGAGGGTGGCCATAACAAGTAAGACCACCTTTGTCCAAAGCCCAATTAGCTAAAGAATCAACACTCTTGTTTTGATCTCTGACCACATGATTGTAATCAAATTTCAAAAATCCCGTTTGGATTAACTGAATCTTCTCAATAATTCTTTTTATTATCCAATCCACCTTATGATTCTTAGAAGGATTTTTCAAGAGATTAATCATAAGTTGAGAGTCAGACTCAACTTACACCTTTTCCCATCCAACCTTAGTAGCCTCCTGAAGGCCTCTAAGGATACCATACCCCTCAGTAAGGTTATTGGAAAGAATACCCAAATTATTAGAAAAAGTAAAAACCAGGGAGCCATCTGAAAGTCTACCAATTCCTCCCACACTGGCTTTTCCAAGGTTACCTTTAGAGGCTCCATCAATATTGACTTTTTCAAAATCCTTAGGAGGAGGTTGCCAATTTCTATTCCTATCCATCTTACTAATACTCACATTCCCTTTAAGTTGGTTTCCCTTAGAAGGTTTAATATTCAATCTTTGCATCACTTGATCCCATATTTGGTGGGAGTTTTGGGGGTGATTAAGGAGATGATGGACTGATTCAACTAAGTTGGCTATGGTATTTTGCCAAATATAGTGAATATCCTTCCTATATTGATTAAAAATTTGGTTGTTCCTTTCATTCCAAATATTTCAAAGAAGAATGGTAAAACCCATCCAAACTAACTGCCTAATAAAATGATCAACACCCTCTTGATTAGGCCAATCCCTCCAAAGCTGTTCAAAAGTAAAAAAATTGGACCATTGTAAGCCAAGTAAAGTGGCCATTCTCCTCCATAGCTCAGAGGCTAAAGTACACTCAATAAAAAGATGGTTGATATTTTCTACATTCTCTTCACACATTTCACATCTAAAAGGGCCATGAAAACCATGCTTCATAAGTTGCTCACCAGTAAGCACCCTACGATGCAATAAAATCCAATTAAAGAACCTCACCTTAGGCCAGAGCTTTTGAGCCCACAATCAAGAAAAGATGTCAGAAGAATGGTTGGGATTATTATGGCATAAGGTCAAATAACCTTGAGCAACTGAATACTCACCCTTAGTAGTGTTGTTCCATCCAAAAAAATCTTTTTCATGGGACCAAGAGAGGGATATCATATGAAGGATGCCTTGGATATCTTGTCTTTGCCTTTTTGGGATTTGAATAGGCCAGTCCTCAATAGGGATCCAATATCTACAAAACTTTGAATTACCAGTATGGTACTGTTTCAACATGGTTAATTGGTGAATGAAGTGTATAATTTCAGTAGCAATTTGATGTATTCATTCATATTGATATGTGAATATTTTTCCATGTGATAATTAGTTTGAATTTGTAAAAAGTGCAAATTTATTCACAACTATGCAACAGAGCTGGAAAATGTAGTAATTTGTCATATATATTTCAGCCAGCAGCCAATGAATGGTAGGGCATGGAATTAGTCAACCAAGGTGTGTGAAAATAATTGTATATATATCTTGAGGTATAGGAAAGACATCCTATCCAATTACAACCACATTGGCATCTAATTTAGTCGCAAATGAGCATAAATTTGTTACACAACCATATATTCTAGAATAAAAGGGAAAAGTAACCAGTTTTAGTCAAAAAGGTGAACACAACGCCCAATAAGGTAGGAAATGGATAGTTGGGGATGGATACAGGTGTATGAGACATTTTATAATCTCTTACAACTCATTTTCACCATTGGGGTACGTATAACAAGGGATAATGAATGTTGTTGCAGCATAACAGTTCCATGAATTTAAGGAAGATAGCTTTAGAACAAATTTTGAATCACTAAAAAAATAGCAACAGAACGAATTGTCAGCATTAGCACATGTAATATATTATTATAAATAATAAGCTCCCTTGTTGTTTGAGCTAAGAAGAAATAGACATAGATCAAATAGCTGATAGAAATTAGAAACTGTAGCAGAACTACAATTTAGCAGGATTCTCCTACAATATTATAATGTTATATGACAGTCAATAAAAAGTGCAATATTTTCATTCATTTGTTGTGTTAAGAGTACATGTGAGCATTGAGTAGTTAGAAACATCTTTTCACCTTATTCTGTATCAGGGAGCAAGGGCCACTTCCAGGACTAGAAGAAGGACTAATTGCTGACAGGTTTTTTTGTGAACTTTGCTGCAGCACATTTAGCAGAAATCTTGGCATTTTTCATTTCCTGTTTACTAACCTGTGTTTGTTGTAAGTGCATGTGATATTTGCAGTTAGTATTTTTATGATAGATGTGTGTGTTTCAGCTGACCAAATAGCATAAGTTTGTATCTATGGTTTGGAAATTTACAACATTCATGTTTTTCCCCTATTTTAGCAGTTGTTTTCAGCTTTTCAAGCATTTTTATTTTGTTGATTGGTCACTGTAGCAGAAGCTTGATAATCTTCTACACATGACACTATTAGCTTGTGTGTTTATATTCAAAAATATTTTCATTCCTTTAATTTCAATTTTGCAAGCGTAATTAGAGTTTAACTTCAGTTTTCAATTGATGTTAGTAAATTAGTTTCATGTAAACCAGGATTAAAAGTGACTCAAAAGCGCCCAAGCTAACTTGTCCCACCAATAAAGCCTATTTTTTGAATGAAATTATTTTCAAGCTGCTTATATCTACTTTTGTATAAATTATTGGACACCACCCTGGATTGACAAATATTAAGGATTAAATGATGTGATTAACGACACACATCAGTAGGTTCTTTTGGGATACATCATGTCTCATTCTCGGATGATGATAAACCTTCCTCAAACTTACATGGAGATTCATCACTTTACATCACCACACTTATTGGAGATACCCTTATCAAGTGAGTATTGATTGATAATGGCTCATACTTTAATTTATGTACATATCAATTATTTCAAAATTTTGGATTAAAAGAGGAAGATTTAACAAAAATCGATATCATTATTAAAGCTTTCAACAATGAGTCCCAAGAGGCCTGTGGTGTCATATCTCTCCCATTGAAAGTGGGGTCAAGAATATTGGATACTTTATTTTATGTGGTACATTGTCTTGCATATTTTAATCTTCTTCTTGGATGACCTTAGATCCATGCTATGAAGACCATCCCTTCCACTTTTCATCAATATCTCAAGTTTGAGGTCAAGAATCAAGTTATCACCATTCTGGGCGATCCTTGACCATTTGAATTATGTTCAAATATAGAGTTAGCCCAGATAGATTCTTATTCATGTCCTTCTATTTCTTCAACAACTTCCTCATGTCACTCCTCTCAAATTTTTGAGCATTTTCAAAGTTTAAAAGTTAGTGAGGAGCATAGGACCCATATTTTCTCCTTGGATCATGATAACGAGTTTCTTCAGAAGTCTCTTTTAGATCTAGCCAAGCTACCACCTTCACCTAGAACTATGGGCCTACCTCATAATAAGGGTGATGTTGTACACTTTGGCACATGTTATTTTATCTTTGGGGGTATGGCTTCCAAAGAAAAGCTTCATGGTATCAACCCATCTCTCAATGAGCACTCTTTTGCTCAATGCTATCTCACTAGTAATTATCCCCTTCCTAAGAAGATTCTGTCTAGTATGGGATATGCAGGTAAAGGATTGGGACCATAATAGAAGGGTATTCACAAACCCTTGGATGTTGAGATTTTTCTTGGGAGATGTGGTATAGGTTTTATACCTAATAAAAATGAACCTTTACCTTTTGAGGATGATGAACATCTTATGGCTTATGCATAATACATGGGGTATCAAAAGTTGTCAATAGATGATAATAAAAGTGTTAATTTTTCTTTTCCTTCAAAGATAATGTCTTGTAATATGATTGGTTCTGTCTGTTCTAAATATAACTTTACTTTTGTATTAAAAATGGGGAATCTTTGTACAATATCTTTTATGTTAAAAAGAATAGTACTGTTAGAAAATGTAGTGATTAATGTAATGTAGTGATTAATGTGCCATGGATGTTAAAATAAGGGCCTTGGATGAACTTTCTCATGCTTTTCATCATCGAGAAAATACCCTCCTTGGGGATATATTCGATCCAACACCTCATGGCACGTTAACCCATTTTAACAAGATGAATGGTGCATTTAGGTTTTGCATTGATTTCAATTCTTAACAAAAAAAAATTCATATAGCTGCATTTCTCATTTTTTCATTTGCATTCGCTTGCTTGTTCATAATACATTATTATTTGTCATTCTTGCATGATTGCTTGAAATATAACTTAACACCTCACATATTTTCTGTCATAAGTGCATGATTGATTATTCATGATTGTTTGCTCATATAGATTTTGGGGATAGTGCGATAGTGGCATGTGATGACACCTAGTTAGGTCATAGCTCACATGTAGTGCACTTTTCATTAGGACTCTGATGCCTAGCAAGATCCCCCCTAGGGATTATTTTTCCTCATCCTTATTTTATTCTTAGGATCACTTATTCCTCTTTTCCCGTTTTCCTCATAATGTTGTATCCAAATCTTCCTCATAGTCCCATTTTGGGATAGCACTTACATAACATTTTTTACATATATTACACCCCATACAGGATATTCACACATCATAGTGGGTATTGCACTATTCATGATCTTCTATCGGGTCATACTCTCTTTTGACTTAGCAGGATCAACACCCCATTACATGATAAGCTCCTTGGTCATTTTTAGTAGACCTCGACATACATCCTAGCGGGTAATCACCTCATAGTAGTCAATAAGGGAGAAACCACCCATAGTGGATCAAACCTCCACACACTTGTTCATATTAATGCAAGTACTACACCCATAGTGAGTCTAGCTACCTCATTCATCTGATTCATAGGTATGGCTACACTGGTTCATAACAACCTACGCTAGCCTTATACTTTGGGTTGTTCATTATTCTCCTTTTTTGATGGTTGAACTTTGGATCTCCCTTTTTTCTTCTTTATTTTATTTCTTCTTCTCTTCTCTTCTTTTTCTTTTCTTCTTATTTTCCTTCTCTTCTTTTTCCTTCTTCTCTCTTCCTTCTTCTTCCTCATTTCTTTCTCTCATTCTTCTCTTATTTCTCATATTTTTCTTGCTTGTCTCTCCTCCTAGTTTATTCCCCTTGTTCTATTTTAGTTTACATTCATTTCGCCCTTCATATAGTGTGCATTAGGATAGTTTGCATATATAAAAACACTTCAATAAATAAAAAAATATATAAAAAACATGTATTAACTCACTACATATAAACACATAAAAATATATAATTTGCATCTGTATATTACTTGTAGGACAAAAAAGAGTACATCGTGTGACGTTGGTGTACTACAATATAGACTCGGTACACTCAACCTAGGGATGTATACCACAATAAAAAATTGGTGCATCATCCCGATACCCAGCCTAGCCTATCCTAGCTCTAAGAGCTAGCTCCCTCTGGCCCTTCTTAAGGTGGAAGCAATCTCAGTTGTGCCATAGATTTATAAGATTTTGAAGGTGCTTGTGATCAGGCTCGCGACCTGCTAGTTGATTGAAGGGATAGAGGAAGTGTTAGAAAGTGAAGTCAGTATCCAACCTCTTGTTATTGGATGCTATACTATTGCTAACGTCTGAGATGCTAGACATCATGGTTAGACGTCTAGGTAGCAGACGTCAGACGTCATGGCTAGACGTCTGGGATACTAGATGTCTTGGTCAAACATCTAGGCAATAGACTAGACATATGGGTTGCTACATATCTAGGCTAGACGTCTAGGAAACATACGTCTAGGTAAGATGTCTGGTTGCTAGACGTCTAGGTTAGACATCTAGGCAGCAAACATCTAGGTTGCTAGACATCTAGGTCAGACATCTAGGCAATAGACTAAACATTTGGCATCTAGGCCAAACGTCTAGGTAGTAGACATCTAGGCCAGATGTTTGGGATGCTAGACATCTAGGCTAGATGTTTGGGCTGCTAGATGTCTAGGCCAGATGTTTGGGCTACTAGACGTCTAGGTCAGACATATAGGAAGTAGATGTCTAGGCCAAATGTTTGGGCTACTAGACATCTAGGCCAGACGTCTAGGTAGTGGATGTCTATGTAGACGATAGTTTGTGGAAGATGAAACATTTTGGTTTTGTATGAAGATGAATAATTTTGTAGAGGTCTCCTCGTGGAGAGAAAATAAACGGTTGGGGCCTTCCTTGTCAGCTCTATAAAAGGGATATGATCTCTTGCATATGTTATGTTGTTGAAAATATTGAGAAATGTGAATATAAAGTTTGCTGAAAATAATAAAAGGAGAAGTTTGCATTACCCCGTGGTTTTTCCTGTATATTGCAAGTTTCCATGTAAATCTCTATGTTACTTGTGTTGCTATTTTGTTTTTTTTGTTATTGTGTTTTCTATTTCATGTATAAGATTAGAAGAATTTCCTAACATCTAGTATTAGAGCTAAGGTTTTGTGCGAGTGGGAGCTGCAACAATGACAGGAGATGTAACCAAGTTCAAGATTGAGAAATTTGATGGCAGGAACTTTGCTTTATGGAAGATGAAGGTGGAGGATTTGTTGGTTCATAATTATCGAGCTCTAGCCTTGAAAGGGATTTTGAGTAAACAAAACAACATGAAATATGAGGAATGGGTAACACTTGATAGGAAGGCAGTTTCTATAATTCGTCTCTGCCTAGCAGATTCTGTCTTGTTCAATGTACCTGAAGAGGAGACCGCGAAAGCCCTTTGGCAAAAGCTTGAAAAGTTGTATGAAAAAAAATCAACAACAAATAAGGTTTTTCTAAAAAAGTAGTATAACTTGAGGATGAAGGAAAGTTCATCCGTGGTAGATCATTTGAATGAGTTTAATACTCTTATCTGTAAACTGGTTTCAGTTAATGTGAAGATGGAGGATGAAGATAGAGCTATCATCCTACTTTGTTCTCTCCTGGACACTTGGGATCATATGGTGATGACCATCAATAATTCATCATCAAGAACTCTTAAATTTGATGATGTGGTAGTCGCTTTGTTGGTAGAAGAGTTGAGGAAAAAAACATCTTTGGAACCCTCGATCAATGAAGCTCTATTTGCAAGAGGTCGATCATTCGAGGGGAGTAAAAAAGGTAGAAAATAGTTTAGATCTAAGTCTAAAGGGCATAAGCAGAAAGGGAAGTGCTGGCATTGTGGGAATCCAGGACACTCCAAGAAGGACTACTGGAAATTAAATAATAGTGAAAAGCAAAATCAACCATCAACTGAGGCCAGTGCAATAGATTTGGGAGAGACCACAACATGTGAAGCCTTCTATATCAGTAACAACAGATCTATTTTATATACCTAGGTTTTGGACTCAGGTGCATCTTTCCACATGTCTCTCCATAGATATTGGTTTGAAAAATATCAGCCATATTGTGGTGGAAAGGTCTATTTGGGTGATGATCACCCTTTAGAAATTGTGGGAAGAGGAGATATAAGGATCAGGTTGGATGATGGTAGAGAAATGATGTTATGTGATGTACGACATGTGCCCAATTTTAGGAAGAATTTACTCTCAATAAAAATGATAGATAAGCTAGGGTATTCTATCACTTTCAGTAACAACTACTGCAAGATTACTAGAGGAGCTCTTGCAGTAGCAAAGGGAGAATATTATGGGACTTTATATCGTTTATATGGTGATACGATGATAAGCCATACAACAACATAAAATTATATTTAGGATGCAATAATGTTATGGGATCAACGCCTAGGCCATATGAGTGAAAAAGGCTTGAAAATTTTGCATGACAGAGGTATGCTTTCTGGGATTAAGTATTGTAATTTAGACTTATATGAGCACTGTATTTTTGGTAAATAGAAGAAGGTTCGGTTTACTACAAGTCCTGGTAAGAGTTCTGATTTTCTACAACTTATACATTCAGATATATTTGGACCTGTCCCCACTCAGTCCTTGAATGGTGCCATCTATTTTCTGACTTTTATATATGATTATTCTAGGAGAGCGTGGATTTACTTTCTAAAGAAGTCGAAAGCTTTGCAGAAATTTAAAGAGTTCAAAGCACTGGTAGAGAAGAGTTTGGGCAAGTCATTTTTATGTCTCAGTTCAGATAATGGGGGTGAATATTGCTCTAAGGAATTTGATAAATTTTGTATGCAGGAAGGTATTAAGCACCAAATTATTGTACCATACACTCCATAACAAAAAGGTGTGGCTGAGTGGATGAATTGCACAATCATGAAACATGCAAGAAGCATCTTAACACAGTCATGTTGGAGAACAAGTTATGGGCAGAGGCTATTAATACATATGTTTATCTTATTAATAGGTCACCTACAACTGCGTTGGATGGACAGGTTCTGAAGAAGATTTAGTGTTATAAGCCAGTTGATTACTCTCACTTGCATATCTTTGGATGTGATTCATTTATCCATGTACCCAAAGAAAAAAGGTCCAAAATTGACCCGAAGTCAAGCAAATGCGTTTTTCTCAATTATGGAGATATAGTGAAGGGGTATAGATTATGGGATCCTACTACCCACAAGGTAATTATTAGCCTGGATGTAATTGTTGATGAAAAATCCATGCAAAGGAAGGAGGTACAAAAAACTCCTAATGTTGTACTAGTTGAAGTAGAAATGAGTGAAGATGGATATGAAAATCAACATGCTAAAGTTTTTGATCAGCATGCAAAACAATAAGTAGAGCAACCACAACGGTCACAAGACCAAGAACCACAATCGACAAATCATTGGGTTAGAAGATCTACATGTCCACAAAAGTGTTCGAAAAGATATTCTCATGTGTATCAGTCATCTTTTTCTTTGTTAACTGATGATAGTGAAACTAGTTTATTTCAAAAAGCTAGAGATTTTGAAAATGCAAAAAAGTGGAGGAAATCCATGGAGGAGGAAATCGAGGCACTTCAAATGAATAAAACTTGGGAACTTGTGGATCTCCCACCTGGAAGAAATACTATTGGAAACTTGTGGATATTCCTCTTAGTTTGTAGCTGGGTCACCTGCATCTGTAGAGAAGCTAGCTATGCCCACAACTGCTCAATGCCCTAGCTCTAGCCTCCCATCACTGTCGATGTAGATGCTTCCCCAAGGTCTCTAACCCACAATTCCTTTGCCCATAAAGGGGCATCTCCCATCCCTCCCTCATCGGTCCCTACTCCTGTGATGGTCTCCTCCACCACATAGATACGAACCTGTGTCAACCTTTGTCTAGGCATAGTCAAATCCTTCTACGCCCTCTCTATGGCCCTGTGAGTTACCTCTTGGAATACCTGCTGCATGCCCAAGCCCATAACCTAACACCTTTGTACTGGTACAACCAGTAAAATCCTTTGGGATGTAACCCCTTTGTACCACCATCTTTACTCGATGGCCACCCCTGCATCGTCTACCCCTAGGTTGACGTAAGGAGGATTGTCCTGGTCCTCCTTGGCCCACCTGGTGAGGTCTAGCTCATCTTCGATCCCTACTGGGTCTTAGGTCACCCTTTGATACCAGTAGTCCTGTTGAGTGAATATTTTGTCCTACTACAAAATGAACACGCAACTGGAGTCTCAAACCCGCAGACTCTTTCTTGCAAAGAAAATTTATTATTTTAATTTCTCCAAGTTTCCTGTGAACAAACATTCATATGCATATAACCAATTAAGACAAAATGCAAATAAATGAATGTAATCTAGAACAACTTATTTTCTCGCAAGTAACTGTTAACAAGGGGCCTTTGATGATTCCCAAAGAAACTTTGTAACCCTAATCTGTTAAAATAATCTAACCGCATAAAGCAAAAGAAAGAACAAAAACCCTTTCTTCCTTTATGATCTTGAAATTAATGAAACCCTCCCTAGAATGAATTAGCAACCTCTTTTATCTTTGGCTTAAAGAAAGATTTTAAATGAGAAAATGCGTGGTATAGGCCACTTCATTTTAAGCTCCGTGCCTTTAGCATGAGGTTCATTTTATGGTTAACTGGTTCATTTTATCTTTCATTTAAATGTTCTGCTATTTCTACGTTAGCGTTTGGAGTTAGTAAAAAATATAAAACGTATCCTGGAATGCACCAGAATCCGAGATGCCAATCTTCGAATAAAAAGTAAAAATAATATCAGAACCTAGAACCGCACCATTGCTTATGAAAATCAGCTGGAAAACTAAAACAGGACGTTAATTCGGTTAGCAATCTCCTCCCTGCAAAACCCCAAGTTGTGAGACGAAGTTCTAAAACAACCTGACCTAACAGACCTGCACTAACACACAGTCAAATCAGATCAGATGCAAGACTCTAAGGAAAGAAAATGATTGCATCATTTTGTCATTCACCTATCGTAACCCATCTCATGGTGTAAACGGATAGATACAAGAGAAAATAATGCAAAGGAAAGATTAACAGAGAAAATAGTAGTATTAGCTTCAATCTCCTTTTGGTTTTGCACACAAAAGTTGCTCTTGCCAAATAACTCCTTTATTTTAAAAATAATGCTTTCTTGCTACAATTTCCAGCCCCTGTATCCACATTCACTTCGGCTTTTAAACTTTCTGCTGCTCTTGGTTGCTCTGCGATGCTTCGTTTCACTTCCCATGACGCTTCGCTTCATTTTCCCGCTTTTTGGTGTTTTTTACCTTTCGCTTGAATCTGTAACGTTTGATCTTCTCTGCTGTTGTAACTGTCGATCTGAAGCGTTACTATGACCCTCATGCCTTTTTGCCACGTGTTCAACGCTCTCTGTATGCTCAGTAACGGTCCCATGAAAATCGTGACCAAAAATAGCCCGCGGCCTTGCTCCTTCGCTTTCACAGCGAAAACGCGACATGTCACGAAATTGCGACGCTTTTGTTCTCCGTACGCTTCGGCCGCAACCCGTCACGATTTCATGACCATTTTCTCCTTCGGGCCCTCTCGCCGTAATCTGTCATGATTTCGCTACCGTTTTGATCTCCGTACGCTTCGGCCGCAACCTGTCGTGATTTCGCGACCATTTTCTCCTTCGGGCCCTCTCGCCGCAATCTGTCGCGAATTCGCGACCATTTTCTTCATCCGTACACTTCGGCTGCAACCCGTAGCGAAATCGCTACCATTTTCTATTTCGGCATGGTCTTCACTTTTTGTCGTGATTTCGCGACGTCTTTGCCTGGCTGGAACGTTTCGCCAAAAGTTGCACGAAATCGCTACCATTTTCCTACTCAAGCTTTTTATCCACCCGCGTCGCGAAAACGCGACGCGTCACGATTTCGCGACGCCTTTCGACTTAAGTGCTTTGTCTCCGGTTTTGTCACGATTTCGCTACACTGCTGGGCCTAAGACTCTTTTGCTCGGTTTTGTCATGATTTCATGACCATTTTGTACTTTGTGCCTTCTGCCCGCTTTCAAGCCACGAAAATCAAACACGTCACGATTTCGCGACGTTTTCGCCCACTTGCCGTCGTTGACCACGATTTTGCGACATGTCACGATTTCGCTACAGTTCTTCATTCTGCCTTTCTCTCTCCTCTCTGGGCCGCGACGGAGCAACATGTCACGATTTCGCGACACTTTTCTGTTTTTGGCCGCGACCGGAGCAACATGTCACGATTTCGTGACACTTTTATGGTTTCGGCCGCGACGGAGCAACATGTCACGATTTCGTGACACTTTTCTATTTTTGGCCGCGACGACGCAACGTGTCGCGATTTCGTGACACTTTCTACACTTGTGCATTTTTGCCCCTTTTCTTCATTTTTAGCATCTGGGTCACTGAGATTTTCTCTGAAAGCCTGCAAAAAGGTGGGTCCCCAATTTTGGGGTGTGTTGTGGATTAGCCACAACAAATGGCGACTCTACTGTCAAATGCTCCAGAGCATTTTTGTGAGAACCCAACCTGAAATATACAAGCTTAGATACAGGCGTTAGCACATAAAAGATAAACAAATACCGACCGATCAGAAGTACATGAAACATCAGAATCATTAGTATTAGCTCGGTGTGTGCTATTTGTTTTCATTCCATATCGCTTGGACTTGATCAACATTCCATTGTCAGTTTTACATGCATGCATGTGTGAGACTGTAAATGATTTGTGAAACCTAATGAATATGCTTAGAGATTTTGCTTTTACAAATGCATAGACCTTCTAATATCATACACAAATATTCAAGATTATCAAACCCTCTTAGGATCAACCATGTGTATAATGAATTGTTTTATTAGATCCCAAAGTTGGTTATGAGTCACTACTATCTTGAACCCATGTGTAAGTGAAAGTGAAATCAGAGCTTTGAGAAATCAGACTCCCAACTTAATCTAAATGGGAGTTTAACCCTATTCTTACTACTCCGATTTGGAATTCATTACCTCACTTTGAGCAAAATGATTTAACCAATTATGGAAGAAATGGTCATGCTAGTCTAACCCTTTGAACAGTCAGTGGTCTTGTTTTTTAGACAAGACATGCTGTCATGCATGGGCATACCTAACCCCATAATCCATGACTTAACTTCATTTCTTTGGACCTTGGGGATGACTACCCATCCTTTGCAGAGGACAAGTAGTACGATCCTTTCAATCCAATATAAAGATGAGATGGGAAAAAGTTAATTTTACTTCTTGGATCTTGGGGATGACTACCCATCCTTGCTAGGGACATGTAGTACGATCCTTCCAATCCAAGTCTTAGATGAAAATGGAGAATATTAATTTTATTACTTGGACCTTGGGGATGACTACCCATCCTTTGTAGAGGACAAGTAGTACGATCCTTCCAATCCAAGTTTTATCATGAAATGAGACATAGGAGCTTTGGGGAATCAGATTCTCAACCTAGGCGAGATGAGAATTATGCCCTATCCTTACTACTCCATGTAGGTCAAATCAAAGCTTTGGGGAGTTGGATCCTCAACCTAAGTTCGATGAGGACTTAACCCTATCCTTACTACTCTAATTTTAGGCTTTAAGCTTAATGGAAGTGGTAAAAACCACTGTTTTAAGGATCATGTTGCATAATAGGATAGACATGAAATATTCCTTTCGCTTGACCTTTTCTTCCAAGCAAGGTTTTGATCATTTTGCCCAAGATCTTTTTTAATGTGTACAAAATGTGCTTGGTTCTAGATATCTTGGGGCTCAGTTTCCAACCTTAGGATTTTTCTTTATTTATGTTATAGCATAACCCTAAGAGGATTTGACACACTTTAATGATTTGTATCTGAAATGCATATGCAACTAAGATGGCATGTATATGCAAAGTGAGATGTAATATGAATGCATTGCCCTTTGAATTGCAGATGAAGTATTGCCATAATTTGTAAAACTGACTACTTCACGCATCACAAGCCTCAAACGATATTATTTAACTGTTTGTGTTACATGTGGAGCTTTTACAACATAATTCCAATGCTTCATATTCTCCCGATCTTAGGCATGTGTTAACATTTCAAACTTTTATTCCTTTTTTTATTTTTTTTATTTATTTAAAAAAATAAAACATGTCAAATAAACACACCGCCTCAACGTCCAACCTGCACACACAGAAGAAACAAAATACGACATCAATACAAAACCTAAACATGTCAAGAAAACACAACTTAAATATCTGATCTGCGCACACAAAAAGAAATAAAGCATGGCATAATTTACATATAATACAAAACCCAACTGCTTCAAGCCCGGAAGTAGTGTTTCAAGTGCAACCCATTGACAGGTAATGCCAAATCCTTTCCATCCAAGGTTCTTAGTCTAAAACAGTTTTCCCCTAGGACTTCTGAAATCTGGTAGGGACCCAACCAAAGGTAGTCAAACTTATCATGCTCCCCTTTCTTCTCATGTCTTTTATCCCATAACAGTACTAGATCTGATATTTTAAAAGCCTTGGCTCTAGACTTTTTGTCAAACCATATTTTTACTACATCCTGGTGTTTACTAAAATGAAGCATAGCCTCATCCCTTTTTTCATCCAGATGCATTAATTGTGTTAGTCTAGACTCAAGTTTATCATCAGTCCCAAAATAATCTTTCATGAAATGCAGCGTTTGTAACTTGAGATTTGTAGGAAAAATGGGATCTTGTCCATAAACCAGATGGTAAGGAGATGTTCCTATTGATTCTTTGATTCTGATCCTGTCAGCCCAAAGAGCCAACTTAAGTTTGTTATGCCAATCCCTAGGATTTCTTTCCAACAATTTTTTTATGACGCATAACAAATTCTTGTTAGAAGACTCGGCCAATCCATTGCCTTGCGGATAATAATTGGAAGAGAATTTTAAACTCACACCGTTGTCAAAGGCCCAATTAGCAAATTCCAAAGAGGAAAAAGCTGAACCATTATCACTTACAATGGAGTTAGGCATCCCAAATCGAGTGACAATATTATCCTCTAAGAATTTAATAACAACCTCCGAAGTAGCATTCTTTGTGGGGATAGCTTCAGTCCACCTTGTGCAATAATCCGTAGCTGTCAGAATGTATTTGTGGGAATCGAATGAATTGGGACTGATAATCCCAACAAAATCCAGGCCCCATTGTGCAAAAGGTCTAGATTCGATTACGGATTGTAAAGGCATGGAAGCACTCCTGTCTCTATTGGCTATAGTTTGACATGTATGACATGACCTCACATGAGTATGGGCATCTTTGAACAGTCGAGGCCAATAATAACCGGCTCTGAGGATTTGATGGGCTGTGGCATTAGCGGACCCATGCCCTGTCCCATGTTTACCATGAAATTCCTCGAGTATCTGCACTGCCTCTTTTTGGTCAAGACAACGAAGGTAAATACCTTCATGGTTTTTTTTGTATAACGTGCCGGATCTAATTAGGAAATTAGCAGACTTCAAGCGCAAGGCTCTTCGTTGAGTAGAATTCAAATGCGGTGGACATTTACCATTTAGTAGAAAATACACCACATCTATATACCACTCATCTTTGGTTATATCCGCGACTTCATAATGTTGACATGAAATTGCGAGATCCTTTTCTGCTATTGCCTTAACCAACCCTTGTCCCCGCACTATCTTCATCGACTGAATCTCAAGATCAAACTCCCGCAAAGTTGAAACCCACTTACCACGTCTTTCACCTAATTCATTCTGTATGAACATGGCTTTGACTGCAGGATCCGGGACGATAGCAAAGACCCTACTGTGGACTATGTAATGCCTAAATTTTTTCACAGTCTTAACCAGAGCATACATTTGCTTGTCCAAGATGGAGTATCTCAGTTTCGCATCTTTGAGAGGACTACTCAGGAAGGCAATAGGATTTTCAATGCTGCCTTCACTCTTCTGAGTTAAAACACTCGCAAAGGAGTGATCTGAAGCAAATGTGTAGATATAGAAAGGCTTCGTATAATCGGGACTCACTAAAATCGGGGCTTTAGAAATCGCGTCCTTGATATTTTTAAAAGCATCTCTATTTTCATCTGTCCACTTGATCTGGACCTCTTTCTTTAACATGTCGTTCAAAGGCTTTGCTATTTCTGCAAAATCTGCAATAAATTTTTTGACGAAATTGATCTTCCCAAAAAATGATCTCAACCCCTTCTTGCTATTGGGACAAGGAATCTGCTGTATGGCCTCTATTCTCTCAGGGTCAATGGAAATTCCATCCTTAGATATTATATGTCCCAACAGTTTTCCTTCCGTTACCCCAAAAATGCACTTCTTTGGGTTGAGAGAAATGCCGTGTTCCCTGCATCTTTGAAAGACTTTCTTTAGATCCCTGACGTGGTTTTCCCTGTTCTTAGAAAAGACAGGAATGTCATCTACATAGACGATGATGCACTTACCTATGAGTCCCTTAAAAGCAAAGTCCATAGCTCGTTGGAAGGTGGCACCTGCGTTCAATAGTCCGAAAGGCATTCTCCTATATGCAAAGGTGCCCCACTTTGTGGTGAAAGCAGTTTTCATCCTATCACTAGGATGGATAAGGACCTGATTATATCCCGAATAACCATCCAGGAATGACATCATCTCCGACCCATTTACCTTTTGGAGTATTTCATCAATGGTGGGTAACGGGTAGTTGTCCTTTTGTGAGGCTTTATTAAGATTTCTAAAATCGATACATAACCTTATTTCTCCACTCTTTTTCCTCACGGGGACCAGGTTAGCAACCCATGTGGAGTGCCTAACAGGAAAGATGATCTTAGCTTCTAACAATCACTTCACCTCTTTCTCTATCAAGGGTTCTAATAATGGATTGACTCGCCTCTGTCTTTGCCTGAAGGGTTTGGAGTCTGGCTTCAACGGAATCGTATGCATTATGACATTCTGATCATAGGTTTTCAGCTCCTTATAACTCCAAGCTATGCAGTCTATGTATTCCTTTAATGCATTGGCAATGGAATCCTTCTCCTGCTTGGTACATGCTTTTGCTATGAATACTTCTCGAGGGTTTTCTGCACTTCCAATGTTAACCAAATCACAGGCTTCTCTGGGAGGTGGAACCTTTTTACCTTCTCTTGGTTGGTATCCGATATCGAAAGTTTTTTCTAACGAAGCCATCTCATCTGGCATCTTATTGCATTTTCCAATAATTTTTTCTTCCAAATCTGCCTCCTCTAAATCCCTCTCATCTTCATCTATAACCTGCTTTTCAAATATACCAGAATTAGTGACAAAATGGAATATGTGCCTGTCACTATCAAACACTTGGAAATTCGTGACATTATCTGGTATTGAGGGACAAGGGACCAGTTCTATGGAGAATTTCTTGCATTTCTTATGGTCCACTGGTTTCAACATACTCGCAGCTACGGCTAGAGAATCTGCCAGACGATTGCCTTTTCTAGAGATCAGAGATATGTTAAAAGCATCAAACTCGTCTATTAAATCTCTAACCCTGGTTCGGTAAAGTCTAAGCCGCTTGTCCTTGCATACGTATTGTCCCTTCACTTGTTTTACCACCAGTTCTGAATCACCAAGGACCTTGATACACTTAACTTTCTTTCGAAGGGCCAATTGAAGTCCGAGAATCAAGGCCTCATATTCTGCCATATTGTTGGTGGCGGGGAACCGTAGTCTGTATGCAGCGAACATAGGCTCTTTGTCTGAACATGACAATTCAACACCGGCTCCTGCCCCTTGTCTGGACCTGGATCCATCAAATCTTAAAGTCCAAATGTCCTGCTGTCCTTCAGTAAGGTTGCATCCAATCCTTTCATTTTGGGAATTTTCAGGTGTTTCTATGTCCAAACAATATGCTCCCAATTCCGCTTCAATGTATTGGATCTCATTCGGTTTGTTGTACTCTGTGATCATCTCCTTGAGCCTAGGTTCACTATCAATCCGAATTTGGTTGGCCACTCCTCTCCACGGCAACCACATATGTGAAGAATCTGTCACAATGTAACCATTTAGGTTTTTACTCCAATCTCTTCCCAAAACCATGCCATATTTGATAGGAATGTCGAGCACCAATATGTCTATGTGATGTTGAACCCTGGGTTCTGAATTGACCTGAATAAGAACATCCCCCACTTCTCCTACTGCCTCCATGGTTGATCTATCCAGCTGCACCACCCTGCTTCTAGAAGGTTTTGGTGTAAGTCCCAATTTTCTATAGATTTCTAGGGGCATGATGGTAGCCGAGGCCCCTGAATCTATTAAGCAATTGTGCAGGTTTTTACCTGCAATTCTAATGGTTATCAAAAAAGGAGGTATATCTCATTTTTCCTTTTTTAAAACCAATCGGGACTCAGCACTTTTAGCTTCATGAACTTGGGCAGGTGGATCTAAACTTTTTGGTGGACTTACTTCTTGGCCTAATAATCGGGACATGTCATACATCGAGACATTGGCCTTAGTTTTCTTCATGTCTTCCACCAAGTCATAAGTGGGTTTTTCTGAATTTGACATATTTTGCACCATCTTAGACTTTTCCACCATGGATGGAGGAGGGGGATTGACATCTCCTTTGAAATCAGGAGGGAGTAATTGGTTGTTTGGAGGAGTAGAGGAAGTTTTGGGCTCCTTAGAACTCCTAGTGTAATACTTGTGATTTCCTTTCCCAAAACGTTTGTTGGCATGAACTTCCAATGTTTCTTCATCTTCGTTTCCAAAAAATTCCACATCCTCCTCTTCTTCACTTTCTTGGGAATGTATAACCTCAGTCAATATAGACTCATGCTTCCCGTGGCCACAGTGCATACAATCATTGTCACAAGGTCCCGATTCTCCAAAATCTTTCGAGACATCTCGCTGATTGGCTACGGGATTGGGTACTCGCCCATTATTCGGCTGCGTGTTGTATGTTCCTTTTCCTCTATGGTTATGAGGCCGGTTATGACCCATGGCTTGGTCCACCTTTTTATTGACATTTCCCACCGTAACCAAAACTTTGGCCAAGGTTTCCTTCATGTTTTCTATGGCGGATTCAGACCCTTGTGGTTGAGGCAATGTAATTCCAGGTCTAGATGTGTTTGCTGCATTAGCCACCTCTGGGATAGGTACAATGGCTTGGGTCTGGGCAGGTGGATTCCATCCTGGATTCACACTTTGAATCGGAGTGATTGTTGGGTAAGTCATTGGGCTTGGCATGCTAATTGGAGCAAACCCCGGCATGGTCAACAAATTACTACCCATACCGAACCCAGGCAAACCCATTGGGCTATTTTGAATTAAACCCTGCGTTTGAACAGAAGCATTAGGATAACTTGGAAATGACGCCACTTGGGTGGGTGTTTGAAAATTATTCATCATAGGAACCTGTGGTGCCATTAACTGGTTCATCATGGCAAATTGACTGTATGGACCATATTGTCCCATCCCAGTCAATTGAGACAATCCTGCTCCTGGCAGGTTCATCTGTTGTTCAAGAGTCATTGTTTCTGCATAAGCTAAAGGAAGCGTCGTAACCTGAGGGTTCCTTCTAGTCAACAAAGACGTTAAAGGATCTAAGGCTCCGAAATATAATTGCAAGGCGACTGCAGGATCTACCGCAAAGTGACGAGTCGATTCGTGTATAGTTTTTGGAACCTCCGGTTAAATGTTCGTATGGGCTCATTGGGTAATCTTTTACATGATACGAATAGATTGTAGATTATGGAGGGATCCAATAACATTCTAAACTCGGCTAATGAAGGCGGTTTCTAATTGGGCCCATGAAGTGATGGACCCCGCTTGGAAGATTTCGATACCATTCATTGGTCGTGGGGTCTAGACTAGCGAGGAAAACTCGGCAAGCAACATCCTCGTGAGTAACCCCTTGCCTAAACATATAGTCCTTGTAGATTTGGACATGATCTTCTACTGTTGTGGGACCATCGTGCAAGAATTTGGGTAATCCCCTTTCAATGTTTCTAGGCAAGTCATGGACTGCCCCAGGAATATCTAAAGGGGAACTTTGCGCACCATACCAGAGGGCAGGTGGTTGTTGTTGTTGTTGTTGTTGTTGTTGGGCCATGTTATTCAAAGGTGTTAACCCTATGGGAACAATGGGAACGCTTGGAACTGTGGAGACAGATACAACTGGTGTTACTGTCGCACTTGAAATTAAGGGCTCAGGCCCGCTAGATGTACTTGAGTCTAAAGAAATCCCTAACTCAAGTATACTGGGTGGTATTTCGATCTCTAATGTTTTGTTTTTCGGCCTCCTAGCAGTGGGAGAAAGGCTTTGGAAAATAGTTTCCCCCGTGGTTTTAGACCTAGTAGCTATGTACTCAGGTTGGGCCAGCTTGGAAACTCTAGAACTCTAAAAGACTTCTCTCAACTTACTTGCAAAATAAAATGTCTAAATGTTATACCTGCAAGCACAATAAGTGGAAACAAAACTACCCACGTTAATTGTTAGAACAAATCAAAAATCACAAAGCAATAAAGAAGGCCCTCCTTCTAGCGCCAAAATGTTGAGTGAATATTTTGTCCTACTACAAAATGAACACGCAACTGGAGTCTCAAACCCGCAGACTCTTTCTTGCAAAGAAAATTTATCATTTTAATTTCTCCAAGTTTCTTGTGAACAAACATTCATATGCATATAACCAATTAAGACAAAATGCAAATAAATGAATGTAATCTAGAACAACTTATTTTCTGCAAGTAACTGTTAACAAGGGGCCTTTGATGATTCCCAACAAACTTTGTAACCCTAATCTGTTAAAATAATCTAACCGCATAAAGCAAAAGAAAGAACAAAAACCCTTTCTTCCTTTATGATCTTGAAATTAATGAAACCCTCCCTAGAATGAATTAGCAACCTCTTTTATCTTTGGCTTAAAGAAAGATTTTAAATGAGAAAATGCGTGGTATAGGCCACTTCATTTTAAGCTCCGTGCCTTTAGCATGAGGTTCATTTTATGGTTAACTGGTTCATTTTATCTTTCATTTAAATGTTCTGCTATTTCTACGTTAGCGTTTGGAGTTAGTAAAAAATATAAAACGTATCCTGGAATGCACCAGAATCCGAGATGCCAATCTTCGAATAAAAAGTAAAAATAATATCGAACCTAGAACCGCACCATTGCTTATGAAAATCAGCTGGAAAACTAAAATAGGACGTTAATTCAGTTAGCAATCTCCTCCCTGCAAAACCCCAAGTTGTGAGACGAAGTTCTAAAACAACCTGACCTAACAGACCTGCACTAACACACAGTCAAATCAGATCAGATGCAAGACTCTAAGGAAAGAAAATGATTGCATCATTCTGTCATTCACCTATCGTAACCCATCTCATGGTGTAAACGGATAGATACAAGAGAAAATAATGCAAAGTAAAGATTAACAGAGAAAACAATAGTATTAGCTTCAATCTCCTTTTGGTTTTGCACACAAAAGTTGCTCTTGCCAAATAACTCCTTTATTTTAAAAATAATGCTTTCTTGCTACAATTTCCAGCCCCTGTATCCACATTCGCTTCGGCTTTTAAACTTTCTGCTACGGCTCTTGGTTGCTCTGCGACGCTTCGTTTCACTTCCCATGACGCTTCGCTTCATTTTCCCGCTTTTTGGTGTTTTTGACCTTTCGCTTGAATCTGTAACGTTTGATCTTCTCTACTGTTGTAACTGTCGATCTGAAGCGTTACTATGACCCTCATGCCTTTCTGCCACGTGTTCAGCGCTCTCTGTATGCTCAGTAACGGTCCCATGAAAATCGTGACCAAAAATAGCCCGCGGCCTTGCTCCTTCGCTTTCACAACGAAAACGCGACATGTCGCGATATCACGACGCTTTTGTTCTCCGTACGCTTCGACCGCAACCCGTCATGATTTCGTGACCATTTTCTCCTTCGGGCCCTCTCGCCGCAATCTGTCATGATTTCGCTACCGTTTTGATCTCCGTACGCTTCGACCGCAACCTGTCGCGATTTCGTGACCATTTTCTCCTTCGGGCCCTCTCGCGCAACTCGTCGCGATTCCGACACATTTTCTTCATTCGTACACTTCGGTTGCAACCCGTAGTGAAATCGCTACCATTTTCTATTTCGGCATGGTCTTCACTTTTTGTCACGATTTCGCGACGTCTTTGCCTGGCTGGAACATTTCGCCAAAAGTTGCGTGAAATCGCTACCATTTTCCTACTTAAGCTTTTTATCCATCCGCGTCGCGAAAACGCGACGCGTCACGATTTCGCGACGCCTTTCGACTTAAGTGCTTTGTCTCCGGTTTTGTCATGATTTCGCTACACTGCTGGGCCTAAGACTCTTTTGCTCGGTTTTGTCATGATTTCACGACCATTTTGTACTTTGTGCCTTCTGCCCGCTTTCAAGCCGCGAAAATCAAACACGTCACGATTTCACGACGGTTTCGCCCACCTACTGCCATTGACCGCGATTTTGCGACATGTCACGATTTCGCTACAGTTCTTCATTCTGCCTTTCTCTCTCCTCTCTGGGCCGCGACGGAGCAACATGTCGCGATTTCGTGACACTTTTCTGTTTTTGGCCGCGACGGCGCAACATGTCATGATTTCGCGACACTTTTCTGGTTTCGGCCGCGACGGAGCAACATGTCACGATTTCGTGACACTTTTCTATTTTCGGCCGCGACGGCGCAACATGTCGCGATTTCGCGACACTTTCTACACTTGTGCATTTTTGCCCCTTTTCTTCATTTTTAGCATCTGGGTCACTAAGATTTTCTCTGAAAGCCTGCAAAAAAGGTGGGTCCCCAATTTTGGGGTGTGTTGTGGATTAGCCACAAGTCCCTTAGGTTTTGGATTCCTTGTAAGATACTAAACTACCATTAGACTCGATAAAATCTAAGTACCTCTAGCTCTCCCTGATTTGACCTCAACCATATGATCCTCCTCATCCATACCAGCTCTGTCTCATTATCTGTCCAACCAGTGTGAAGCCTCCATGATCACTAGATTAGTTGCACCTCCCATAACTCATCGATCACCCACCTTGCTAGTGGTATATTCCCTGCATAGGCCCTCGTTGTCCTCTCCAGGGATATAGGCTATTTGCATGCTGCTGATCGCTCTAGGTCGGGTGATGGTCTTGTTGTGGCTGATCCACAACACACCCCAAAATTAGGGACCCACCTTTTTTGCATGCTTTCAAAGAAGACCACAGTGGCCCAGATGCTAAAAATCAAGGAAAAAAGCAAAATATCACAAAAGAGAAGAAGTGTCGCGATATCGCGACATGTTGCTCTGTTGTGGTCGAAAATGAAAAGTTGTCACGATATCGTGACATGTTGCTCCGTCATGACCGAAAATGAAAAGTTGTCGTGATATCGCGACATGTTGCTCCGTCGTGGCCGAAAATGAAAAGTTTTCGCGATATCGCGACATGTTGCTCCGTCGCGACTAGAAATGAAAAGTTGTCGCGATATCGCGACATGTTGCTCCGTCGCGGCTAGAAATGAAAAGTTGTCGCGATATCGCGACATGTTGCTCCGTCACGGCTAGAAATGAAAAGTTGTCACGATTTTGTGACATGTCGCGTTTTCACGGCTAAGAGTAGCAGAATGCATCATGAAGAGAAAAACATCACGATTTCGCGACATGTCGCGTTTTCACGGCCAAATGCAGCGAGACAACCCGAAATAGAAAAATGTCATGATTTTGCGACAAGTTGCAACTTCACAGCCCGAAATAGAAAAATGTCGTGATTTCATGACAAGTTGCATCTTCACGTGCCAAAATAGAAAAAGTCACGATTTCGCGACAGATTGCATCTACACAGCCCGAAAGAGAAGAGCGTCGCGATTTCGTGACAGAAAGCAACGAGACAGCTAGAAATGAAAAAGCATCGTGATTTCATGACGAAAGCAGCGAGATAGCCCGAAAGAGAAAAGCGTCACGATTTCATGACAGAAAGCAGCGAGACATCCCGAAAGAGAAAAGCGTCGTGATTTCACGACAGAAAGCAACAAGATGGTATGAAATTAAAAGGTGTCACGATTTTGCGACATGTCACGTTTTTGCGGCTAAGTGCAACAAAACACAACAAAGTGAAAAGGTGTCACGATTTCGCGACAGGTTGCATCCTTGCAGTCCGAAAGAGAAAAATGTCACGATTTCGCGACAAGTTGCAGCGAGATAGCCCGAAACAGAAAAGCGTTGCGATTTCGCGATAGGTTGCATTTGCGCGGCCCATTGACAAAAATTGTCATGATTTCGTGACATGTCTTATTTTCGCTGTGCATGAAGGCAGACAAGGTTGCGGGCAAAAAATTGTCGTGATTTCGCGACATGTCTTATTTTCGCGATACAGGTAGAAGAGCAAAGCTGCATGTAGAAAAATGTCGCGATATCACGACATGCTATTTTTGGTCACGATTTACAAGGGGATGTTATGGAACATGCAGGGAAGCACTGAACACGTGGCATAAATGTGTAAGGGTTACATAACTGTTATAATTAGCAAGAAAATCAAAAGTTTTGATGCTCGAACAAAAGTTAGAATAATGAAGAGCGGGAAACGAAACAAATCGATCTGGAAGATGAAACAAAGCGTCACAAGGCAAAGTAGAGAGCCGTAGCAGAAATTTTAAAGGCACAAGTGAAGACAGGCACAGGGGTCAAAAACCGCTGGAGCAGTGTTACAGGAGCTGAGGGTGATAAGCCATTCTGGGCCTGTTTGAGTTGTTTCTCTTCCACAGACTGGTTTAAAAAAAAAAACTAGAGATTCTACTATTGTAAAATGAGATATATTTAATGCAGATCTTATTTTAGAAATTTACATCTTATGGGCAAGAAAGAAGGAGTCATTTTCTGCATGCAAGATTAAATGTCTATTTTCCCTTTTCAGATTTTAGGCTTGTAAATGTAGTTGATACAAGTTTTCCTTGGTTGCTGCATGCGAATCCTTAAATATGAAAACCTCATTCAAATCCTTAGGAACCAACACTTAGCTTATCAGTATTGTGCATGTTTTGCAAGTCCAATAGGTTAGGTTGCATGCATGGAAACCTCATATCTTTGGTTTTGTCGAAACAGGATAGCATCAGACTGAATGTGTTCTATTTTTAATTTTTTGCATTTCTTTTTCATTTTATTTTATTTTATTTTTCCTGAAGGTTTAATTTATTTAAAATGAACATTTAAAAATTACAAAATCTAAAAAAAAAACAATGAACAATCACTAAAGTTTCATGGTGAAATAAACCAACATTGCCCCTTGTTTACAGTTACTTGCAATCACTAAGGTGTTCCAAGCATTTAAATTGATTATCTTTATTTGAGATTACTAATACACAGTTGAAAATGCTAATACAGTGGAGACCTTGGAGAAGTTTTTTGTTTGACTTCTTTGCAAGAGGGGATTTGGGACCCAAATCCTAAAGGAGAGTTGCACTTTCACTGCTGGGTGAAAATACCACTCAACATTTTGGCGCTAGAAGGAGGGCATGAAAAGGTTTATTTTATCATGATTTTAGATGCTACAGGTTTATAATTGTTTAAGAGCTTTACATTGCTAAATATTTCAAGTCCATTTGATTAGCATCTTCGGCCTCCTCTAACACCACTCAACATTTTGGCGCTAGAAGGAGGGCCTGAACCGGTTTATTTCAGATTGATTTAAATGCTATATTTATTTAAATTTTGAATATTTCATGCCCTATTGATTATTATCTTTAGCCCTCTTTTAACAATACAACTTTGTACTGTTAAAAGGAGGACATGAATTGCTATGCATTGGTCTAACGCTTTGATTTTTCATAGAGGAATAATGTGATTTAATTTAATTTAAAAAAAAAAAAATTGATATTAAAGTTGTATTCTTTAAGATACACTAATGGCTATGTTTTCACCATGGATGCCAGGTAGCCCATTGAACATACCAAGAGTTCAACATTATTTTCCCGTTGGTTTTGAGAGATATCTTCCTCGATTTTCGTCTAACGGGACAAATACTCTGCAGAAGAACACATTCAAACATTCAAATTCTGTGTCAATCACTTAACAAGTTGGTATGATGATGTTGCTTGTAAAATGTTCCTGTACACCTTGGACAAAGTGGCATATGATTGGTTTACAAGTCTACCCTTAGGGTATATCACTTCTTGGGCTCAACTAGAGGCAGCATTTCTTAATCAATTCAACAAAAAGCAAGTTGACTCAATCCGCATGTATGAGCAGTTTTTCACTATTAAAAAAGGACCAAGTGAAAATGTGAAGTCATTTTCTGAAAGGTTCTTTGGATTATATACTCAATTAGTGACATTTTATGTTTTGCAAGAATAAGTGGTTCTCCAAATATATGTCAATGCTCTTGACCCACTCACTTCCACATATTTGCAAGGGATGCCTCTAATCACATCTTTGTCACAAGCCTATACTCAAGCAATGGCAATTAAGCAACAATTGAGTTGTCAAAATTATGGTGTGGGTTTTGGATCAAATAATTTTCAATCATTTAATACCTCCTTTACCCACCCAATGATTTATCCACCTCAACCGAGTTCAAGTTTGAATCAATTTCAGAATCAACAATCATTCCCAAGTTTCAATCAATTTCAAAATCCTCAACCTACTATGCAAGACCAACCATCGGTCTTAAGTATGAATCAACTTCAAAATACTCATCTTGATTCAAAAGATGTTTCTAAAATCAATTTCAATGATTTTCATAACAATATGATTTTAGGCAAGGGAGGAGTACTAGATCCAACTAATATTGAAACATGTGACAGTTTGGGAACCCTTGACTCACCAAAAGATGAATTCTACGAGGATGAATCTGTTTTGGATGACATGTTGGATGACATTGTTGAAGATAATGGCCAAGAAAATTCACACCTTCCAAATTATGTTAAACTTGAATCATGGGTTACACATGTGGATTATGATGGCCTTATCAATTTGAATACAAGCAATAACCCAATTTTGGAAGTAATCGAACCATCTAAGGAAGGTGAAGATAAATTTGATGAGAAACATGTTGACGAATTAAAGGATGATGAAGAAATAGTTGAGCATCACAATCTGATTTTGAAATATGATCATCATGATTCTTGGGAAGAGTATGCTCACTCCAAAACTGCTAATGAAATTTGTGTGCCTATTGATATGTAGGATAATACAATTGCCCTTTCATATGAGGATATTACAAGTCCTGTACAATCTAAGAATGTTTTGGAAGAAGGGTTGGAATCTCATCAAAATTTGGAGAAGGATAATGATTCTACTACCATGGATAAAGAAGGAGAATCAATTGATTTTGTTCCCCTTGAGGGGCAAGAAATCGAAAATCTTGATCCACCTATTGTTTCTACAATGTCTATGCCATTTCAAAATGATGAAATTACAAAGCCTAAGTGGTGTGGGTTTGATACTATTGATGATCCTAATGAAAATATGGATTTTGAGGCAACTCAAGCCATTGATCATGGAAAGGTATCACGCGACACATATCTTGAAAAACTAGGCTCTTGTTTTGAAAAATATGGACGCATGTTTGATTGGGTGCCTAACTTTGGTGTTTTTGAATAGGTGTTGGATGATGAAGAAGACAATGAAAAAAAAGAAAAAGCTACTAACACTCATCAAGTTGTAAATTCTAATCATGATGGGTTGAATATGGGTGACAAGGTGAAATCTTTACCTTTGGTAGTAGCTACAAAAATTTTAAGTGATGGGTTACATGATGTCCCTTTGGATGCTAATGTCATCAATGATGAAATGTCAAATCTTGGTGATGTTTGTCAAGTTTTGATTCATTTTGATTGCTTTAAAATCTCGAAAAATAATTTGAATTCAAGACTTTTAGAAATAGGCTCTCGTTTGCAACATCTCACATTTGAAAAAGAAGGCCTAATTTTAAATCAAGAATCGAATTATGAAATGAATACTTTCAAGAATAGACAAGATAAAATTGAATATCATTTATGGTCTAATCATTCTAGTAATCGGACGCTCACCTGTGAGAGTACTAATGGAATTAAATCTAATTGGTGGGGTGAGCAAGGTAAGTTAAAATTTGTTGCATGGTGTGGTATAATATTGTTTTTTTTGGATTCCTACATCATTTGGCATGCACATCATGTTATATTTTTTTTGAAATGTTCTAATCATGTTTGGGATCCAGGAAAGTGATAATCCAAGCTTTGCATCATCTTGTATTATTTTGTACATTTGTATATAGGTTTTGATTTTTGGTTTTGGTTTGTGTTTTCAAATTTTCATTTTTGGAGTGCATTTTGGTTTTCGATTGAATAATTTTTGATTTAAAGTTATGTGTTGGTCCTATGGACATGTTTGGTTTGTAAAAAAAAAAAAAAAAAAAATTTTGAGATGTCAACTTATGCCTAAAATCAGGAGAATATGAAACATTGGAATTGTATTGTAGAAAGCTCCAGAAATAATGCAAACACATTAAATAATATTGTTTGAAACTTGTGATGCATGAAGTTGTCAGTTTTACAAATCATGGCAACATAGGTGGTATACTCCATCCACAATTCAGAAAAGCAATGCATTCATATTACATTCCACTTTGTATATACATGCCATCTTAATTGCATATGCATTTCAGATACAAATCATTAAAGTGTGTCACATCCTCTTAGGGTTATGCTATAACATATATTAAAAGTATCCTAAGGTTGGGAACTGGTTTCCGAACAATCTTGAACCAAGCATGTTCTATGCACAGTAAAGAAGATCTTGAGCAAAATGGTCAAAACCATACTTGGATGAAAAGGTGGGGTGAATGTGTGTACCATCTTATCCTTGCACATTATCAAAAAAAAAATGTTTGCTCTGATGCCATGTTACAAACTGAATCATTACCTTCCTCTTCATATTCATGGTAAATATATAAGAATTACAAAGAACTCCATTGAGGCAGTTTGAACTATGCTGGGCAGAAGCAGTAAACACAACATATTACCTACTAAATAGAGCACCTACAAGGGCTCTATAAGGAAAAACTCCACAAGAATCCTGGAGTGGTAAGAAACCCTCAATTTCTCACCTAAGAGTTTTTGGATGTCAAGATTTTATGCATATTCCTAAATAGAAAAGAAGGAAACTAGATGAGAAAACTCAAAAATGTATATTTCTTGGTTATGATGAATATTCAAAAGGATATCGGTTGATTGATCCTATAACCAAGAAAACACACATCAGTAGAGATGTAGTATTTGATGAAACTTTCACATCAAATAATACACTTGTATATCTTAATGAAGATGAACCTAAGAAAGAAGCAGCACCTCCTCAGAAGAAGGTTCCTAAGTGGTATACTAGTACATTACAAGATTCAAAGTTGACATCACTTCCAGATATAACTCTAGATCGACCCGCTACTCGCAGTATGACTCAAAACAAAAGAGCAGATGATGCAGTAGCAATAACAGATGTTGATGACCTTTGTCAAAATTTTTATGACTTATCTGTGAATATAGAAGATGATGCAGATATAGATATGGAAGATGAAAAAGTCTATCTGACAAAACTAGATGAAAAAGAACCCACATCAGTCTTAGATGCACTCAGTAAAGATCAATGGAAAACTTCTATGGATGCAAAACATACATCTCTAATGAAAAATCAAACTTGGAAGTTAGTGAATTTGCCTTCAAGAAAGAAACCCATTGGTTGCAAATGGGTATTCAAGATCAAATATAAGGCAAATGGTGCAATAGATAAATATAAAGCCCGACTTGTTGCAAAGGGCTATGCACAAAAAGAAGGCATAGACTATGAAGAGACATTTACTCCTACTGCTAAAATGACCACTATTCGAGTTATGTGTGCAATAGCAGCTCAATTTGGTTGGCGACTACATCAGATGGATGTAAAGAGTGCTTTCTTAAATGGTGACCTACAAGAAGAGGTCTATATGTCTCAACCTGAAGGTTTTATAGTTCAAGGGCAAGAACAGAAAGTCTGTAAGCTGGTCAAATCTCTATATGGACTTAAAAAAGCTCCTCGAGATTGGTATATCAAAATTGATAGTCACCTAGTGCAACATGGGTTTAGAAGAAGTCCTGCAGATCCTAATCTATATATCAAGAACAATGGTTCTAACATAGTAATTCTAGTACTATATGTGGATGATCTGATCATAACGAGCAGTTCAGAGAGTATGATCAAAATAGTTAAGAAAGATCTTAATACCTCTTTTGAAATGATAGATCTTGGACTTCTCCACTATTGTCTTGGTCTAGAAGTAACTCAATACAAGCATTGCATACAAGTTACTCAAAAGAAATATGTCATGACTCTAATTGAAAAGTATTGAATGACTGACTGCAAGCCCAAAGCCACACCAATGGAAGCAGGACTTAAGTTATCCCGATTTGATGAATCTCCTAAAATAGATAGTACTCTCTATCGTCGGTGATTGGGAGTCTCATCTATCTCACAAACACCGAGGCCGGATCTTAGCTTTCTCGTGGGTTATCTTTCACGATTCATGCAAGATCCTAAAGTTAGCCACCGGAAAGCAGCAAAAAGAGTCCTTCACTATGTCCGTGGTATGACGGATATCGTCTCGGAATACAAAAAGAACAACAAGTTCTATCTTCAAGGGTACACGGACTCTGATTATGCTGGATCCATAGATGACCGAAAATCAACTGCAGGTTATATTTTTCACCTTGGATTTGGTCTTGTCTCTTGGCATAGCAAGAAGCAACATGTTGTTGCTATCTCTTCTACTGAGACAGAATATCGAGCAGCTAGTGGAGCAGTCTGCGAGATCATATGGTTACGTCGCATCCTCATAAGTATGGGCCTTCCAAAGAAGCTTCCTTTACATTTATTCTGCGACAATCAAGGTGTTCTGAATCTCGTCAAGAATCATATTTTTCATGATCGAACCAAACACATTGACACTAGGTGTCATTTCATTCGAGATGAGGTTCCAAAGCATCATATTCAGCTCGTTACAAACTGAATCATTACCTTCCTCTTCATATTCATGGTAAATATATAAGAATTACAAAGAACTCCGTTGAGGCAGTTTGAACTATGCTGGGAAGTTTCTCAACTGAAATGATTAACTTATTTAATGTAATATACGATATACTAAATATTCTAACATCCCCCCTTATTACATTAATGTTGACTACACATAGCATTGCGAAACAATTCAAATTTGACTCGAGCAAGCGCTTTGGTGAAGATGTCCGCTATTTGCTCATCTCGTGGGAATGTAGTGGAGCCGAATATGATGCTTTGGAACCTCATCTCGAATGAAATGACACCTAGTGTCAATGTGTTTGGTTCGATCATGAAAAATAGGATTCTTGACGAGATTCAGAACACCTTGATTGTCGTAGAATAAATGTAAAGGAAGTTTCTTTGGAAGGCCCATACTTATGAGGATGCGACGTAACCATATGATCTCGCAGATCGCTCCACTAGCTGCTCGATATTCTGCCTCAATAGAAGAGATAGCAACAACATGTTGCTTCTTGCTATGCCAAGAGATAGGACCAGATCCAAGGTGAAAAATATAACCTGCAGTTGATTTTCGGTCATCTATGGATCCAACATAATCAGAGTCCGTGTACCCTTGAAGATAGAACTTGTTGTTCTTTTTGTATTCCAGGCCGATATATGTCGTACCATGGACATAGTGAAGGACTCTTTTTGTTGCTTTCCAATGGCTAACTTTAGGATCTTGCATGAATCGTGAAAGATAACCCACAACAAAACTAAGATCTGGCTCGGTGTTTGTGAGATAGATGAGACTCCCAATCACTGACGATAGAGAGTACTATCTATTTTAGGAGATTCATCAAATCGGGATAACTTAAGTCCTGCTTCCATTGGTGTGGCTTTGGGCTTGCAGTCAATCATCCGATACTTTTCAATTAGAGTCATGGCATATTTCTTTTGAGTAACTTGTATGCAATGCTTGTATTGAGTTACTTCTAGACCAAGACAATAGTGGAGAAGTCCAAGATCTATCATTTCAAAAGAGGTATTAAGATCTTTCTTAACTGTTTTGATCATACTCTCTGAACTGCCTGTTATGATCAGATCATCCACATATAGTACTAGAATTACTATGTTAGAACCATTGTTCTTGATATATAGATTAGGATCTGCAGGACTTCTTCTAAACCCATGTTGCACTAGGTGACTATCAATTTTGATATACCAAGCTCGAGGAGCTTGTTTAAGTCCATATAGAGATTTGACCAGCTTACAGACTTTCTGTTCTTGCCCTTGAACTATAAAACCTTTAGGTTGAGACATATAGACCTCTTCTTGTAGGTCACCATTTAAGAAAGCACTCTTTACATCCATCTGATGTAGCTGCCAACCAAATTGAGTTGCTATTGCACACAAAACTCGAATAGTGGTCATTTTAGCAGTAGGAGCAAATGTCTCTTCATAGTCTATGCCTTCTTTTTGTGCATAGCCCTTTGCAACAAGTCGGGCTTTATATTTATCTATTGCACCATTTGCCTTATATTTGATCTTGAATACCCATTTGCAACCAATGGGTTTCTTTCCCGAAGGCAAATTCACTAACTTCCAAGTTTGATTTTTCATTAGAGATGTATGTTCTGCATCCATAGCAGCTTTTCCATTGATCTTTACTGAGTGCATCTGAGACTGATGTGGGTTCTTTTTCATCTAGTTTTGTCAGATAGACTTTTTCATCTTCCATATCTATATCTTCATCATCTTCTATATTCACAGATAAGTCATCAAAATGTTGACAAAGGTCATCAACATCTGTTATTGCTGCTGCATCATCTGCTCTTTTGTGTTGAGTCATACTGCGAGTAGCGGGTCGATCTAGAGTTAGATCTGGAAGTGATGTCAACTTTGAATCTTGCAATGTACTAGTATACCACTTAGGAACCTTCTTCTGAGGAGGTGCTGCTTCTTTCTTAGGTTCATCTTCATTAAGATATACAAGTGTATTATTTGATGTGAAAGTTTCATCAAATACTACATCTCTATCGATGTGTGTTTTCTTGGTTATAGGATCAATCAACCGATATCCTTTTGAATATTCATCATAACCAAGAAATATACATTTTTGAGTTTTCTCATCTAGTTTCCTTCTTTTCTGTTTAGGAATATGCATAAAAGCTTGACATCCAAAAACTCTTAGGTGAGAAATTGAGGGTTTCTTACCACTCCAGGCTTCTTGTGGAGTTTTTCCTTATAGAGCCCTTGTAGGTGCTCTATTTAGTAGGTAAGATGTTGTGTTTACCGCTTCGCCCAATATTGTTTTTCTAAGTTTGCTCCTTTTAACATACACCGACTCATTTCTACTATGGAGCGATTTTTTCTTTCTACAACTCCATTTTGCTGCGGTGTATATCTTGTAGTGAGTTGTCTCTTAATCCCATGTTTTTCCAAAAATGCTAAAAATTCCTTGGAAGTGTATTCCCCCCCTCGATCTGAGCGGAGAGTTTTGATGGAACAACTTGTTTCCTTCTCAACTTGTCTTTTGAACTGACGAAAGTAGAGAAGAGCTTCTGACTTGAGTGCAAGGAAGGAGACCCATATTTTTCGAGAGTAGTCATCAACAAATAGCTGAAAATACCTCTTTCCACCATGACTGGTTGGGAAAGGACCGCACAGATCTGCGTGGATTAACTCCAAGGGTTTGTTAGAGCGAGAAGAACTAGTCTCAAAGGGAACTCGATGTTGTTTCCCTGCGAGACAATCGGAGCATACTGGGAGAACGGATGAAAGCTGAGGAAGCCCTTTTACCATGTCATATTTGCTTAATTCGAGTAAATACCCGGAACTGAGGTGCCCGTATCTTTTATGCCATAAGGAAGTTGTTGCTTGTGTAGTGGCAATGAGGGCAGTATGGGATGTAGAAACTGTATCCAAGATGAATAATCCATGTTTGTAGGAGCCAGTGGCAATGTGTTGACCTTGGTGACTGATGAAACATCTCTTTTTTCCTTTTTCAACTTGGAAAACAACATCCATATTGCGATCTAACATCTGTGGAACAGATAAGAGATTGTTGGCAAGGCCAGGAACATAGAGAACTTTCTCTATGGCACAGTCTCCATCAGGGAGAGTGACTGTAACATCCCCTTCACCTTGTACTTGATAGACCTGATTGTCTGCAATAGTGACAGGTTTGCCTTCTTTGGCGTGAAAGGTTTGAAACCAGGACTTGTTCCCAGTCATATGTTTGCTTGCTCCAAAATCAATATACCATACAACATCTGATTTGGAAGAGGCAGTATGGGTCATGAGCACCTTGTGTGCTCTTTCGGAGTCATTATCTGAAGAAGAATTGGAATGATCTGAATGGGAATCTGCATAAGCAACATGACCTTTTTGTTGGTTACGATGCTGGGGATATTTCTGCTTCCCTTTGCTTTTCTTATTTTGTGAGGGATCATTTTGTTGTTTGTTTTTGAACCAACACCGGTTGGTATCATGATTGTTCATATCACAGATCTTGCAATATTTATCTCACTGGAGATTAGGCTTGCCTTTGCCTTTGGAAGAAGACCCTCCCTTCTGGAATTGTCCTTGCTTGGGCCCTTTTTGATGAGTGGAAAGAGCAGTGGCAGGTTCCTCATCTTTCTGTACTTGATTGGCTTCTTCAGTTTGAAGCAAGTTAACCAATTCAACAAAAGTTAATGTTCTGCCAGAAACATTGAGTGAAGTGATAAAACTTTTGTAAGATGGTGGGAGTGCCCTCAAAATAATAGATGTCAAAATATCATCATCGATGGGTTTTCCCATAGTATTGAGTTTAGCTTTTAATTCTGCCACTTTGCAGAGAAACAATTCAACAGTCTCCCCTGAATGCATTGTGAGATTGTGAAGTCGGGTTTGTAGGTGAAGAATTGTGGAATTATTCTTTCCTTCATACATAGTAATCAATGCCGCCCAAGCATCTTTATCGCTCGTGGCATCACAAATATGAGGTTGGACCTCATCTCGTTATGGCAAGTAACAAAAACATAAGGCCCTTCCCGTCTTGATCATCAAATGCATCTTGATCTCGTCCCTCGCCGTGGTGGGACGAGAGGTAGTGCCACTGACGACATCCCATAATTTTTTGACCTGAAGAATAGCTTTCATTTTATGCTTCCATGGCACAAAATTGGTGCCTTTGAGCAATTGGGCATCTGAAAGATACTTGTGCACTGTAGCCATTGTTTAGGGTTCCTTATAGCACCAAATGGTCCCCTTTTCGATATACCGTTGCCAGGCCAGTTATACCTGAATCGAAACAAAACAATACCCGCCCTTACGTGAGGGAGACTATAGGTATTATGAAGATCAGAATGATACGTGGAACATAGGCAGTACTGAAAAGGATTGCTTTGTTGATGGCACCTACCTTAGAAAGACAGGAATCCGCATGCGTGGGGCGTAACTTCCCCTAAACACTTTGGAGTCCAAGACTTTCGTCAGGATTTACGCCTAAACACAATAGCAATGGGGGTAAAAAATTCACTCAAAGAGATGTTTAATGACACTTGCCTGAGAATCTTCGGAAGAAGAATAATCAGTTGGAGGAAATTAAGTAAAAAAAACAAAACTAGGAGAAAATTAGTGTTGGTAAGAAAACATCAAGTAGATGATCAATGAAGATCCCTGTGCAAAAGAGATAACTGCTTTCTGCTTTTGGAGAACCTGTGGAACATATGCTGAGAGAAGTAGTGGATGCTTTGATGTAGATGATTTTTAATTGCAGAAAAAAATGCAATAATCAAACAAGCATACTCACAAAATGCTTCTCACATAGGTGTCGGGTTCAACCGAAAATGCACCCAAATTTGACAAAAGAAGGTGTCGAGTAAAATCGAAAATGCACCTTTGAATTCCCCCCTCTATCTTGTAAGAAGTGAAGGCAAAATAGAGTAGAATGCCTTTGAACAATTGCTTTGGGGAAAAAAATAATGACAACAAAAAAAATGTCACCAAAAATTTCTTGGGGCGTCAAAATGCCCGACGAGGCGTCAACAAGACCCTCGGGGCGTCAAAATGCCCTCCTTGGGCGTCACCGGGCGTCAAAATGCCCGACGAGGCGTCAACAAGACCCTCGGGGCGTCAAAATGCCCTCCTTGGGCGTCACCGGGCCGACGAGGCGTCAACAGGATGGGCGTCAAAATGCCCTCTGCGAGCGTCAGCGAGGCAGTTCCCGCACAATCTCGGCACGTCGTCCAAAAAAAAACTCCTCCGCGGTTCGCGTTCTCGGCACTGGCTTGGGCGGATTCCCAAAAAAAATGCGATGCCAATTTTTAATTAACAGGTATTAAAAAAAATTTCTTGAGCACGTCTTCTCCTCCATAGTTCATGTTTTGGCACTGGCTGCCAATTTGGAATTAAAAGGTGCGCGTCGTAAAAAAAAACTCCTCCGTGGTTTGCGTCTGCTGTGACACTCTGATCTCGCGTCCGCTTCAAAAAAAACACAGTGCCTCTCCTCCGCGGTTCGTGTCCGCTGCAACTACGGTGCCTCTCCTCCGTGGTTCGCGTCCGCTGCGACACTCTGATCTCGCGTCCGCTTAAAAAAAAACACGGTGCCTCTCCTCCGCGGTTCGCGTCCGCTGCAACTACGGTGCCTCAACGTCCGCTTCAAAAAAAAAACAAGGTGCCTCTCCTCTGCGGTTCGCGTCCGTTGCAACTACGGTGCCTCTCCTCCGCGGTTCACGTCGGCTCGTTCTCTCTTCGTTTGTGGGGTGGGTGTGTGTTTTTTTAAGGCTGCATGCTCAACCACGTCGTGGCCGATGGCACCTCTTTCTGGTGACGCTGCAACTTGTGGGCCGAGATCTGTATATACCACAAAAAAATAGTAGATAGCATGGAGGGCTGCCACTATATAAAAAATGGCAAATGCAATGACGAAATTTGTATATCTACTGCAACAACAAAAATATGGCCGTGAATCGATTTTTTTCAGAGTGCATTGGAATGGCTGTGTACCATCTTATCCTTGCACATTATCGAAAAAAATAATGTTTGCTCTGATGCCATGTTACAAACTGAATCATTACCTTCCTCTTCATATTCATGGTAAATATATAAGAATTACAAAGAACTCCGTTGAGGCAGTTTGAACTATGCTGGGCAGTTTCTCAACTGAAATGATTAACTTATTTAATGTAATATACGATATACTAAATATTCTAACAAAAACCATACTTGGATGAAAAGGTGGGGTGCAAAGAATATTTCATGTCTATCCTATCATGCAACATAATCCTTAAAACAGTGGTTTTTACCACTTCCATCAAGCTTAAAGTCTAAAACCAGAGTAGTAAGGATAGGATTAAATCCTCATCAAACTTAGGTTGAGGATCCAATTTCCCAAAGCTCTGATTTGATCTTCATGGAGTAGTAAGGATAGGACATAATTCTCATCTTACCTAGGTTGAGAATCTGATTCCCCAAAGCTCCCATCATTCATTAAATCATAAAACTTGGATGGAGGGATCGTACTACATGTCCTCTGCAAAGGATGGGTAGTCATCCCAAAGGTCCAAGAAATAAGAATATTTTCCATTTTCATCCTAATATTGGATTGGAGGGATCGTACTACATGTCCCTGGTAAGGATGGGTAGTCATCCCAAAGGTCCAAGAAATAAAAAAAAGAGAGAAGAGAATGAATGAAGCCAAGTCATGGATTATGGGGTTAAGTATGCTCATGCGTGGCAACATGTCTTGTCTAAAAGCAAGACCACTGATTGCTCAAAAGGATAGACTAGCCTGATCATTTCATCCATAACAGGTTAAATCATTTTGTTCAAGATGAGGTAATGAACTCCAAATCAGAATAGTAAGGATAGGGTTAAATTCCCATCTTGCTTAGGTTGGGAATCCTATTCCCCAAAGTTTTGATTTCACTTACACTTGCACATGGGTTCAAGATGGTAGTGACACATAACCAACTTTGGGATCTAATAACTTTATTCAGTACACATATATTTGATCCTAAGAGGGTTTGACAACTTTAATATGTTTGTTCATGACATTAGAAGGTTTGAGCCTTTGTAATGCAGGTTGTTATAACTCTAGCATCTTCATCATATATCAAATCCTGCACAAATCATTCATAGCCTTGCATACAAATCATGGGTGAAATTGACAATGGAATGTTGATCAAGTTCAAGTGATAGGGAATGAAAACACATTGCACACATCGAGTTGATATTAAATGATTATGATGTTTCATGTATTTCTGATCTATTGGTATTTGTTTATCTTTGATGTGCTGATGCCTGTATCTAAGCTTGTATATTTCAAGTTGGGTTCTCACCAAAATGCTTAAGAGCATTTGATATCAGAGTCGCCATTTGTTGTGGCTGATCCACAACACACCCCAAAATTGGGGACCCACCTTTTTTGCATGCTTTCAAAGAAGACCACAATGGCCCAGATGCTAAAAATAAGGAAAAAAGCAAAATATCACAAAAGAGAAGAAGTGTCACGATATCGCAACATGTTGCTCCGTCGTGGCCAAAAATGAAAAGTTGTCACAATATTACGACATGTTGCTCCATCGCGGCCGAGAATGAAAAGTTGTCGTGATATTGCGACATGTTGCTCCGTCGTGGCCGAAAATGAAAAGTTGTCGCGATATAGCGACATGTTGCTCCATCATGGTCGAGAATGAAAAGTTGTCACGATATCGTGACATGTTGCTCCGTGCGGCCGAAAATGAAAAGTTGTCGCAATATCGCGACATGTTGCTCCGTCGCGACTAGAAATGAAAAGTTGTCGCGATATCGCGACATGTTGCTCCGTTGCGACTAGAAATGAAAAGTTGTCACGATATCGCGACATGTTGCTCCGTCGCGGCTAGAAATGAAAAGTTGTCGTGATTTCACGACATGTCACGTTTTCGCGGCTAAGAGCAGCAGAATGCATCATAAAGAGAAAAACGTCATGATTTTGCGACATGTCGCGTTTTCGCGGCCAAATACAGCGAGACAGCCCGAAATAGAAAAATGTCACGATTTCACGACAAGTTGCATCTTCACAGCCCGAAATAGAAAAACATCGTGATTTCATGACAAGTTGCATCTTCACGTGTCGAAATAGAAAAACATCACGATTTCGTGATAGATTGCATCTGCACAGCCCGAAAGAGAAGAGCGTCGCGATTTCACGACAGAAAGCAACGAGACAGCCAGAAATGAAAAAGTGTCATGATTTCACAACAGAAAGCAACGAGACAGCCCGAAAGAGAAAAGCGTCACGATTTCACGATAGAAAGCAGCGAGACAGTCCGAAAGAGAAAAGCGTCGCGATTTCACGACAAAAAGCAGCAAGATGGTACAAAATTAAAAGGTGTCGTGATTTCGTGACATGTCACATTTTCGCAGCTAAGTGCAACAAAACACAACAAAGTAAAAAGGTGTCACGATTTCATGACAGGTTGCATCCTCACGGCCCGAAAGAGAAAAACATCATGATTTCGCAATAAGTTGCAACATGTCTTATTTTTGCGATACAGGTAGAAGAGCAAAGCTGCATGCAGAAAAACGTCACGATATCGCGACATGCTATTTTTGGTCATGATTTATAGGGGGCCATTATGGAACATGCGGGGAAGCACTGAACACGTGGCATAAAGGTGTAAGGGTTACAGAAGCGTTATAATTAGCAAGAAAATCAAAATTTTCGATGCTCGAACAAAAGTCAGAATAATGAAGAGCAAAAAACGAAACGAATCGATCTGGAAGATGAAATGAAGCATCACAAGGTGAAGCAGAGAGCCGTAGCAAAAATTTTAAAGGCACAAGCAAAGACAAGCACAGGGGTCGAAAACCGCTGGAGCAGTGTTACAGGAGCTGAGGGTGATAAGCCATTCTGGGCCTGTTTGAGTTGTTTCTCTTCCACAGACTGGTTTAAAAAAAAAACCAGAGATTCTACTGTGTAAAATGAGATATATTTAATGCAGATATTATTTTAGAAATTTGCATCTTATGAGCAAGAAAGGAGTCATTTTTTGCATGCAAGATTAAATGTCTATTTTCCCTTTTTAGATTTTAGGCTTGTAAATGTAGTTGATACAAGTTTTCCTTGGTTGCTGCATGCGAATTCTTAAATCTGAAAACCTCATTCAAATCCTTAGGAACCAAAACTTAGCTTATCAGGATTGTGCATGTTTTGCAGGTCCAATAGGTTAGGTTGCATGTATGGAAACCTCATATCTTCAGTTTTGTCGAAACAGGATAGCATCAGACTGAATGTGTTCTATTTTTAATTTTTTGCACTTCTTTTTCATTTTATTTTATTTTTCTTGAAGGTTTAATTTATTTAAAATGAACATTTAAAAATTACAAAATCTAAAAAAAAAATAATGAACAATCACTAAAGTTTCATGGTGAAATAAACCGACATTGCCCCTTGTTTACAGTTACTTGCAATCACTAAGGTGTTCTAAGCATTTAAATTGATTATATTTATTTGAGATTACTAATACACAGTTGCAAATGCTAATACAGCGGAGACCTTGGAGAAGTTGTTTGTTTGAATTCTTTGCAAGAGGGGATTTGGGACCCAAATCCTGAAGGAGAGTTGCACTTTCACTGCTAGGTGAAAATACCACTCAACAGGTCTTGGTAGTGCTAACAGTCTACACATCACCATGTGCTCCTGTTGGTCATCAAATCTGCCTAGGAAAGGATCTGGGTAAGTGTATGCACCCTAGACCTGGACCAACATTGAAAGGCCAAAGGGAAGAGATGCCCCTCGTGCCAATCTTCGGAGAAAGGCTGGCTCCTATGCTAATCTACTTTGGTGTTTTGAGATAAGGGATGCAGGAAAGAGATAAAGGAGTTAGGGTTAGAGAAAGAAATAAAAAGGAGTAAGGGAAGAGAGATTGGTGATTTAAGGTGGGAGAGAACAAAAAGCACGATCACTAACTGACAACTTGAATAGCAACAAGGAACACTAAGAATAAATGAAAGAAACTCCACATTAACCTTCCTATGTATCCTCTGGGCATGCTCACAGGGATTCTCCTTCTCCCTTTCGTCAAAATTTAGGGTTCAGAGTAGGACAAGTGAATGTAACAGAAACCACAACCCACTAGGCAGCATAAAAGAAAACCAATATAGCATTTTTCCTCTCCTATGTATCCTTTAGGTGAGTTTCAGGGTACAATACCCAATCGCACACTGGATTCAAGGTTCAGAGTCTCAGTATACAAATGAAGAAAGACAAAAGAATCAAGCACAGAAGGCAGCATAAAAGAGAGAAATTGAGCCCAAAGCTCTTTAGTATTAATCACAGGACATCAAGTTACAACAACTTTCTAGCAGATAGTTCCCCCCCAAAACTGTTACATTACAATGCCTAGGTTTTTATAGAGGTCCTGACCCTCTAAGTCATTATTACACAGGATGGCGAAGTATACTCTCGAGATCTGAGAAGTTGGCTCCTTGCGGCCTTCATGACTGAGCTTTCAAATCCATTACCAAAACTGGCAATTGTGACCCAGTCAACCTTGGAAACATGCATTGATGAGCGGTCTGAGTGTCCTTGGTTTCTGGGTGCAATGCTCGAGTGGCCGCCATGCTTGTCGGGCTCTCCTTTCAGGGACTGATACTTTGCTTCCAATTGCTAAAAAAGAGCAACGAGCTTACTGGGCAAGTAAGAATACATTTATGATGCACTTGATTGTCTTAAGAAAATACTCGACTTAAAGCACGTGCCCATTGTGAAAAAGCAACATGTCACGATATCATGACATTTCTATGTCTTCAGCTTGGTTCTTCTTCTTGCATCACAAAAATATGACATGTCGCGATATCGCGACATTTCTATGTCTTTGCCCTCTTTTGTTGCTTTTGGCCATGAAAACGCAACATGTCGCGATATCGCGACACTTTTCCTCTTTTGGTTGCGAGGATGCAACATGTCGTAATATCACGACACTTTCCTTCTTACTTTTCTCCTTTCTTTCGATCGCAAAAATGCGACATGTTGCGATATCGTGACACTTTTCTTCCTTGTGCTTCCTCCTCGCTTTCGGCCGTGAAAATGCGACATGTCGCGATATCACGAAACTTTTCTTCCTTTGGTATTTCTCCTTGCCTTTGGTCGTGAAAATGCAACATGTCATGATATCACGACACTTTTTATTTCTTGCTCCTCCTTGTCGCTCTAAGCCGCGAAACTGCAACATGTCACGATATCACGACACTTCTTTCTTGCTCCTCTTGTCGCTCTGAGCCGTGAAACTGCAACATGTCACGATATCATGACACTTTTCCTCCTTTGGGTGCGAGGATGCAACATGTCATGATATCATGAAACTTTTCCTCCTTTGGTTGCGAGAATGCAACATGTCGCGATATCGTGACACTTTTTCTTTCTTGCTCCTCTTTGTCGCTCTGAGCCACGAAACTACAACATGTCACGATATCACGACACTTTTCTTCCTTGCTCCTCCTTGTCGCTCTCGACCACGAAAATACGACATGTCGTGATATCGTGACACTTTTCTTCCTCGCTCCCTCTTGTCGCTCTCGGCCGTAAAAATGCGACATGTCACGATATCGCGACACTTTTCTTCCTCGCTCCCTCTTGTCGCTCTCGGCCGTGAAAATGCAACATGTCACGATATCGTGACACTTTTCCCTTCTTTTTGTGGAGCTATCTTCTTTGGCCTATTTGGCAGCGAAGCTCTTCTTCTTCATCCTATGTACAAGGAGGTGGCATTGAAAGCCAAAATTGCTGCAACACTTACAAATACTTTCGAAGCAACAAAAAACACTTTACAAAGAGAAATTTTTTTATTTTTTCCTACCCCTCTATGCAATGTGACAAAATTGTCAACATTCTTGGTGGCTCGTGGGGCATTTAGCTTGTATGAATGCAGAGATCCCAAACCTTTATCCATTGGGCAATAGAGTCATTCCAATTCTTCTTTGACTATCCACTGACAACATTTTTTGTTTGTTTGTGCCAAAGCTCCTAAGCAACACTTAGCGCCTTCAACACTTATTTACTAGTTGGGCTATTTCCAGTATTTACACAAAATTTTGTGACATGATTGGCATGCCGCCACCATAAACCCAGCTTCGGGTGCCTTACCGGTGAACTTGCAATGTTCGAACCAGATCTGATTAAACTTCAGTTGATCTTTGAAGTCTGGCTGGCTTCTTCTCGAAGTTGTCCATGTTGCGATCAGGGAGCAACGCAGTGAGTTGTCACTCTTGCTAGTACCTGTACTATTGATGAAAGATGTGGTGAAAAAGTTCACCGCATGAGGGGCCTCTTGGGGTACTGGTTGGAATGATGGCTGGAACCAATACTAGAATTCTGATGAATCTATTAACTATGGGCTAGGTATAGGTTTTTCCATCCTCCTGATGCGGTAACAGGGTTCCTCCGGCAAAGAGTAATCTTTCAGGATCTCTTCAGGTTTAGCTTCTTGATGAGGCATGCTTAATGGATCCTGGCTGAATACTTGCATGCCATCCACTGGGATACAAAAAGGGTGCAAAAATGTGCCCTCTTTGTTCTTAGGTTCTACCACTTGAGACTACTCCTCTCCTTGGCCCATATTCTGATGGGAACTACAAGAAACCATATTGTTCATTGGTGGGGCAAAGCTTGCATATTCCCATGGTCGGACTTGGATGAAACCCACCTCTTGAGCTTCAAACGACTGCATCTCAAGCCTCTGCTTGTTGTAAATGTGAACAGGGATTCACATAACTAGGCTTAGAAAGATCCCTTTCCTAAGCCTAAGTGTGAACACACTCTACATTTGTCAGCAATTTTCTGTCGGTAAATTCTTGTACCTTCTCTCCTAATATCCCTCCTAACATCTTCCTATTTTCCCTCCTCCTTATCTCTCCGTGAATTCTTCTTTCCCCTTATCCCTCCAACTTCCTTATTTCTCCTTTGCCGACTTTCCTCCTATTCCCTTTCTATATATTATGCAGTTTGAATATATTGTAAGGTTGAATGCTTCAATTGCTAATAAAGTTGTAAATTTTTTATTTGTCCTGCTGTTAATGTGACTGGTCGGGTTTTCATATCTGGTATCAGAGCCAGACTTCGTCGTCTAACGGGCACGGTTCCCGAGGCAAAGTGAGGTCAACGCGGGCACGGTTCTAGAGGCACGACTAGGCACGCATCTCGATGCTGTTCGTAGCAGGGCTCGAATCCTGAGGCGAATCACGAGCAGGCTCGGGCATGCATCCCGAGGCAGTTCGGGCATGGATCCCGAGGTAGACGTGGCAGCGGCACGACAGTCGAGGCGACACGTGGCAGTGGCTCAAATTTCGAGGTGACTGGATACGTGGCAGTCGCAGAGCTCGACACGTGGCGAGCGACGATTGGCGGCAGGTGGCGTTGTTGGCAGCAGGCGACGACATTCTGATTTGGCAAAATTTTGCCATGTGGTAGACGGCGGCTGGGTCCACATGGCAAGCAGCGTCTTGTCAAGAGGTCGGTGGCAAAATTTGGTCATCGATCGACTGCCCGAAGGCAGTCGAAAGTGATAGCGAGGGTTTCAGTTTAAAAACCCTCGCGCGCCTGCAGCCGGGGGCATGTGGGATAAACCCACAATTTTTTTTTTAAACAAAATTCGTCCGCAGACGATATTAATTCCCCCCTTTGTTTTTATTTCATCCGAGCACGCTTGGCGTGACGGTCGGAGTTGTTCTCTTGCTGTGTGGAGGTACACGGATCGACTCCCGCGAGCGCCACGCGAACGAGAAAAAACAAATTTTTTAAAAAAAATTTGGCCGCCACGGAATAAAAGGGCGGTGGCCCTAAGTTGTTTCCGTCGGCCTGGTTGGTACGGTGGCTAAAGTGTTCGCGAGGTAACAAGGACGTCGCGCGTTCAATCCTCGCTGAGGAGAAAAGGTAAACTTTTTATTTGTTTTTTGTTTTTTAAAGTTTTTTTAATTTATTTAATAATTTTTTATATTATTTATTTTTAAATTTATCTTTTTTAAATAAATTCATTTTTTAAAAAAGGTAATTTAAAAATAAAAAAAAAGTTATTAAATTTATTTAAAAAAAACTTTAGAAAACCTTTAAAGAGACTTTGAGAAAGGAGAATTAATGTGCTTGTGAAAATGGTAGATGTTCCGATCTGAAGGAAGTTATCATGCTCTTATCTCTCTTTTGAAGAGAGAATCGCCGAAATCCTTTGATGAAAGGGTTCGCCGAACTAGTCTGCACACTGTGTTTAGTCAGTTGGAGAATCAGGTGATTTCTCACCTGAGAAAGCCGGATTCAGGATACGAGGCCGATTCCGAAGACAATATCTTCGGACAGAGAATCGAAGAATCTGATACTGTGCAATTTGTTTCGGATGTTCAAACTGGTGCCAGTTGTACACCGGGTGTACCAACAGATGAAGCGCTCTCCTGAGCCTGATCCTGACCCAGCGGAAGCCAAAAAAGAAGAGGAAGAGGAAGAAGAAGAAGAAGAAGAAGCAGCAGCAGAAGCAGATCCAGTGGAAGTGAAATCTGAGATTGTCATCATTAGCAACAGTTCTGAAGGAGAACATAGATGCACTAAGAAGGCGAGATTTGATTTAAATTATTAAATCATATTGTACTGCTTTGTATTACCAATTTGCCTCAATAAAAGTACTTGTGTGCTTTAAATAAAAGTTTTTTTTTATTAGCAATGGCTGCAAACACAAGTCTACCTATCCCAGAATTTAATGGTAGTGACTATGAATACTGGTCAATAAAAATGAAGACTTTGTTGATAGGAAAAGGTCTTTGGGATGTAGTTGAGGAAGGTTATACAGAACCAACTGCTGCTGAATGGGCAACATTTTCGAATGCTGATAAAAAGACAAGAAAAGAAGCACAAAATAATAATGCTTTTGCTTTATATCACATTCATGCTGCTTTAGACAAAACTATCTTTCCTAGGGTTGCATCATATGTCATTGCACAAGATGCATGGAATGCCTTAAAAGAGAGCTATAGAGGCAGTGACCAGGTAAAGCAGGTAAAACTGCAAACCTTGAAACGAGATTTTGAGAATCTCAAGATGTAGGAGAATGAAAGAGTCGGTGATTACTGTGTGAGAGTAAAAGCAGTAGTCGACAAAATGGTCACACTAGGAGAGGATATCAAACCAGAGATGATGGTGAAGAAAGTGTTGAGAACACTTCTTCTAAAATGGAATTCTATAGCAATAATTATTGAAGAATCAAAAGACTTATCCACATTGTCTTTGGATGCATTAACTGGATCACTTCTCTCACATGAAGAGAGGTTGCAGGAAACTCCTTCCACCAGTTATGGAGGAGATGACAAAGATTTTGCCACACATGAAGGCAGAGGTAGAGGCCGAGGCAGAGGTCAACAGAGAGGCAGAGGCAGAAACAATCAAAGAGGGGGAACTCCTAACAGAGGAGGTTCATCCAATAGAGGTGGAAACCAGAATAGAGGAGGACAGTAGCAATACAGAGGGAAACAATCTGGAAAAGGAACAGGAGGAGACAAATCAAAACAAGTGTGCTACAATTGTGGCAAACCTGGCCATTATGCTCATGATTGTCGGTCCAAGACTTCACAAGGAAGCAGCAGCAACCAAAGCAGCAGTCAGTTTGGGAATTTTGGAGAAGAGGAAGAGTCCTCAAATCTCTTTCTCTCTTATGGCAGACAGAGCAAAATTTGAATGATACATGGATTTTGGACACGGGGTGTTCAAATCACATGAGTGGCAAAGAAGAACTCTTTGCTAAGATAAACTCCTCATACAAATCCGAGCATCCGGTTGGGAGATGACAAGTCATTGGCGAGTTGAAGGCATTGGAGCTATGGCGGTTCCAACAAAAGAAGGCATAAAACATGTAAGTGATATCTATTACACTCCTCATCTTCAACACAATCTGTTAAGTGTTGGTCAAATGCTTGAAAAGAATTATAAGTTGATTTTTGATGAGGGTAAATGCACCATATTTGACAAAAACAATAGTAATAGAATCATTACACAAGTGCCAATGTCAAAAAATAGATTATTTCCTTTGAAGTTTGGCCAGCCAGGAGGAAATAAATTAGCAAATGTAGCTATTACCAATCCAAGTGTTCTGTGGCACTTGAGATATGGTCACTTGAATTCTGCAAGTTTGAAATTGCTAACTTCACAAGCAATGGTGATTGGACTTCCCAAAGTTCAAGATAGTAAGGAATTCTGTGAAGGGTGTGCCTTGGGCAAGCATGCCAGATCTAAATTTCCTCGTGGACAAGCATGGAGGGCCAACTATCCTCTTTAGTTAGTACATTCAGACATCTGTGGTCCGATGCAGACCAAGGGTCTAGGTAATCACTCTTACTTCCTACTTTTCATTGATGATTGCACAAGAATGTGTTGGATATACTTTTTGAAGCATAAGGATGAAGCATTTGCATGCTTTGTTGATTTTAAAGCAAAAGTTGAAAGTGAGAGTGAATATTCAATAAAATGTCTTAGATCAGATAGAGGAGGAGAATACTCCTCTAATCGGTTTTGAATTTTTGTAAACATCATGGCATCAAGAGGCAGTTCACAACTGCCTACACTCCACAACATAATGGTGTAGTAGAAAGAAAGAATTGCACCATTGTGGAGATGGCGAGATCAATGCTTCAGACAAAGCATTTGAGTAATGCATATTGGGGAGATGCAACAAGGACTAGTGTTCACATCTTGAACAGAAGTCCTACTTCGAGTTTGAAAGGGAAGACACCTTATCAAGCCTGGTATGGTAAGAAACCAAATGTGAAGTATTTCAAAGTATTTGGTTCATTGGCATATGCTCACATTCCTGATGAGCTAAGAAAGAAGTTGGATCCAAAGAGTCAGGCTTGTATTTTTGTAGGATACTGTGAAAACACAAAGGGTTATAGACTCTATAATCCTACAACTCGAAAGATTGTGGTGTCAAGGGATGTGATTTTTGATGAAGGGGGAGAGTGGGGTAAGCCCCAAATATTCAGTGATGTTGAAGCCACTAAAGTTGTTGCTCAGTAGGTGCAACCACAGCTACCACAGAAAGGAAAGCAGTCTCCACCCACACATCCACCAAGTCCATCTTCAGATTCAACTGCTTCTCCAAGTCCTTCTCCGCAGCGATAAGTTAGTTCCTTACCAATGGATATTGATGCTCCATCCAAAGGTAAGAGAACTTTACAATATCATCCATCCTCTCAAATGTTGGATAAGAATTTTTCAAGAAGATATACTAGAAGTCAAGCTAGTGAAATGGAATCTGTTTTACATAGATTAGAAAGTATGCACTTGTATGGTGATGATGAATCACAACAAGAACCCAGAGGAGATCAAGTTAACTATGCATTGTTAACTAGTGCACATCTTGAACCTTCTATTTTTGAGAAGGCATGTACTCAGAATATTTGGCAAGATGCCATGGAAGAGGAGATAACCTCTATAAAAAACAACGACACTTGGGAGCTCGTGAAGCTTCCTAAAGGAAAGAAATGTGTTGGCTGTAAATGGATCTTTAAGACCAAGTTTAATGCTGATGGAAGCATTGAGAAGCATAAGGCAAGGTTAGTGGCAAAGGTATTTACTCAGAAGTATGGAATAGATTATGAAGAGACATTTGCTCCTGTAGCCAGACAGGAGACAATCAGAACAGTTCTTGCCTTAGCTGCACATAAAGGGTGGAAAGTCCAACACATGGATGTGAAGAGTGCATTTCTCAATGGTTACTTGACAGAAGAAGTGTATGTTGAGCAGCCACAGGGATTTGAAATGCAAGGTAAAGAACACCTTGTTTACAGATTGAAGAAGGCACTCTATGGTCTGAAACAGGCACCTAGAGCTTGGTACTCACGCATTGATGGGTACTTCAAAGAATATGGGTTCACAAGAAGCAAAAATGAACCCACACTTTACTACCTCAAGCAAGGTAAAGACATTCTCATAGTTTGTTTGTATGTGGATGATCTCATTTTTATGGGTAGTAATGGAAAAATGAATAAGGAGTTCAAACACTCCATGATGACGTAGTTTGAGATGAAGGATCTTGGACTAATGCACTACTATCTGGGAATGGAAGTACATCAGTCAGATACAGGGATCTTCATCTGTCAACATAAGTATGCTCAGGACATGATCAAGAAGTTTGCTATGGAGCATTGCAAACCAGTTGCAACTCGAGTTGGACATGGGATCCAATTAAGCAAAGATGATGGAGCACGGAAAGTTGATGTGACCACTTTTCGAAGCATGGTTGGGAGTTTGATGTTTCTCACCAACACCAAACCTGATATTCAGTATGATGTATCTCTTGTTTCTAGATTTATGTCTAACCCCTCAGAGCTGCATTTGAAAGCAGCTAAAAGAATTTTGAGATATGTGAAGGGTACATTGGATTTTGGAATCCAGTATCGTCAATGTAACACTATCAAGCTTGTAGGCTTCGGTGATAGTGATTGGGGTAGCAATATTGATGACGGGAAGTCAACATCGGGAAATTGTTTTAGTCTTGGATCAGGACTAATAACTTGGAGTTCAAAAAGCGAGACGAGTAGTAGCGCTATCTTCAACAGAAGCAGAGTATATAGCGGTTACTTATGCTAGTACTCAAGCCTTGTGGTTAAGAAAAGTACTGGAAGAGATTGGAGAACAATAAAGTGGTCCAACCAGAATCTACTGCGACAACATTAGTGCCATTCAGTTGGCATATAATCCGGTCCACCATAGCAGAACCAAGCATTTTGATATGAAGTATCACTTCATCCGAGATATGGTGGAACAAGAAATTGTTGAGCTGCAATACTGTCACACTTTGGAGAACATCGCTGACATCTTCACCAAAGCAATGACAAAAGCTCAATTTGTAAAGCTGAGAGACTGTGTAGTCAGTTCTCTCAACTTTAAGGGGGAGAATTTTGTAAATGTGAATAGGGATTCACATAACTAGGCTTAGAAAGATCCCTTTCCTAAGCCTAAGTGTGAACACACTCTACATTTGTCGGCAATTTTCTGTCGGCAAATTCTTGTACCTTCTCTCCTAATATCCCTCCTAACATCTTCCTATTTTCCCTCCTCCTTATCTCTCCGTGAATTCTTCTTTCCCCTTATCCCTCCAACTTCCTTATTTCTCCTTTGCCGACTTTCCTCCTATTCCCTTTCTATATATTATGCAGTTTGAATATATTGTAAGGTTGAATGCTTCAATTGCTAATAAAGTTGTAAATTTTTTATTTGTCCTGCTGTTAATGTGACTGGTCGGGTTTTCATACTGCTCAGTATGAGGAGTCTACCATGATAAATACTATGCAGGATAAATAGGAGAAGTAATTATCGGGTAGGGTAATGGGGCTGCTCCCCACTGCCACTTTACCAATAAGAGCAGAAGTTGTTCTGCTTGTATTGCTTCCTCAAATATTTGAGGGAATCTTCATTCATATGATTGTAGCAAGAGGAGGCTCATGTTCGGGTGAAAGGCCCGAACATAGAAGAGGTGGGCTTGGGCGGGAATCGGTTGGATGTACCCTGGAAGTCTCTTCCAACTTCTACAGAATCAGACATTGAAGTTTGTGATGCTCTCTTGAGGTGCTATCGTGATGGTGAAGAGGTACATCAAAATATGGAAGGGATCCTGAGAGCCATCAAATGTACTGAATAGTGCTCCTGCTAAGTCATCCCATGAGTAGATGCTTTTATGCCCGAGCATTCTGTACCACTGCAGTGCTCTTCCTTCCAGAGACAGGACTAGAAGTCTTATCATGAAATCTTCGTGGATTATGTCATAGAGGGGCGCTAGAGCAACAACATCTTCAAGGTGCTCTCAGGCCATTCCCTTAGTGCCATTGTATTTTGTCAATGTCTCGAAGGTGCCTTCAGGAATTTCATGGTAACTTTGGAGATTTAGAGGGCCATGATCATCCCAGATGGGATAGCATACCCTCTCCATTATAGCAGTAGCCTGCAGATATCATGGTTCTTGCCACTAAGTTAGAGTCGCCAGGTGAACATATTTTTCTCCACTTGTGAGGTCAAGGCTGCTCACCAAAACTTGATTCCTCCAAGATGTCTTCTTTTAGATTTAAAAGACACCTACGATCAAGAAATCTGGATCTTCAGCTCAGTCATAGTCTCCAAGTGATTTTTCTAGATGAAGGTAAGCCAGAGATTCACCAACTCGGGCTTCCTTAAAACATGGAAACTATGCGTGAAGGCACAAGTTTAGGTACCGGTCTTTATGACTTAGAGATTTTCGGGTTGAACAAAGTCGCCAGATGCTAAGAGTCTTTTGGTAATGAGAGCATCAATTTTCACTACCACTCAGAAGGTGAGACTGATCGGGTCACACCGAGAACTGGTTAGAACTATTGGCCTCGGTGTAGACGGGTTTGAGATTTACGCTTAAAATATGGGACCTTGGTCCCACCAGGCATGCCAAAAATGTTGGTCATCAAATCTGCCTAGGAAAAGATCTGGGTAAGTGTATGTGCCCTATACCTGGACCAACATTGAAAGGCCGAAGGGAAGAGATGCCCCTCGTGCCAATCTCCAGAGAAAGGCCAGCTCCTATGCTAATCTACTTTGGTGTTTTGAGATAAGGGATGCAGGAAAGAGATAAAGGAGTTAGGGTTAGAGAAAGAAATAAAAATGAGTAAGGGAAGAGATATCGGTGATTTAAGGTGGGAGAAAATAGGAAGCACGATCACTAATTGACAACTTGAATAGCAGCAAGGAACACCAAGAATAAAAAAAAGAAATGCCACATTAACCTTCCTATGTATCCTCTGGGCGATCTCAAAGGGATTCTCCTTCTCCCTTTCATCAAAATTTAGGGTTCAGAGTAAAGATGATTAGGACAAGTGAATGTAACAGAAACCACAACCCACCAAGCAACATAAAAGAAAACCAATATAGCATTTTTTCTCTCCTATGTATCCTTCAGGCGAGTTTCAGGGTACAATCCCCAATCGCACACCGGATTCAGGGTTCAAAGTCTCAGTATACAAATGAAGAAAGACAAAAGAATAAAGCACAGAAGGCAGCATAAAAAAGAGAAATTGAGCCCAAAGATCTTTAGTATTAATCATAGGACATCAAGTTACAACAGCTTTCTAGCAAATAGTTCCCCCCAAAACTGTTACATTACAATGCCTAGGATTTTATAGAGGACCCGACCCTCTAAGTCATTATTACACAGAATGGCGAAGTATACTCTTGAGATCTGAGAAGTTGGCTCCTTGCGGCCCTTGTGACTGAGCTTTCAAATCCATTACCAGAACTGGAAACTATGACCCAGTCAACCTTGGAAACATGCATTGATGAGCGGTCTGAGTGTCCTTGGTTTCTGGGTGCAATGCTCAAGTGGTCACCATGCTTGCCGAGCTCTCCTTTTAGGGACTGATACTTCACTTCCAATTGCCAAAAAAGAGCAGTGAGCTTACTAGGCAAGTAAGAATGCATTTATGAGGCACTTGATTATCTTGGGAAAATACCCAACTTGAAGCGCGTGCCCCTCAAAAAAGCAACATGTCGCGATATCGCGACATTTCTATGTCTTCAGCTTGGTTCTTCTTGCATCGCAAAAATACGACATGTCACGATATCACGACATTTCTATGTCTTTGCCCTCTTTTGTTGCTTTTGGCCATGAAAACGCAACATGTCGCGATATCGCAACACTTTTCCTCTTTTGGTCGCGAGGATGCAACATGTCGCGATATCGCGACACTTTTCTTCTTTTGGCTTTTCTCCTTGCTTTTGGCCGCGAAAATGCGACATGTCGTGATATCGCGACAATTTTCTTCCTTGCGCTTCCTCATCACTTTTGGCTGCAAAAATGTGACATGTCGCGATATCGCAACATTTTTCTTCCTTTGGTATTTCTCCTTGCCTTTGGCCGTGAAAATCCGACATGTCACGATATCGTGACACTTTTTCTTTCTTGCTCCTCTTTGTCGCTCTGAGCCATGAAACTACATGTCGCGATATTGTGACACTTCTTCTTTCTTGCTCCTCTTGTTGCTCTGAGCCACGAAACTGCAACATGTCACTTTTCCTCCTTTGGGAGCGAGAATGCAACATGTCGCGATATCGCGACACTTTTCCTCCTTTGGGAGCGAGAATGCAACATGTCGCGATATCGCGACACTTTTCCTCCTTTGGGAGCGAGAATGCAACATGTCGCGATATCGCGACACTTTTCCTCCTTTGGTCGCGAGAATGCAACATGTCGCGATATCGCGACACTTTTTCTTTCTTGCTCCTCCTTGTCGCTCTAAGCCACGAAACTGCAACATGTCGCGATATCGTGACACTTTTCTTCCTTGCTCCTCCTTGTCACTCTCGATCGTGAAAATGCGACATGTGATATCGTGACACTTTTCTTCCTCGCTCCCTCTTGTCGCTCTCGACCGTGAAAATGCGACATGTCATGATATCGCGACACTTTTCTTCCTCACTCCCTCTTGTCGCTCTCGATCGCGAAAATGCAACATGTCACGATATCATGAAACTTTTTCCTTCTTTTGGCGGAGCTATCTTCTTTAGACTGTTTGGCAGCGAAGCTCTTCTTCTTTATCCTATGTACAAGGAGGTGGCATTGAAAGCCAAAATTGCTGCAACACTTACAAATACTTTCGAAGCAACAAAAAACACTTTACAAAGAGATTTTTTTTGATTTTTTCCTACCCCTCTATGCAATATGACAAAATTGTCAACAGCTCCCAGCACCACACATGGAGCAATGTCGTACACACTAGTCCTGTACACTGTTTATACACGATGTTGTACAATATCCTTTATAAAATGACTAACACATAAGGACCCCATGCAAAGCAAACTTTGTACTATCACATGTCTGCCACTACTCCTGCCAATACCCATGGCAAGTATCATCTACTAGTGTGGTAGGTCACGAGATCAACCACCACCCCTGCGAGTACTAAGATCAAAGGGTTTGCCCCATAGTGATTGACCAGGTCATCCATTGATATGGTACCCTCTCGCACCTATTGGGTGAAACCAGTGGAAAACTGTTGTAGTGTAGCGGCCTTCCCACGGGCCCTATATACCTCTCTCCTTGATGGAGATCCTCAAAATCCACCACACATCCTCCAGTATGATGGTCATCTCCCCTATTGGTAGCCAAAATGTAGAGGATTTCGAATATCATCGCTCTATTGGGGCAGTCAACATAGCCCTATCTGTCTTGATCTATGGCATCCTCACCACGTGGTCCAACCCAACCGCATATAGTCAAGTAATCTCTGTCTAATTCATATCATCTAGCTCTACTAGAGCCCCTATCCGCAACTCTCTAGTCTCAAGAATACCTAGCTGCATTTAATAAACAAACACAAAATTTAATTAGTTTCATCATAAAAATAAAATTAATTAATCCAAATTCTAAATTCAACATAAAGAGATTTCAATTTTTACTTCACTTTGGGTTTCCTTGTTTCTTTTATTTCTTCTTTCTTTTCTTTTTTCTAATTTTTCATGAAGTTGCACCCCATTTTTAGGGCACGTCCCCTATTTTTCTGGTGCAACTTTACAATATCATGTCTGGTTTCACCCAGGTGAAATTTTGCTATGTTTTGCCTAAAGTGAAATCGCACTTGGGCCGCAAATTCATGCCTGGATCGTGGGATGAATTTCATCGGCTTTTATGGTGATTCTACCAAAAAAACCCTAAACCCTAACTAAATTACATGAATTGAGAAAAAAAATAAAGCAAAAGAGGAATGACGATGATCCTTGCCTATTCTCTAGCCCTGGTCTCGTCCCTTGTAGTTGTCGCTCGATGAACTAAAAGCGCCATCGCTATTTCTCGAGAGCCCATTTATTCTCCTCCTCATGGTAAAAATGAATTAGGGTTTACCCTTGTTTTTCTTTTACCCCTATTTTTGGTTTTCTCTCTCCTCTCTTTTTTCTCTCTTTGATTGAATGTCGCTTGTTCTATCTCTTCTTTCTTCTGTGTCAGTTCTTTCGAGTTCTTATGAAATATCTATTTTTCATAATCACTCGAGGGGGAACCTTGGCCTATAGAGGCATTAATGTCCCTAATGCCTCGATTTGCATGCAAATTATAAAGTATCTAGAATGGTACCTTTTTTTTGCACCATCTCTTTCTTCTAACCCATCCACCCCATTTTTCGTTTGTTGTTCTTTTCTAGTGTGTGCCTACATCCTTTCTTTGACACATTTAATGGGCCATAAATGCATCAAAGAGGGGAAAACTATGGACACAAAAAATTGACCCACTTTGAATGGGAAATCTTCCTTAGTGCCCCTAAGAGACCCTCAACCTTTGCCAAGAGAAAGGGAAGATCTCTTTGCCTCCCTTTTTTAATTTGTTTACCTTTTAGTGAAATCACGCCCCCTATTTACGAGGAGCAACTTTGTGCTAGCGATATCGCGCCCCGTTAGGACGGGGCATGACATTGCTATTTAATCTAGTTTTTTTTAATTAATTTTATTTTATTATTTTTGAGACCGCTTAGACCCAGGTTTAAACCCTCTCGCATGTTTTGGTGTCGACTGTGAGTTATTTGTGCCCACTTTCTTCCTCCAATTTGATCTATAAAAGGTAGGATGTTTTTGCTTAATCATAAGAAGTGCAATTATGATAAGAAAATTTTTAATGTGTAATCTCTATACAAATTTATTAAGCTCAAAATCTATAATTCACTATTATTTATTTGTTCTACTGCAAGCTAACTCCCAAAGTGTGAGTTTTAGATTGATCTTCTATTACGTGCATTGGATTGACTTAGCTGTGTGACGTGGAGGATTCGTGGTGTAGCTCAGAGAGACAGAGTGTCTATTTGGATACTAGGGTGTCTTTTGCCTTATTCTACGACATCCATTAGGACTTAATTACTTTTTTGTCTGTCTGCATCTATTTCATCCCCTACATTCATTTTTATTCTTCTTTAGTCTGCAACAAAATCATGCCTAGTATTAGCGATGCATGACTTTGCCTACCCTAATTAGGGTAAATTTATTCACAAAAGCAAAATCGTGCCCCATCTAGATAGGGCATGACTTCGCTGCTACGTTATCGTGTCCACTCCAGGCAAGGCATGATTTTTACCTAGGGTACACCAAGGGAAATTTCTAGATTTTGCTTTCACTGTTGGATTCCATTCTATTTCTAGATCATACTGCTGTACTTTTATTTATGTTCTCTATTACTGTCTTTATGATTTATGATTAATTTTCTAAAAGCCAATTTTTGCTTTTGTATTAAAATGTCATCTAAAAGGACCTAGGGGGCTTGACTACTGCTAGATCTGTTACACAATGGCCTAAGTAGTCCCCCTAATACTAATTCTATTTTTCAATGTTTCATGAGTGATCTTGCAGAAACATATATTCTTGATATCATTGGACAAGAGGAAGAAAAGATTAAAGTCAACCTTTGGTCTAGATAAGTGCTCTATTCATTCTATCAGTTGAAAATATGGTTTCATTATTGATTCTTAGACATCTAAAAGTGAAAAGGCATTTAGCTTGCATCTAGGGATAATTTCTATGCATTTTTCTTTTGTATATCTCTTCTTTAAAGGTTTTTTGAAATAAACCCTAGGTTAGTGAGCATTCAAAAGAAAGAATCATTCCATCATAGCTCTTATATGCATGCATTCTATTTTCAGTTTCATTATTCTATTTTATGCATTGTCCTTTATCTTTTCTAGCTTAGATCTAGAAAGATCAAAATTAGGTGATTGTCTTGAAACTGAATACATCAAACCATCCCAAAATCTCGAGGACTTGGAGCGAGTCCTTAAACTGTTCCTAGTGAACCCTTCCCCTAGCACCGAGTGTAGAGCACAACATACTCCCATGGCTCACCCCACAAAAGGTTCCCTCATTATGGATCTAGCCTTTTGTTTGGGAATCGTATGCGGTAGTGCAATTTTTCCCCTCTACACTAGCGAATCCTCGGGTGTCGCTAGGGCATCCTCTCACCTATTTTTATGCAACAATAATTCCATATCAGAGAGTGATAAGTTCACAAGGTAAATCTTTCATTTTGGTTATTATTTCATTATTTCTATACTTGCTTATAGTTCCTTTTATACAACTAGGGTTTGTAGTTAATTTGATATTATTTTTGAGGGCCTCACATAGTGGAGCCCTCACAGTTACTACTAACTCTTGTATGTTGGCTGTATGCAGGTATGGGAAGAATCTACATTCATTGGTTAGTTGCTTAAGCTGAAGTGGTCCGATCTAGGATATCCAAGCCCACTCACCCTACTGTTGAGATCAATCGAGCATGAAGACATCCCTTATTTGTTGGCTAGGGTTTCATAAACCCTAACATTATTGAAATTATTGTATTGAATAATACGATATTGTAAAGCCCCTATCTGGGGTACATTTATTTGTAATATCAAAGATCCACCTGAATTTCTATTCAATCATCTGTGTTTATTTTGCTTTGTTTATTCATTTTATTTAAGTGCGTTGTTTGGTGTTGTTTGATTTTGCATATTCAAATGGTGATCATGGTGGGACAAAAATAGATCACACTCACATTCTACATTCCACAATATCAATTTCATTCTTCATTACACATTCATTCAACTTTTATAAATACAAGTGAACCTCGTATTTAGTGGTTTATCCTATTAACCTAGCGGTTGCAGCGACTGGTTATCCATGCAATCCAGTAGGATGGATAGATCACCATAAGGACACTTACATTATCAAAACCCCTTCATCTGTTGGAGCAAAAACAATGTCAATAATTATACAATTCACTCATTACATAGATCATTTTACATCATTCATATCATCTAAATTTCCAAAAACCCCTTTTTTGTTGGGGTAAAAATAGAATTAATCATTGCACTTTTCATAGTCATTACATTCTCCCATTGTCAAAACCCCCTTCATCTATTAGGGCAAAACATATCACATTCACATTTACATTCAACATCAACAATTTCATTCATCATTACATCTTCATTCAACATTTCCCAAGTATATGTACAAATACAGGTGAACCTCTTATTTAGTGGTTTATCTTGTTAACCTGGCGGTTGCAACAACTGGTTATCCATGTAATCCAGTAGGATGGATAGATCACCATAAGGACACTTACATTATCAAAAATCCCTTCATATGTTAGGGTAAAAAACAAACACATTCATTGCATTTTTCCCATTTCATAAACCCCTTCATCTGTTAGGGCAAAGAACAAACACATTCATCACATTTTTCCCATTTAAAAAACCCTTCATCTGTTGGGGCAAAGAACAAACACAAGTACAAGTGAACCTCATATTTAGTGGTTTATCCTATTAACCTGGTGGTTGTAGTGATTGGTTATCCATGCAATCTGGTAGGATGGATAGATCACCATAAGGACACTTACATTATCAAAACCCCTTCTCTATTAGGGCAAAAGCAAAATCAATCATACACATGTCAAAAAACTCTTTCATATATTGGAGCAAAAACAAACTTAGTCACTTGAATCCATATATTAAAAAATGTATCTTACCTCCACAAAATCACTCCACATTGCATCCACCAATACATTTCTTCTCATCATATCTTAATTTCACCATCAAATCCTTCAAAAATTGCTTTTACATTCAATATTTGTCAAGTTCACCTAAAAATTCAAGTAAACCTCGTATCTAGTGGTCTATTATATCTCCTTGGTGATTGCAACGATTGGTTATCCATGCAATTCGGTAAGATGAGTAAATCACCATAAGGACACTTGGTCATTTTCATCACTCACTATCTCCTTGTTTGAAAACAAAATCACTTTTGGTACCTCATATTTAGAGTGAAACTATGCCAAGATCAATTTTCTCAAAATCTGTCATTGATGGCCTTGTTCATGGGGCTTGAAACATAGAAAAAATCATAACTTTTCATCATCTCCTTTACAATTACACCAGTCTTCGAGGATACAGGTCGGGTAAAGTTATTGGGCAACACTTGGCATACATTCCCTTCAACTGTTGGAAAAAAACAAAATCATTTTACATCATTCATATCATCTTTTGACATCATTCATCTCATCCATAATTACACAATTCATCCATACAATAATTTGAACTCATTTATTTTCAATTGGCTCGTGAGATTCATCCGCAAACTCATTTGCCAATTGAGGGAGTAAGCTATGCAATAAGAATTCTTTTATCTCCAAGATCATGTCCACATCTCAACAAAGTTGCATCTTCATCAAGCCAAAACAAGTGTCTCATATTTTTACACTGCATTGTATTTCATGCAATGTGGTACAAAAAGGAGCATATGTAGACACCAAAATCTAGCCACTTGTCATCCATCTAGGTCTTCTCACTATTTTTACCCATTATTTACATATATTTATGTATATTTGTTTAATATATTTAAATATTAATATTTTATATTATATATATATATATTTAATAAATGTATATGTGTGTGTAAATTAATCTCAGCCATCCATCTTGGTCTAATCCTAGCCATTCATCAACCTTAATCCATGCCACCTACCCATATTTAATATCCACCCTCCATCATATTTTAATCTTGACTGTGCAAATTGTGTCATTGAAACCCTAACATGCCCTAGGAGAGATTATAAAGGAGTCATTTTGATGACTCAATGGCGAAGTTTTTCTAACACTTTTTGAGCCCTAATATTCCTAATAATATTTGGATTCTCCCTCGCATCCTCACCTTCGCTTTTGCTCAACGTCGCTTTCGCATCCATTGTCACCCACCTCACGTGAACCAGATCTAGTTATTTCGCATTCCCTGTAACCCCCTCGAATATCCATAAGAGTTTCCCATTCTATCGAGTGTCCATAGGCATTTGCTATTCTATTGAGTGGCCATAGGTATTTTCTTAAGTGCCCATGGGTGTTTATCATTTTTTTGAGTGCCCATAAACGTTTCTTTGAGTGTCCATGAGCGCTTCCTACTGTTATCGAGCACCCGTGGGCATTATAGACCCCAGTTCTATAGACCAACGAAACCTCGGGTGTCGCTAGGGCATCCTCACACCTGTTTTTCTGCAATAATAATTCCAGATCAGAGAGCAACAATTTCACAAGGTAAATCTTTCATTTTGGTTATTATTTCAGTATTTCTATACTTATAATTTCTTTTATGCAACTAGGGTTTGTAGTTAATTTGATATTATTTCTAAAGGTCTAACATAGTGGAGCCATCAGAGTTACTACTAAATCTTATCTATTGGCTGTATGTAGGTGTGAGAAAAATCTACATTCATTGGTTAGTTGCTTAAGCTGGAGTGGTTCAGTCTAGGATATCCAAGCCTACTCACCCTATTGTTGATATCGATCGAGCATGAAGACACCCCTTATTTTTTGGCTAGGGTTTCAAAGAACCCTAGCATTATTGAAATAATTGTATTGATAATATGACATTGTAAAACCCCTATCTAGGGAATATTTGGTTGTAATATAAAAAATCCACCCAAAAATAAAAATCAAGTTTATTTCTATGCAATCATCTGTGTTTATTTTGCTTTGTTCATTCATTTTATTTAAGTGCATTGTTTGGTGTTGTTCAATTTTGTATGTTTAGGAACAATAATTGACAACAAATGTAATGTTTGGCCAAATTTCAGTAAGGTAGAGAAGTCCCCTAAAATGTGACTGATACAAAGTCGCATCCACCAATGGACATAGTGCAATTTGCTCACAACTTCAACATAGAAGTAAATGGGTCCAAGCAAGTTTGTAGTTCTTCATTTGAAAAAACTATAGAAGTTCCAAGGCATACTTGGGCCAAGAGATAATAATAATAGAGGATGATTGGTCAATTTGAATCCTAAAAAAATAGTGGAGGCCCAAATCTATCATTTCAAAAGTGTCATAAAGCCATGAATTTATCTCATAGATCAATGATCTTGAACTTTCAATGATGATAAGATCATAAACATACAATATAGTTACAAAATTTTGGCCATGTCGATACTTGATGTAGACATCATGCTTTACCTCACATCATCAAAATCCATAACTTAGAAATAAATAATCTTCTCATACTAAGCATGAGGAGCCCACTTAAGCCCCATACAAGGAATTATTTAGCCTACATACTAAGGTAGAGAGCCCATCAAGCTTAAAACCATGTGTCCATCTTATAACAATATCCCCTTTAAGCTCTCCATAAAGAAAGAAACTCTTTACATCTATCTAATATACCTCCCATCCATAAGAAGTTGTAATAAAGAGAATCATCCAAACAAAGTCCACTCATGCAACTAGGGCAAATGAATTTGAATAGCCAACTCCCTCCTTCTCAAAGAAACCTTAGCAAAAAAGTGTACCTTGTGCTTCTTCATTTGGACATCACAAGTGTACTTGGTCTTATAGACCCATTTACAATCAATAATGTTCTTCCCTTTAGGAAGAACAAGCTCCTATGTCTAATTATCTAGTAATGATCATACTTGACAAACAACATCCTCCCACTTTGGACAACTCTTGGAATGAGAATAAGTAAAGAGATCTCCAAAATCATTAACTTTGATATGGAGGTCTAAGATGGGGCTCTTTGATGACGCTCCTAAGATATACTGGATTGAATATTTTGAAGGAGAATTTATGTCCACTTGGGTATTAAGTGATCTATGGAAGACTATGGCACATCCTATATAGAAGTAGCATCAGAATCCAATACTAGAGTATTAACCTCAATCTCACTATCCACCTCAACATCCAAAACTATTGCATAAAATATAAGAGGATCAATCTCATAAATCATAGGATAAAAAATAGAGGAGGATTCATATCAATAGAACCTATTGATAAACTCATGTTGGGTGGTTGAGAAGTTGGAATAAATGGAATAATGTTAGTGAGATAAGCTACAACAATTAGAGGAGCCTTATGAAGAGAATAATTGATTGAGAGGTCAAGAAGTGATCTAAAAGGTGAAGATGGAAGCACCTCATTAAAGATCATTTCTCTGAATGATGATACCCTGCATCATAAGGTGACAAAAGTGATAAGACTTAGAGGTATTAGAATACCCCACAAGAATATAACAATGAATTTTGGTATCAAACTTGTTCAATGTATTTTTGTGAATATAAAGCCTATGTAATCGATCCAAAGATACAAAACTTGAAAACATTAAACTTATCACTTGTCAATCTCTTAAGAGGAGTCATACCCTGAATGACCCAAGTCAAAATTTGACTAATGATATGAGTTATACAAATCGATGCTTCATCCTATAACTTGGGCTCCATCTAGTCGTCATGCAATATACATCTAGTGTCCTTCTATATATGGGATAGCGGTGGGCTAACTTTGTTAGTCCTTGGGTAGGACGACAATGAACCATATTTACCAAATATCTTTGGTCCCCTTTCTTAATGCAATTGTCAGATTTTTAACGCCTTTCTTGATGTTTTTACTTCCTAACTTTTCTAAAATTCTAAAATAATGATATAGTTATGATTAAGGGATACTTTAACATGCATCCCCCAAAGCATGCATCCTAAAATCAACGGTGCCAATACTACCACTTTTTTTGGAAAATATTACATTATTTAGTAGATTTTAATGTACCCCCATGGTACAATTGTACATATTGTAAATATTATATTAGTGTATGGGTTATTAGATTAGGTATGTGATTTATATTTTCCCTAAAGTATGTGTCAATGTGTAAGATGAGTCCAAGTATCATCATGTCATAAGGTGTGAAAGTGTGTAGAATGTGAGAGTGTGCAAGTGTCATATAATTAAGTGTGTAATTGTGTGACATGTGTCATATAAGTTAGTCAAGAGTCATATGTGTAGGTGTTAAGTATACAAGTGAAGAGTCACATGTATGTGGCAAGTTGTAAAGCCAAGAGACATGAGAGGTTTGTCTTATGTGTGGAATAGAAAATAATGCATCTCCCAGCTATGTAAAGAGAAAAATTAGCAAAGTATTAAAAGGTCACTTGTAAGGTTATATTATGGAGATAAAGCTCCATGTATTGTATCAAGAAATGTATCAAGCATTGATTCATATAATAAAGCTCTTGTATATTTGATTCATAATATAGTGAGTTTGTTCATTATGTTATATTATTATTGTTATATTTCATGAATGTTATATTCATTGATATTGATATTATTCTGTGAATGAGCCTTCATATATTTTATATCTGATCTTGATTAGATATTGGATATTGGGACCTGTGAATAAATTTGGCTAAAGAGCTTTCAGTGTTATCAGAGCTACATTGAGTAGACTTTATTAGAGCTACATTAAGTAGACTATATTAGAGCCATATTGAGTGGAGAAAGAGCCACATATCCTCACTCTATGTGAGAAGAATTTGAAGGTTTGAATTTGTAGAGAGAAAAGTTGCAAGTTGGAGAAGTTAACATCATAGCTGCATTTTGGTGTGAAAATTTGAGAAGAAATCAATTGATAGAGCATCGAGGAAAAGATAGAAGATAGAGTTGATTTCACCCTAAACATTGAGAAAAAATTGGGTTGATAATAGAACCCGAGTATTAAATAGAAGCGACGATTGAGTCATAAGAAAAGAGGTTATTAGATAAAGAAGCTAGACTATGTTGGAGTAGCTCATTGCTATGTTGCAGAGAAATATCAATTGAAATCTACTAGCTATCACAATATATACTAGAAATCTACGAAAAATCTCAACACTCGAACACCTATGGAATATTTGTTTGCTGGTTGTGACTGAACATATCAGAAGCCACCAAAATCCAAAAAATAAGGAACCTAAAAAAAAGAAACATCTACCTAGATTAGAGAAGGAGAAGACATTCCTTGAGAACATGAAAGTTGCTAAAGGAGCAAATATTGAAGATGACATCCGTCTAAAGAGTGAGAAGCTTTAGTGATAGCGACATGAGTTACAAAGATAAGAGGATGAAAGTTGTTCGAAGTTAGGAGGTTGAATTGCTAGGAGACCAATGCGAAAAAGGTGATAGCCACCTAATAACATGAAGAAGTCATTGAGCTGCTTGAGCACAAAGAAGCAAAGAAAAATGAAGAACCTGGTGAGAAATCCAAGCGTTGAATCTTGTAGAGAAGCCGAAATGTAAATCCAGAATGCTATGGTATATGCAAAGCTTCGAAGGTCAAAGGAGGAATATTTGAGGTATTGTAAGATTTGTTATCCATTATCAGTTAGAGTAATATAATGAAGTTCTAAATATGGATTGGTGCAATGGATATTACAAGAAATTTTATTTCCTAAAAATTTTAAAAGGGCATATTTTATTTCGAGCACCTAATTTCAAATTGACCTTTACAATATGTCCCTAAAAAAGAGAAAGAGGATGAGGACTTGACAGGGTTTCAAATCCCTAAACAAAAAAACACAAAGAAAAAATAGCAACAAATGAAAAAACAAAAATTTCACCTAACACCTTTGAAATTCTCTCCACGGATGAGCAAGTAGATGATGAGGATGGTCAAATATAAACAATTATTATGGAAACATAGTTTGATGAAGAGAGTGAACTTGAAGGACTGCATGATGATAAATCACTAAAAGAGCTTGCCTTGATGCTAAGAAATAATAGTAAAAGAAAAAAAAGTACAATGTAGAAAACCAACCCAAGTGCAAAACAAAAGGACAAATTCAAACTACAAACAAAATGGATCCTCAAAAGACCATACAAATTCCAATAGTAGTGTTGTGGCTCCTAACCAGCCTATAGCCCCAACTGGAATGAAGCAAGATACAAATAAAAGGATAAGGATGCCATAATCCTAAGGTTTATAGTCAATCTCTTTATGACAATGTAGAAGCTTTGGCTATTTTGCTAAGCAATTTATGATATTATTGGTAATTTGTTAAGCTTTGGTTTATTTTTAGTGTTACCTTTTTTGTTTGATTTGTCTTTAGCTCCTTTGGCTTAGTTTTTGTTGTAATTGTTTTTTATAATTTCGTTTGTGGTGTTTTTGATTCATTTTGTTGTTTTTGTTTTGGATTTGTTTTGTTTTGTTGTTTTTGTTTTTTTTCATGTTTTTGTTCTCTGGTTTTTTGTTTGTGGTATATTTGTTTCTTTTTGTTGTTTTTGTTTTTTTATGCTGTGTTTGTGTTTTTTTCTATGTGTTTCATGTTTTGGTGTTTTTTTGTCGTTTTATTTTATTTTTTGTGTTTTTTTTATTGTGTTTTGCTATGTTGTTTGTGTGTTTGTTCTGTGTGGTTCGTATTTTTTTTTGGGTGTATTTGGTTGTTTTTTTCTTGTCGACACACTCAAGGAGTATGCTTTTGCTTTTTTTTGTTTTAGCATTTGTGTGTTTGTGTTCTCTTGTGGTGGTAGGTCAGGTGCGAGCCTGGAATGTTTTGGATGGAAGAGATACCCGTCTTACCCAAAAGTGACATATTTTCAAAAGAAAAAAATTAAAGAAAATAATAATAATAATAATAATAATAATATAGATTAGAAACCAAATAAATAATATTACTGAACCAATGCTTAATATTATGATTATTTTTATGATAAATGCATGATGAAAAGCTCCTGGATCAAAGTAAGATATCCATATTATTCTTCAATAGTCTTGTGAGATTCCAAAAGCACGAACGATAAGAATAATTGAGGGCACCATAAATCTCATTACGAGTTTCGTGATCTCATATCCAATTACGGAATTGCTGAATTTTCTGCGCTGCCAACTATAAAATGGAATTTTCATTGTACGATATGACACTGTTATAGTTTTAACTTCTATCTAAAAAATTTCAGATTCAAAGAACGGTAAGATTATGTAAATTGTATATCTTCAATAAAAGGACATTGATTCCAATAGAATAATATCACTTAAAAGCGCAGACAATATTCATAGTCATGATAGCTACAACATGCTTGTATGCCTACTTTTTGTCATTGAAGTGAGTCCCTTGGTGCGATCCTTATCACTGCTTTTTCAAATTGGGAAAGTTGGGCTTTGAGAGAAAATTTTGGCACTGTAAAATTTGAGTTTCATAATTTAATTAACCATACGAGTATGGGTATGACAAGAGTGAAACAGGTCCATGTCTTTTAAAAGGTGTTCCTTTTTAAAGGTAAACTGATCTGTTAATTGTATGGAAGCATCTTAATTGAACACTCAACTGAGTCGTCCAATTTTTTAACTGATGAATAACAACTTTTAAGGATATAATTCGAACATATTAAACTGAATGGTTATTTACTTAACTTTATTTTTATGGTATTTTTATTATAATTTTGATGTCATTGTTAAATTTTTTTGTTATGTACAATCAGACACTCACCCACTCACCTCTCACACACGCCCACGTTGTGGTTTGAACCTTAGACCTCTCGAAGAAGAGACAAAGCCCGAATCCTGAACCGTTGTGTTGTCCTGGACGTCATTGTTATTTTTAATTTGAAAATAATATTTTTTCCTTATTTGAATAAAATCAGAAAAAATATATATTTTTACAAAGGATATACTAAAAAGAAGTTTTGGATAAAATTAAACAATTAAGTTAAATGTTTTTATGGATAGAAAAAAAGGAAAGATAAGGTATTCCCTTTGTTAAATGACAATCCTTAGCCAAGCCCAAGGAAAATGGAGGATGAGTACTTAAGAGCATCTTCCTATTTAGCAGGGCTCTAGCAACCAAATGTGTTTGGAAGATAATACCAAAGGAAGGATTATGGAATGAGATCATACAGGAAAAGTATTTAGAGCCACTCACAGTTGAGGAGTGGATAAGGGTCCCACTGAAGCAAACCCACGTTGTTCCAATATGTTTGAAGGCAATGATTTAGGTCTTTTATATTGTAGGTGATTGACTTACCTAGAAAATAGGGGATGGTTCAAGGATAAGATTAGGTTTAAACCCTTGAATTGGTTGTGGTGATATGCATATACTACCAAATAATGTAATTCAAACCCTAAGAGTTTAGGGGATTAGAACTCCCGCTCAAGCAATTGACCCAAAATCATCTTAAAACTAGAGTCAGGGATGGAAGGAAGCAACAATGTTAGGGCTTCAAATCCAAGGGGCACACTAGTGGGAAGAATATGTAGAGAGAGTTAAAGTTGGACATCAAGTTGTGAGGGGTAACTAATCAATTGGTCTGGACAAAGAATGGGGCTATGGGGGAGTACACTCCAAAGTTGGGGTATAAGACTTTGTTGGAAGATAGAAATGATGATCCAACATGGTTGTGGAAGACACTCTAGAAGCAGAAAGCCCCATTGAAGACGAGATTGTTCCTATGGCTTGCCATGTAAAATAAGGTTCTAACATGAGAGGTATTATAAAACAAGAGTTGGAATGGTCCAAGAAGGTGCCATTTGTGTAATCCAGACAATGAAATAATTGATCATTTACTGGTAGCTTGCTCCTTTACTAGACAAGTTTGGAGGGAGGTTATAGTGCAATTAAAGCTTCCTATAGGATGACAAAAATATTCCTTAGGAGAGTGCTTAAAATATTGGTTTGAAAATAGGTCATACAAAGGTTTCATAGCTCTTCCATTGTTTGTGTCATGGGGAGTATGGTTATCTAGGAACATAAGAATATTTTAGGAGAGGATTACTTGGCAGGTCTCCTCCAAAATCATCAGAAGTGTCAATAACTATATGGTTTTGGCAACAAAAAAGACAATCAAACAAATCATCCCTCAAAAGATCATTAAATCATTGTCCTAGGAATTTTTTGATGGGGCTAAATAGGGGGTCCTCGGAGTTTATGGAGTAGGAGGATTACTATGTATTTCTGACACTCATTATTTTAAATTCAAGGCTGGACTAGGAGAAGGTTCTAATAATTATGCTAAAATTATGACACTCAAATTTTTGGTTTAGTTGGTAGAATCAAAAGGAATACAAAAAAATCTAAATTTATGGACTCACATGTAGTAATAAACTAAATGTTTGGTTTTTTTAGGATGGAAAACATGATTCTACAACCCTTCTCTCAAATAAAAGAAGTTGTGGATCAAAATAAAGCTTATATTTTTTGGCACATTTGTAGAGAACTAGATAGGAAAGTAGTTGAACTCTCAAATGAGGCACTTCAAACTGAACCGGGTATGTGCTTAGTATAGGAATTCAGTGAGGGTAATGCACTGTAGCTAGTCCATATCTCTATCTAGGGGATTTATTCACTCAAATTAAAGAAACTTTTTCAAAAAACTTAAAAGTCAGTGATTTAAAGGATATTGGTTAACAAATTGCGAAGGTGTCTAAGGATAGAACTTAGCCTAATAGAGATAGCTAGCTATGATGTATAAGCAACTTTATTTTTAGGTCATTATTGAAGCTTTGAAGAAATTCCAAAGAGGCATCTAAAGAATGTAATTTCATATTTGCTTAATATAAAATTACAACCTTTTTCCAAAGAATGTAATTTCATATTTTCTTAGTATAAAATTACAACTTTTTTTGAGGAACACATAGTTTATGTTTTATATGAAGTCATTTGTTATATAATTTTTTTTATATAAGTCAAGATAATATGACCAAGACTAGTAAATTTAATAATGAGTAAATTGTTGGTAATATTATGATATTTTAAATATTTTTATTGAATATAACTTTTTAATTGACTATATAGAGTTAAAATCTATTTTATTTATATTTCATTATTTTAATAAACTATATTATGTGTATATTATCTATTAAGAACCTAAAATTCTATGTTAAATATCTATAATCTTAATCATTGTAGATATTTAATTTTATGCATATGAAAATCTATAACCACTATCATCCAATCCTACATCTATCAATCTAGTTCAATTTTTTCCATGACCAACTTAGGGGTATTTTCTACTCAAATGCATTTGCATTGGCCAACAAGCATTTGTACTGGCTATAGTTGTGCGAATCAACTAATACTTTTCCATGGGCAGTTAAAATGTAAATGTTGACCATTTTATCTATCCCCATCCCAATGTAATCTTTAAATCTCATTTAGAATTTGCACAAGTTGTATTGGTGATGCAACACAAATGCTCTAACATAAGTAGAATCTCATAAGTGCACCTCTTAGGCATACCTCCACTCCCTAACATGATTGCACATGCTAGTCCAAAATATTTTCCTTACAGAGTAACAAAAACCCAAACATAACTTTACTAAGTTAGACCAATCTCCTTTCATAATTCTAAGACAACTTCTTGAAGCAAGAATGATATAACTCCCACCAACTAGACCCTTAGCTATCACAAATGAGCTACCCCATTCGTATTGCCATGATGAACATTGTGATTCTCATTGTGTAATGACCACAAGATCGATAGGTGTAATACTTTGTATAATATCACTCAAGATCTTATAGAGGGTGGTCAAATTGTTGTCAGTGAATCCAACGCCTAATATTCTTCTAATCAAGGTATTGAAATCATCTAAGATTCCTTACCCAATCAAAATAAGAGATTAACTAATAATATTTATATCCAAAAAATGGTACGCACAATCAATTTATCTCTTTTCTATGCTATGATAAGACAACAACATAAGGACCAAGTAAACGATCAAACATCTTGACCTCCCTTGGTCCTTCATGCAAGAAAAAATACCTCTTTATCTAGGAGACCACCATTGGTTACCCCATACCAAAGCAATAATCAAAGCACTTTCAATATTTTCCAACAACTTGAGAACATTGCAACCAAAATTTCTCTCTTAGAGTTGTTAAAAAATTCCCTAGCTCATAGAGATATCCTTCTTAAGCTATTAAGTGAGCAAGTCATACGTAGTGACCTTAACCTAATGATATAACTGATATTGTGGGATCAATCAGATTTAACCATACCACAATACCATTTCATAAAGATGATATCCCTTATTCCTCGGTGCCTTTTGAACTTCCACTCTACATCATGAGATACATCGATGACACCTTGATCAAAAGAGTCCTTGTAGATAATGGCTCTATCTTTAACATTTGCAACTTAATATTTATTAGTAATTTTGAATTAATCAAACAAGATTTAAAAAAATAACCTCATCATATAGATTTTCAATAATGAGGAATACAAGATAAGCAGAATAGTAGTCTTACCCCTCAAAGTTGGTACCCATATTCTAAACACTCTTTTCCATGTCATATCTTGTGAATTGATTTACACCGTTCTATTAGAAAGGCCATGGATCCATGCAATGTAGGTTGTGTTGTCAACCCTACATCAATAACTAAAATATGAGTATCAAGGTAAGACCATTCACATTCCAACTGAAGCACATAAGCTTATACTGAGAGGGGGGGTGAATAGTATAAGATCAAATTTTAATTTTCTTTCCCAATATTACCTAATATAATCAATGGCACTATCAAAAGTAGTAATAAAAGCAATGCACAAATCATCACACACAATAGAGACACCAATTTAATGTGGTTCACCCAATGTGGGCTACTCCATGGAGAAAATATTTCACTAAATTTTTCTCAACAAATCTCTTGGGAATCACTTCCCTATTACAATGTTTATGGACCTCTATCCAAAGGAGACACCAATCCCCTAATGCTCTTATTTGTGGATCTCTCTCCATAGGAGAACTCTTTCCCCTTTTCTTTGATTCGTGGAACTTGATCCATGAGACCTCTATCTCCTCAACTGGTTTGTAGATCTCTATCCACAGAATAACTCTATATTTCTAACTGGTTCACGGATCACACTCCATAGGAGAACTTTTTCCCCTTGCTCTGGTTCATGGAAATATATACACCAGAGAACTCTTTCTCCTCTGCTCTGGCTGGTGCTCTATAAGACTTCTACCCCACTGCACTAGCTTGTGGATATCTTTCCATAGAATACCTCTATCCTCACTGCCTTGGCTAATGGATCTCTATCCACTAGAGAGTGCTATCCTCTACTTTGTCACTTCCAAAAATTGTTCTCTACTCAATATTTGTATCAAATATGCACTAAAAACTATCCTCTATCTAGTACAAATATACTCTAACTTTATCTTAGGTCTAGCACAAATATGCTCTCAAATATGCACTAAAATCTATCCTCAAGCCTTAACACAAAACTTGATCAAATCACCAATAAAATCTGCTCAGATCTTCTCCAAGACTTAACACAAATCTTGAAAAAATCAAACATGCTCTTAATGTTGTCTCAAGTCTTCACCAAGACTTGCTCAAATTTACCTACAAGTCTTCACCAAGAATTGCCTCAAATCTGCCTATAAGTCTTCACCAAGACTTACCTCAAATCTGCCTACAAGTCTTCACCAAGACTTACCTCAAATCTACCTATAAGTCTTCACCAAGGCTTACCTCAAATCTGCCTACAAGTCTTCACCAATACTTGCCTCAAATCTTCCTTCAATTCCTCTCAAGAACTTGCTCAAACTGCTCTCAAGTCTTCACCAAAACTTACCTTAAATCTGCCTATAAGTCCTCTCAAGAACTTGCTCAATCTACTCTCAAGTCTTCACCAAGAATTGTATCAAATATAACTTCAAGTCCTCTCAAGAACTTGCTCAATATGCTCTCAATAAAAACTCACAACAACTCACAAAACATGATAAATCAATCTCAAATATTGCACATAATGCTATCAAATGCTTTATCTAATATTCAAGGTAATTCCTTTAACTTGAAGCAGTTTAGACACATTTCATTCAGAATTTGTTTAACCTCTGGAACATCTAGAGAATGACTTACTCTATCAAAAAATCAATATGTTATACTCAATCATTAAATCTAGTTGCTTTCACAAATCTGGTTTCCAATGCTCAAGAATTTCACTCAATCAGTCACTCAATGAAACACAACTTGCTCACAAACCCTAAATAAGTATTTTCAAACTTCTTCAAACAAAAGGTACAATATGGGTCTCAAACCCTAACTCAAATATTTATCAATATCTATATCAAATCAAATCATCCATCAAAAAGATGCACTTAAACTTGCTCACACATTTCCAACAATACTCATCAATCCTTTTCACTCCACCTTATATTTCATACATTCATTTCAAAAACTCTAAACAAAAGATAGTGTTCTCATAACTTTTTGCTTTTATGGAGATATGTCTTCAAAACTTGTTTTACTTGCAACAAAACCCTCTTGCCAATTCTAGGTTAGATAGCAATAGTCTATCTCAAAATCTCCACACAAATATTCTCCTCAATAATTATTTCATCATTCAAGATTTCAAGTCACAAGTACACCTTATTATCTCCAATACTCTCAAAATAATATTACTCCCTAAAATTTTAACACATGTCATTTAATTTTCACGTGGCCTCAAACACTTTCCCGCATTCCAAACTTTAGCAAAATTAAATTAAAAATTGCATACCTTAATTTTTGCCCACGTCACCCAAAAATATTTGTGCATGTCCTCGACAACCAGCACTCAGCGACCAATGTCCAAAATCGAATCTACGACCTAAGCCACCATAGTGCCTTAGCCCAAGGTAAGGCTGCCGCTTAGGCTACATGCCCACACGTGAATGAAAGGACCTTCGTGTCTATACAATATCTTATGCTCACGAATTTCAACGAAGACAAAAAATCCTTTCCTCCTTTGCCAAAATGAATCACGAGGGTTTCGAAACCACGACTTGCTCCTTACAATTGCCTTAGCCACTCCTTCGACCACCATCTACACTACTCAGTGCTATGGGATAATCCTCTTGTGCCAATCAAAATTTAATACAAGTTTGCCTCATTTTTTTAATAATTTACAAGCTTCTTCTTCCTTCATGAAAATGCAATGCTCGATTTACTATTACTTGGGCATTTGAATATTGCATTGTTGTTAGACTTAGGAAATGAAAATATTTCCTATTAATACTCTTCCTTTGCATTTGAAACACGTTGGCCCTTTCGAATTTCGAATTCAAAATAAAACTTTAAACTTGGCGCCTTTATTTATTTAAATTAAATTTTAACCTTAGGTTAAAATATTTTAATTTAAATAAATTAAATTAAAACCTTTTGCCAACCTTTCCAAATTGCTCAATGGGTCTTGTCGGGGATATATATTTTTAATGATTCCTTGGACCTTGTTATTTCTCGCCTCTTTCTTTTTCCCAAATATTATAATATTATTATTTATTTTTAAACTTGCTTCCCTTTTCTTGGGTCTTCTACCTTTTAGGCCTCTTTAGGCATATAATATTTAAAATAAATATTATACCCTTTTTTCCTTTTAACAACTTCATTGCTTTTTGGAGAATCAACCTTTTGACATTAATGACGACAAAACTAGACGTCAAACCTCTTGACATCAATGACAACAAAACTTGCTCAAATTTCCAACAATCTCCCCCTTTATCATTGATGGCAACCCTTTTTCCTTTAAACATTTCTTTTACTTTTTTTATCTCTGCTCCCCCTGAGAAATTGCTCCCTCTAACTGAATGCTCTCCCCCAAACTCAAATCTCTCCCCATTTGACATCAATGTCAAAGGGACTCCTTTGGGGCTAAATATAATACTCTTAGCTGAACCCCCTCCCCACATCTTCTCCTTGAGGTGGTTAATTTTGGGATGGGAGTATCTCTCCTCCAACATACAATACTCTTTTTCGTTGTCCATCTTATTTCTCAAGTGATCCTTCTGATTCTTTTGAGTATCCCTGTTCCTGCTTGTCTCTAGAAATTTTGTTCTACACCACTTAGCCATATGCCCAAAATTATTGCACTTGTAACACTTAATGTTGTGGTTCCTTGAAGGTGCAAATATCTTGAAGTTCCTCCTAGTGAAGCCATATCCATTCTTGTCATGAACCCTACAATGAATTTCTTTATGACCAAAATGATTACAAGAGTAGCAATACCCTTGAAAGAGATACCCATTTTTGAAATTTCTCTTGGTGAAACCATATTCCTTCTTTTCATATGTCCTGCACTGCATAGCCTTGTGACAAAACCTGTGACATGAGAAGCAACATCCTTTGAAGAAATATTTACTTTTATCCATTGGTCTCTTAGTCCTTTCTTCCCTGTGATGTTCTTTGTTCCTCATTTGTGCATTATTTCCTTCCTTGGTGAACCTTCTATTTTTAAACTTATCCTCATAAGTCTCACTTTCTCCTTCATTCTCTTCTTCTGAAGCTTCTTCCTCTTTGGAGCTTGAGCTTGAATCCTTTCCTTTTTTTCTTTGTCCTTCTTCAAAACCCGGTCATGTCTTGTTTGATGAAGATCTTTGTACACTAATAATCTTATCCAAGGTTTTTAAACTTTTCCCAATCCTGTGTAGCTTATCTTTATATTATTTCACTTCATTTCGTAGTGAAGCTATTCATGATCTAATATTTCACATTCTAAGAAATTTTCTTCTAAATTTTCTTTAAATATCCTTGTCTTAGATATTGAGTGTTAGCGTAAGTTAGCATATTTTGTCTATATTACATTATTTAGGCTTACTGTTACAACTCCTGTAATAGTTTTGTTTATGCCGGTGCTATTCTCGGCATTGTAACTAGTATTTAATTTACTTAATGAAATATCTCCCTTGGTTCATTTCCTAACATGGCATCAGAGCCAGTGGCGTGAAGAGAGAGGCTGGAGGCGGACGAAGCTATTTGCTGGGAGAAGGTTGCTGTGCGTTTTTTTCTGAACGCATTTTTTTTCGAGCAGTGCGAATATATTTTTTAAATTATTTTCTGCGACGTGATTTTGTTTAATCACGCCATCGTGTGATTAATTTAAAAAAAAAAAAAAAAATCCACGGGACTCAGCCTGCTTTGGACGCAGCGCAGGCATCCCGCGCGCGAGCGCCCCCCCCCGGCTGGACGCAGCGCACGGGAACATAGCCACGCGCGTGCGCCACCCCCCCTGCTGCACAGCGTAGTCGTTCGCGACGCGGACGTGGCCGCGCCCCCCCCTCCCCCACGCTGCACATGCCGTGACGCGCGCACGCCCCCCCCGCTGCACATGCCACGACGCGCGCACATCCAGCCACGACGCGCAGCAAACGTAGCCAGCCGTAATGCGCAACAAGCGCAGCCACGACCACAATAGCGAGCTGTGGTCGTCGTCGCGACCAACCAGTGGAGGAGAACGCAAGAGGAGGTCGCTGCGGAGGCAGCCATAGAGGGCTCGGGCAGCAGACTGAGGACCCTCCTCATATACGAGGGGGCCCCTTGATCCTTTCGAATCAGCCCGCTGGCTCACGTGGTCGTGAGCCGTGCGGTAAGGCTCTGGGAGCCTGCAAGTCGAGGGTTCAAATCCCACCAACTCCACCCCTTTCAAAGGTAAAATTTTTTTTTCAAAGTTTTTTTTTAATTATTATTTTTTAGTTAAAATTTTAATTTTAATTTATTTTCTATAGTTTTAAAGCTTTATAAATTAAAATTTAATTTTAATTTATCTTTTCATAATTTTTTAAAACTATATAAATTAAAATTATTTATTTTAACTTTAAATACATAATAATTATTAAAATGCTTTGTTAAAGAGAATTTTTTTTTAGGGGGGATATTTTTTTCAAAAAATCAAAGGGGGAATGTGAGTAATTTTCTGAAAAAGCAATTTTTTTGGCATTATTGTAAAGGTGCATTTTCGGCTGTGTCCGACACCTGGAGGGTTAATTATTGTGGGCACTTTTTATGTTGTATGTTGCATATTTCATTTTTGCACTACTTCATTAAAAGTTAAAAAAAAAAATCAAATACACTCCCTAAGTCCCCGAATAATTAAAACCCATCTCGTGCAATTTATTGCATCTGCAGCGTTCGGTATTTGTGATACCTCTGGCCAACACTTACAGGTAAAGTTGTCGTGATTGCGCTACTGTATCCGTCGCCTAATATAGCTACTACAACGATGTCTGAGCTTGTTCTCTATAAATCATCGGGGAGAGATAAGTTTGCCATTTTTTGCATTTTTTTACTCCATCCACTACCCTTAATCGCTCTTGTGTTTAGGCGTAAATCCTGACGAAGTATTCTTCATAGTGTTTAGGGGAAGTTACGCCCCACACATGAGAAGAATATTCTATGGTATGTGCCATCAACAATGCGATTCCATTTCAGTACTGCTTATGTTCCACATATCGTATGATCTCTAAAACTCACCTATAGTCTCCCTCACGTAAGGGCGGGTGATTTTTGTTAATCTTTCTAAATACCTATAGTTTCCCTCACGTAAGGGCGGGTATTTTGTACGGTGTTATATCGAAAGGGGGACCAATTGGTGTTATAAGGAACCTTCACTATGGCTGCTATTGCAAAGTTGATGACTGATCCGCATCAGTTATTGAAAGGTCCAAATTATACACCATGGAAACATAAGATGAAGGCAATTATCCAAATGGAAGATTTATGGGATATTGTTACTGGAGTAACACCTAGGCCTTCACCAGCATCAGGATCCACAACTCCTACTACTGATCAGATAGCTTTTGACAAGAAAGACAGTCGAGCAAAGGTGCTCATTTTGTTTGTTGTTTCAGATGAAGTGCAACCTCATATAGCTGACAAAGCAAGTGGTAAAGAGGCATGGGATTCCCTTAAAACCATCTATGAGGGAAAGAATGATTCCACCATTCTTCATCTTCAACAATAAATTCATAACCTGAGTTTGAGACAGGGTGAAACAGTTGAACTCTTTCTGTGCAGTGTCTGAATTGAAAGAGAAATTGAATTCTTTGGGAGATTCTGTGGACGAAAAGATTCTCATTTCAATTGTGATGAGAGATTTACCTTCTTCATTTGATATGTTGATCACCTCCATCCAGGTGTCTCAATGACAAATTACCTACATCGAGTTGGTCAATCTGCTTCAACAACAGGAGGCACGCCAACTTCACAAGGATGATTCTTCCAATACAGCCCTATACACCAACAGGCAGGGTTATAGGAAGAAAGGTAATGGGAAAAAAGGAGGCAACTTTCGAAAGGAGGAAATTCTCAACAGGATACGAAAGGAAAAGGAAAACAACCTCAACGAAGAAGAGGTGGTGCAAGATCTGTGAGAAAGACAACCATGACACCAACAGGTGTTGGCATAAGAACAAGCAGAGAGGCCAAAACAAACCACAAAATAAAAACAAGAAACCCCGAGTGAATGTTGCTGTTGAAGAATCGACTCAGATTCTGAATGGGCACACAAAGTGCTCATGACTACCACAGATTCCACACAGAGGGATCCTGTTTGGTATGTCGATTCTGGAGCTAGCAAACATATTACTGGCGACAGATCATGGTTTGAATAATTCATGGCCAAAGAGGGCAAACCTGTCACCATTACTGATGATAAAACCTACAGGGTTCAGGGAGAGGGTACAGTTTCAGTCACTCTTCCTGATGGCAAGTGTCAGATTGACAAAGTCCTCTATGTTTCGAGATTGGCTAACAATTTGTTGTCAGTCACACAAATCCTGGATAGAAATATGGTTGTCAACTTTTGTGTTGAGAATAGCAAGAAGTGTTGTACTATTACCAGAAAGGGTAAGCAAATTGCAACAACTTCATATAAGCACGACTTATTTGCCCTAGATGCTATCTCTACTCCACATGTTGCCATGACTGTCTCTACCAAGGAGGCAACTTCCCTATGGCACAAGAGATATGGGCATCTTAGTTCTGGCTACTTACTTGAGCTCAGTAAGTATGAGATGGTAAAGGGTCTTCCTTCCCTTTTTGCCACATTGCCAGTGTGCTCCAGTCGCTTAGCGAAAGCGACATAGAGTACCATTTGAGAAGAGCTCAACAAGAGCACAAAAACCTCCGGAGTTAATTCATATCGATCCGTGCGGTCCTTTCACACCCAAGAGTTGTGGAGGGAAGAGGTACTTTCAGTTATTCGTAGATGACTACTCACGAAAGATGTGGGTTTTATTTCTCCAACTGAAATCCGAAGCTTTCGCATTCTTCCAGCAATTCAAGAAATCCGTTGAGAAGGAGTCAAGAGCTTCTATTAAAACCCTTCACTCAGATCGAGGAGGGGAGTTTACCTCTAAAGAATTTTCTGCATTCTTAGATAAGCATGGAATCAAGATACAGTTAACAACTGCCTATAATCCTCAGCAAAATGGAGTTGCTGAGAGAAGGAACCATTCTATCATGGAAATGGTTCGTTGTATGCTCACAGGAGCTACTCTTGGGCAACAATATTGGGCAGAAGCTGTCACCACTGCAGTATATCTATTGAATAGGGCACCCACAAAGGCCCTAAAAGGAATGACTCCATAGGAAGCATGGAGTGGTCGAAAACCCTCCATATCTCATCTACATATTTTTGGATGTCACGCTTTCATGCACATACCGAAAGAGAAAAGGAAGAAGCTAGATGAGAAAACACTGAGATGTATTTTTATTGGTTATGATGAGCACTCTAAAGGATATCGTTTGATAGATCCTTTGACCAAGAAAATTCATGTCGACGAGAGATGTTGTCTTTGATGAAGCTTTCACATCACAGAGCACATCTAAAGTACACCTAGATCTTGTGGAATCTAAGGAAGAGAAGATTCCTTCGTCAACACAAACAGGAGGTCCTTCTACATATTCTTCAACACCACAGAAGAAGAATCCAAAATGGTGTACAAATACAATCAGAGACGCAAATTTATCGACTCCTCCCAATTTGAACTTGGATAGACCTCGTACACGCAGTATGGATCAAAATGAAAAAGAAGCTAAAGAAACTGGTGAGGTTGATGATCTTTGTCAATCTTTTGAGGAACTTTCTGTAACTCCACGTACAAAAGTAGAGGATATGGATATTGATGATGACAGGGCGTTCATGTCTACCATAGACGATCTTGAACCTACATTAGTGCAAGATGCTCTTAGTGAGCCTCAGTGGAAGGCCGCTATGGATACAGAGTATGAGTCTTTTATGAAAAATAAAACTTGGAAGCTTGTTGATCTGCCGCATGGAAAGAAACCCATTGGCTAAAAATGGGTATATAAAGTCAAGTACAAGGCAGATGGAACAATTGATAAGCATAAGGCCCGTCTTGTTGCAAAGGGCTATGCTCAAAAGGAAGGCATTGACTACGAGGAAACTTTTGCACCTACTGCTCGAATGACCACAATTCGAGTTATGTGTGCTATGGTAGCACAATATGGGTGGAAAGTTCACTAGATGGATGTCAAAAGTGCCTTTCTAAATGGTGATCTCCAAGAAGAAGTCTACATGACTCAACCAGAAGGATTTGAAGTGGAAGGCCAAGAGCAGAAGGTTTGCAAATTGGTCAAATCCTTATATGGTTTGAAATAAGCTCCTCGAGCTTGGTATATAAAAATGGACAATCACCTTATGCAGCATGGATTTAAGAAATTTCCGTTAGATGCAAACCTCTATTTCAAGAAACAGGGTTCTGAGATAGTGTTGCTTGTACTCTATGTTGATGATCTGCTCATTACAGGGAGTTCAAAAACTATGATCTCTACTGTCAAAAGAAACTTGTGTAAATCTTTTGAGATGATAGATCTCGGACTTCTCCATTACTGTCTTGGTCTAGAATTCAGCCAGAAGGAGCACTCCATCAAAGTGTCTCAGAAAAAATATGCCAAGACATTGCTAGAAAAATATCGCATGACTGATTGCAAGCCAATGGCAACTCCGATGGAGACTGAACTTCAGTTATCGTGATATGATGATTCACATCAGGTAGATTGTACTCTCTATCGATAGTTGATTGGGAGTCTCATATATCTGACCAATACTAGGCCAGATCTCGTATTTGCTATCAACTATCTTTTGAGGTTCATGCAGGAGCCTAAGACCACTCATTGGAAAGCAGCAAAACGTGTTCTTCACTATGTTCGTGGTACTATGGAATATGGCCTAGAATACAAGAGGAATAACAAATTCTTCTTGCAAGGATACACAGACTCTGACTATGTCGGATCATTTGATAATCGCAAGTCAACTTCTGGATACATTTTTCATCTGGGATCCGGTCCTGTCTCTTGGCACAACAAGAAGCAATAGGTGGTTGCTATTTCATCAATAGAGGCAGAGTATCGTGCCGCACGTGAAGCTGTGTGCGAAGTGATATGGTTGCTTCGCATTCTGACAAGTATGGGCCATCCATCCAAATCTCCAATACACTTGTTTTGCGACAATCAGGGTGTTCTGAACCTCGTCAAGAATCCAGTCCATCATGAAAGAACAAAGCACATTGACACACAATGTCATTTCATTTGAGATGAAGTTCCAAAGCATCGAATTCAGCTTCAGCACATTCCCACCGATGCTCAAGTTGTAGACATTTTCACTAAGGCACTTGCACATGTCAAATTTGAATTATTTCGTAGCTCTCTTTGTATCGCAAAATGATGTAATCAGGGGGGATGTTAGTATAGCTAGTAGTTATCCTATTACCAAAATAATGTAATAAGGGGGGATGTTAGCGTAAGTTAGCATATTTTGTCTATATTACATTATTTAGGCTTACTGTTACAACTCCTGTAACAGTTCTGTTTACGCTGGTGCTATTCTCGGCATTGTAACTAGTATTTAATTTACTTAATGCAATCTCTCCCTTGGTTCATTTCCTAACATTGAGTTTGTTAGATCTTGTATAACATTTCCTTTCTCTTCATCATATTTTTGAAATTGAACCTTGAGTCTTGAATTCTACTTTCTAACCTTTCTTAATTCCTTAAGAGCAAAAATAAGCTCACCTTCTAGATCAACTACTCCTTCATTTTTTGATTCTTCCTCTACCTTTTTGTTTTCAAGGACATATTTATACCTTTCATAATTTTATTCAATAGAAGTACTTCCTTCTTCCTCTATTTCCAAGAAGAGAATTTCTTCTTCATTATTATCTGAGGATCTTCCATCACTATCACTTGAACCCCTGCCTATCTTATCTGCATAGAAACTCTTCTTATGCCTATGGAAATACTTCTTTTCATGCTTGTTTTCTCCATACCTATTTTTCTTTTGATACCTAGATTTTCTTGCTTCCTTGTTCTTATGATCCCGTTTCTCTTCACCACTGCTACTTCCAACTTCTGGATAGTTAGATGCATAATGAACATATTTACCATATTTGAAACACTTAACTATTTTTGTACCTTTATGCTTTTTGAGTCCTTGTTCCTTCTGCCATAGTTTGCTTCTTCATCATTGGATGACTCATTACTTGAATATGAATTCTTATCCTTTATCTTCTTTACTACTTTGAAGGCTGCTTCTTTCTTGGGGATATGATCCTTTCCTATTTTCATTTCAAATGTTGTGAGAGTTCCATGTAATGCATCCCTAGTCAAAGTTTCAATATCTCTTATTTCTTCTATAGCTGAAACATTTTCATTATACCTCATAGGGAGTGACCTTAAAACCTTTTGACAAACATACGATTCTTCAAATTTAAATCCAAGTCCTTACATGGAGTTAACAACTTCATCCACATGAAGTAAGTATGTAGTAATTTCTTCCTCATCCTTCATCTTCAAGTCTTCAAATGTTTTCTTGTGATTTTACAATTTTGCCATCTTGACCTTTTTGTCTCCCTCATATGTTTTCTTCAACTTTTCCCAAATATCTTTTGCTAATGTGCAATGCATAACTTTTACAAAATTTGCTTCACGTAAACCACTTAATATTACATTCATTGCCTTTTAATTATACAAATGTAGGAGCTTACCATATTTATTGGTAGGAGGACTAGCTGGAGGTGTGTATCCATCCTCAACTATTTACCATGTCTCAATTCCTTGTGCCATCAGGTAAGTATTCATTCTTACACTCCAAAAAGTATAATTATTCCCATCAAAAAATGGTGCCTTATTTGCTGAAGATCCACTTTGATATGCCATTTGTGTTCCTATAAAATTTTCCTTCAAGCTGTTAAACTCTTTCGAAGGAACTTGCTCTGATACCAATTGAAGAACATAAACTTTTACTAAGAGGGGGGTGAACAGTATAATACCAACTTTTACTTTTCTTTCCCAATATTATCCAATATAATCAATGGTAATATCAACAAAATTAATCAAAGCAATGAAAAAATCATCACACACAATAGAGACACCAATTTAACGTGGTTCACCCAATGTGGGCTACTCCACAAAGAAAATATTTCACTAAAATTTTCTCAACAAATCTCTTGGGAATGACTTCCCTATTATAATTTTTATGGACCTCTATCCAAAGGAGGCACTAATCACCTAATGCTTTGATTTTTGGATCTCTCTCCTTAGGAGAACTCTTTCCTCTTTTCTTTGATTTGTGGAACTTGATCCAGGAGACCTCTATCTCCTCAACTAGTTTGTGGATCTCTCTCCATATAAGAACTCTATCTTACCAAATGGTTCATGAATCACACTCCATAGTAGGACTCTTTCTCCTTGCTTTGGTTCATATAAATATATCCATAGGAGAACTATTTCTCCTTTGCTCTGGCTGGTGCTCTTCTAGAAGACTTCTGCTCCACTGCATTGGCTTGTGGATCTCTTTCCACAGAAGACCTCTATCCTAAATGCCATGGATAATGGATCTCTATCCACTAGAGACTGTTGTCCTCTACTCTATCACTTCCAAAGCTTATTATCAACTCTGCTCAATCTCTGTCTCAAATATATAATAAAAATTGTCCTCGATATAGTATAAATCTGCTCTAACTCTATCTTAGGTCTAGCACAAATCTGCACCAAAATATATCCTTAAATCTGTGCTAAAGCTTTAACACAAATCTTGATAAAATCACCAATTGACTCTGCTAAGATCTGCCCCAAGCCTTAACACAAAGCTTAAACAAATCAAACCTGCTCTTAATACTATCTCAAGTCTTCACTAAGACTTGCTCAAATATACCTACAAGTCTTCACCAAGACTTATCTCAAATCTACCTACAAGTCTTCACCAAGATTTACCTCAAATCTTCCTTCAAGTCCTCTCAAGAAATTTCTCAAGCTGCTCTCAAGTTTTCACCAAGACTTGCCTCAAATATTCCTTCAAGTCCTCTCAAGAACTTTCTCAAATTGTTCTCAAGTATTCACCAAGACTTACTTCAAATCTGCCTATAAGAACTTGCTCAATCTGCTCTCAAGTATTCACTAGGACTTGTCTCAAATCTACCTTCAAGTTCTCTCAAGAACTTGCTCAATATACTCTCAATACAAACTCAAAACAACTCACAAAACATGATTAATCAATCTCAAATCTTGCACATAATGCTATCAATTTTTTTGTCTAATATTCAAGGTAATTCCTTTAACTTGAAGCAGTTTAGACATATTCCATTCAAAATTCGTTCAACCTCTGGAACATCTAGAGAATGATGTACTCTATCAAAAAATTAATATGTTCTACTCAATCATTAAATCTATTACTTTCACAAATCTGGTTTCTAATGTTTGCACATTCACTTTCAATATCACTCAAATCCAATGCTCAAGAATTTCAATCAATGAAACATAACTTGCTCACAAAACCTAAACAAGTATTTTCAAACTTCTTCAAATTGAAGGTACAATGTGGGACTCAAACCCTAACTCAAATATTTCTCAATATTTATCTCAAATCAAATCATCCATCAACCAGATGCACTTAAAATTGCTCGCACATTTCCAACAATACTCATCAACCCTTTTCACTCCACCTTATATTTCACACATTCATTTCAAACACTCTAAACAAAAGATAGTGTACCCTTACATTTTTTCTTTGATGGAGATATGTATTCAAAACCTATTTTACTTGCAACAAAACCCTCTTGCCAATTCTAGGTTAGATAGCAACAGTCTATCTCAAAATCTCTACTCAAATATTCTCCTCAATAATTATTTCATCATTCAATATTTACAATAAAAGATCAAGTCACAAGTACACCTTATTATCTTCAATACTCTCAAAATAATATTTAATACATAAAAATTTATTTCAACAACCCTTATGACTCCCTAAACTTTTAACACATGCCCTTTAATTTTCACGTGGCCTCAAACACTTTCCCGCATTCCAAACTTTGGCAAAATTAAATTAAAAATTGCATACCTTAATTTTTGCCCACGTCACCCAAAAATATTTGCACATGTCCTCGATGACCAATGCTCAACGACCAGCACCCAAACTCAAACCTGCGACCTGAGCCATCGTAGTGCCTTAGCCCAAGGTAAGGCTTCCGCTTGGGCTACATGCCCACACGTGAATGAAGGGACCTCCATGCCTATACAATATCTTCCACTCACAAATTTTGGTGAAGACAAAAAATCATTTCCTCCTTTGCCAAAATGAATCACGAGGGTTTCGAAGCCATGACCTGATCCTTACAAGTGCCTTAGACACTCCTTAATTCACCATCTATGCTACTCGGTGCTATGGGATAATCCTCTCATACAATCAAAATTTAATACATGTCTGCCTCCTATTTTTTAAACAATTTACAAGCTTCTTCTTCCTTCATGAAAATGCAGTGCTCGATTTACTATTACTTGGGCATATGAATATTGCTTGGTTGTTAGACTTAGGAAATGAAAAATATTTCCTATTAATACTCTTCCTTTGAATTTGAAACACGTTGGCCCTTTAAAATTTTGAATTCAAAATAAAACTTTAAACTTGGCGCCTTTATTAATTTAAATTAAAATTTTAACCTTAGGTTAAAATATTTTAATTTAAATAAATTAAATTAGAACCTTTTTCCAACCTTTCCGAATTGCTCAATGGGTCTTGTCAGGGATATATATTTTTTAATGATTCCTTGGACCTTGTTATTTCTTTTTCCCAAATATTATAATGTTAAATATTATAATCTTATTATTTCTTTTTAACCTTGCTTCCCTTTTCTTGGCTATTCTACCTTTTAGGCCTCTTTAGGCATATAATATTTAAAATAAATATTATACCCTTTTCTTCTTTTAACAACTTCCTTAATTTTTGGAGAATCAACCTTTTGAAATTAATGACGACAAAATTGGACATCAAACCTCTTGACATCAATTGACAACAAAACTTGCTCAAATTTCCAATACAAACTAATCTAGAACATTGTGCCTACTCTCAAACGATCATAATAAAACTGCTTAAAAGGCATCTCTGTGGTAATAATGCATTAAGGTCACTCATATTGGGATAATAATATAATCAAATTAATAATTAACCAGAGGATAAAAATATTACTACAACTAATGAGAATAATCAAACATAATAACAACATAGTAATCACACCAATCTTGATCAAAATCAACAAGCTAATTCACTCTACTTAGACCTAGCCAAATTTCCCCCACCCCAAACATTAGGTCTACCTTAACAAAAGGGTAAATTAGTGTAGATAGGAGTTTCCTTTGCATTGGTACTATTGAAAATTTTGTCACATTTCTCAAGGGGTAGAAAAGGAAATCAAAATTTTGTACAGTGTTTTGTAAAGTTTTTTCTTTGTTGTTTGAAAAGATGCAGCAATTTTGGCTTTCAACGCCACCCCTTTGTATAGAAAATAAAAAAGAAAGAGCTTCACTGCCGAGCAGGATAGAGAAAAGAGCTTCACCGAAAGAAAACGAGAAGAGCTTCGCACCCGAGGCATTTCTAGCACTACTTCGGGGGAAATTTTTGCGAAGTAGTATTGCCGAAGAAGAATACAAGGATAACGATAAAAAGAACTTTGGGCCCGAAGCTCTTCAAACCACTACCTCAAGAAAAAGTTGAGCGAAGCGGCATTCAAAAGAACAACTTCATCGAAGAAGGAAGGTCCAGACCGCAGTCCAAATTGGCTAAGGCAAGAAAACTACTTTGAGCCCGAAGCATTTCCAGCAGCCACTTCAGGAAAGATTTTTGCGAAGTAGTATTGCCGAAGTAAAATACAAAGGAGGAAGAATGAAACTGCTTCGCACCTGAAGCATTTCAAAAGGCTACTTCGGCCAAAATTTTTATGAAGCGGAATTCGAAAACACTTCATCGAAAGGCCACCGAAACATCCACTTTGGGCCCCGCATCAGCGAACCATTTCTACTTCGCCAAAATCATTACGAAGCATTTGCTTCGGCAAACTTTCGTGCGAAGTATTTTCATCCAAGGTAGAAGATGCATTTTGAAGGTAGATATACACTTTGGCCGAAATTCCCTGAACCATAGTTTTGATGAAGGATCATGGCGAAGCATCTCAACGACTCATTAGTGAAGTATCTGCTTCGAGAAAAGGACCACACCGAAGAATTTTTGACACAACGAAGCAATGAAAAGTGAAGACCCCATTTTGCAAAGGAGATATGCTTCAGCCTCTATCACCCCCGAAGCTGTCTTGCAAAGCTTCACCATGCGAAGTGTAAATCAAGGAGAATATGCTTTGGCACAGGTCTATTGCGAAGCAAAGTTGAAATGATAGCGAAGCACCTCAAAGGCACGTGCTCCAAGCTAGGTATTTTCCCAAGGTGATCAAGTGCTTCATAAATGCATTTTTTTGTTCCCAGTAAGCTCGCTGCTCATTTTTGGAAATTGGAAACGAAGTATCCAGCCATGATGAAGAGCCCGACGAGCATGGTGGCCACTCGAGCATCGCACCCGGAGACCAAGGGCGTCCAGACGACTCATTAATACATATTTCCATGGTTGAACCGATCACAATTGCTAGTTTTGGTAACGAATTTGAGAGCTCGATCACGAGAGCCTCGGGGAGCCAAATTCTCAAGGCTTGAGGGCATACTTCTCCTTGCTGTGTAATTATGACTCAGAGGGTCGGGTCCTCTATAAAAACCCAAGCATTATAATGAAGAAGGGGGGGAACTATCTGCTAGAAAGCTGTTGTAACTTGATGTCCTACGATTAATACTAAAGAGCTTTGGGCTCAATTTATCTCTTTTATGCTACCTTCTGTGCTTGATTCTTTTGTCTTTCTTCATTTGTATACTGAGACTCTGAATCCTGAATCCGGTGTGCGATTGGGGACTGTACCCTAAAAATTGTCTGAAGGATACATAGGAGAGGAAAAACATGATATTGGTTTTCTTTTATGCTGCTTGGTGGGTTGTGGTTTCTGTTACATTCACTTGTCCTAATCGTCTTTACTCTGAACCCTAAATTTTGATGAAATGGAGAAGGAGAATCCCTATGAGCTCGCCCAAAGGATACATAGGAAGTTTAATGTTGCGTTTCCTTCATTTATTCTTGGTGTTCCTTGTTGCTATTCAAGTTGTTAGTTAGTGATCGTGCTTCCTATTCTTTCCCACCTTAAATCACTAATTTCTCTTCCCTTATCCCTTTTTATTTCTTTCTCTAACCCTAACTCCTTTTATCTCTTTCCTGCACCCTTATCTCAAAACACCAAAGTAGATTAGCATAGGATCCGGACTTTCTCCGAAGATTGGCATGAGGGGCATATCTTCCCTTCGGCCTTTCAATGTTGGTCTAGGTCTAGGGCGCATACATTTACCCAAAATCCTTTCCTAGGTAGATTTGATGACCAACAATTTTTGGCACGCCCGGTGGGACAGACTATCTCTGTCTCAGTAAGATCCATAATCGATGGGACAAGTACAATTCTAAGTTGATAAACCCACCTGTGCCAACAGTTTTTGGCATGCTCGATGGGACCAAGGTCCCATATTTTAAGCGCAAATCTCAAACCCATCTACATCGGGGCCAATAGTTCTAACCAGTTCCCGGTGTGACCCGATCAGTCTCACCTTCTGAGTGGTAGTGAAAATCGATGATCTCATTACCAAAAGACTCTTAGCATCTGGTGACTCTATTCAACCTAAAAATATCTAAGTCAAAAAGACCAGTATCGAAGTCTGTGTCTTCATGCAAACAAGATGGAGAGTTAGGAATAGAGGAGAGGAAACTGAGTTCTTTGAGCTAGATATTGATGCCTTTGGGGAGCGATCAAGGTTGGTCACCCCCGAGTCACTATTACATGGAACATCCTTGCAAGAGGCTACTATTTATGAACAAGGCCTAACTTCTGATAGCACATCGTCTATTTTTCCTCCTAATCCTTCCAACTCACCGAAGCGTCCTAGTGCCTCCATTCCTATTAGTCATCCTATTAGCAGTCAAGGAGGAGCTTCAAGGATTTATGTTTCTCAAAATCTAGGAGCAAGTATGGCACAACAACAACAACAATAATAGCAACAACAACAAATGCAGCAGCAACCGTCGCCCATGTGGTTCCCATCATGGGATTCTTTGTCGCCACTAAATCTAGCGGGACAAGGGCAAGTGCCACCTACTGCTATAAAAAAGATCCCAACATTCAATGGAACTAGAAATACTACTCTAGAGCACATCCAGGACATAATATCCCTGGCGACGATCCATGATATCACAGAAGAGCAAGTGATGGTAAAGCTACTGGTTCTTTCCCTTAGAGGAAAACTCCTCTACTGGTATAGATCTTTACCACCCGATACTATTATGGGATGGGACCAGTTAGTCGGGCAATTGATGCAAGGTTTCAATGAGTCCTCCGATCCTACCTCTCTCTTGCATCAGTTCACCTCAATCTAGAGACATCCACAAGAAGAGATCGTAGACTTCAACATAAGGTTCGCTCAAACCTGGCAGAGAGTACCAGCCAAACTTCGGCCAATCGACGAGGCTACATCATACTATTTCCTTCGGGCTTTCAACCCTGATATCAGTATCATGGTAAGATATTCCAACATTAATACTTTTCTTGAGTTGTATGGGTTAGCCAAGAAGGCAGAAATGAATTTGATAGTTGTGGGCAAGCTTCCCCAAAGGATGCCGATGCCCATACTTCCTAAATTCCCTCAATCCTCGTACGCGAGTGTGGTTACTTCACAGATCTCTATAACCCCTACACTTTTGGTCTCATATTGGAACCCGAATCCTATTGTGTCTCAAATTACTACTCCATAAATTCACTTCCCCACATTTTCAGCTCCGTAGCCTACTATCACTTCGGCATTCCCTGTACTGCTAGCACCACTTCAACTCCCTGCTTTACCTCCAATACCAACAATGGCTTCATTGCCACTCGTTCCAAAAGTCGATGATATACAAGCTAAAATTCTTCAAGAGATGCAGTCTCTGAACTCCACAGTTTAGATGATGTATAATGACATGACCATTGTGAAGAAGAAGCAAGCACAACAAGAATTCCTATCGAGAAGATCTTATCCTACACCTGCGCTTACCAAAGATCAAGCAGTCCAGCAAGGGAAGGCTTCTGTGAGAAATGCTGCAATCGATGAAGCTCCGAGCACTTTTGATTATGTGTATTGGTGCTCTACGTGCAATGATCCGCATGAAGAGAATACTTGCATGTTGCACCAACACTATGTTCAAACGCTGGCGAGAAGTAGTCATGGCGATCAAGTCAACATTATCAGGCAAATGAGTCAGAACTTGGTGATTAGAGAAGAAGAGCCAGTCACAGTGCTTACCAAAGGAGGAAAGAAGGCGATAGAAGTGGATGTTTCTCAGATGGCTCCCTTAAAAGTACACACTCGACCCGAGAAGGGACAATCATCTCCTTCGGCCCCAAATGAAGCTCCTCCACCTGCACCGATCAAAGAAAAAGCCCAAAAGGCTTTTGTCGAACCACCTCGGGCAGAAACAAAAGAGCAAGTTAAGGAAAAGCTCAAGTTTCCTTCACTGACTAAGTGACAAAGAGTTGAAGCTATGGAGCAGTATCGCAACAGATATGAGCTGAGAAAGGAACCTGAGGTGCTTAGTTCCTTGTCTTACAACATTGTAGAGGATTTAAAGAGGATCCCAGTCAAGATTAGCTTGTACAATGCACTGCAACAGCCTGGGCAAGTAGACCTACTGCAAGAATCATTGACCACTTGCTCTTGTGCAGACCCTATCCACATCCATTACGGGGAAGAACAGACCACCTCCGTTCTACCTATCACTACATATGGAAGGGTATATTGTACATAATTGTATGATCGACTTTAGGGCTATGACAACTGTCATGCCAAGAGCAGTCTGCAAAGAAATAGGAATGGAATATATGTGAAGCAGCCATGGCGTACTCCAGTTGGATGGTTCCCCAGTGAAGACTATAGGAGTGATCAAAGACATTCCTATTCGACTACATAATATGCCTCAGATCATGGTCATACAAGAGGTAGTGGTCGTCGACCTGGAACCATACTTCAGTATGTGTTTGTCAAGGGAATTCACAGCAAAGCTGGGTGGATACCTATCCATGGATTACTCTCATCTAGAAATTCCATTCAAAGGAAAGAAGGTAAAGATCTACAATGAAAAGCCTTCTTATTTCCTTGTGCAAAATATTTTCGAAGAAGAAAGCAGCGATCCAGTGAATGCAATAATGGAGGGAGCAGAGCAGGTGGACCTGGATGAGGAATCTCTTGCACAACTGAGTTACGAAGATGAGTTCTCATTGGCAGACTTTAATGCCATGGTAGAAATCGAGATAAGATGTTATGCGATCGCCAAGCCTGAGAAACACACCCAACCAGAGAATAGAACAAGTGCCCAAGAAGGACTATGGAAGTTGTTCTTTGATGGCACCCGATGTAAAAATGATGCTGGGGTAGGGATTCTTCTAGTATCGCCATCCGAAGAGAAAAATGAGTATTGCTACCTGTTGACATGGAGCTGCACCAATAATGCAGCAGAATTTGAAGCATTGTGCCTAGGACTCAAGAAAGATGACAAGTTAGGCATAAAGCATCTCCAAATATTTGGTGATTCTAAACTGGTATGCAACTAGGTCACAAACAGATGCTCTTCAAAAAAGCATTATTTAAATTCATACCACAATAGGGTATGGGACTTGTTTGACTAGTTCGAGTCTCTCAATCTGAAATCCATCCCATGAGAAAAGAATCGACATGCTGATGTTCTAGCATCCATCGTAGCCAAGTACTCTCCAGCAGAAGATATGGTGCACAAGCCCAAAGCAGTGAGGTTAATCTATAGACCCTCCATCCTGGATAGAGACCTACACTGGAAAGTCTTTGACAATGATGAGTAGATTGTAAATTTCATGATTCAAGAAGCTGCCATAGTCGAAGACAAAAATTCTGACGAAGAAGAAGATGAAGCGCTAGTTCAATTGAAGAATAACCATGTTCCCAAGGGACTGATCACCCTTGAAAGCCTCTTTGATCAGAATGATCGAGCACTCTCTCATATGATCAAAGTCAATGAAAAGCAGTACCAAGATTTAGAGCTTGAGCCTGGAAAAGCAATAAAAATTGGAACCGATTGCACTTCGAAAGAGATAGAATAGGTCCAGACTCTATGCAGAAAGTTTCTCGACATAATTGCTTGGTCCTACCAAGACCTCAGAGGATACGATCGACGGCTGATCCAACACACAATTGAACTGCAAGAAGGGGTCAAACCCTTTCGACAAAAGCAAAGGCCGGTTAATCCAAAAATCGAGGTCCTGATGAAGGTCGAACTCTTAAAAATGCTCGAGGCAAAGATAATTTATCCCATCAAGCATTCTTCTTGGGTAGCAAACCTAGTCCCTGTCAGAAAAAATAACAAAGATATACGGTTATGCGTGGACTTTCACAATCTGAATTAGGCTTCTCTCAAGGATCACTACCCTCTTCCACAAATCGACAAGATCTTATACTCGGTGGCTGGAGCTCAACGCTGCTCGATGGTTTCTCTGGATACAATCAGATCTGGGTCAGGGACAAAGATCAGCATAAGACAACATTTACTACTAAGTGGGGGACATTTGCTTACCAGAGAATGCCATTTTGTCTTTCGAATGTCGGTGCCACTTTCCAGAGGGTGATGGATCTTGCTTTTGGTCAACTTCTGAATAAGGTTATCGTCATCTACCTAGATGACATGACCATTTTATCCCAAAAAATGGAGGATCACCCCATACACCTATAATTGTTTTTGAAAAATACTGAGAATTTGGCATATCAATCAATCCGAAGAAGTCCATATTCACAGTCAATGAAGGAAAATTGCTGGGACATGCAATATCAGAAAAATGTCTCATTGTAGATCCCGACAGATCTGAGGCTCTAACAAAACTCCCACTCCCAGCAGACAAGAAAGGACTTTAATCTTTCTTCGGCCAGATCAACTTTGTGAGGAAGTTTGTCCCCGATTTTGCCCAAGTTATCAAGCCAATGTCTGATATTTTGAAGAAGGGCACCAAATTCATCTGGACGAAAGAAAGAAGAGAAGAATTCGAAGACATTAAGGCCTGAATCACTCAGGTGCCAGTCCTGATCAACCCTGACTACAGTCGAGATTTTATCCTGTATGCCATAGGGGAACCTGAAAGCTACGATGCGGTCCTGACACAAAAGGGGGAAGACGGTGAAGAGCATCCCATCACGTTCCTGAGCCAGGTGATCAATCCCCACGAAGAAAAATACAATTTCACAGAGCATCAGGTGCATGCAGTAATGAAGTCTCTCAAGAAGTTCAAGAAATTCATCTCCCAGAGTCGGGTTACAGTCTTTGTCATTCACCCTGACATGCGCAATTTCATCATCCAAGGAGAATTGGGAAGCAAGAGAGCCGATTGGGTGAGCAAGATACATGAATTTGACATTGAGATAAAGCCCAAAAAATTGGTTTGCGGTCACGCATTATGTCAAGAACTGGTGAAGAGCGCAACAACTGAAGCAACAGAACCTCAATGGGATGACTCGGCAGTCGAAGGATGCTTCGCAAACTAGGAAGCAGATTAAAAGGACTGGGTCAACGAGATAATCAAGTACTTCAACATCGACATATGTCCTTCACATCTAAATGCATCGCAACAAAGGCATTTTAGGATGCGATCCTCCCGATACACTCTGTGCCCCGAAGGCCTATTTTTTAGAAACATTGATGGTGTTCTTCTTAAGTGCATAAAATATGATGATAAAAGGAGAGTCTTGGGAGAATTTCATTCAGGACTATCTGGAGGTCACTTCGTAAGAAGAACAATGACGTTGAAGATCATCAGGGCGGGTTATTATTGGCCCACTCTCTTTGTCGATGCCTTTGTAGTTTGTCGCAGGTGCGAGCAGTGTCAGAAGTTCATCAACCAAAGTAGAAATGCTTCGATGCCTCTTCAACCGATACAAGTAGAGATGCCCTTTTAGCAATGGGGGCTAGATTTCATAGGGGTCATATCGTCGAACTCCTCTGCTGTACATAAGTTCATACTGACTGCGACTGACTACTTCACCAGGTGGGCCGAAGCGATCCCTACGAAGCATGTAGATCAAGAGACAGTCATAGCCTTCCTAGAAGGTTTAATCACCAGGTTTAGCCTCCCCGAAGCAATCATCACAGACAATGGTCCTGGCTTCACAGGTGCCAAAATCAATGAATTCCTCTATAGATATGGGATATATCATAAAGTATCCTCCAATTATTATCTACAAGGCAAAGACTTGGCAGAATCCACCAACAAAACCTTGTTGAGGGTGCTAAGGAAGCTTATAGAGAAAAACAAAAGGACTTGGCATCTTCTTCTAGATCAGGCCTTGTTGGCCGATCGAATCTCTGTCAAGAAGTCAATCAAGACTTTGCCTTATGCCTTGGTCTATGGCAAGGAGGCTATCTTACCCACTCATGTAGAGATACCTACACTGCAGCTGCTGGAAGAAGAAGATGAAGTTAGCCCAATGGAAAAAATAATAGCTCAACTGTTGTAGCTAGAGGAAGATCGCGAGGAAGCTTACCAGAACTTCGCTAAGCATGCTCAGGTCACCCAACATTGGTTCAAGAAAAAATCATCCGATCGCACGTTCAAAGTGGGAGACCTGGTATGGAAGTGGGATTCCTGGAAAGCCAAGCCTGGAAATCACGACAAGTTGAACACCTTCTAGGATGGGCCATTCAAAATTATGAAGGTGAACTCGGCTAACTCTTTCATCCTCAAAGATGCAGATGGCCAGGTTTTACCGATCTCTGTCAATGGTCTTCATCTGAAGACTTTTCATCGCTGAGGTGAAACAATTTCTCTTTAAAAAAAAAAAATGTGTGTATATAGACTTTTGTATATATATTTCTCTTCAGTTGCGTATATACGACTTGTTCTGAGATGAAAAACCCTAAGAACTACACTCCAAAATCTCCTTCGAGGATTTTAAATGCGAAGCAGAGGTTCGCCGCGAAGCACTTTACCCTCAAAAGGGCCAAGCCAAAGTTCAAACAAAGGCACGAAAAGAGCTTCACACTCGAAGCATTTCCAGTAGCTGCTTCGGGCAGAAGTTTTGCGAAGAAGATTTTAAAAGGGGCTTTTGCGAAGCTGTTTTCAAATAACACAAGCTTCAGTAGGCGAACCTTGTAAAGCGCGGCGAAGGAGGAATACTTCGGGCCCAAAGTGTCAAAAAGCAGCCTGTATCAAAGGTTCACCGTGAAGCATTTTCAATGTTGTTTTCACCTTCGTCGAACCAACAACACTCGAGACAAGAGAATTTAAAATGTGCCTCAAAGAATGTGCAATCAACGGCCACAAAAAAGGGTTTGAAGCAGGTGAATTTAAGGCAAGAGCGACGAAGCTCTTCCCCAAGCGATTTGGTTAAAAGAAAAAGCCCGAGTAGGTTGCTTCTCCAATACAAAGTGTAATCATCAAAACATGTGGCCCTGCATACCACATCGATGCAGAACCAATTAAAGGATACGGTAACCTCTTCCATCCGAAGTAAATTTAATTTTAGTAGGTGCCATAAATTTAGGTGGTTGCCTTTTTTGGCTATAAAATGTGAAGCCCTAGCACTAGGGAGGTTAGTTATCCATTGATACATGCAATACTAAGTGCCTTTGGCTATTCTGTAATTTTCTTGCATCCAAGCCCTCCGCATTGAAACCCTCTGTATCTAGGACTCTGTCACCATCATTTTCGACATGGGAAAGAAAAAATCCAAGGAGAAGAGGAAAGAGCCCGAGGTTACAGGCCCTAAAAAAACAAAGAAGGATAAGGAAGAAAAAAAATGTACTCCAAAGAAGCTAAGTCTCACCTCTCGCCCCGAAAAGCAACCAATAGAAGAAGGGGACGATTCGAAGGAAGAGTAGCTTGTAGAACCACCAATTGAAGGGTGGGAAAATATTAGAGACACACGGCTCTCTAAGAGTGTGTCCGACCTCTGACGCACCATAGAGTTTATGACAAGCAGACTCACCCCAAAAAATAAGAGATCTACTACATATTACTCTCAAATTTACTGGTTTTTAACCCCTCCTGCTCACCATTGTCCTGAACTAATTTATGCCATCGTGCAAAATTACCAGCCTGCATCTAGGCAGGTGTTGGATGCTTCAAGGCACAAGTTGTTCTCCATCCTGAAGGAAGATGTACAAGCAGCCTTCGCGCCACAACAGGGTCTACCTAAGGGCTATTTTGTTTGCAATGTCATCTTAAGCAAACAAATGGAGAGGTTCACCTCTAATAGCTATATATTGAAATTCCTGTGTGAGAATCTCAAGAGCGGGCTACCTTCAAACAAGCTGCCCTAGATGCCTTTACCCTTGGCGACCTTCAAAAACATCGATATTTTCTCCATCATTCCATGGGTGGCGGGCCTGTCAACAGATGCTTCAGTACAACCCTGACAGGTGTCTTTGGCCATGATTCGCCTGTTTGGTTTCATAGGGAAGCCCTTCTTGTTACTAGTATACCCCTCTGAATATCAATTTGTTAGCGTACTATTACAATAGGTGTTATATTAGTTAATTTGTTATTTAACTTTAGCACCTTGTTGCAGCGGCATCCTGTTGAGATGCGCCCAACCCGGGCTAATCCAGGAGTGCTGTTTCTGCATGTTGTATTATTTAAACTGCTCTTCAATAATACAATGATGTTCGCACATTTACATGGTACCAGAGCCAGGGGCGAGGTGAGGAGCAGAGCGCGATTTTTTTCTCGCAGTCCGTGCGTTTAAAAAAAAAAAAAAAAAAAAAAAAGGGGACGTTCAGGACCTCGCGCAGAGCGGGGAGGAGCCGAACGCGCGTCCAGTTCGCGACGATCGAGCACTGGACGCACGACAGAGGAGCCGAGCGCGGCAGTCGAGGAGGGGAGAACCCCCCCGCGCAGCGCAAACGTTGCGCGTTGGAGGGAGGTCGCGTCACGCGTCAACAGACGCGCGCGCCCCCGAGGTGGCCCCGCCCCCCTCCCCCCCCTCCCCACCATCGCGCGACGCGCGATCTACGCGCGCCCGCCCCCCACCCACGCGCGACGCGCAATTTGCGCGCGCGCGCTCCCCGAGGAGGCGCCCCCCCCCCCGGCCCGCGGAGCGGGAATTTAAAATTCCCGCCCGCGCGGGAACCCCGAGGAGGCGCCCCCCCCCCGCCCCGCCCGCCTCGCGGAGCGGGAATTCAAATTCCCGCCCGCGCGGGAAATCGGAGGGGGTATAAACCCCCCCCCGCCGCGGGATCGCGTCCGCGAGACGCGATGTTTGCGCCCCGCGGGACAAACCCCCCGCGTGGGACCGCGTCCGTGAGACGCGGTGTTTGCCAGCCCCCCCGCGGGATCGCGTCCGTGAGACGCAGTGATTGCGCAGAAGGGCCGAGGGCCCTCTAGCCCGACTCCTGCGCGCGGGGCTGGCCCTGTTTTTTTATAAAAAAATAAAAAAAAAAAAAAAAATTTCGCTGCGACTTGCAGAGAGGAAGCCGAGCCGGAGGCTGCTGCAGAGGGTGTTGAAAAGGGAGGTGACTTGCTGATCTTTTCGGATCAGCCCGCTGGCTCACGTGGTCGTGAGTCGTGCGGTAAGGCTCAGGGAGCCTACAGGTCGGGGGTTCGAATCCCGCCGACTCCCCCAAGGTATAATTTTTTTTTTGTCAAAGTTATTTTTTATTATTATTATTTTTAATTAAAATTTTTAATTTTAATTTTTTTTTAATATAGTTTTTAAACTTTAATAAATTAAATTTAATTTTAATTTATTTTTTCTAAAAGTTTAAAACTATAGAAATTAAAATTATTTATTTTAATTTTAAAATTGATAATAATTATAAAAATGCTTTGTTAAAGAAAGCCTTTTAAGGGGGGATTTTTTTTCAAAAAAATCAAAGGGGGATTGAGAGTAATTTTTATGAAAAATAGCAATTTGGCATTGTAAAAGGTGCATTTTCGGCTGTGACCGACACCTAGTGGGTTATTCTAGTGGGCATTTTTTTTGTTGTATGTTGCATATTTCATTTTTGCACTATAACATTAAAAATTAAAATCAAACACTCCTTAAAGTCCCCGGAATATAAAACCCATCTAGTGCAATTTATTTGCACTGCAGCGTTCGGTATTTGCGATACCTCGGCCAACACTTACGGGTAAAGTCGTCGTGATTTGGCTACTCGTATCCGCCGCCTAATATAGCCGCTATAACGACGTCCGAGCTTGTTCTCTATAAATCGTCGGGGAGGAATAAGTACGCCATTTTTGCATTTTTTACTCCATCCACTACCCTTTATCGCACTTGTGTTTAGGCGTAAATCCCGACGAAGTATTCTTCATAGTGTTTAGGGGAAGTTACGCCCCACGCATGAGAAGAATCTTCTATGGTAGGTGCCATCAACAAGGCGATTCCCTTTCGCATACCGCTTATGTTCCACGTATCGTATGATCTCTAAAATTCACCTATAGTCTCCCTCACGTAAGGGCGGGTGATTTTTGTTGATCTTTCTAAATACCTATAGTTTCCCTCACGTAAGGGCGGGTATTTTGTACGGTATATTGGCCTAGCAAAAGGTATATCGAAAGGGGGACCAATTTGGTGATATAAGGAACCTTCACTATGGCCGTCGTTGCAAAATTGATGACTGATCCGCATCAGTTATTGAAAGGTCCAAATTATACACCATGGAAACATAAGATGAAGGCTATTCTCCAAATGGAAGATTTGTGGGATATTGTTACCGGAGTAGCAACAAGGCCTTCACCAACAGCAGGATCCACAGGTCCTTCCAGCAGATCAGATTGCTTTTGACAAGAAAGACAGTAGAGCAAAGGTGCTCATTTTGTTTTCTGTTTCCGATGAAGTGCAACCTCATATAGCTGATAAAGCAAGTGGTAAAGAGGCATGGGATGCCCTTAGAACCATCTATGAGGGGAAGAATGAATCCACCATTCTTCATCTTCAACAACAACTTCATAACCTGAGTTTGAGACAGGGTGAAACAGCTTGAACTCTTTCCGTGCAGAGTGTCCGAGTTGAAAGAGAAATTGAGTTCTCTAGGAGATACCGTGGATGAAAAGCTTCTCATTTCACTTGTGATGAGAGCTTTACCTTCTTCATTTGACATGTTGATAACCTCCATCCAGGTGTCCCAACGACAAATTACCTACATCGAGTTGGTCAATCTGCTTCAACAACAGGAGGCACGCCAACTTCACAAGGATGATTCTTCCAATACAGCCCTATACACCAACAGGCAGGGTTCTAGGAAGAAAGGTAATGGGCAAAAAGGAGGCAACTTTCAGAAAGGAGGAAATTCTCAACAGGATACGAAAGGAAAAGGCAAGCAACCTCAACGAAGAAGAGGTGGTGCAAGATCCGTGAGAAAGACAACCATGACACCAACAAGTGTTGGCATAAGAACAAGCAAAAAGGCCAAAACAAACCACAAAATAAAAACAAGCAACCCCGAGCGAATGTTGTCGTTGAAGAATCCGACTCGGATTCCGAATGGGCACACAAGGTGCTCATGACTACCACAGATTCCACTCGGAGGGATCCTATTTGGTATGTCGATTCCCGGAGCTAGTAAACATATGATCGGCGACGGATCGTGGTTTGAATCATTTGTGGCCAAGGAGGGCAAACCTGTCACCATTGCCGATGATAAAACCTACGAGGTTCGGTGGAGAGGGTACGCTTTAGTCACTCTTCCCGATGGCAAGTGTCGATTGACAAGGTCCTCTATGTTCCGGGATTGGCCAACAATTTGTTGTCGGTGACACAAATCCTCGGATAGAAATATGGTTGTCAACTTTCGTGTTGAGAATGGAAAGAAGTGTTGTACAATTACCGGGAAGGGTAAGCAGATTGCAATGACTTCATATAAGCATGGCTTATTTGCACTAGATGCTATCTCTATTCCACATGTTGCCATGACTGTCTCTACCAAGGAGGCAACTTCCCTATGGCACAAGAGATATGGGCATCTTAGTTCCGGCTACTTACTTGAGCTCAGCAAGTATGAGATGGTAAAGGGTCTTCCTTCCCTTTCTCGCCACATTGCCGGTGTGCTCGACCGCTAGCGGGAAAGCAAGGATAGAGTACCATTTGAGAAGAGCTCTACAAGAGCACGAAAACCTCTGGAGCTAATTCACACCGATCTATGCGGTCCTTTCACACCCAACAGTGTTGGAGGGAAGAGGTACTTTCAGTTATTCGTAGATGACTACTCACGAAAGATGTGGGTTTTCTTTCTCAAACTGAAATCTGAAGCTTTCGCATTCTTCCAACAGTTCAAGAAATCCGTTGAGAAGGAGTCCGGGGCTTCTATTAAAACCCTCCGCTCAGATCGAGGGGGAGAGTTTACCTCTACCGAATTTTCTGCATTCCTAGATAAACATGGGATCAAGAGACAGCTAACAACTCGCCTATACTCCTCGACGAGAATGGAGTTGCTGAGAGAAGGAACCGTTCTATCATGGAAATGGTTCGTTGTATGCTCACAGGTGCAACTCTTGGGCAGAAGTTGTCACCACTGCAGTGTATCTTTTGAATAGGGCACCCACAAAGGCCCTAAAAGGAATGACTCCACAGGAAGCATGGAGTGGTCGAAAACCCTCCATATCTCATCTACGTATTTTCGGGTGTCAAGCTTTCATGCACATACCGAAAGAAAAAAGGAAGAAGCTAGATGAGAAAACACTGAGATGTATTTTTCTTGGATATTCTGAGCACTCTAAAGGATATCGGTTGATAGATCCTTTGACCAAGAAAATTCATATCAGCAGAGATGTTGTCTTTGATGAAGCTTTCACATCACAGAGCACATCTACAAGTACACCAGGATATTGTGGAACCAAAGGAAGAGGAGATTCCTTCGTCAACACGAGACAGGAGGTCCTTCTACATCTTCTTCACCACCACCGAAGCGGAATCCTAAATGGTGTACAAATACAATCGGAGATGCAAATTTATCCACTCCTCCCAATTTGAATTTGGATAGACCTCGTACACGCAGTATGGCTCAACAGAAAGAGAAGCCGAGAAACCGGTGAGGTTGATGATCTTTGTCAATCTTTTGAGGAACTTTCCGTGACTCCAAGTAGAGAAGTTGAGGATATGGATATTGATGATGACAGGGCATTCATGTCTACCATAGATAGTCTTGGACCCGCATCGGTGCAAGATGCTCTTAGTGAGCCTCAGTGGAAGGCCGCTATGGATACATAGTATGAGTCTCTGATGAAGAATAAAACTTGGAAGCTTGTTGATCTGCCGCATGGAAAGAAACCTATTGGCTGCAAATGGGTATACAAAGTCAAGTACAAGGCAGATGGAACAATTGATAAGCATAAAGCCCGTCTTGTTGCAAAGGGCTATGCTCAAAAGGAAGGCATCGACTATGAAGAAACTTTTGCACCTCACTGCTCGGATGACCACAATTCGGGTTATGTGTGCTATGGCAGCACAATATGGGTGGAAAGTTCACCAAATGGATGTCAAAAGTGCCTTTCTTAATGGTGATCTCCAAGAAGAAGTCTATATGACTCACCCTCGAAGGATTTGAAGTGGAAGGCCAACAACGAGAAAGTTTGCAAATTGGTTAAATCCTTGTATGGTCCGAAACAAGCTCCTCGAGCTTGGTATATAAAAATGGACAATCACCTAATGCAAGCATGGATTTAAGAGATGTCCGTCGGATGCAAACCTCTATTTCAAGAAACAGGGTTCTGAGATAGTGTTGCTTGTACTCTATGTGGATGATCCGCTCATTACAGGGAGTTCGTAAGATTTGATCTCTACCGTCAAAAGAAACTTGTGCAAATCTTTTGAGATGACAGATCTTGGACTTCTCCATTACCTGTCTTGGTCCGGAATTCAGCCGAAGGAGCACACCATCAAAGTGTCTCGTAAAAAGTATGCCAAGACATTGCTCGATAAATATCGCATGACTCGACCGCAAGCCAATGGCAACTCCTATGGAGAATGGACTTCGATTATCGCGATATGATGACTCACCCGTGTAGATGGCACTCTCTATCGACGGTTGATTGGGAGTCTCATATATCCGACCAATACTAGGCCGGATCTCGTATTTGCTCGTAAACTATCTTTCGAGGTTCATGCGGAGCCTAAGATTACTCATTGGAAAGCAGAAAAACGTGTTCTTCACTATGTCCGTGGTACTATAGAATATGGCCTAGAATACAAGAGGAACAACAAATTCTTCTTGCAAGGATACACGGACTCCGACTATGCCGGATCATTTGATGATCGCAAGTCAACTTCCGGATACATTTTTCATCCGGGATCCGGTCCTCGTCTCTTGGCACAACAAGAAGCAACAGGTGGTTGCTATTTCTTCAACAGAGGCAGAATATCGCGCCGCACGTGAAGCTGTGTGCGAAGTGATATGGTTACGTCGCATTCTAACAAGTATGGGCCATCCATCAAAATCTCCAATACACTTGTTTTGCGACAATCATGGTGTTCGAACCTCGTCAAGAATCCACTCCATCATGAAAAAACAAAGCACATTGACACACAATGTCATTTCATTCGAGAGGAAGTTCCAAAGCACCGAATTCAGCTTCAACACATTCCCACCGATGCTCAAGTTGCAGACATTTTCACTAAGGCACTTGGACGTGTCAAATTTGAATTGTTTCGCAACTCACTTTGTATTGCAAAATAATGTAAGGGGATGTTAGTATAGCTATTAGTTATTACATTACCCAAATAATGTAATAAAGGGGGATGTTAGCGTACTATTACAATAGGTGTTATATTAGTTAATTTGTTATTTAACTTTAGCACCTTGTTGCAGCGGCATCCTGTTGAGATGCGCCCAACCCGGGCTAATCCAGGAGTGCTGTTTCTGCATGTTGTATTATTTAAACTGCTCTTCAATAATACAATGAAGTTCGCACATTTACACAATTCGCATTGGAAGTCGCTTGATAGAGTGACTCTACAAATGCAGTATACGGTCACGGCCAAAAATGGGCACATACCCGTGACTTCTCCTTCAGGATGGGCGTAATCGAAGTCTTTGCCCTAAAACAGAATGCTTTCCTGGAGGAAAAGCTGGCTGGTTTTGGCCTACTCCAAATTCCTCAACAATGGCTCTATGATCCTTTGGGAGTGATGAGGGATCACTTAAAATTCAAGAATTTCCACATCTGCTCCCACCCCAAAATTGTGGAACAAAGGAATAATCCCAATGGGAAATATTTGGAGTGGCATTTGGAGAGGATGAGGACATTGCTTCCCTCGCATGAGTTCTACCTCATGGAGGTCGAGTTCGACCTTGATCAGTACCCCCTCCCAAATCCAAGCTCCAAGTTTTGGAGAAATGCAAAAGATGATTTAAAGGAGGAATTGAAGGATTGGAGCGAGGAAAATCTTTAGGAGTGGTGGATAATGAGAGTCCATTGCCAAAAAATGAACTCTTATGGACTCTTGGCATCAGATAAAGACTTCATAGTTCTTTATGAAGCCAATGTTGAAACTTGGAAGTCTATATCCTTTGCAGATTTTGTTCCCCCAGCTACCCCAGGATCAGGCGAAAGCCCAGGAGGAGTGTTGAGTGGTGTTTTAACCCTATTGTGAAAACACACTTCTTCTTCCTAAGGATACCTCGGAAGAAGAAGAAGAAGTAGGGCCGAAGCTATGCCAGCAGCACTACCACAGGGACCATCGGAGATCCATGACACAAGTGCCAAAGAGGTAGAGCAACCATTGGAGAGAAAGAAAAGAAAGAGGCAAGAGAAAATTCAAGTGCCTCCGAGCCACCCAAAGCGACCTCGCACGAAGCCTGCAAGTACTCCTGCCGAATCACCTACATCAGGCCCGACCGAAGCAAAGGTCGAAGATGCAGGGCCACCAAGTGCTGAAACGGTCCCTGATATAGACATCATTGATGTGGAGGAGCTCCTCCAACAAGAAGGAGACCCCTAAGTAGAAGTTGTGGAGGTCGGGAGTGTTGAAGCCCAAAAGGGACAAGAACCAATCACCCAGGATGTCACCATGGCCGCTCTGCCAGGAGGGCACGCAGGTATGCACTCTCTTCATTTTGCCTTGGTCTCTGACATGTCCACTATGGCCCCTATTGAAGGTCCTCATCAATCTCTCCATCCCCTACAAGGTTAGTCACCCACTTAGATACTGCCCATTGCCAGTCCAACCTTGCATAGCTCCACTCCACCCGAGTCGTTTGACCAGGATAAGCCCATTGAAACTACTTCACCCACCCATGCCTCTGTTCCTTCAATCCGAAGTCAAGGCGAAGGCAGTGTTCCAACACCAAGCCCTGTAGCCCACTCTCCCATCGCTCACAACATAGTCCTACTTTCCAAACCCCCTGCTACACCCGTATCTGAACCGTCTGGGGAATCATTCCCTGTTAATTCTTTATACTTGTTCACACCTTTGGCTGGAGATCCAGCATTTTATAAAATAGACCTATCTTTAATAAAGGAACACCCCTTAGCCGAGAAGCTACTCTTAGCTTGGCAAAACACAAAGAAAATGCTGAAGGAGGCAAGGAAGAAAAGAGGGCGATCTCTGGCCCAGGTTGAAAAATGTGCTGTCTTCGATTTTAAGGGCGGAAAGTTACATAAGGTTAAGAAGGTCCCTAAGGTCCAGAAGCCTCTGGATAAAATGACTCCAGCTGACTATGATTACCAAGAGAAGACCAAGGACCTGGAGCATTTGGATATAGATGAATCCGCGTCCATGCATGTCGAGATCGAGACTTTTTGAGCGCATGCAAATATTGCCAATCAGCACAAGATTGAAGCAGAGAGTGCCAACATCAAGTTGGAGGAAGAGTTGGCTAGAATCCGCTCTGAGCTGGAGGATTCACAGGGGCAGTGTAAACTAATGAAGAAAGAAACACATGCCCTGAAATAGTAGATACTATAATTGCAGTCTTTGGCTAAGCACCAAGCACAGAAATAGGCCAAAAATAAGCTAAAAGCCAAAGAGCTCGAGAACAAGATCTTGCAGGCTCAACAACAATTGTTTGAAAAGGCAAACCTGGAGCTGTTTGACAGAAGCAGAATCAAGGAAATTTGGTCATACTTGCTCAAAGGTTTCAGATCACGGGCCTCTAGTGCCCTATCAACTTTAATATATGTCATCGAAGCCCAGCATTCCATTGCTAAGAAAGGGCCAATAGTAGATGAAGTTATCCAAAAAATCAAAAGGCAACTCAAGATTGCTTTTGAAGTCCAAAGTATTAGATATCAGGACCTACAGGTTGCTGCTATGAGTCGAACGACTAGGGATTGGTCTACTGCCCAAGCCACTGTTTGCACCTTCTTCTCCAAGGTGAAGAAAGCACAGAAGGCGAAGGGCCTCCTAGATATATTTGAGCAGGAGTAGCGCACATCAATGGGTTACTTCGAGGACCTTTATTCCTTAGGTTTCTCGAGTTTCACAGATGATGATGGGAACCTTCTCACTCGGGAAGAACTTAAGTCGACGTGGCTCCGTTTCAAAAGTGACATCTCAAAAATAGATGAGTGGGAGGAGCCAGTCACAGAAGGATAAGTCATCGACTTCATCTTGAGACACTGCAAAATCATGGCTTTCTTGAATGACCTAAGTGTAAGAATCAAACATGCTGATATAGGTTAGATTGATCGGTTCCATGTTTTGGTCAAGGCACTCGAAGACCAAGAACCATTTTGAAAAGGGGTCTGGGCTCACGTTTGTCGAACCATGAAGAGAATCCATGATCGTCTTGTCCCATCACCACAATAGGAGGCCATGCCAGCAGAAGGAGCAGAAGAGGAAGAAGAAGGAGAAGAGGAGGAAGAAGAAGCGAAAGAAGAAGGAGAACCAGTTGCGAAAACACTCCCAGAGGGAGGAGGAGAAGGATCTAGAGGGGACTCTGGCCCAATGGATCAAAGCTAGGGATTCTCCCATCGATATGAGCTCGTTGCCCCGCGAGCCACCAAGAATGTTGACAATTTTGTCACATTTCTTAAGGGGTAGAAAAGGAAATCAAAATTTTGTACAATGTTTTGTAAAGTTTTTTCTTTGTTGTTTTGTTGTTTGAAAAGCTGCAACAATTTTGGCTTTCAATGCCACCCCTTTGTATAGAAAATAAAAAAGAAAGAGTTTCGCTACTGAGCAGGCTAGAGAAAAGAGCTTCGCAGAAAGAAAACGAGAAGAGCTTTGGACCCGAGGCATTTCCAGCACTACTTCGGGTGAAATTTTTGCGAAGTAGTATTGCCAAAGAAGAATACAAGGATAGCGATAAAAAGAACTTTGGGCCCGAAGTGCTTCAAACCACTACTTCGAGAAAAATTTGAGCGAAGTAGCATTCAAAAGAACAACTTCGCCAAAGAAGGAAGGTCCAGACCACGGTCCAAATTGGCTAAGGCAAGAAAACTACTTCGGGCCCGAAGAATTTCCAGTAGCCACTTAAGGCGAGATTTTTGTGAAGTAGTATTGCCGAAGTAAAATACAAAGGAGGAAGAATGAAACTGCTTCGCACCTGAAGCATTTCAAAAGGCTACTTCGACCAAAAGTTTTACAAAGCAAAATTTGAAAACACTTCGTTGAAAGGCCACCGAAACATCCACTTCGGGACCCGCATCAACGAACCATTTCTACTTCGCAAAAATCATTGCAAAGCATCTGCTTCGATAAAATTTCGTGCAAAGTATTTTCATCCGAGGTAGAAGATGCATTTTGAAGGTAGGTATACACTTCAGCTGAAACACCCCGAACCATAATTTTGATGAAGGATCGTGGCGAAGCATCTCAATGACTCATTAGCGAAGTATCTGCTTCGGGCAAAGGACCATGTCGAAGCATTTTTGACACAGCGAAGCAGCGAGAAGTGAAGACCCCATTTTGCGAAGGAGATATGCTTCGGCCTCTATCACCCCCGAAGATGTCTTGCGAAGCTTCACCATGCGAAGTTCAAATCAAGGAGAATCTGCTTAGGCACAGGTCTGTTGCGAAGCAAAATTGAAAAGGTAGCGAAGCACCTCAAAGGCACGCGCTCCAAGCTGGGTATTTTCTTGAGGCGATCAAGTGCCTCATAAATGTATTTTTTCGTGCCCGATAAGCTCGTTGCTCATTTTTGGCAATTGAAAACGAAGTATCTAGCCATGATGAAGAGCCCGATGAGCATGGCGGCCACTCGAGCACCGCACCCGGAGACCAAGGACATCCAAACGGCTCATCAATGCATCTTTACATGGTTGACCCAATCATAGTTTCCAGTTTCGATAACGAATTTGAGAGCTCGATCACGAGAGCCTCGAGGAGCCGAATTCTCAAGGCTCGAGGGCGTACTTCTCCTTGCTGTGTAATTATGACTCAAAGGGTTGGGTCCTCTATAAAAACCCAAGCATTGTAATGAAGAAGGGGGGAACTATCTGCTAGAAAGCTGCTATAACTTGATGTCCTACGATTAATACTAAAGAGCTTTGGGCTCAATTTCTCTCTTTTATGCTACCTTCTGTGCTTGATTCTTTTGTCTTTCTTCTTTTGTATACTGAGACTCTGAATCCTGAATCCGGTGTGCGATTAGGGACTGTACCCTAAAACTCGTCTGAAGGATACATAGGAGAGGAAAAACGTGATATTGGTTTTCTTTTATACTGCCTGGTGGGTTGTGGTTTCTGTTACATTCACTTGTCCTAATCGTATTTACTCTAAACCCTAAATTTTGATGAAAGGGAGAAGGAGAATCCCTGTGAGCTCGCCCAGAGGATACATAGGAAGGTTAATGTTGCATTTCCTTCGTTTATTCTTGGTTTTCCTTGCTGCTATTCAAGTTGTCATTTAGTAATCGTGCTTCCTGTTCTTTCCCACATTAAATCATCGATTTATCTTCCCTTATCCCTTTTTATTTCTTTCTCTAACCCTAACTCCTTTTATCTCTTTCTTGCACCCTTATCTCAAAACACCAAAGTAGATTAGCATAGGAGCCGGCCTTTCTCCAGAGATTGGCATGAGGGGCATCTCTTCCCTTCAGCCTTTCAATGTTGGTCCAGGTCTAGGGCGCATACATTTACCCAAAATCCTTTCCTAGGCAGATTTGATGACCAACAGGTACTACTAAAAAATGATAAATTTATGGTAGTAACACTCACCTGGTTGAATGATACTATGCTTCATTCTACTTGTTTGACTCATATCCTCTCCCAGAGCAAATACTTTCTAATATGGTATATCAAGGAAAAGGCCTAGGACTTCATGAACAAGGTACAAAATACCTTTTTATGGCCAAGGCTTGGTCGGGACATTGTGAGATAGTTTATATCACCAACCATAGTCATCCTCTTCTTGCTTCTATTTAGAACAATGAAGAATAAGGATGTTTTTATTTTTGTGAATCTCATGCCAACCTTGTATCATTATACAAGTTATATCAGGATATGGAGAAATAAGTACAATCACTCCTACTAGATCCTAACCCCTTGTAATTGATACACCTCAATATTGAATTTCTCACCTTAGTCTATCTTCAGCTAATTGCCAACAAGAACGGTTGTGAGGTAGAGGATATTCCACTCTACCCTCCTTGAGATGGTTTTTTTATTATATCATTAATAATAACTTTTACTTCAAAGGATCGTTCCCTCAAATTTCTAACATATCTACCTCAACCAAATGACCAAAACCTATCCTTGTTGACTTTAAAGTCTTGGAGTATTATCTGGTCCACCTCAACTAGATGATGAATCTTACATCCTTATTGAAGAAATGATAGTTATCAACATTGGGACCAATGATGAGCCCAAAACCCTAAAATTGGATTAAATCCTAACTACAATGGAATGTGAAAAGCTAGACACAAAATCACAGCCACTAAACCTCCATCCTAACCATCCCACCACCCATTTGTCTTCCATTCCACCTTCCCGCCAATTATTTGGCCCAAATCCACCTTCTCGCTATTTCCTAGCCTAATTGGGGTTATTTTAATATTATTTTATATTTTATATAATATTTTAGTATATTTTAATATATTTATTATAAAATATATATAAATAAACTCAATTAACATTAGCTGCCCGATTTCATTTAATCTCCACCATCCATTTTCATTAATCCATGTCACATTCAAAAAGTAATCTCAACCCTAGGATATGACTTAATCTTAGCCACATGATCAAAAGTGCAAGGCTAAAACCCTAAGAAAACCCTAGGTTGGATTATAAATAGGGTATTTTGCAAATGCCCAAACACTGGAACTTGGAGATTAAGAGATATACTTGGAGAAGCATTTGTTGATGCCCTAGTGAAGCGAAGATAGAGAGAATTGAATATCTGATGCCCTAGCTAAGCCACCAATACTTCTGTCATTCCAACCATCGTCCATCCATCCTTGCTTGTCACCATAGCCATATTCCATCTATTGCCTCCGTCGCCATCTTTCCTGATATGTTTCTATAGATCTGCCCTACCCTACGAGTGTTATGCTGAGCTTGCAAAGCTCGTTGTAGAGCTTGCCAAGTGCCCACCAGAGCTTACCCTATCTTCAAGTGCACACTAGAGCTTGCCAAGCTTGCTATAGAGCCTGCCTAGGGCCTTCCAGAGCCAACGACAATACCAGGTGTGAACCAAAGCTTGTGAAGCTCATGTCACAACTTACTGCGACACTGAAACGAAGATCTGAATCTGCTACACCATGAAATCTACAACAACAAAGCAAGGTATATTTAGTATTGTTTTATTTCATTTATTTGTTGGTTTGGCATGCATTTTAAATTGATTATTAAGCTAGGGTTTTGTTAATGTCTGAGGGTCTCACACTGTGGATCCCTCACAGGTATTACTGATGCTATTGTGTTTTGTTTTGCATGCGGATCTACGAATTCAATATATTATTCGACGATTGTTGAAACTGGAGTGGCCCCACATTGGATATTCAAAGCCCACTCAACCTGTTGGGATCAAGGACACACTCAAATCTGAAGACACTTATGTTATATCTAACTAGGATTTCGGATAACCCTAGTTCCACTGTAAATTATTGTATCAAATATCCACATTGGATACTGATTGTAACAAAGGAGTCTATTGCCCCCCCCCATTGAATACATATTTCTTTTGTGCAATTTGTTTTGTCTCATTGCTTTATTTGATTATACCATTTTATTTTCAAGTGTCATGCCTTTGCATCCACAAATGATGATCATTAAGCTTCTCATCGAGTTTTATGACATATTTACCTGGCCAAATGTGCATATGCTTGTACTTGATTCTTATCTTGATGTACACCACTTAGTTGTCTAATCGGATGCCAAACCTATCAAACAAAAACTATGTAAAATACATCCAAAATTTGCTCTCCTCTTTAAAAAGAAACTTCAAGCTCTTAAATGTTGATTTTATTAAAGCCATTGATTACTTTGACTGGATTTTCAACATTGTGTATGGTTTCAAGAAATAAGATACTATCAAAATTTGTATTGATTTTTGAGATATAAACAAGGCATGTCCCAAGGATGAATTCCCTCTCCCTAACATAAACATGGTCATTGAATTTACTACTGGATGTAGAATGGTATTCCTTATAGATGAATTTTTGGGATACAACCAAATCAATATAGCATCCAAATACTAATCGAAGATAACCTTTACCACCTGTTGGGGAACATTTTAGTACCAGTTCATGAAATAATTTTAATTCAATCCTCACTTTTGCTTGATCCAATTTTGAATCTCTAAAATAATGGTCAGTACACATGAACTTACATGTTAACCCTCTATTTTTATGAACCATTATATCATGCTTGATCTTCTTATTCTTGATAATCACTTCTAGTCTATCATCTTCTCTCTAAATAAAACTTGTCATATATTCTTTCTTCCTATTGTACACAACTTGGGCATCTATACTTCCATCTAGGGTATCCTTACTTCTAATTGAAGCTTTCAAACTTTCCTTTCATGCTATCTAGTTTTTACTTATATGAATGCTATAATTTTTAATTTCTCCAAAGATATAAAACAAAAAGGTAACTTGTATCTATGATAGACAATTAATTTAAAAGTAAAATTTAATTTTTATTATCATAAAAAAATATCCAACAAAAAGCTTTATTTTATTTTAAAATAACTAATCTAAAACTATACTTAAATACTCACAATTACATACTGTATATAAAAATTATCATGCATAATTCTAACATAAATATATAGAAATTAGGTGAGAATTAGACTATTGTATGGAGAAGAAATAATATATAATACATGTCGAATGGAACGAACTTATAGTTCCACTAACTTCCCTAACCACCTAGAGAAGCGCTTAACCTAACCACCTTGAATATGATGTTAAGCGAATAATGTAATAATATAAGACTATGCTAACATCCCCTCCTTATTACATTATTTGGGATAACATAGATAACTCCCCCCTTAATGTGAATGAGAGAAAAATGAAAGATGCTTTTGTGCTAGTTCTATCTTTGGCTCTGGCTCTGGCTCATGTCTCTGGCTTTGGCTCTAAGGTTACCTTTGGAACTACCATTGGATCTACCTGTGTATTTGCCTTTGGATATGCCTATAGGTTTGCCTCTGGATCATTGTCGCTGGATCTACATTTAGGTTGATCACTAGGTCATTGCCTCTAAAACTACCACTCGGTTTATCACTAGAGCTACCTCTGGGTCTACCATAGGTTTTACCTTTTTTGTAGAAGCCATACAATATTTATTTCACTTTGGTCCATTGTGTGAGATTTGTCCATCCACAATCGCTATGAACCTTGTTGGCCATTTTCATTTTCACTTTGTACCAATAATTTATAGAGTGATTTGTACATCCACATGAGTCACAAGGATGTAGTTTCCAACACCTAGCTGCTACATATCCTGTTCTTCCACAATGATTGCAACAATGCTTTGTAGGAGTTGTAGAATATTTAGGTTTTACAAATATGGTTTTACTAGTACTTGCTTGTCCATCATAGCCAAGGCCTTCATTCTTTGGCCTGATATTTGGCATTATAGGAGTTTTAATGCCTTGTCCATGTTTACCTAATCTTTCACCATTGAATCCCATTTTGTTCATTAGTTTGGATCCAATGCCTTTGGTGTGTTTTTCAAAACACCCAAGTTCTTCATCTTCATCAATGTTTTTTCTGGTAACAATATTGTATTTGTCACAATTGATGAGATTATGGAGCTCATTTTGAGGAGGTTCAATTGTTGTCACTAGTTTTGCAAGTAAAATCTACTCTTGTAACAAGATCACTTGTCCTACAATTGATATCTACCATTGAAGGTAAGAGGTCACTTGTATCACAACAAGCGTTGGCCATAGTGGGATTTAGGTCACTTGTGCTACAAAAAGCATTCACCATCGTGGGCTAAATATCACTTGTATCACAAGAAGCATCTATCTTAGAATCATGACCTCTGATTCCTCACTGATGTTTCTTTTCTTTTGATGCTGGGCCATGTCAAGTGAAATCAATGTCATGTAGACTACCCTTACAATATCTATAGGAATTTAAGCACCATTTATACGAAGATATTCAAAAACTTCAGAATCTTCGAGAATGGATTTTACACCATTGCATAGTGTGAGATATTTTCCATCCTCAAAAAATCCATTCCTTCCCACCCTACTGGAAAGTAAGGATCTTTAACTGATTGAGAATTTTTATCAGTTTGTTTTGGGGTATTCTTTTTGTTTGATTTACCCATTTTCTTAAGGTGTCGATCTCTACCGAAAATGCACCTTATACAAAGTAATTTTGCAAAAAATTGATAAGGAGGCTAAAGTGTCAGTCGCTGCCGAAAATGCACCTTTTACAAGTGTATCCCCCTTTTTTGCAAAAAATGCTTTGATGGAAAAGATAAGTATCTCCTTTGTTCCAAACACTACTTTTACAAGATTTGTTCTCTCTTTTTGTAAAAATATGTTCTAATGGAAGAAATAACTATCCCCCTTTATTGCAAAAATTTGTGTATAGTGGCCATTATGAAGGTTCCTTATATCACCAAAATGATATCTCTTTCGATATACCACAAATGAGTACTGAAATATAGTTCACTCAAATTGAAGGCACTTGCCTAAAAACCCTTCCAAAAAAGGATGATTAGTTGGAGGAAATTAAGCCAAGAAATAGGAATGAATTAGGGTATTTGATGGAGTGAATATCAAAATAAAATTACCTGTCCTTATTTCTCCCCAACGATTTATAGAGAACAATAGCTCAGATGTCATTGTTGTAGGTATATTAGGTGTTAGATATAGTAGTCCAAGCACAACAACTTCACCTGTAAGTGTGGACCAGAGGTACCATATATACCGAACGTTGTTGTGCAATAAATTGCACAAAAAGGTTTAAAATTTGGGGTCTTATGTGCTTTTGAATTTTAACTTATGATGTAAGTACAAAAAATAGGAATCAAATGCAGCATACAATCAAAAGTGCCCACATATTTTAAATATAAGTGTTGGATTCCACCAACAATGCACCTATAATGCTAATTTTAAGGTGTTGAATGCAATAAAAAATGCACCTTTTTACAATAATTTTTGCAAGAACTTTTGTTTTGAAAATGCAAAAATATGATATTCACAATTCCCCCCTTGTGTTATAATTTTACAAAAAAAATACTGTTTTTGTCCCCCCTTTTGTTTGCAAAAGAAACAAGTTGTTGAGAAATTTTGAGAACCCTTTCAGTTTGCAAAAGAAACAATGTGCAATGCTTGTTTTGTATCCCTCCTTGTGGAAAAAAAATGCACTATTTGTCTTTGTAATTTGCAAAAAATCGATGCTCCTAGGATTGATTTGCAAAAATAATGATGTAAAATATTTAAAAAAAACCTTTGACCTCCTCTGTTTTGCAGCAAAAACATCTTTTTCTTTAGCAAAAAAAATGCCTGTCCTATTCTTTGCTTTGATGTTTGATGTAGAATTTTTTTTTTTGCACACTGTGCGGGGTTCAATCCCCCGACCTCTTGCAGAGCATCTTTAAACTGACCTACCAATCAACCCAATTGCTGCGTCGGATGAGAACAAAGGTGTAACCCTTTGTATTTGAAGATGTACGGGGCACTAAATGGGACTTCCGTATTTGTAGTTTGCAACAAAAAGAAACTCTGTGCGCGTGGGATTTGAACCCACGACCTCCCACAATACACCCTAGCGCTGGCCCAAACAACTAGTTGAGCTAGTGCTCCTAACGAAACTGAAGGGGAGCCGCCTTCTATTTATTTGCATCCGCGGTGTTAGTTGGATGAATTTTTTTTTGGGACTTTAGTCCCACATGCACCATGCGGTGCACTATTTAGGACTTTAAAAGCAAAAACGGTTACATTAACCATTGGTTACCTTCGGGCAGTCAAAGAGACTATGAACGAGATTTTGCCACCCACGCCAACTAATCAACACGTGCCATGTCATCCAATGGAAGATCATGCATGTCAGCACATCCGCCAGCAACACCTTACCACGTCAGATGCGCAACGTCAGTCAATGCTATGTCGACATCGCCACATCAGCGCTCCATCACGTCAGCCAACCACATCACGTTGCCACATGTTTGCCTTGATTTGCGTACCTTCTGCCATGTTAGCGTGCAAGGATCTCGCTTCAAGATTTATAACTTACCTCAAAGAACACACCCACATGTTTGTCCACGTTGACTCCTCTAGATCTGTACTTGGGATGTCAATTGTCTCCTCGAGATCCATGCTCGAGGACTCGTGCAGATGGTCGACTGTCTCCTCGGGATCTGTGCCCAGGGCTCGTGCAGGTGATTGTCTGTTAGGTTGTCAGATCCGCGTGTAGGAGACTATCAATTCCATCTGGTGCTTCGTATCGAAGATTTTTATAGCCTCGAAAATCATGCAAAAGAAAGCGTGCTCAGAGACCCCCTTTGATGCCATATAGGAATTAGGTGAGCATTAGACTATTGTATTGAGAATAAACAATATATAATACATGCCGAACGAAATGAACTTATAGTTCCCCTAACTTCTCTAACCACCTAGAGAAGCGCTTAACCTAACCACCTTGAATATGATGTTAAGCAAATAATGTAATAATATAAGACTATGCTAACAAAATATAACTTCACTAATAAAAATATATTTAAATATAAATTCTATTTACAATATTTAAAAAAAAAATCAAAATACTATATGCTACAATAAATAGGATATTTATTATCCTAATAGGGGTTTTCTTCTATAAAGGTTATCTTTCTCATCAAGTAAATGGATGAATATGATAATGACACCTATTGCAATACAACCACGGATTATACATGAAAGTAGATATTGAGAAGTACATGAAAGTTGATAATAATGACACCTATTGCGATATAACCACGGATTATACATGAAAGTAGATATTGAGAAGTACATGAAAGTTGATATTGTCCTTCTTATCTTTCCATTTGAAAATATTAAGAAGTAAATGATTTTAATTTTTTCATCTCACTTTTTAATTTTAACTTGGCACAATCAAAAAAAAATATCAACACACAAAACGTCCCAACTCATAATGTCCTTACCATGTGAAGATAAGAATTTCGCGATCTCGAAGCCAAGGACGGAATTCCGGAACTTTCTCATTTCTTGGCTGCCAACTTTAAAATGGAAATTTCTTTCCATGACAAGTCTTTAATAAAAAAAAATATCAACACACAAAACGTCCCAACTCATAATGTCCTTACCATGCGAAGATAAGAATTTCGCGCTCTCGAAGCCAAGGACGGAATTCCAGAACTTTCTGTATTATTTCTTGGCTGCCAACTTTAAAATGGAATTTTTATTTTTATTTTTGGTAAATAAAAGTTTTCATTAATTATCGGGTTTTGCAGGTTAACCCAAAACCTATTACAATATCCAGCCTTTTGTTGAGATTATAGATCCTAGTCATCTTTGAAACTTTCTTACCAGAAATTGTGTTGAATCCCCTACAATACCTTACTAACAAGGCACACCCATACTTAAACATAACTGTAAACATTACTTACATTGGCAGGAATTGAAGTTTGGAACTTTGCACTTGTGAAACCTGTTGCTTGCCCATTTCAATGAAAAGACATTGATTCTAATGAAATATAGAATAATACCAATTGAGAGCACACACAATATTCATATTAATGATATCTAGCACATTCTTGTATACCTTCTTTTCCTCGTTAGAGTGTGATCCCTATTTCAAATTGGAAAATTTATGCGTGAGAGAAAATTTTATATAATTTATGATAATATGATTAAAATTAAAAATAGAGTGACATTAGTTTAATTGCTTAAATTTCTCAAAGTTTCAGTCTTTTCAAATGATACATGGATAATATCCAAATTTTGTTATAATACATGTGAAACATATTAGCAAGATTCACAATAAATAAATTATTGTATGTTTGTGTTTTAATAGTAACTTTTTAATTTGTTATTGAATATAATTTTTTAATTGGCTATATGAAGTTAAAATATATTTCATCGTTTTATTGGGACACCTTAGTAGTATGTCACCTTAGTAGTATGTCTTTTGGTTGTTATTTAAGGTATTTAGGTTTGAATCACATGTTGGGAGGCCCTCATTATGTTCCTGAGGAATGTAGCTCCTACTTGTGTCATCTATTATATTTTGTCTTATTTAAAAATAATAATAATAAGAAACATCAAAACAATATTTGTTTTATATATCATACAACGCCATATGTAATGAAGAAAATTTTATATAAGTCAAGATAATATGTTCGAGACTAAGACTTGCAAATTTAAAAATAAGTGAGTTTAAAAATGAGTGAATTATTATTTGTTTATGTTTTAATAATAAAGATATGATATTTTAAAGATGTAGATTTTTATGGTTATATGGATTAAATTGATTTTATCTATATAATATTATGACCATGTTGTTATAAAATAAATAAATAAATAAATAAATAAATAAATAAATATATATATATATATATATATATATATATATATATATATATATATATATAAAAGAGAAATTCAAGAGTACAATACATAATCTAGTATTTTGGTTATTAGCCAAGTAGTAGTCCAAATAAAACTACAAATTCAAACTAATATACCTACCCAACAAATTAATTATCCTGACATTGGATCTTATGACTATTGGAACAAGACCCTCTAACATTCTCTATCATGGCTAGAATTGAGGAACTACACAAGAACAAAGAAGATTAGAGAAGAACATACTACACTAAGGCTTGCACAAGAATTGCACTAAGGCTTGCACAAGAACTGCCTGAAGAACTACACAAGAACTGCTTGAATAACTGCAAAAACACTGCCTGAAAAACTGTACAAGAACTGCCTAGAGAACTGTATAAGAACTGCACAAGAAATATCCAAGAAATACCCAAGAAACCGCTTATCAAGTTAGCCATAGCTTTTGATATTACATCAAGAGACTAAACAAGGAGAAGATTAGTCCTAGTTTGGTCTAGCCACCACCTAGAAGGGAAACCATAACACCTAATATTACCTTTGTCAAGAACCCAATTTGCCATAGCATCTATCACTTTGTTCTATTCTTTGGGTACATGATTAAAAACAACCTCTTGAAAACTAGATGCTATTAATATAATCTTATCTATGATCTTTTGAATACACCAGTCTACCTTCTCAAGCCTTGAAGTTGAATTTAGGTAATTGATCATAATTTGAGAGTCTGACTCCTATCACCCTTCTCCATCCTGCCTTCGGTACCTCCTTCAAACCTCTCAAAATACCCTATCCTTCTACCAAGTTATTGAATAAAATTCCTAAATTTTCAGCAAAAGTAAAAATTGGAGTACCATCCTCCAACCTACCTATCCCTCATATACTAGATCAACCCGGATTTACTCTGAATGTTATTACAATATTTTAATAAATCATATAGTTTTAATTTAAGTTTCTATATTTAAACTCTATATATTAATCATTTGAACTTATTTTATTTTATATTTCATTAAATAATTTTATATAATATTTTTTTGAAGTTATTAAAAATGTTTTCTTTTTAAACTATATAAAAGGATAATTCAATATTTTTTCTTTGTAGTTGATAATTGTTGATATCAATAATTTTAACAAAAATCAATTAAATCCTTTTTATGTCTAACCTTTGGATACAAAATATCCATAGTATAAAAATGTCCATAATGAGTATTAAACACAAGAAATTTCAACAAATTTTATTTAATTCAGTCATTTTTTATCCAATACCTTTCCTCGTTATGTTAAAATGTCTATGACAATTATTATATAAATATAAAGCATCAATAGTTTCAATTTAATAGTCAATTCATTTTTTTTTAATATAATAAAGGATAGTTTGTTTATTTTGTAAAATTTATGATAGTGCTAAGAAAGGTAAACTTAATCCTTATGTATTTAATAATAGTTAATATAAATAAAAACTAAAGCTGTGATTGTGAAGTGTGAGCTAGGAGCTAAGAGTGAGTGCGAGCTAGGAGCACACAAGAAGTAGGAAGTAAACTGTATGCAAGGAGCAAGTGCTACTTCTTCTTGTTCCAAATCTTAGAGAAACTTAAAAACTAAAGGATTAATGTGAAGAAAATCTAGTTATAATGGTAGAAAAATTATTTTGAAAGTCCTTATTGGAAATAAGGATACCCTTGTTGGAAGTATGATGCCTTACTTGGAAGTATAGATGTCCTAGTTAGTGATAAGAGGAAGAAAAAATATATGGCAAAATCTATCTAGGTAGTAGATACTACACTAGAAGTGATTATCAAAGATGAGATGATTGAGCATGATATAATGATTCTTAAAACCAAAGGGTTAATATGTAAGTTCCATGAATACTAACCATGTTTTTTTGAGATTCAAAATTGGATCAAGTGGAAGTGGAGATTGAATTCAAATTATTTCATGAATTTTCTTCCAAAATGATTTTTTCTCATTATCTTCTCCAAAAATGGATGGTGGCCCCTAGTTTAGGGAAAATGATGCTTTACATTTAAGACCATGGAGTGAGAATTATTTTGTGGAGATAAACACTATTAAAAGGATTTTTTTGTGGGTTAGGCTCTTTGGAGTTTATTAAAGAGATTCAACATCTTCTACACCCATGATCCATCAATTTTGACTAATGAAAGGAAGAAGATATCTATTAGTTATAAATGAACTTTCAATTCCCTTTATATATCAATTCCCTTTATGCTAAGACACACTCCATGTATCTCAATAAGTATGAGGTATTACTCTTTCAAGAAAATAAGGCAAGTGGAAAAGGAGCTATCAACCAAGGCAAAATACATTGAAGAACTCCCAATACAATGAAATAAATAAAGTAGATGGGTAGGTTAGATAAGAAAAAAGGTAATCACATATTTGAATAAAATATCCTGTATGTATGAGAGATCCTAATGATGCAAGCTACATATGATGCTCTTGGAATGAAAATTGAAGAATTGAGAAAAGAGATGTAATAATTGCTAAATTAGGGATTGCAAAAAAAAATCAAAATGAAGATTTCCATAGATAGTAGCACCTGATACTTCAAAGGAGATTATTAAACCTAAAAGCCAATTGTAAAAGTCAATAAAATAAAGAGGATCAAGGTAATAACCCATCATAGGATCAATATGAGAAGTTGATTTTTAACACCAAATCATAGATGATCAAGGTGCATCCTCACACACTAAGTGGTAGGTAGTTTTGAACATGTTACCCTGAAGCTAAACAAAGATGACATGTAGTTTTGTATTTTGTAACAAGGATTCTAATTTTGAAGACTCCATGCCCAAGGATAATCTAGGATCTCTCACCTATCAATCTTGGCATCCTATAAAATCACCATAATGTATTATCTTAGTTATCACTTTCTAATTTTGAGGAATTATCCATAGAAAATAGATTTTGAAAACCTTAGAACAATAGTGCAAAATAGGAAAAGTTTACAAAATTGACAAAAATTAGCTGTCTCCAAAGTAGTTTGATTTTTCAAATGTCATTTCTGTAACAAAAATGGATCGTTTGGCTTGTAAGAGCAATTCACTCACAAAACAGACTAATTGGATTGTAAGGATTGATTCACTTACAAAATGAAATGATTAGATCCAAGAAGCAATTTTCTTAGCAAAATTTGTCGATATTTTTGCAAATGCAAACAATTTTCTTGTCAACCTTGATAAATTTAAAGTCATGGATCCCAAGACAAATATTCTAGAAAGCAACATTTTAGCATGTAGAGGTACACTAAGTCATTTTAGAAGCCTTTTAAACCTATTAGAGGTATACACATAGGCATGTAAAGTATGGTGATGCCTCATTTTTCTAAATATACCTCAAAATATTTACTTTTAGTAGGAGTAATTATTCTCATCCAAGAAAATCAAGGTAAATGTTTACGATAAATAAAAACTTAGGACCGTCATTGTATTCATCTTTGAGCCATGAGATTTTAAAGCTATTTCATCCATATTTTTTTTTGTACTCATGATATTGTAATAAATTGGTAAGTCCTTAGGCATTCTATTAGGGGCACTATCCTTTATGGAAAATGTAATTTGATTCATGGCCAAGGCTAACATTGTTGTTGGAAGTTAAATGGTAAAAATGGTAAAAAAGGTAGTCAACTTTAGTTTTGACCTTACCCATTTTACTTCCTTGGACAACATCCTAGTCAGCTCAGTGGTTGGCACAGTGGACGATAGGATTGGGCAGCAGGATATTTAGTTTAAGTTGTTTAATTAAATTTTGCTTCCTCCTACTTAATTCTTGCTAACCATATGTTAGTAGACTATTTAAACCTTGTAATTTTTTTGGTTAAATCTAATGAGCATGAGCTATTCACATATGGTATCAGAGCTGAGGCAAGACATGCGAGGTGCGGAGCCAGAGGAGACCGACAAGTGAGGCATAAATCTTGAGGAATTATGCAAAGGTTGAAGCTTGACCAAGTGTATCTATGATTGCACAGAGAAAGCAGAAGGCATAGAGAGTGCAAAGGGCAAATATGAATGCAAAGTGCAGCTGTAAGGGTGCAGAGTGTACGAAGAAACTATGTAGAGGGTGCGTAGAGAAGCGACTCAAAGAAGGTGAAGTGTAGCTGTAGATTGTAGAAGATGTGTCTGTTTCGTAAATAGTGAGAGAGATTGGGTAAGCAATAGACCAGTCAGGGTCTTGTAAAAGCGAAGATAAATAAGGGGTTGGTACTCCTTCCAGTGGGTGCTGGTAAATTGATTGTAAAGTTAGAGCTTTGCAAAGGCTGGATTTGGATGGTAGTCCAAGCAGTCATTCTTGAGGAGTAGCCAAATTGGTGAACCTCGTTAAATCTTGTGTTGTGTGATGTTCTCTTGTGATACTTGCATTATCTGGTTTTAAGGTTTCATTATTTTAGTTTTAAGAGCTATGAATTTAAGTTTAAAAGAACTACATTGATTCACCCCCCCTCTTAGTGCAATTGTAAGACTAACAATTCCCTAGAATAGCCACTTGTATAACTGCACAAGATGCATGGAAAGCTTTGAAAGACGAATTCTAAGGAAGTGATCAAGTGAAGCAAGTGAGGCTTCAAACACTAAAATGAGATTTTAAAAATCTCAAAATGAAAGAAGACAAAAAAGTTGATGACTACTGTGTCAGAGTCAAGGCAGTAGTTGATAAAATTGTTACTCTTAGTGAATAAATTAAGCCTGAAACAATTGTAAAGAAAGTGTTACGAACACTTCTTCAAATATGGAATCACATAGCCATAATCATAGAAGAGTCAAAAGATCTTTCCACTTTAACATTTTATGCATTAATTGGGTTGTTAATGTCTCATGAAGAGAGATTATAGGAATCTCATTCAACCAGCTATGGAGGTGATGATAAAGCCTTAACATCCAATGAAAATGCTAGAAGAGGATGTGGACCAGGTCAAGGCAGAGGCCATCGAAGAGTTAGAGGCAGAGGCAACTATAGAGGAGACAATCAGAATAGAGGATGCAACTCCAATAGAGGAGGCAATCAAAATAGAGGTGGAAACCAAAATTGAGGAGGAAATCTAGGATGAAGTGGAAATCAAGGACGAGAAAATGACAAGTCCAAAACAACTTGTTTTAACTGTGGTAAGCCAGGTCACTTTGCTCGCGACTGCTGGTCAAAATATTCTCAAAGAAGCAACATTTAATATGGAAATTATGGAGAAGAAGATGATACCTCTAATATTTTTCTATCATATGGACAATCAGAACATAATCTAAATGACACATGGATTCTGGATACTGGTTGCTCAAACCATATAAGTGGCAAAGAAAATCTATTTTCTACTCTAGATTCCACTTACAAATCCTAAATCAAATTAGGGGATGATAAAGATTTGCAAGTCGAAGGCATTGGATCCATGGAGGTTCCAACAAAAGAAGGACTAAAAAAAGTGAATGACATCTACTACACTCCAAAGCTCCAACACAATCTACTAAGCGTTGGGAAAATGATGGAGAAGAAATACAAACTTGTTTTTTATGAAGGAAAATGTATCATTATTCATAAAAACAATTGTAATCATGTCATCACACAGGTTCCTATGACAAATAATCTGTTATTCACTCTCAAATTTGGCAAGCTAGGGGGATATCAACTTGCAAATGTAGCTATAGCAAATCCAAGTGTGCTTTGGCTTGCGATATGGTCACCTTAATTCCACTAGCTTGAAACTGTTAACTTCTCAAGCTATGGTGATAGGACTTCCCAAAATCAATGAACAAAAGGAGGTCTATGAAGGATGTGCTTTGGGAAAGCACTCAAGGTCTAAGTTTCCAAAAGTACAAGCATGGAGAGCTAGCTATCCACTTTAGTTAGTGCATTCGGACATCTGTGGTCCAATGCAGACAAAGAGTATAAAAAATAATTACTTTTTTCTCACTTTCATAGATGATTTATCTAGAATGTGCTAGATTTATTTCCAAAAACATAAAGATGAAGCTTTTGATTGCTTCATAGATTTCAAAAATAATGTAGAAAAACAAAGTGAGTATTTTGTAAAATGTCTTAGAACAAATCGAGGAGGTGAGTGCTCCTCAAAAGAATTCTTGAAATATTGTAAAGCAAGTGAGATCAAAAGGTAATTCACTACTGCCTATACCCCACAACAGAATGGTGTGGCAGAGAGAAAGAACCGCACCATAGTTGATATGGGAGAACGATGTTTCAGACTAAGCATCTAACTAATATGTACTGGGCCGATGTTGTAAGAACCAGTGTATATATTCTAATAGAAGTCCAACTTCTAGTTTAGATGGAATCACTCCTTATGCAAATAAATAAATATATATTATATTATATTTTGTTTTTGGTTTTTTTATTTTTTATGTTTTATTTGAAAATAAAATAGAAAGTACAATTATAATGTTCTAGATATTATACTTAATCTTCCTGAAAGAGTCTATAGATATCATTGATAAGTTCAAGCTCTTCAGGTAATATATATATATATCATCGCAAGATAGAAATCTCTTAAAAACAAAATGCCTAGAGTCTTAAGAAATAGTAAACAAATAGAACCTGAAGATCAAGATCAAGTAAAATTTGATGATAGGGTACACATTGAAGATGAAGAAAATGGTAAGGAAGACAATAAAGAAGAGGAAATAGAAGACCCTGAGGAACCTTTTGTAGATTCTCAAGGTAATGTCAGCTTTAAATCTGTCCAATAGTTTACTAAATTTCTAAAAGACAATATAGATGAACTTCATCATGTAATAAAAATAGAACATTTACTCCCATCGGGAGATTATTCAATGGAGGCCGCTATAGAAGCTGCTCTCCAATTAAATGCAAATCCAATGACATACATAAGTAACACAAACCAAAATCAAGTTGGTCCATCTCATCAAAATATAGATTTGAACAATAAAAAATCAGCAACACAACCAAATTCCAAACAAAAACAAAATTCTTCTGCTTCTCAAGCTCCTAATAAACAAATAGCTACATCACAAAGAGCTAAGAAAATTCAAAATTCCAATCATCATCAACAAAAGGTTCAACAAAATACAATCCCATATAAACTACATAACACTGTTCCCACAAACACTTTACACAATAGTATTTCAACTGGAAATCCTTATGTGACAACACAACCTCATTATCAAAGACACAACAACATGGTGCAACAAAATCAATTTGGTGGACAACCACAGGGGCTTGAAGCCATGGTTAAACAATTAGCTTCACGTCTAGATCAAATGGATCCCTACCGTCCCTCATACAGTTATAGAGAGATGTGTAGTCAACCCTTGGATCCTATTGTGGTTGCTCAACCATACCCAAAATATTTCCCTATGCTTGTCCTCCCGATATATAAAGGAACCGAAGATCCTATTGAGCATATTCGCATGTTTAGGACATCATGTCATGATATCTCTTATGATGATTTGTTGTTACTAAAAATGTTTCCTAAAAGTCTCGGAGGCATGGCCCTAGAATGGTATTATCAATTACCAACAAATTCTTTGAGAAACTTTGAAGAGACAACAGAAATGTTTGTCCACCAATTTAGTGCATACATAGAAAGACATGTCACCATTAAGGATTTATACAACTTGAAACAAGGGAAAGATGAGAGCTTTGCAGAATTCCTAGCCAAATGGAGGCAACTTCTAGGAAAATTGCATTTTGCTTTACCTCATCGAGAAATGTTGGAAATATTCATTGGTAATTTACAAGAACAATTATCTTATGAACTTGCTATAGCTACAATTACCTCTTTTGATCAAGCTATAGACTTAGCAAGAAGGGTAGAATATGCCCTTATCAGAAGAGGACAATTTAAGAAAAAGGATGAAGATAAAACTTCCAAAAATCAATATAAGAATAAACAAGTAGTAGGTGATGGAGTCACTGATAGTAGAAATACCTCAAACATCAATACTACAGAAGTTGTAAAGAAGTTTTTGTTAAAAATTCCTGATAAACCTCCAAGAGAATTCACAAAACTAAATCAACCCTTAACCATGATTCTACCTCAATTATTAGAACAAGGTTTAATACGATTACCAGAGATAAGACAACCAGATACCATTGCAGCTGGATATAGGGCTGATTTACATTGTAATTTTCATCAAGTGGATGGACATTCAACCAATTCTTGTAAAATGTTGAAACATATGATACAAGATTTGATTGATAAAGGTAAAATGGAAGTACAACAATTTCTCTCAAACAATAATACTCAAAATAATACCCAAAAACAACCAACTCAAAATGCAAATCAAAACTTAGATATTTTTCAACATCCTTTACCCAAACATGGTAAAGAGGTTGTAAATCAATTAGAACATCATAATGTTCCTCCTCCAAATCGGTATGTGGGAACCATTAGCAACTTTTTACCACAACAAGATTTGCAAACTTCCTATGTACCTACTCTATATGTAGTCACAATTAGACCAATACAATATTTTCAATCTTCATCTTCAAAAGATACAAAAAGTGACACAAAAAATAGAAAGTGAAACAAAAAGTGAAATGGACATCACCTCAAATAATTCAAATAGTTTTGAATATGAGTCAGATCAAATTCTTCCCATCACAGATTTATTAGTTCTAGAAGAACCATTCCCTAGAAGAATGACCACTCGACCCTCATCTCAACAAACACTTTCAAATGAACAAGCAGTAAATGCTAGACCCCACTTTGGTCACTTACAAAATAATAACATTGTGGGTACTATTGGAGCCATCACTAGACAACAAGATCAAAATCAAAATTCTCAATCACAAACTCAAACAACTGATCAAGACATAGGGATCTTACAAAATCCCTTACCCAATCATCAACAACAAGAAAATAATCAATTGTCATATCATAATGTGCCTCATCACAACGATATTATTAGTTTAGTAGTAGAGACTACAACAAAGCAAGTTCTTTCCCAACTAAATTATCTTGACAAGCAGGAGATAAATTCTTCATCCAACCAACCTTCAAGACCTCTCTTGGCTCTGAAGAATAATCCAAAAGAAGATACAAGCATAGAAAACCCATATTTAGTGTTGAAGTCTCAACCTAAAGTCTCCCTCAATATTCAACAACAATGGGACAATCATCCACATAAGATATCTCTTTTGGAACTTTTGTGAACCTCTCCTATTCATAGGGAATATTTGTTCTTTATTCTCTCTTTCTTTATCATCACTACAACAAGTTCTCTATTCTTTTCCTCTTTATCTTCATTGCCACCTTTTGTCCGTCACCTTTTATCCTTCATTCTCTCTTTCATTATTGTTATTACATCAAGTTATCTATTCTTTTCCTCTTTATTATCATTGATGTCTTTTGTCCATCACTTTTCTTCATCTACATCTACTTATCATTCTTCATCACAACAATCTCAACTATCAACCAATCAGCTTCAATCACCTACACCACAACCAAATTGTTCTTCAAAACCTCCTTTGATTTTGAAGCCACCTTAGACATGCTATACTCAAATCACCTTGTATAATGTATATAGATCATCTTGTGTATATCACCAATTCCATCATCAAAAAAAAAAAAAATCAAAAGTCAAATTACAAAACAACAAAAAAAAAAAAAAAATGAAAAATTTCCAAAAATATTTTAAATTGTTATTAAGTTATCATTTTGCATTATTATTTGTTATCTTCCAAAATTTCAAGTTATATTTTATTTTCTTTCGGATAAACTCAAAAGTTATCTTGAACCACTCACTTAATTTACATCTTTACTAAATTTTGATTTTGTCATTTTGATTATAAATCTCTCTTGTACCAAGATCACTATTACTTCACTAAATAACATTTTGAGTTTTGGGAACTGGTCTTGCTACTTTTTGAACCAAGAACACATTTTCATATCTTAAAATGATTTGTTGCAAATTCAAAAGAAGATACTACATAGTAGTCTTAATTCCTTAAGCGAAAAATTTCCCTTGCTATCCTATTATGCGCATGGTCTAGAATACTGAGAATTGGAAAAAGGATAAGCTCCTCCCTACCCGAATAAAATCCCTTGCTCCTTGTCTAATCTGAGCAAGTATCCCCTCCCAAAAAAAAGAAAAATAAAAAGCAAAAGAAAAGAAATAAAAACAAAGAAAAGGAAAAATAGTTCCACTACAAAAAGCAATAAAATCCCCTTGTTCAAAAAAATGGACAAGAATCCCTACTCTAAAAATCAAAATAAAAGAAGGGGGTAATGAGCTTGAATCCCTGAAATTCCTCAGTTATTCGAAAACCATGAGGTGAGCCCCATAACTCACGGTTTATGCCCAACCCGCTTGGCCTTGGGTAAGCCTTTCGCATGGTGACATGTCTGTCACATTAGCGACCTTATTTTGTACAGACCAATGTCCGCTTGTGGATTAGCTAGCTTTTGGTAACTTGACTTACATAGTAGTTCAGTACAATTGCATGCACAAAATCATGGTTAATGAACATTTCACTTGCACACACATTGGTTCATAAAAGTTGGCTTGTATCACTACCTCACTCAAAATTGGTAAATTAACCTCACAAAGCACACACATTTGATCCTTGAGATATTTTGTATCATTATGACAATCAAAATGGATAATGAACTCACACATCACACACTAGTTCTCGATAAATTTGACTTTATCCTTGAAATAATTTAAAATATTTCTTTGATTTTGCTAGAAAACATCGGTTTGTAACCACTTGCATTAATCCCCACAAATCACTTCATTTTAGCACCCACAATATATATATTATCTTCAAAAATGTGACACAATGATTTATTTTTAAAATACAACTTGCATTTTCAAAATCATATATAATCATGCATTGCATTTTGACTTCGCGATGATGGTATAATTCCTAGTAATTATTTTCCCTCAAATCTCACACTAGGAATTCTATGCCTAGCGCAAGTCATCCTTCCCAATTTTTCATGCTTAAATCACTTTATATCCCTCACAAAAACAATCTTTATCAACCTATTTTCTCAAAATCAATTTCTTTTAAAATCAACATCTCCTTTCATCATCATAAGCCTCAAGGTTACTCTTGAGCCCTACAAAATTTCTTATTATTAGCAATACAAAACTTCCTCACAATAGGATCCACTCCATGACCTAGCGAGCATTGATCTCCACCAACGGTCATATAACAACACAACATCCTTTGAGGTTCATTGCTAATCCATCAATTTTATCATCACACAAAAACATCTTTTTCAAAAACACACTTTGCAAAAATAAAATCATTTCCTTTAATGTTAATGTATCGCTCCAAATTTTTTGCATCCTTACCTTCAGGATATAGGATCCGTGCCCGAAAGGGGGATGCGAGAAGGATGGGACAATACCTCGGACTGAGAGGCCCTTTGAAGGTCCCGCCTCTCGAGGGAGGGGTATAAGGGTGAATTTTCGATGGATGGTGGGTTCACCAGGAAACTTTTGAGTGGCAGTTTCCACACCTAGGTTGATAGTAGGTTTGATGTGTTCATTTTGCGCTTTAATCATTCAATTCCTAGGTTTGGCCAAGATGAATCTAAACTATTCTATATGCCAATGCTGATTTAGGTGAATACAAAAAATATGAATGAATGCTAAACACAGAGAATATGCTAACTAGAACAGTACATACCTAATTCTGGATGTCTGATGAAGATTCTGAGTTTTGTAGCAGTCCAGATCATCTCAACTCGTACGTAATCATCTGAGATCAGACGATATCGTCGTCAATCTGATGAATTCGTCAGACGAATTTGTCAAAAACCTGCAATCACAGGAATAGATACAAAATACCAAAGATGCAACTACAAAAGCAAAGGAGAATGATAGGAATAACAGCAAACATGCCTAAATAATAAATTCAAATAACAAATAAGAGAAATGCAGTAGATTTAATGATTGATTTTAACTTTATCATGCGGTTATGCTAAATGAGGTGAACTCCAAGATGCATAAATATAATAACTAAGATAATGTATAAAGAAATGCAGAAAAAAATAAAGAGATGCAAACTCTGGACTCTGATTGCCCCCAATCTGGACTACAGTCGGGATCGCCTCCAATCGTACGAGATCGTCTGCGCTCCTCGACAGGATCGTCCGAAATCACCTGGAATCGCTTGCGACGATCCGAGCTAGCTTCGACTGAAAAATAGTAAAGTTCCTGCAAGAAAACATGAAATGCAGAATGCAAATAGTGGTGTGAGGATGCTCTGAGGTGCGTGGAAATTTTGGGGGGTTTAGGGGAGTCAATCAGGGGGATAAACTAAGAAAATCTCAGTTTATATAGGATTAGGGAGAGGTTAGGAGGTTGGAGATCATCCCAATTTGGGAGATCTCCAACGGGGGAGACTCTAACTGCGCAGACACGCTTTCTGCCCAGGTTAGAGAGGTTGTTGAAACAGAAGCTAATTATGAAAATTTGGTTTTGGGACGAAATCGTCTGGACGTTCTGTTCCAGACGAATTCGTCAGATCTGGGACGATTTCGTCTAATCTGCGACGATATCGTCCAACGGTCAAAACAAATCCTAAAAATGGCACAAAAAATGAGGAAAGCGGGTAACGGGCGGTTAACGGGCGGTTTGAGGTTAAAATTTGAATTTTTATCTTTTTACTAAGGTTTAACTGTGCCAATTTTAGGGTGCTACATTTTGCCCCCTCTTTAGCGAATTTTCGAAGAAAATGCGTTAAAGACGAGTTCTTCCCGTTTTACGAGAAAGCAAAAATGTACTCAATTTTTTAGACGACGATTCTTGGTCGAATCGTACGACTGCTGACTATGGTGCCCCCTCCGTGTTTTTACCCAAATCGAACGTTTGAGGTAAAAACACGAAAAAGCAAAATTAAAAAAAATGTTGTTTTTAAATAAAATTAAGAAAAATAGGGTAAAACCCTAATTCATTTTTACTGCTCATTGTCACTGGATATGATGTACATATATTTTGATATATATATATATTGTATTTTTGATGATATGACTTGTGTATATGTTGTATGATGCTTTAATGTTGAATTTTGCAATTGATTATTGATGATTCATGTAATTATGTCATTTTAGAAATATTATAATTTTATGTCATGTTGTAAAATTTAAATGAAATAATCTGATGTAAACAATTGGTTGTTTTGGTGTGATTTGATGAAAAATAAAAGGGACTTCTAACAATAATTTCAAAGGACATTGTCGTTGTTATAGACCATTTCATGGAGTCGCCGCTCGCTCGGTCGTCAAGCTAATCCCAGTATAGAAATATTGCTAAAAGTAAAAGAATGCTTAAGAGACTGTCTTAAGACTTTGTGTTGTGATGGTGATGATTTGTTTTCAGATTTTCATAAAAATATTATGCATGAGATACTAAAAGAAATATGATTTTGCTAGGCATAAATTCCTAAGTGTGATAAAATTTTGAACAATTCCTTAGAAATTATACCATGGTTGCAAAATTGAATGTTGACATAATGACATGAAATAGAATAAGTGTGCGTTCTTTTTAAAGCACAATTGTGTAACATAATGATGTAAGCCATATGTTTTTATGAATTTTAAAATGAATGGGAAAATAAAATTAGAACAATGGTTTGCGCTAGGCATAGAATTATAGGTATAGACTTATACCATCATCGCGAAATCCAAAGAAGAAATTGATATTTTAGTTTTATTGCATGATTGATTTTTGATTTTGAGATAAACAGAAAATAATAATATATAACTTGACTTTATTTACTAGATTTTGTAATATGTTGTTTGAAAAGAATTTTGGATTTTTTTGAAAACAATGTATGTAATTGTTTTTATACTAAACAGATGTTCTGAAATAAGAATAAAATTTATTCCAAAAGAGTTGCAAAAATATTTTAAATTATCTCAAAGACAAATGTAGATTTGTAAGGAACCCTCATGTGCATATGTGAGTTCATTGCCGATCTTGATTTATCATAATGATAGAGAATCTCTCAAATACAAATGTGTGTGCAATTGTATTGTTCGTTCACCAATTTTGAGCAAGATAATTTGATACAAGTAATTTGAATTAACCAAATGAATGTTCGTTGACCATGATTTATATGCATGTAACCGTACTCAGACTACTATGTAAGTTAGGTTATCAAGAGCTAGCTAATCCATAAGCCGACATAGGTCTATACAAAATAAGGTCGCTAATGTGACAGACATATCACCACGCTAGGGATTACCCAAGGCCAAGCGGGTTGGGCACAAACCACCTGTTATGGGGCTTACCTCACAGTTTTCGAATAATTGAGAATTCCAGGGATTCAAGCTCATTCACCCTTCTTTTCTTTTCAAGGGGTAGGGAAAGGGATTTATTGCATTTTGCTTTTGCCTTTTCTTTTTCTCTTCTTTTCTTCTCTCTCTTTTTTTTTTTTTTGTTTTGTATTTTGCTTGGAACTTGAGATAATGCTGAAATATTGTTGCGATGGTACAAAATGATATTTTTCTTTTTCTCATTTTCTTTGACTTTTCTTTTTCTTCCTATGCTAGGGATACTTGCTCGGATTAGCTGTAGAGCAAGGGATTTTTATTCTGGGTAGGGGTGAGCTTGTCCTTTTGTCAATTCTCAAAGATTCTAGACCATGTGCATGATAGGATAGCAGGGAAAACTTTTCGCTCAAGAAACCACTTTTACTATGTAGCATCATATTGAATTTGCAATGAAATCATTTTAATGTGAAAAGATATATTTGGTTCAAGTAAATAACAAGATCAGTTCTCTATGCTCAAAACTTTATTTAATTCAACTGTGGACTTTGATATAAGAGAGATTAATAATCATACAAAATAAAATCAAGATATTTATTCATGTGAATGTGAAAGTGCGGGATTCCAAATAAATGCTAATTTATCCAAAATAATTGAAAATATAACTGCAATACTTCAAGAATTGACAGGTATGAAAATAAAATATGTTTTTGAAGATTTTGACGATTTTGATGTTTTTATATTTTGATTTTGATTTATGAATTTTTTTTTTTTTTTTTTTTTTTTTTTTTTTTTTGATGATGGAATTGGTGGTATATACAAGATGATCTATATACACTATACAAGGTTATTTGAGTATAGCATGTCTAAGGTTGCTTCAAAATCAAAGGAGGTTTTGAAGGATAATTTGGTTGTGGTGAAGGTAAGAACAAAAGGTGATGAATAAAAGGTAGTGATAACAAAAGCTTTGTTATAATGTAGAATAATGTAGCAAAAGATTTGACTTTTATATGTGTAAAATTGATCATGTTACAAAATAAAATGTCAAAAGGATAAGAAGGTTCTTCATTCTTATCACTATCTTCCAAGTCTTGATAATATGGAGGGAGCATATGTGAAAGATATGCATGGGTGTTATTTGGTAAACAAGGATGATCATATATGGATGAAGAAAAGTGATGGATAGAAGGTAATTGTGACAATGGAGAATGTATAGAACTTGATGTTTCAATCGTTAAATATTCTTCAAATGGTGTTGGGTCACCATGTATGGTAACAATTTTATTTGCAAGTTCAAACTTCAAACATTGGTGAAGAGTGGAAGGGACAACCCTCATCGTATGAATCCAAGGACTTATGAGAAGTAGGTTGTAAGGTGAAGGGCAATATGCTACATAAAACAAAGTATCCAGGATCTTGGATCCAATATTAAGGGGAAGAATTATAGTACCTTGAGCTTCTTGAATTTCATTGTTAAAATATTTTATAATAACATTTGATTCATTAAGATCTTCTTCCTTTAATTTGAGTTTTTGGAATAATTGATAAGTGCATAAATTAAGAGAGGAGCCATTATCTACCATGATAGTTTTAACAGGTGTTTCTTTACTAGATCCTGTAATGTAAAGAGAGGAGTCTTCTTGTGGAGTAGAGGAAGGAATCTCCTCATCATAGAATGAAATATGGTTAACCTCAAGAGGGCTTACACCATTAATTATGTTCTTAGGGAAAATATCATGAGGAACAAATTGTTGGCTAGGTATCTTGAACAAAGTTTCCTTATGAGAACTTTGTAATACTTCTAAAAGGGATATCTTTGCTTGAGGATTAATCACTTGTTGTTGGCTATCAAAGTGGATTTCAGATTGAGATTTTGATTCTAAAGATGAGCTTTCTATGCTTACATTCCATTTTGGATCATTCTCTAGAGCCAAAGATAGTTTTGAAGGTTGGTCAAATGAGGAATCCATATCTTGAATATCAGATTGAGTTGATTGAACTTGAGGTTGCTCATTTGTAGTTTTTGTTACAATATTAGTAATATCATCATGATGGGACACATTAACATGCAATATTTGATTGGTTTCCTATTGTTGATAATTGAATAGGGGTTCTTGGGAGATCCCCATGTCTTGATTGATTATTGGTATTTGTTGTGTAGGAGTTTGATTGTTTACTTGGAGATTTATAATCAGTTGTAGATTGTAATTCCTTTATATTAAAAAGACCCTCATCAATCAAATCTTGAATTGCACATCTTAAATATTTACAATTTTGTGTCATATGTCCATCTACTCTATGATATTCACAATGTAGCTCAGGTTTAAACCAATCTGCTGTGGCATCAAGTTGTCTTATGGAAGGGAGTTCAATCTTATTTGTATCAAGTAAATGCTTGAGAATTATATCCATTGGTTGATTGAGCTTTGTAAATGTACGTGATGAAGGTTTTCGAGAGGTTTTTGATAAGTGCCTTAGGAGTTCAGTCATAAAAGGACCTAATGGTTTTTTACCTCTCTTTTCTTTGTTATGGGTAGAATGATGATAGGAAGATTGTGAAGTATGATGTGAGTGCATGGTAGGATTGGAAGAATAAGTATTTTCTTGTTGAAATGGATGTGTTGTATTGAAAGAAGAATATTGAAAGGGTGGAGGAGGATTGTATGTGGATTGATAGACATAATATGGATATATGGGAGAATAGATAATATCGTTATGAAGAGGATTGGAAAAGGGATTGTCCTGTTGGGGTAATGATGAAAAATGAGAAAAGTGTGATGGAGGTGATGTTGAATAGGGATGAGGTTGGTCATAATCAACAAATGTATTTGGCTGAATTCTTCCAACATTACCGATGGGCTCATATTGATTTGAGTAAAAACTCATGGTTTCTTTAGTACTTCTAAAAGTAATATTTAGTATCTACTATTTAGAATTGAATCTAAAACATACAAACTTGAAATGATGATTTTGTTTTTATTTTTCTTGTATACATATATATATATATATATATATATTTTTGTTTTTTTTATATTTTTGAATCAGAAATATGCCTATGTTATTCACGTCGGGTTCACCAAAATGTATCGCTCCAAATTTTTTGCATCCTTACCTTCAGGCTATAGGATCCGCGCCCGAAAGGGGGATGCGAGAAGGATGGGACAATACCTCGGACTGAGAGGCCCCTTGAAGGTCCCGCCTCTCGGGGGAGGGGTATAAGGGTGAATTTTCGATGGATGGTGGGTTCACCAGGAAAATTTTGAGTGGCAGTTTCCACACCTAGGTTGATAGTAAGTTTGATGTGTTCATTTTGCACTTTAATCATTCAATTCCTAGGTTTGGCCAAGATGAATCTAAACTATTCTATATGCCAATGCTGATTTAGATGAATACAAAAAATAGGAATGAATGCTAAACACAGAGAATATGCTAACTAGAACAGTACATACCTGATTTCGGATGTCTGATGAAGATTCTAAGTTTTGTAGCAGTCCAGATCATCTCAACTCGTACGTAATCATCTGAGATCAGACGAGATCATCGTCAATCTGACGAATTCGTCAAAAACCTGCAATCACAGGAATAGATACAAAATACCAAAGATGCAACTACAAAAGCGAAGGAGAATGATAGGAATAACAACAAACATGCCTAAATAATAAATTCAAATAACAAATAAGAGAAATGCAGTAGATTTAATGATTGATTTTAACTTTACCATGCGGTTATCCTAAATGAGGTGAACTCCAAGATGCATAAATATAATAACTAAGATAATGTATAAAGAAATGCAGAAAACAATAAAGAGATGCAAACTCTGGACTCTGATTGCCCCCAATCTGGACTACAGTTGGGATCACCTCCAATCGTACGAGATCATCTGCGCTTCTCGACAAGATCGTCCGAAATCGCCTGGAATCGCTTGCGACGATCCGAGCTAGCTTCGATTGAAAAATAGTAAAGTTCCTACAAGAAAACATGAAATACAGAATGCAAATAGTGGTGTGAGGATGCTCTGAGGTGCGTGGAAATTTTGGGGGGTTCAGGGGAGTCAATCAGGGGGATAAACTAGAAAAATCCTAGTTTATATAGGATTAGGGAGAGGTTAGGAGGTTGGAGATCATCCCAATTTGGGAGATCTCCAACGGGGAGACTCTAACTACGTAGACACGCTTTCTGCCCAGGTTAGAGAGGCTGTTGAAACAGAAGCTAATTATGAAAATTTGGTTTTGGGACGAAATCGTCTGGACGTTCTATTCCAGATGAATTCATCAGATCTGGGATGATTTCGTCTAATCTGCGATGATATCGTCCAACGGTCAAAACAAATCCTAAAAATGGCATGAAAAATGAGGAAAGCGGGTAACAGGCGGTTTAACGGGCGGTTTGAGGTTAAAATTTGAATTTTAATCTTTTACTAAGGTTTAACTGCACCAATTTTAGGGTGCTACAGGTTAAGCATGATAAAAAAATTTCAAAAATCAAAGCATGATTACAAGAAATTATATAACACAAACCATCATAAGCAAGTGCAATAAATCATCCAATAAATCAAATCATTCAATGTCGCATAGACAAAAGGATCAATATATATATATATATATATATATATATATATATATATATATATATATATATATATATATATATATATATATATATATTCCCAAAAATTACAAAATGAAGCTAATTGGTATGCCACAATCTCCAAAATTGGTATACTCAATCACTAGGGGGTATTACCTAAAATGAAGTAGTAAAATAAAAATAAGTTAGGTTTTACCCTAATTCTTCATTTTATTCACTTTTACCCTAAAATTCAAAATTTTTGAGTTTTCCACCAAATATAGAATTTGGCGCAAAAACTCGAGGGGGCATCCTAGTCAATAAATTAGTAATTATTTTTCTAAAACATCAATTTTCCATGAACTATTCATTCTAAACCATCTACTCATTTTTTCCCATGTCAATCATAATCACTTCTACTCAAGTGTCTACACTTTTCTTTGACGCATTTATAATTCATAAATACGCCAAAGAGGGGGTAAAATGTAGACATGAAAATTTGACTTATTTTCCTTAGTTTTCCTCCTAGAAAAGTAAGGTCATATTTGATATTAATTTTACCTAAATAAATCCCTTCCAAATTTCCTAAAACCTACACCATTGGATTGGGCTCAAAAAGAGCTTTCCAACGGTATATTATATGTCCATTTTTGACACCGTTTGATCCCTAAAATTACAAAAAAACTATGTACATGTCTAACCTCCTAGCAATATCGGATCACCCGATCTGAGATCGGACCTAAATGTGCAATATCGGATCGCCCGATCTCATCCAAAACTGAAAATTACCCTATTTAGTAAGGTGAAAAAAATGGTTGCAACTTCTTTGTCCTTACTTGGCCAACTAAACAATGGTTACAGGATTGGCTTGAATGATCTCGTCTAGAATAGGGGAAGTTGTAACCTTCTTCATTTTTAGCCCAACCTCTCAACCTATTCTAATCTATTTAATCCAGGCTCCTCTCCCTAGATTCCCCCTAAAAATTTTGCATGCCTGTGCTATGTTATTTCATATTTTTGTAGGTTAGATTTGTGCATCGACTGGATACATACAGGATAGGACCACCCGATCTCTAGATAGGACCACCCGATCTCAGACAAAACTGCTCGATCTTGTCTGCATCAACAAATTTTGCTGCTAAGCTACTTGGGGGCATCCAGACCTCACTGTTTGCATTTTCTCTCCCTACTTCTCATTCCTTATATTATATTCATTACCTTCTAGATCATTCTAAATTCATTTCAATTTATGGTTTAGATTTTCATTCATTTAATACCACTTTTCATGAATATTTATGCATATAGCTTAGATCTATATTCATTTATGCACTTATTTCAAATTCTAGCTCATTACTTAATCTAATCCATCTTATCAAATGCATGTTATGCTATGAATTTCCTATTTTTTGTGTTCAATTGTTGAATTACAAGTTTTTATTCTAATCAGATCAACCAATCACAAAACAGACCGACCAATCACAGGATTGTACCACCTAATATCGCCTTAAACTGATCGATATTATCTGCATCAAGCAAAAAGTTGTAGAAATCAATCATTAGATCTGGGTTAGAATTTCAAATCACTTTATAAGCATTGCATTGTTCATTATTTCCTATTTTTTGTTGTTTGCTATCTTCATGTAAATTGAAATTGCATGTAGAATAACGTAGTTGCATATTGGCAAAACTAGGTGTATGTGAGACTATCTAAAAGAATACATCAAACAAACTCCAAAACCTAGGCATGGAAACTGCCATAAAATGTTTCCTGGTGAACCCACCCAATTCGTCAAAAAATCACCAAAGAAGGCATGATCTTAAGTGCCTCTCCTATGAGGTGTAGACCTACTATTCTCCCATTCCCCTTCGAGGCACAAATTCATTAGCCTGGAGGAAAGGAGTGCAAGAATTTTATAGCTACACTAGGATAATTGAGTTTCCTAAAAAAATTAGATTTTCTCTCCAAAACGCAAGGGGGCACCATAGGGCCTACAATGTGTTAGCATAGAAAACAAATCACAGAATAAAATTCTAGTGCAATAATTTATAGTTAGAGTTGCATTATAGAAAATAAGGTATACACATGTTTTCTAGTCCAACATTGACAAAGAAATGCATCCTATAAAATAATAATTTATAATAAGATAATGATGATGCTGATGCAAATGCACTCTAGAGTATAAGGATGTTATATTAAATATAAAAACATTACAAATATTTAATAAATTTGATGCATTGTACAAGATTCAATCTATTTTATTCTATTGAGGTGAAAAAAAACATCCTATAGAAAGAAGTCTATACAAAAAGGCAAAAGCCAACAAAGAAAGAGAATTACAAATACCAAGAAGATAGAAAGGAGTTCCCATACTATCCATATACAAGTTTTGTACATTTGTTATAAATAAGTTAGAAGATGAATTGCTTTAGATTCTACCTAATTAAGAAATAATTTCATAAATAGTTTGTAATCTTCCTCATTAACTCCCTCTATGTTAGGTGTTATTTGTTGGATGAAAAGGTGGTTGAACTAGGTTTCTATAGATATGTGTCATACATTAGGCTCTTTTGTATTCTCTACCACTCTAAGGCTAAATGATGATACATGCTTGAAGTTGATGGTTTTTTCATCTTCTATAGGTTTGTGCTAAAGAAATAATGACACCATAGTCTCACATGGTGCTAGCCTTCTAAAAATATCATAGATAGATGCCAAGGCCTACAAGTTATGGCAACTTTGATGTCATGCTCCATAGGACTTTAAGCAACTTATGCTTTGCTTAGATTAGGAACTCTATAAATAATCAACTTGTTGTGACTATCACACAACTAAACCCAAAATTGGGGACCCACCTTTTAAATTTTCAATTTCTGGTAGTTTCGGTTGGTTTTGTGTGATGATTTCATAGGTCTCTCCATGGAATTATAGGATAAGGTTCCATGGTCTTTGGTTGGTTAATTTTTCCTTGTGTTACTTTGCAACGCTTTGTTGTGTTCAGTTAGAATTTTAGATTAAGTTTTAAATATTTGGTCTTATTGGTTTCCTCTTGTATGTTAAGTCTAGTGTGTCGAATTCAATTGAATTCAATACTTAATAAAGAGGGAAAACAAATTCAAACTTCAAAATAAAACAAAAATGAAAATAAAAATAAAGTAATGTATATTTATTATTATATATATTTAAAAAAAAAAAAAAATGAAAAATAATGAATAAAACAAAAAGTGTTTTCCTCTTTATTGTGTTATTTATATTTTAATGTTGCCTTAATATATTATTATTATATATTATATATATAATAATAATAATAAAAAATAAAAAATAAATAACTATTAATAAATAAATAAAACCAGGTGTTGTAGGTGAGTTGGAGAGGAGAGGGCAATCCTTCAAGGGAGGTCCCAGGTTCAAATATCCACCCTACCAAAAAGCTGAATTAGATATCCAAAATCCAATTGATAATGTTGATGCGGTCAGGGTCGGGTGTGACTCCCGGGTGACTTTGACGGTGTAGAACCCCCTGTTCATGGTCTCTCAGACCAAAGCGGCCCCACAAGGGGTTTTTCGCTTAAAAAAAAATAAAAAAATAAAGATTTTGAAGTTCCTTTTGAGATCCTCATGGAGGAAAATTTAAAGTGATAATATCTAGATTTATTTAAGTTTTACACTATTCTCTTTAACAGTTAAATAATTTATTTTTATTTGATATCTTATAATTAATCGTTTATTTCATGTATGCAGACAATGTGACAACGTGGATGCAGAGTAAGATTAATGGAGTCCAGCGAGAGATAATCTACCCACCAGATCCTAACAAACTCAGATTGTGCCTACACAGACTGGAGAGCGACCCAACAACAACATATGTGGACGTGTCAATCAACGCGAAGCAACGTGGAGACGATAAATAGATAGCGATGGCACGGTGGACTAGTGAAAGCAACCAATACGATGGGTAGACAGTGACAGATTGAACGATATCAGGTGATAACGGTAAGCATCGAGCAGTGGAAGAAGTTCTGGTGCCGTGATGAGAAATAGACGGACAAGTTTAAATGGAAATGAGAGCATATTTGTTCGTGTGAGGACCCCGTGTATGATGTGGAAAACCAAGTTACTCAGGCGCACAACATGGATATTATTTTTCATGAAACAATGAGGAATTTAATACCAATCGAGGATAGAGGTGTCGAGGATGTGTGTTTAGGTCAAAGATTGAGAAATCATCCATCGAGACCTTATGGGTATAGAATTGAATACCTGATGCAGATGAAAACTTGGGTGTGATATGCGAGGTGTTTCGAGCGACAACGTTGATGGTTTTGGCTTTCGAAGGAACCCGAGAATTTAGCTATGAATAGCATAAGATCGTAGAAGCCATCGCGTGAAGATGAATAAGAGGTATTAAAGTGAAACAAAACTCCAACATAGGAATATGACAGTGAGCAACATGAACATCGAGGTTCGAAGTTGCAAGAAAAGGTTATTAGGCACAAGTTAAGGTCGTGAATATCATCCCATGGGGTGTTTAAAAAATGATGAAACATATAACGAAAAGGCCCATTGTAGGAGACATATCTGGTGGAAGAAAAAGTACAAAGGTTGGTCACAAAGCAACAACACCTGCATAAGTAAAAGCAGACAAGGTGTTGTTAAGGAAGTCATAGTTTCAGGAGGCATCAATGTGGTCATCATAGACATACTGACATGTGCTAATTTATAGTGCAATAAGGTTGATGGTGTGAATAGCAGCGTCATCGGTATACCACCAGTGTGGAATGTGGAGGATATCCACACTATGCACATTGAAGAAAAGCACATCGCTACGATAAACAATAGGCACCAACAGTGTACAATAGGAGCTCATTAGATGAGCAGTGGCTATGGCATGGCGGCTATGCAATTGGAAGGTGGAAATAATCATTTATAATGACAAACCAAGGGGAGAACCACTTGTTGAAGCTTCAGGCTATAGGCTATGGAGTATTCAAGTAACAGGGGATGAGAACGACATATGGTGATACAGAAAAAGGCACGGCCCATGTTTTTGGTAAAAGCTGCAAGGAAAAATTATCAAAGGATACGACCGATGCAACTAGTAGGTACATTCATTGTATATGTTAAAAATAGTACCAAATATTAGAACTTTGCAGGTCCTTATATAGGGGTCTGAAAACATGATCATTGCCACAATTTTTCCTTTGTGTCTATGCGAATATCAGTGCAATGGAGCCTAACTGATAATTCGACTATAGCAAGGGAAGTTACAGTAGTGACATTGTACATGGAATGTTTCAAACAGAGTGGCCCATGGTTGGGTTTTATGTATGAGCTATCGCAACCAGTTGATACACAACAGAAGAAGCAACTACATGGTGGTGCGATCAAAATAGACTTTGAATAAAATATCTTGTTGGTGTAAATTCTCTTGCAGCAATGTATGCCAAAGATTGGTAAGAATACACAACCCGTATACCCGTGATGAGGATGAAAAAGATAAAAATATGCCACGAACAAGGGGAACCATAATTCATGTGCATTTGTGAATTATATGGATAGTCAATCACGTAATATAATGTATCCATTCTGATCAATAGTGAAAACAATTTATATTACTCATCAGCATGTTCGAATATGGGGACCGTTTCAAGGCATATTGTAACGTTTGAGATGCCCTCGTGTTTTGCTATAAACTAAAACATTACCAAAGGATTACTAATATGAATGGACACTTGGTCAAGTGTTACTGCATGAAGAACACAAGAAGCGTTACAAAGCAGATGCATGTGGAAGGACGAGTGACGCATCCAAAAAGTGAATAGAAAGACAAAACATAAGCATTTTGGAAGGAGAAGAGTTTCTTGGTAATTTTAAATACAACAGAAAATAGTAGAACAGGGGCTGGACCTTTTTGAAGGCCAGATGCTGGATTTGTTTGAAAAGAGAGCCATACTAATGGACTATTTTTCATCACATTAGATCAATTTGGGGTATATTTTTCGGTACTTGTATGTGTGATATTGAAAACCGTTATTCTACAATATATCAGAGATACTCCAAGTTTTAATACATGTTAATGGTTGACTTGGTTTTATTTTTTGTATTATTGCACCATTTCCTTAGAAGATTGCATCACATTAGTTGTTTGATTGCATGAATTTGGGTCATACTAATGTTTATTTTTGTGCAGAATACTAATGCTTGCAGGGTCTATGGAGAATTTTTGGGTTGCAACATTTATGTTATTTCTTTTTATTTATTTATTTATTTTTTTAACCCTTCATTTTTGTAGATTTTTTTTATACTTTGGTGATTAAAATAAAAATAAAAAAATTTAAACTCCAAAAATAAATACATGGGCGTAAAGAATGAACTTCAATATTTCATTTGAAACAAGTTTGATCTCATTCTGAAGCCATTTCAAATTTATAAAAATTATTGAAAATTGCTGTTTTATGAGAGTTTTATAATTTCAAATTTTTTTATTATTTTATATTTTGAAGGTAAATCAAAATTTTCAGCTTTGCATTTTTATTCGCAAGCAATAAATGAACTTTCCTTTATGAAAATTCCAATTTCATTAAAGGGAAGTGATTTACATGATATTCCATAGGCCATTGTTTTTAGAGCAATAAATTTGCTTCTTTTAATGAAAATTCTAATTTCACTAAAGAGAGGTAATTTATATTTATATTAAAGGCTATTGTTATTGAAGTAGTAAATTATTTCTTCTTTATAAAAATCATGATTTCATTAAAGAGGGATAATTTATAATGACATTTTAAGGCCATTATTTTAAAGCAATAAATTGTCGTCTCTTTATGAAAATTAATTTCATCAAAGAGGGGTGATTTATTTATTATATCAAAGGCTATATTTATCTTCACAATAGAAGTGACATTGAATGAATCCAATTACCATTTAAGATTCATATCTAAGGATAGATTTTAATCTTTATTTTCATGTTCAAAGCAGGGTTTAATAAAAAAGATAAATCTTGATTAAAATCTGCTTAATCAAAGAAGATAAAATCTATCTAAGATACTTCAAGATAAAAGGAACTAAGGCTTTCATCGTGGTCATATGAGGGCTAATCACCAATCACAATTTCCTTTTCTTTTAATTTTCATGAACAATTACTAGCATAGCAAGATAAAATAAACCAACACAGGCCCCTTGTTAATATTTACTTGCAAACCACTAAGGTATTCCTAACACTTATTTGATATATCTTAACAAGATTATTAATACACATGTGTAATGCTTATATAGTGGAACCTTGGAGAAGTTGTCTTTTTTTTTAACTTCTTTGCAAAAGAGGGTTTTGTTATCAAAATCCTAAGGGTGAGTGTGGTTTTGCAATTGGGTAAAATTACCACTCAACATTTTGGTGCTAGAAGGAGGGCATGAACTGGTGTTATTTTATTTATGCTAAATTGTTCATTGTTGTTCTAAATGCTTTTTAATTGTTCATGTAATGAATAATATGATTTTGGTGTAACCTTGAGAGCTCTAAATTGCTAAATGTTTCAATTTCTTTTGACTAGCATCTTGGGTCTCCTTTAGCACTCAACATTTTGGCGCTAGAAGGAGGGCATGAAGTGGTTTATTTTATTGTGATTCTAAATGCTATATATTGTTCATTGTTACTTGAAAGAGTTATTTAAATACATTGGTGTTGACTAATGATATTTTGTTGATCACTTTCATTGATTTTAATATTCTCTATTTTGATGATGAATTACTGTTAACCTGTTGTAAATTTGAGAATATTATTCAATTTCATGGTTTAATTGATGCATATATTTTGGTTGATGCTAACATGATGATCCATATGTTAAACATTTGAGATTTTTTAGTCATTTCATGCTTCTTTGCAAGATATTTTTATCTGACTAACAACTCGGTACTAAAGTTATATCTCCTTGACTATTGTAAGATTTACTCCAATGATGACAGGTAGTCCTTTAAACATACCTGGGCCTTCACATGAGGTGCCTATGGACTTGGTGTCTTATCTACCTCAGTTTAGGCATGATGGAACTAGGTCAGCTGAAGCACATATTCGTGCATTCGTAAATATGATGAGTTGTTTACACATAATGCATGAAGATGTTGGATGTGAAATATTTTCATACACTTTGGATAAGATTGCGCATGACTGGTTTATTAATCTTCTTGCAGCTTCTATCACTTCATGGGCTCAATTAGAAGCAATGTTTCTCAACCATTTTGGAACATTAGATGATTGGGATATGATATCAAATCAATTTGCCTCTATATGTAAAGAACCTAATGAATCCATGAGTCAATTCAATGATAGGTTTCATAGGTTGTATATCAAAATGGATACACATTACACCATTTTAGAAGAAGAAGCCTTTAACATATACAGGGGAGCCTTAGACCCCTTAATTGATACATTTTTAGGGGAGAATATTGAAGATCCATCCTTGCCTAGAGCCTACAATACCACAATAATATTAGAACAATGACAAGTTGAGGCACAACATGTTCCCATGAGAGATTGTTCTTTAGGAGTTATTGAAGAAAACCTACACCAACCATCTAATGTAGAACCCTTGAATCAAATTATGTCTAATGTGAATAATCAATGGGATGAAGTTGACTATCCAAATGTTACAACCATCTTAGATATTATCCAAGAGGAGGTGCAAGTTTCAAAGCCAATATCCAGTAATGAGGATCAAGGTTATGCACAAGGATGAATTTCGCAATTTACAGTGAATTTTAGGATTTTAAAATTTTTTATTTTGCTAATTTTGGGACCCTAGAAGTCGGTCCATTTGCCCAAAAATTACGAAATTAACTTTTTAGGGTAAATTCACCCTGGTACAATATGTTTTCCCACCTAATTTTCACCTTAAAATTATTTAAATTTTTTTATCCCGCCCAATTTACCTCTTGTACTCCATTATATAGAGGTAACCTTGATAGCGACACTCATAGTCTCAAGATGACTGACATAAGGCAACCACAAAAAGTGATTGGCATAAGCCACTAACACAAGATGATCAACAAAAGCGATTGATAAAAGGTAATTGACACTATGTAACTGTCACAAGGTGACTAACACAATGTGATTATCACAAGGTAACTATCACAATATGATTGACACAAGGCGACTATCACAAGGCGACTAGTATAAGGCGACTATCATAAGATCACTATCACAAGATGACTATCACAAGGTTACTACCACATGACAACTATCACAAGGTGACTGACATGACGTGACTATCACAAGGTGAATGTCACAAGGCGACTATCACAAGGTGACTGCCACAAGGCGACTACCACAAGGTAACTGCCACAAGGTGACTATCACAAGGCAACTGTCAAAATATGACTATCACAAGGCAACTGATATACAACATAAACCATTTACCGATAAGTTTTTGTTACCATTTATATTTATTTTTTATACATTTTTTTTCATTGACACTCAATAAGGAGGTTTTCCTATTATTTGGGCACCAATCTCAAGCTTTTTTGGGTCAAATATTCTATTGTCTTGAATAGTAGTTCTCTCTTTTACCAGTTATTTCCATTTTTCAAAATGATTTTCTTGTTACTCTTCTTTTTATATAGGTAAAATGTCACCTATTGGCAGTGGAAAGAAGGGAGGCCAATCTTCCAATTTCGATAAAAGGAGTATCCTAAAATAATTTAATAATATTTCAAAATCCAGTCAGCCATCAACATCTGCACAAATTGAAGGTATGAACGCCTTTACTTACTAACCAGTTAATTTTTGTACATTGTTAATTTTATATATAATGTCTTCATTCATTAAGAAGGGTGATTTTTTGTGGATGGCTTTGTCCATTGTTTATATGTATTTTTTAAAATAAGGTATGCTTTTAAAAGTAATAATGATAATGACCCTGGTATTGAACCTAGTATTATCTCTACAAAAAACATTGTTGACCCTGGTATGAATCCACTTCCACATATCTACGATAATGAAAAGTCCATAGATGAAAATTTTCTTAAAGAAATGAAACAACAACATGAAGAGATTCCTAAAACAAACACACAAATGGAAAACAAAGTAATAGTTCTTATGCAGTCCCTACTTTCGGAGAATATTCTTCTAAAAAACATAAATGTGTAAGGTCATCTAGATGGAAAATTAACAGATCATTTCAGCCTGATTGGGTTTCAGATTTTCCATTTGTTGAGCTAGTGCTTCCAGAGAATAGTAATGAGGTAATAACAGAATTGAGATGCATAATTTGCAGCTAGAAACACGGAAAGGATCATAGATTGCAAGTTAAGAAAGATACAATAGAAAAACATTGTGGAAAGGTTTATAAAAAATTGAAGAAAATGATGGACCAATACAAAAAAATTATAGGTGGAAGGATGCATCAAAGTGTGCCCATATCATATATGCACAAGAATATGATAAAGCAATGAAACAAAAGCAAAATTTGGTTGAGAAAGGTGCAACGATTCAAGCCCAATTTCAAAAAATGGAAAAGTTCACTTTAGCTTCAAAAATTTTACAGTTTGTTGTTGTACTCACTATTCTTAAAAAGGGTAGACCTATGTCAGATTTCATTGATTATAAATCTCTATTTTGACTAGCTGATGTGCAAAATTTACCCAGCGTCCATTGGTCAGATCGAAGTGGTTGGGAAATGGCAAAATATCTATCATTGGTTGAGCAGGATGACCTCAAAGAGAAAATAAAAAGGCCAAATTCATTTCACTTTCAATTGATGAGGTGACTGCTATTGACAACACATCTTGGATTTGCATGCATGTTTACACATTGGAAAATCATTTAAGGCAACCTCATTTACTTGGACTACGCAAGATGGTGGAAAATTGCAATGCAAAAAACATTTACAATGTTGTTGTTTCTAGTTTAAAGGAAATAGTAGGAATGAATGAAATGGAAATAACCACTAAGTTAATATGTGTCGGAGCCGATGGTGTTGCTACAATGCAAGGACACAGGAATGGTCTTTGTGTTAGACTACAAACATTTGTTACCCCATATTTGATCCCTATTCATTGCATGGCTCATAGAATTAATCTTGCATACAAAATTGTGGATACATTTACAAATGTAGCGAGAGTGGAAGAGCTTGTCCGTGAAATTCATGATTATTTTTTGTGCAGATCCAAAAATATTTTTAGAGTTTCAAGTTAGAGTTTGAACTAGGAGTTACTGATGGTAAAAAACTCTTAAAATATGTAGATACTAGGTGGATTTCGATGTATCAACCGACATATAGAGTTTTCAAAGAATATCAATCCTTGGTAGGGTTTATGTATGCAAATAGTAGGGCAGTTGATAAGGCTAAAGATTTGCTATTTCGAATGAGTGACTTTGAAACACTTCTCACATTGTGTGGTATTCTTCCAATGTTGGAAGAAATGAATACTTTGATCAAAATTGCACAAGAAAGATCGATTTATATTATGGATTTCATCAGGGTGAGAAAACAAATTTGCTTACATATTGATACGATGTACGCATCTAGTGAAAGTTTATGGATCCCATGTTTGAGAGTTGGAGAGCATTGACAAACGTGAATGATCCTCAAAACTTTTTGAAGTTCAATATAAATGATCATCTTTGTATTAATGTCCACGGAAAGGAAATTCCTTTATATTGTTTTGGTCAGTGAATGGATATAGCTACAAATGAAGTTGAACAAATACCCATAACATACAATATATTTCATGTAGTTGTAACAGATACAAAAATTAAACTAAAAAAAATAGCAAAATCATTGACAAAAGAGATCAGAGACCATTTTCAAAGAGATGAATTGCTTGAGGCTATGGGTGTGGTTAACCCGATATTTTGGAATCCTTGTAATGAATACCAGAATATAAATGGTTTGTTTCTCAAATACATGGGCACTCTTGCTAGCCATTTCACTAAACCTGTGGTATTCAATGGTATTGAAATCAATGGCATTCTCAACAAAGATCTTTTGACAAAACAATCAAACTATTTTGGAACAACAATGTCTGCTCAAGTTTCACAATTCACTAATCACCATGAAAGGGGTTCTATTTCATGTTTGTGGAAACATTTATATCCCAATAGTATCCTACAACATACTATGAGTGAATATTTTAGTTTATATGAATTATGTCAAACGATGATTTTAGGATCTGTTGAGGATGAAAGGGTATTTAGTGCATTATCATATGTAAAATCTAAAGTTCAAAATAGATTGGACAAAAATTTGGAAATTTGTTTGAGAGTATATGTGTCGACCTATGAGGTTGAGAAGTTTCCTTATGAAAGAGCTTTTTCATATTGGAAATATCTGGCAGAGAGAAGAGGTGTCATGAATACTCAAGATGATGAGGATAATGGTAACACTGATGACACTATGATGATAAATTTTTTTGTATGAGTGTAAAAGATTTTGCACAATCTGAAAAGAGTTTGTTCCAACTTCCACCATTATGATGCAAAGATGCTTTCATTTGATTTGATTTCACATATTACTTCTTTTCATATATTGGGATTTGATTCATTTATTTGATTTGATTTCAATTTTTCAATGTTGAGATTTGATTATATTTTGAGACATGTTTTCATGTATTTTGGAATAGAATATTGATTACTAGATCACATATATTATTTTTCACATGTATTTTGATTTCATATATTATGCTATCAGTTGTCAGTAGAATATGTTTATTATGATTTCATATATTTTGAAAACCATGTATAACAAAGTTCAAACCATGTATTTTTTTTTTTTTTATTTGTGGAAAACATCCCAAAAGGGATGCCACTTTCGGGTAAGACCCAAGGAGGCAGGGGTATCCATTCCGCCAAAAATGCCCAGGACTCGGACCTAGCCTACCACCTTTGACATACTCAAGGAGCAAACAAACACACAAAACCAATTTAAAAATAAGTAAATAACAACAAAAATAATAAAATAAAATAAAAAACATGCTCCTTGAGTGTGTCAAAAACAAAAGCACAACCAAAACACGCACAATAAGATAAAAGAAACCACAACACAAACCACATAGAAAAACACAAGAACCACATAACAAAACACAAACAAGACAAAAACAACAGAACACTACAAAGACATAACCCAAAAAAAACATGAAAAATAAACACAACCAAAACCTAAAAAATTAAAAAATAAAATAAAAATAAAAATAAAAAACAACCAACAACAGACAATAAACAAAAACAAAAAACATAGAAAACACTCACACATAAAAACATGAAATAACACAAACAAAGAGAAACCCAAGAACAAGAACGAAAAAAACACAAGAACAATAACAAAAAACATAAAAAAAAAACAAAACAACAAAAACACAAGAACAACAAAAAACAACACAAAGAACACAAAAACAAAACAAAACAAAAAACCCACCCACCTTAAAAAACTAAACAAAAAAAAACAAAAAATAAAAAAGAAATAAAAAATGAACAAAACAATGACCTATCTAGACCAGAAGACTATTAAGGCAAGAATCAACAGAGGAAACAAAATAAAGAATAGAATGAGCTAGGGAACTAAAAAAAACTGAATGAACCAAAGAGAAGCAAAAAAAAAAAACAAGAAGAAACTAGGTACCTTCAGAACTGGAGCCATCCAAAGAAATGATAGAAAGAAGAGCTTCCCTAATTTGAGAAGCCCACCATATAGGAGGGTGGCCATAACAAGTAAGATCACCTTTGTCCAAAGCCCAATTAGCTAAAGCATCAAGCACTCTTGTTTTGATCTCTGACCACATGATTGTAATCAACTTTCAAAAATCCCATCTGGATTAACTGAATCTTCTCAATAATTCTTTTTATTCTCCAATCCACCTTATGATTCTTAGAAGGATTCTTCAAGAGATTAATCATAAGTTGAGAGTCAAACTCAACTAACACCTTTTCCCATCCAACCTTAGTAGCCTCCTGAAGGCCTCTGAGGATACCATACCCCTCAAGCAAGGTTATTGGAAAGAATACCCAAATTCTCAGCAAAAGTAAAAACCAGGGGAGCCATCTGAAAGTCTACCAATTCCTCCCACATCGGCTTTTCCAGGGTTCCCTCTAGAGGCTCCATCAGTATTGACTTTTCCAAAATCCTTAGGAGGAGGTTGCCAATTTCTATTCCTATCCATCTTACTAATACTCACATTCCCTTTAAGTTGGTTGCCCTTAGAAGGTTTAATCTTCAATATTTGCATCACTTGATCCCATATTTGGTGGGAGTTTTGGGGGTGATTAAGGAGATGATGGACTGATTCAACTAAGTTGGCTATGGTCTTTTGCCAAATATAGTGAATATCCTTCCTATCTTGATTAAAAATTTGGTTGTTCCTTTCATTCCAAATATTCCAAAGAAGAATGGTAGAACCCATCCAAACTAACTGCCTAATAAAATGATCAACACCCTCTTGATTAGGCCAATCCCTCCAAAGTTGTTCAAAAGTAAAAAAATTGGACCACTCTAAGCCAAGTAAAGTGGCCATTCTCCTCCATAGCTCAGAGGCTAAAGTACACTCAATAAAAATATGGTTGATATTTTCTACATTCTCTTCACACATTTCACATCTAAAAGGGCCATGAAAACCACGCTTCATAAGTTGCTCACCGAGTAAGCACCCTACGATGCAATAAAAGCCAATTAAAGAACCTCACCTTAGGCCAAAGCTTTTGAGCCCACAATCGAGAAAATATGTCAGAAGAATGGTTGGGATTATTATGGCATAAGGTCAAATAACCTTGAGCAACTGAATACTCACCCTTAGTAGTGTTGTTCCATCCAAAACAATCTTTTTCATGGGACCAAGAGAGGGATCTCATATGAAGGATGCCTTGGATATCTTGTCTTTGCCTTTTTGGGATTTGAATAGGCCAGTCCTCAATAGGGATCCAATATCTACCAACCTTTGAATTACCAAGTATGGTACCGACAGTAATTAGCCACCTTTATCCAATTAGCTCGGTGAAGCTCCTCCATCCAAGGCCTCCAATCGGGAAACTGAGTTATCAAAGGCTTGTGACCATCCCAAGAATTTGTCCAAAAATTTGCATGTTGACCATTATGAATGATCCAAAATAATTTTTTCTTTATCAAATCCTCACCAGTATTAAGAACTGCTAAAATGGGAGAACCTTTGGTAGGAAGTTGATAGCGAACAAGGTCTTCAGGACTTTTGTTCTCAGCATATTTAGCACGAAGATTATTGGCCCAAAGAGCATTGGGGTTATGCAACATCCTCCAATATAATTTAGCAGCTAAAGCTTTGTTGTTATTAATTGAAGACCGTAATCCTAACCCCCCTTCACTCTTAGGAAGACATAAAGTATCCCATTTCACCAAGGCCCATTTTCTTTTCTCCTTAGTACCACTCCAAAGGAAACGATGACTGATTTGATCCAATTCTCGAAGAACAGCCTTTGGGATATTCAAAATGGAAGAAACATAAATAGGAATAGCTTGAAGGACTGATTTTACCAAGGTGATTCTACCCCCATAAGAAAGCCACTTGTTGGTCCACTTTCCAATTTTCTTCTTGACTTTGTCCAACAACCAATTCCAATATTTATTTTTTTGCCTTTGAATATTTATGGGAATACCTAAATAAGTGATTGGAAGAGAGGTCTTCTTATATCTTAGTTTATCCAAGACCATGGATTCCTGTCTAGCAGAGCAGTGAAAGAAAATAACTTTAGATTTGTCTTCATTGATCAACTGCCCGATAGCCTTAGAAAAATAGCTAATGATTTGCTTAATATTAGAAGCTTCCTTAACTGTAGCTTTACCTAAAAGAGTAGAGTCATCCACAAATTGAAGATGAGAGATAGGTCTAGCTCCATGAGCAATGGTAACTCCCTCAAGGGTTTTGTTTTCCCTCTTTTTGGTTATAGTCCTACCCAAGCATTCAGCAAGAATGATGAATAAATAAGGGGATAGCGGGTCACCTTGCCTAATACCTCTAGAAGCTAGGAAAGACTGAGAAGGCCTGCCATTGATAAGAACTAAGTAGGAAACTGAAGAGATACATCCCATAATCCAATCCATCCAATCCTTAGAGAAACCAAATTGCCTCAAAACTTTGATAAGGAAGTGCCAATCCACTCTGTCATAAGCTTTGGATAAGTCTAACCGAATGAACATGGAAGGAGAATTTTGCATATCCATGGAATGGATGGCTTCCTGAGCAAGAACTATCTCATCTACTATTTGATGTCCTTCCACATAACCCCCTTGCTCTGGGAAATAATCTTATGCAAAAGAGGCTTCAACCTTTCTGCCATGATTTTAGTAATGATTTTGAGAAGAACATTACATAAAGCAATAGGTCTAAAATCTGAGATATGATCAACCTCTTGAGCTTTTGGAACAAGAGTAATATAAGTTTTATTGATAACCTTCAAAATTTCTTTGGATTTCCTGGCTTCTTCCACCACCTCTAATAAATCAACATGAAGGATATCCCAGAACTCTTGGTAGAACTCAATAGGAAAACCATCAGGACCTGGGGTTTTCCCTTTTTGCATTTTAAAAACTACTTGTTGAAGCTCATTGATAGTAACAGGAGCAGTCAAAATAGAGTTCTCCTCAGAAGTGATAAGAGAAGGGATTGCTTGAAGAACATTATATTGGGAAGCTGAGTCAAGGGGAGTAGCAGCAAAAATATTGGAAAAGTAATCAACAACAATAGAGTTCATGCCATCCCAAGTATAAACAACATCTCCAGAATCTGATTTTAAGGAAGAAATAAAGTTGTGAGATCTTCGAGCTAGAAGAGATTTGTGGAAGAAATTTGTGTTTCGATCTCCTTCTTTGAGCCATTGAATTCTAGATTTTTGCTTCCATAAGATTTCTTCTCTTTTTTCCCATTCCTCTAACTGAGTTGTGAGTTTAATTTCATCTGCACTTCTCTTCTCTGTGAGGCCATCTAAATGGATTTTCTTATTCAAATTTTCAAGATGAGCAATAACTTCATGTTTTTTTTTATGAACATCCCCAAACTCTTTCCAGTTCCAAGTCTTGATTTTGGATTTAATGTATTGCAGTATTTTGGCAAAACAGAACATCTTAGTCCCATGCCTAGGTTTACCTTCCTTCCACCATTGTTGCACATGAGGTCTGAAGGAAATGTCTCTAAGCCACATTAATTGAAAACGAAAAGGAGAGAAACTCACATTGGTTTTCCACATTTCCACCATGACTGGCCAATGATCCGAACCAAGCATTATTAAGAGTCTTCACTTTAGGAATGTGACCATGGATTAAGAAATTTTCAGAGAGCAAAAACCTATCCAATCTCTCCATTATACAAGCTAAGCCTTGCCTTCTGTTAGACCAAGTCATAAGGCCATTATCTAGTTGGATATCCACAAGATGGAGGTTTGCAATATATTCGCTCATGAGGTCAGTGCTTTTGTCCAAATTTCTATTTCCCCCCTTTTCTCATCCAAAGAGAGGATGGTATTGAAATATCCTCCGATCAAGATCCAAGCTTTAGGAAAATGAGAGATAATATGAGTAATATCCTTCCACTGTCTTCTTTTTTCCTCCAAAGAAGTCGGAGCATAAACAGTAATGCAGAGCATAATCTGGTTGGAATGTCTACTTTGAATAGCTATAGCCAACAAACCCCAACTGCCAACCATATGGTGAATAACTACCTCTTTTGGATCCCAAAGACAAGCAATGCCACCCGAAGTCCCTTGGGAACTGAGGGAAACCACTTTTCCAGCTGGCCAAATTTTACTGGCAATTAAGTCCATATCCTCCATTGACATCTTTGTTTCTTGAAGGAAAACAAGATGTGGATGATTTACCTGAATCATTCTTCTAATTTCATTTTGTTTTGAAAGACTCCCTTTGAGTCCTCTAATATTCCAAGTGATGATCTTCATTAATACCAGGGCTAAAAAAGTTGGGAAGGGCATTAATCTTACCTTCCTCTACAAGCTTTTCACCTTCTTTTACCATATGATATTGATTGGTCTTGCGACCTACTTTTTGATTAGAATCCATCTTCAATTTTTTTTTCCCTGTTTCTTGACTTATTCCAATTGAATCTGAGATGGCTTCTAACCTTGAAGAATGCTCGTACACAACCAAAATTTTACTAGATGGTTCAACGGAGTCTATATTGGGACCTGCATTATTTGAAGTTTTGACATTTGAAATATTGTTTTTCTTGTGTAAATTTTCTCCTTTTTTTCTGTTGAAAACCTTTGATTTGTTGGTTTGTCTCCGAGTTCTTCCCTTCATATTTAAATTGTGTTTCTAAGATTTCAGTTTCCATTATTTCCTCTTCCTCACTTGGGACATCATTTGTGGAAAGGATTTCAAACATATTAGTAGATGACTTTGATTGATCCTTCATAACTAGTTTTTTCTGAGTGTTCTTCTTCTTAGGTATTTGGAAACCTGCTAAGTTTATATCTTCTTTCTTTTGATCAAGAATTTTATTTGGGCAAGCACTGGCCAAATGACCATATTCATGGCAAATTCTACAACGAAAAGGAATGTTCTCATAGTCCACTACTTGCTCCCAAGTGTCTTCCCCAAATTGTAATGTGATCTTTTTAGGTAGGGGTTTGTCAAAATCCATTAAAACACAAATCCGAGCATAAATAATATGTTCAAAATTTTGAGTACAATCAACAATCATCATAAAAGTTCCTAAAGAGTTTCCAATTGAAGAAAAAATAGTAGGATTCCAAAATTCAATAGGGAGGCCAAAGAGTCTAACCCACACGGGAGCTATAGAAGGCATCTCTTCTTCGGCTTTAAATTTAGTATGCCAGGGCTTCATGAAAAGCCCTGCCCTTCCAAAAAACCAAGGACCCCCTTGAAAAGTTTTCTCTCTATCTTCATTATTAGCAAATAAAACAAGAAAATAACCATTTGGATAAATAGAGATTTGTAACTCACCTTTAGTTTTCTAGCTTTTTGCAGCCCGGACTTTGAAAGCAGATAGACTCGGACGAAAACCCACGAACCGACAAATTAGTCCTCTTTTTTCCAAATCTTCAATGCCAATCTGAATGTTACCCATATCAAGCTTAACAATAGGAGTTCCATCAGTTGCTTTAAGACATCCTGACTCCGTTTTCCTGGGATCAATCTTAGGCATTCTTAGAGGTTTATGGGAAGCCCTAATATTGATATTAGCATTGGGCTGAGGCTGTCCACCATGAAGGGCATCCCTAAAATTCATTTTTGGGACTGAGTCTTCGAAATTCTTACCCTTGATAGGGGTTTTCACGAGTAGAATTATTTTGTGGGTGCACCTTAGCACCAGATTCACTTGAGATATGAGCCATTTTTTGATCAACTGCTTGAAACTTGTTTCGTGATCTCTTTAATCCTTGCCCTAGACGTCGTGGAAAGGTATGGTTTTCACTTTTCTTTTGTGCAGCAAATTGGAAGTCGTTGTCACTCAAGTTCACAATATGATCTATTGAAAGATAAATTTCTAACCCATCTTGTATCCCCTGCAACATTTCCTGCTAAAATATTGAGCATAAACCACAAAAATATTGGCCGCTAGGGCCCGAAGGCCCTAAAAACCAACCTCTGGAGCTGCTTGCACTCAACCCAGATGAAACCCTCACATAGTCGCTTACCAAATATGTCGTTCACACATAGGGATGCGCTAGGATCTGTGTTGCTCCAAATGATATGAAAATTGGTGGAGACGTTCTAGGGTTTTTCAGGCATCTACCCTCAAAATTTTAGCTCAATCCGAGTCCGGATGAGTGAGATATGGCCGAAACGAGTTCGGTAGTTTGGGCAGTCCTATGAAAAACGTCCTCTGCTCAATTAGTTCATCTATTATCCAAAATTGGATCCAGTTCAAACCATGTATTGAAAAAAATAATGTATGACAATCCATCTATTGAAAACCATGTATAACAAACCATGTATTGTATAAAGTATAAACCATGTATTGAAAATCAAGTATTGAATAAACCATGCATGACAAACCATATATTGAATAAACCATGTATTGAAAAAAATGTATGGCAAACCATGTATTGAATAAACCATTTATTAAAAACCATGTATTGAATAAACCATGTATGGCAAACCATGTTTTGAATAAATTGTGGGACTGGGGTTGAAATCTGTTTACAATTTAGTGAAAATAATGTATGAAAACCATGTATTGAAAACAATGTATGGCAAACCATGTATTGAATAAAAAATTTATTCAAAACCATGTATAGAATAAACCATGTATTAAAAACAATGTATGGCAATCCATGTATTGAAAACCATGTATTGAGTAAACCATTTATGGTAAACTAAATATTGGTGCTCCATTATTGCATCCACATAATTCAAAATTATTTATTCTATCCACACAATTGATCAAAACATCATAATATTAAAAAAAATATGAAAAAGTAATATAAAATTTATAAAATTTATCTAATATAAAATAATATGTTTGAAAACATGTTAAAATACGAGTCTTTGAAAATATGTTTCTTTTCACCACATTCCAGAATCATCAAATAAGGAAACAAAAATTCTACTTTTCTAAGTTTTATTCCTGCAAAGTGCCTGAAGTGTCAACTGCATCTACCTCAATATCCTTTGCTTCCAATGCACCAGCCCGTACCAAACTATCAACTGTAGTGTTTATCCCTTATAACAATAAACCTTCTTCCTTCATGGGATCTTCTTTAAACGGTGCATTCAGCTCTTTCTCATTTTCTTTTACTACAACATCCACATCCAGGCCCTTATCTTTGATAAGCTTCTTCAGCCAATTGTTTTCTCGAACAATGTATTGTAGTCTCTTCTTCAATTCAATAGCATTATTCACACTAATTTTTGCTATCCTGATCCACGTTTTCATGGTTGACACTTGCTGCTTTAAATGTTGATAATTAGACTACAAAATACAAGAGAAAAATATTAATATTAATTAAAAAATATATTAAAGAAAATAATGATTTTTAGATATGTAAAACTTACATCTATTGTAAGTCTTGTAGTTTCTGCCACTGCTATTATTTTCTTATCTAGTTCCCATTCATTGAAATATGCTTGGGCTTCGGCATTCAAGTTCTCTAATCGATCAAGTATAATGGCTAGAACTTCATCACTACTTATAGAATTAGCCTTGATAGTGCTAGATTTGGCTTTTAGTAACAAAGCATCGAGCTTTTATGGCTCATTCTCTACCTTTGAAAATAACTCCTTTCTATGTGCAAAGTTCTTGTATCGGCCATTTATTGCTTTGATCATAACCTTGGCCCGATATTCCCATTATCTTAATGTATCAATATCTACAAGAAGATTATTCATAACAGTAGCCTTACATCTGTTTGCTAATAAAATATTTTCTGAAAAGTTTATTTTATCATCATCGATCGGATGATGGGTGTCGACTTGTTGGTGGGGGGAAGAGGAAACATCGATGACATCTCCTTCAAAATTCTCCTCTGCTTCATCATCGATCCCTAGACCATGAAGAAAATCACTTGTCTTTAGTGGAAAATTCAAATTATTCATATCTTGATACATAAAATCATCATCAAGATCCTAGCAGTAGAGGGCATATGAGATGCACTTTCTACATTTGATAAATTATCAAGTGTTAAAATTGGGAATGGTGACCCTGAAACAACAGACTAGCCCATAGTCTGAGTCTGTGTCTGAAACTGATTGTTGATTCCTTGATGCGGCTATTGCGACGGTGTGAGGAACTATTTCCCATGCATACGAGATTGGTTCCTCACTGGTGGTGCATGCTATGGAGTTTGTTAGACTTGCTATGGATGAACTTGATATTGATGGACTTACTGTAGAATGAATGGCTACTTTTCTTGTTGTGCACCCAATGGAGGCATCTATTTTTTGAGTCTTTTAAATCTAGTTGGTCCCTCTACAAAATTTCACATGAAAATTATAAATTAAAACTAGTTTTAAAAACAATGCCATTAAAATATAACAATTTTAACTAAACATACCTGACTCAGACTCTGCAGCCATTGCCGTTTATGGTGCAAGTGTTGGCCTTTGCTTTGAAAATAGTAAAATATTTTCTCAAACTAAATATAATTTTATATTGTTAAAATACATTATTGCAATTAGAACTTTTGAAAAATATGTTTACCTTGTGAGTTGGAGGTTACATCTTTAATGTCCACTGTAGTAGATACATGTCCAAAAGTAAGAGGAGTCGTACGTGTATGTTGTCCATCAGGAGACCTCCTACGTTACGGGTGGAAGTTACCTATGATGATTGCGGCTACATGTCAGAATTGGCAAACGCTTATTGAATCCTGATGGCAACATCCCTTTTACTAGACGAGTGAGTTGCTCTTCTCTATTTTCAAAAGAAAATTAGAAAATAATAAGATTGATTGAAATTTGAAAATATAGAAAAGAGAGACTATTCCAATATATAATTTTACATGTATTTCATTCTCATTGATCCCAATAGCCAACAAATCTGGGTGCAATGCAGTTGGAGGATTTTTTTGTTGAAGATTGTAATTTGCTTCATGAAAAAAATAAAGAATAAAGTTGCTAGAGGTTATTGTATACGCATATTGAATTTTTTGTGCATAGAAAGAAGGTCCTATTTTAGGCGGTTTGAAATGTGAGTGGACCAATCATATCTGCCTCCATCAATACAACGAATCAACAATGACAAAGCCCAAAATGATATTTCTGTAGGCCGACCCTGCAAAATAGGCCTTTCCAAGAAAAATTCAATACATACATAAAGAAATTTATCAGTAATTTTGGAAATGTTCAAACATATTTTTGATTTAGAAGAATTAACTGAAAAAAAAAAGAGAACATTATTAGAGAATGGACATTGGAAACAATAATACATCAAAATTAAGGATAAACAAAAATAAAATTTTCAAAAAATTACCTTTCAAATGGTTTGGATTCATGCCATATCTGGATGCTAATGTTGATTTTTCAAATTCAGTCAATGCATACTAATTGTTAACAAGAAGACCATCCAAAAATGGCATCCCTGTTAATCACTACACATTTGAGGGATTCACAGTAAAAACATAGTGGATACATCATGGTCGTAGGAACTAATAATACGTTGCATCAGGGAGACATTGACGTCCAACTATGGCATCTTCATGACTCCAACAACTCCATAGGTGTAAATCCAGTTGGAATCTCTCCCAAGAGTGCTAAAAATGTTCTTAATGTTCGGGAAATAGTAGCTCTTGAAATATACCTTGGAAGGGAGAGGAGAGGAAGCACTAACCATTTTTGATAACCCTCTGTAAAGCTCTAAAAATGCTCTTAAAACACTTTGAAAACACTAGGAAAATGCTCCGAAAACCCTTTGAATTTTTTTAGAAAATACTATGAAAACTCATGGAAAAAGCTCTAAAAATGACTTGAAAACGATTAGAAAATGCCTTGAAAACGATCAGATTATGCTTAGAAAACCATCTGAAAAAGCTCTAAAACCGTTGTAGAAAATGTACTAAAAATGCTGGAAAATGCTCTGAAATTGCTCTAGAAATCATCGTGCAAAAGGTGAAAAATGACCTTGCTATTCTATTTATAGAAGTCTGCATGGCTGAAGTTGATGGATGCATGACACGTGGCATAGGAGAGGACACATGGCAACATATTATTGATGATATTTGGTAGTCGCATTCTTCCTATCGCCATGTGATAATCACCTTTGGTAACTGCCTTGTGATAGTCACCTTGTGATAGTCGCCATATGATAGTCACCTTGTGACAGTCACCATATGATAGTCACCTTGTGATAGTCGCCTTGTGACAGTCGCCTTGTGATAGTTACCTTGTGGTAGTCACCTTATGACAATTGCCTTGTGTTGTGGCTGATCCACAACACACCCCAAAATTGGGGACCCACCTTTTTTTTGCATGTTTTCAAAGAAGACCGCAGTGACCCAGATGCTAAAAAAATCACGGAAAAAAGAAAAATTTCACAAAAGAGAAGAAATGTCGCGATATCGCGACATGTTGCTCCGTCGCGGCTAGAAATGAAAAGTTGTCGCGATATCGCGACATGTTGCATCATCGCGGCAGAAAATGAAAAAGTGTCGCGATATCGCGACATGTTGCACCATCGCGGCAGAAAATGAAAAAGTGTCGCGATATCGCGACATGTTGCTCCATCGTGGCAGAAAATGAAAAAGTGTCGCGATATCGCGACATGTTGCTCCATCGCGATAGACAAAGTGAAAAACGTCACGATATCGCGACATGTAATGAAATCGCGGTTCACAAAGGAGAGAGAAAGACAAAGTGAAAAACGTCGCGATATCACGACATGTCATGAAATCGTGGTCAAAGCAGTCAAATAGGGCAAAGTTCAAAAATTGTCGCGATATCGTGACATGTCACGTTTTCGCGGCCCAGATCAGCAGGATGCACCAAAATGGAAAAGTGTCGCGATATCGCGACATGTTTCGGTCTCGCGGCTAAAATGGAAAAAGGTCGCGATATCGCGACATGTCGCGTTTTCGTGACCTGAAGACGAGATGAAGGGCAAGGAGAAAAAACGTCACGATATCGCGACATGTCAAGTTTTCACGACAAGAAAGTGAGGAAGGAGCAGATGAAAGAAATTATCGCGATTTCGCGACATGTCGCGTTTTCGTGGCCAAGTGCAGCGAGACAGCCCGAAATAGAAAAACGTCGCGATTTCGCGACAAGTTGCATCTTCACGTGCCGAAACAGAAAAACGTCACGATTTCGTGACAGATTGCATCTGCACAGCCCGAAAGAGAAGAGCGTCACGATTTCGTGACAGAAAGCAACGAGATGGTACAGAATGAAAAAGCGTCACGATTTCGTGACAGGAAGCAGTGAGATGGTACGAAATGAGAAAAGCGTCACGATTTCATGACAGAAAGCAACGAGATGGCCCGAAAGAGAAAAGCGTCACGATTTCACGACAGAAAGCAGTGAGATGGTACGAAAGAGAAAAGCATCACGATTTCACGACAGAAAGCAACGAGATGGCACAAAAGAGAAAAGCGTCACGATTTCACGACAGAAAGCAGCAAGATGGTACGGAATGAAAAAGTGTCACGATTTCGTGACATGTCGCATTTTCGTGGCTAAGTGCAACAAAACACAGCGAAGGAGAAAAATGTCACGATTTCACGACAGGTTGCATCCACGCGGCCTGAAGCAAAAAAATGTCACGATATCGCGACATGTATCATTTTTGCGATGCATGATGAGAAACAAGGCTGTTGACAGAAAAATGTCACGATATCGCGACATGTCTCATTTTTGCGATACAGGTAGAGGAGCAAAGTTGCATACATAAAAATGTCGTGATATCGCGACATGCTATTTTTGGTCATGATTTACAGGGGGCCGTTATGGAACATGCAGGGAAGCGTTGAACACGTGGCATAAAGGTGTAAGGGTTATAGAACGGTTATAGTTAGCAAGAAGATCAAACGTTTCGACGCTCGAACAAAAGTCAAAAATAATGCAAAGAGGCGGGAAGATGAAATGAATCGATCTGGAAGATGAAACGAAGCGTCACAAGGCGAAGCAGAGAGCCGTAGCAAAAAGTTTAAAGGCACAAGCGAAGACAGGCACAGGAGTCGAAAACCACTGGGAGAAGGGTTGCAGAGCTGAGGGTGATGAGCCATTCTGGGCTCGCTTTGGAGTGCTTTTCTTCCACTTTTTCTGGTTTTGGAAAACCAGATGTCTGCTATTGTAAAATGACAAATATTTAATGCAGATAACATTTCAAAAATTTGCATCTTATGGGCAAGAAAGAAGGAGTCATTTTCTGCATGCAAGATTAAATGTCTATTTTCCCTTTTCAGATTTTAGGCTTGTAAATGTAGTTGATACAAGTTTTTCTTGGTTGCTTGCATGCGAATGCTTAAATCTGAAAACCTCATTCAAATCCTTAGGAGCCAGCACTTAGCTTATCAGGATTGTGCATGTTTTGCAGGTCCAATAGGTTAGGTTGCATGCATGGAAACCTCATATCTTCGGTTTTGTCGGAACAGGATAGCATCAGACTGAATGTGTTCTATTTTTAATTTTTTGCATTTCTTTTTCATTTTATTTTATTTTTCCAGAAGGTTTAATTTATTTAAAATAAACATTTAAAAATTACAAAATCTAAAAAAAAAACAATGAACAATCACTAAAGCTTCATGATGAAATAAACCAACATTGCCCCTTGTTTACAGTTACTTGCAATCACTAAGGTGTTCCAAGCATTTAAATTGATTATCTTCATTTGAGATTACTAATACACAGTTGCAAATGCTAATACAACGGAGACCTTGGAGAAGTTGTTTGTTTGACTTCTTTGCAAGAGGGGATTTGGGACCCAAATCCTAAAGGAGAGTTGTACTTTCACAACTGGGTGAAAATACCACTCAACATTTTGGCGCTAGAAGGAGGGCCTGAACCGGTTTATTTCAGTGTGATTTAAATGCTATAGGGATTTAAATTTTGAATATTTCATGCCCTATTGATTATTATCTTTAGCCCTCTTTTAACAATACAACTTTGTACTGTTAAAAGGAGGACATGAATTGCTATGCATTGTTCTAACGCTTTGATTGTTCATACAGGAATAATGTGATTTGATTTAATTTAAAAAAAAAAAAATTGATATTAAAGTTGTATTCTTTAAGATACACTAATGGCTATGTTTTCACCATGGATGCCAGGTAGCCCATTGAACATACCGAGAGTTCAACATTATTTTCCCGTTGGTTTTGAGAGATGTCTTCCTCGATTTTCGTCTAACGGGACAAATACTGCAGAAGAACACATTCAAGCATTCAAATTCTGTGCCAATCACTTAACAAGTTGGTATGATGATGTTGCTTGTAAAATGTTCCTGTACACCTTGGACAAAGTGGCATATGATTGGTTTACAAGTCTACCTTTAGGGTCTATCACTTCTTGGGCTCAACTAGAGGCAGCATTTCTTAATCAATTCAACAAAAAGCAAGTTGACCCAATCCGCATGTATGAGCAGTTTTTCACTATTAAAAAAGGACCAAGTGAAAATGTGAAGTCATTTTCTGAAAGGTTCTTTGGATTATATACTCAATTAGTGACATTTTATGTTCTGCAAGAAGAAGTGGCTCTCCAAATATATGTCAATGCTCTTGACCCACTCACTTCCACATATTTGCGAGGGATGCCTCTAATCACATCTTTGTCACAAGCCTATACTCAAGCAATGGCAATTGAGCAACAATTGAGTTGTCAAAATTATGGTGTGGGTTTTGGATCATATAATTTTCAATCATTTAATACCTCCTTTACCCACCCAATGATTTATCCACCTCAACCAAGTTCAAGTGTGAATCAATTTCAGAATCAACAATCACTCCCAAGCTTCAATCAATTTCAAAATCCTCAACCTACTATGCAAGATCAACCATATTTCTTAAGTATGAATCAACTTCAAAATACTCATCTTGATTCAAAAGATGTTTCTAAAATCAATTTCAATGATTTTCATAATAATATGATTTTAGGCAAGGGAGGAGTACTAGATCCAACTAGTATTGAAACATGTGACAGATTGGGAACCCTTGACTCACCAAAAGATGAATTCTACGAGGATGAATCTATTTCGGATGACATGTTGGATGACATTGTTGAAGATAATGGCCAAGAAAATTCACACCTTCCAAATTATGTTAAACTTGAATCATGGGTTACACATGTGGATTATGATGGCCTTATCAATTTGAATACAAGCAATAACCCAATTTTGGAAGTAATTGAACCATCTAAGGAAGGTGAAGATAAATTTGATGAGAAACATGTTGATGAATTAAAGGATGATGAAGAAATAGTTGAGCATCACAATTTGATTTTGAAAGATGATCATCATGATTCTTGGGAAGAGTATGCTCACTCCAAAACTGCTAATGAAATTTGTGTGCCTATTGATATGCAGGATAATACAATTGCCCTTTCATATGAGGATATTACAAGTCCTGTACAATCTAAGAATGTTTTGGAAGAAGGGTTGGAATCTCATCAAAGGTTGGAGAAGGATAATGATTCTACTACCATGGATAAAGAAGGAGAATCAATTGATTTTGTTCCCCTTGAGGGGCAAGAAATCAAAAATCTTGATCCACCTATTGTTTCTACAATGTCTATGCCATCTCAAAATGATGAAATTACAAAGCCTAAGTGGTGTGGGTTTGATACTATTGATGATCCTAATGAAAATATGGATTTTGAGGCAACTCAAGCCATTGATCATGGAAAGGTGTCACGCGACACATATCTTGAAAAACTAGGCTCTTGTTTTGAAAAATATGGACGCATGTTTGATTGGGTGCCTAACTTTGGTGTTTTTGAACAGGTGTTGGATGATGAAGAAGACAATGAGAAAAAAGAAAAAGCTACTAACACTCATCAAGTTGTGGTAAATTCTAATCATGATGGGTTGAGTATGGGTGACAAGGTGAAATCTTTACCTTTGGTAGTAGCTACAAAAATTTTAAGTGATGGGTTACATGATGTCCCTTTGGATGCTAATGTCATTAATGATGAAATGTCAAATCTTGGTGATGTTTGTCAAGTTTTGATTGATTTTGATTGCTTTAAAATCTCAAAAAATAATTTGAATTCAAGACTTTTAGAAATAGGCTCTTGTTTGCAACATCTCACATTTGAAAAGGAAGGCCTAATTTTAAATCAAGAATCGAATTATGAAATGGATACTTTCAAGAATAGACAAGATAAAATTGAATATCATTTATGGTCTAATCATTTTAGTAATCGGACGCTCACCTGTGAGAGTACTAATGGAATTAAATCTAATTGGTGGGGTGAGCAAGGTAAGTTAAAAGTTGTTGCATGGTGTGGTCTAATCTTGTTTTTGTTGGATTCCTATAGCATTTGGCATGCGTATCATGTTATATTTTTGTTGAAGTGTTCTAATCATGTTTGGGATCCAGGAAAGTGATAGTCCAAGCTTGGCATCATCTTGTACTATATTGTATATAGATTTTGGTTTTTGGTTTTGGTTTGTGTTTTTCAAGTTTCATTTTTGGGATTGTTTAGTTTGGATGAATCATTGATTTTAAGTTGTGTGTTTATTTGACATGTTTGGTTTGTCTAAAAAAAAAATGATGAAAAAGTTGTCTTGAGATGCTAACTTATGCTTTAGATCAGGGAAATATGGAACATTGGAATTATGTTGTAGAAAGCTCCACAAGTAACACAAACATTTTAAATAATATCGTTTGAATCTTGTGATGCATGAAGTAGTCAGTTTTATATCTTTTATGGCAAAGGTGGTATACTCCATCCGCAATTCAAAAGGCAATGCATTCATATTACATCTCACTTTGCATATACATGCCATCTTAGTTGCATATGCATTTCAGATACAAATCATTAAAGTGTGTCAAATCCTCTTAGGGTTATGCTATAACATAAATAAGAAAAAATCCTAAGGTTGGGAACTGATGCCCGAACTATCTAGAACCAAGCACATTTTATACACATTAAAAAGGATCTTGAGCAAAATGATCAAAACCTTGCTTGGAAGAAAAGGTCAGGCGAAAGAAGTATTTCATGTCTATCCTATTATGCAACATGATCCTGAAAACAGTGGTTTTTACCACTTCCATAAAGCTTAAAGCCTAAAATCAGAGTAGTAAGGATAGGGTTAAATCCCCATCGAACTTAGGTTGAGGATCCAACTCCCCAAAGCTCTGATTTGACCTACATGGAGTAGTAAGGATAGGGCATAATTCTCATCTCGCCTAGGTTGAGAATCCGATTCCCCAAAGCTCCTATGTCTCATTTCATCATAAATCTTGGATTGGAAGGATCGTACTACATGTCCTCTCCAAAGGATGGGTAGTCATCCCCAAGGTCCAAGAAATAAAAACTAAATATTTCCCATTTCATCTTAATCTTGGATTGGAAGGATCGTACTACATGTCCTCTGCAAAGGATGGGTAGTCATCCCCAAGGTCCAAGAAATAAAAACTAAATATTTCCCATTTCATCTTAATATTGGATTGGAAGGATCGTACTACATGTCCTCTGCAAAGGATGGGTAGTCATCCCCAAGGTCCAAGAAATAAAGAAATGAAGCTAAATCATGGATTATGGGGTTAAGTATGCTCATGCATGGCGACATGTCTTGTCTAAAAACAAGACCACTGACTATTCAAATGGATAGACTAGCATGACCATTTCATCCATAATTGGTTAAATTATTTTGCTCAAAGTGAGGTAATGAATTCCAAATCAGAGTAGTAAGGATAGGGTTAAACTCCCATCTCGATTAGGTTGAGGAGTCCGATTCCCCAAAGCTCTGATTTCACTTTCACTTGCACATGGGTTCAAGATAGTAGTGACTCATAACCAACTTTGGGATCTAATAAAGCAATTCATTATACATATATTTGATCCTAAGAGGGTTTTGATAATCTTAAATATTTGTATATGATATTAGAAGGTTTAAAGCCTTTATAAAGCAGGTTGTTATATCTCTAGCATCTTCATCATGCATCAAATCCTGCACAAATCATTCATAGCCTTGCATACAAATCATAAGTGAAACTGACAATGGAATGTTGATCCAGTTCAAGCGATAGGGAATGAAAACACATTGCACACACCAAGCTGATACTTAATGATTCTGATGTTTCATGTATTTCTGATCTATCGGTATTTGTTTATCTTTTATGTGCTGACGCCTGTATCTAAGCTTGTATATTTCAGGTTGGGTTCTCACCAAAATGCTCAGGAGCATTTGACAGCAGAGTCACCATTTGTTGTGGCTGATCCACAACACACCCCAAAATTGGGGACCCACCTTTTTTTTGCATGTTTTCAAAGAAGACCGTAGTGACCCAGATGCTAAAAAATCAAGGAAAAAAGCAAAATTTCACAAAAGAGAAGAAGTGTCACGATATCGCGACATGTTGCTCCGTCGCGGCTAGAAATGAAAAGTTGTCGCGATATCGCGACATGTTGCTCCATCGTGGCTAGAAATGAAAATGTGTCACGATATCATGACATGTTGCACCATCGCGGCAGAAAATGAAAAAGTGTCGCGATATCGCGACATGTTGCTCCATCGCGGTTAGAAATGAAAAGTTGTTGCGATATCACGACATGTTGATTCATGTTCAAAAGGAGAGAGAAAATAAAGTGAAAATGTCGTGATATCGTGACATGTCATGAAATCGTGATCAAAGCAGTCAAATAGGGAAAGTTAAAAATTGTCGCGATATCGTGACATGTCACGTTTCGTGGCGGTAGAAGATGAAAAATGGAAAAGTGTCACGATTTCGTGACATGTTTCTCTCGAGGCTAAAATGGAAAAAGGTGGATATGCAACATGTCGCGTTTGTGACAAGAAGATGAAGGGAAGGAGAAAATGTCGGATATCGTGACATGTCAAGTTTTCACGGCAAGAAAGTGAGGAAGGAGCAGATGAAAGAAATTGTCGCGATTTCGTGACATGTCGCGTTTTCCGGCCAAGTGAGGGAAAAGAAAGATGAAATAGAAAAACGTCACGATTTCGCGACAAGTTGCATCTTCACGTGCCGAAATAGAAAAATGTCATGATTTTGCAACAAGTTGCATCTTCATAGCTCGAAAGAGAAGAGCATCATGATTTCGTGACAGAAAGCAGCGAGATGGTATGGAATGAAAAAGCGTTGCAATTTCATGATAAGAAGCAGCGAGATGGTACAGAATGAAAAAGCGTCACGATTTCACGACAGAAAGTAGCGAGATAGCCCGAAAGAGAAAAGCGTCACGATTTCATGATAGAAAGCAACGAGATGGTACGAAAGAGAAAAGCGTCACGATTTCATGACAGAAAGCAGTGAGATGGTACGAAAGAGAAAAGCATCATGATTTCACGATAGAAAGCAGCAAGATGGTACAGAATGAAAAAGTGTCACGATTTCGTGACATGTCACGTTTTCGCGGCTAAGTGCAACAAAACACAACGAAGGAGAAAAATGTCATGATTTCACGACAGGTTGCATCCACGCGGCCCGAAGCAAAAAAATGTCACGATATCGTGACATGTATCATTTTTGCGATGCATGATGAGAAACAAGGCTGTTGACAGAAAAATGTCACGATATCGCGACATGTCTCATTTTCGCGATGTAGGTAGAGGAGCAAAGCTACATACATAAAAACGTCGCGATATCGCGACATGCTATTTTTGGTCACGATTTATAGGGGGCCATTATGGAACATGCAGGGAAGCACTGAACACGTGGCATAAAGGTGTAAGGGTTACAAAACGGTTATAGTTAGCAAGAAGATCAAACGTTTCGACGCTCGAACAAAAGCCAAAAATAATGCAAAGAGGCGGGAAGATGAAACGAATCGATCTGGAAGATGAAACGAAGCGTCACAAGGCGAAGCAGAGAGCCGTAGCAGAAAGTTTAAAGGCACAAGCGAAGACAGGCATAGGGGTCGAAACCGCTGGGAGCAGGGTTGCAGAGCTGAGGGTGATGAGCCATTCTGGACCTGCTTTGGAGTGCTTTTCTTCCACTTGTTCTGGTTTTGGAGAACCAGATATCTGCTATTGTAAAATGACCAATATTTAATGCAGATAACATTTCAAAAATTTGCATCTTATGGGCAAGAAAGAAGGAGTCATTTTTTGCATGCAAGATTAAATGTCTATTTTCCCTTTTCAGATTTTAGGCTTGTAAATGTAGTTGATACAAGTTTTTCTTGGTTTCTGCATGCGAATGCTTAAATCTGAAAACCTCATTCAAATCCTTAGGAGCCAGCACTTAGCTTATCAGGATTGTGCATGTTTTGCAGGTCCAATAGGTTAGGTTGCATGCATGGAAACCTCATATCTTCGGTTTTGTCGAAACAGGATAGCATCAGACTGAATGTGTTCTATTTTTAATTTTCTGCATTTCTTTTTCATTTTATTTTATTTTTCTAGAAGGTTTAATTTATTTAAAATAAACATTTAAAAATTACAAAATCTAAAAAAAAAACAATGAACAATCACTAAAGCTTCATGATGAAATAAACCAACATTGCCCCTTGTTTACGGTTACTTGCAATCACTAAGGTGTTCCAAGCATTTAAATTGATTATCTTCATTTGAGATTACTAATACACAGTTGCAAATGCTAATACAGCGGAGACCTTGGAGAAGTTGTTTGTTTGACTTCTTTGCAAGAGGGGATTTGGGACCCAAATCCTAAAGGAGAGTTGTACTTTCACAGTTGGGTGAAAATACCACTCAACACCTTGTAACAGTCACCTTGTGATAGTCTCCTTGTGACAATTGCTTTATGACAGTCACCTTGTGATAGTCGCATCGTGATAGTCACCTTGGACCAGTCGCCTTTGGCAATTGCCTTATGACAGTCACTTATGTTAGTTACCTTGTGATAGTCTCTTCTATCAGTTACCTTGTGATAGTAACTTTTGTCAATCGCCATTTTAAAAGTTGAAAAAATTGATTCACAATTTTCAAAAAATCGCCATTATTTGATAAATTTTCTACAAAATTTTGAAAAATTTGCCTTGATGTTTATACACCTTAGGACTAGATTTACCATAATTTTATAAATACACTTTGGGACTGACCCCTTATGCATAACCTTGATGAGGATTATGTAGAGATGGGTTCATCTCTAGAAATGCATGAGTATTCAGACAATGGAAGATTTCAAGATCTAACTAGATTTGAAATAGGTGATAGGTTGGAATCTTCTATAGAATGGAGTGAAATTATTGAGATAGATGATCAATAAGGCCAATGTGTTCCAAATTATGACCTAGTCTTGGAGTCATTGTTTGCAAAGGAAGATGGGGATGATCATGAAAAGAAGAATGTAAAAATTGATCCCATTATAGAAAACCCTATGCCATCAAAAGTGGTTGAAAGTGAGGTTGAAAGAGAAATCATAAATGAATTCGAAGACATAACATAATTTCACCACTTGTTTCAGAAAGACACTTTGGATGTCATTGTTGAAAATGATGGTCAAGAAAACCTACACCTTCCAAATTATGATAAAATTAAATTTTGGGTTACAAATGTGGATTGTGATCTTACAATCTTGAATACAAAGAGTAGCCCACTTTTGGAAATAATTGAACCATCTAAGGAAGGTGAAGGAAAATTTGATGAGAAACACATTGATGAATTGGAATATGTTGAAGAAGTAGTTGAGCATAACCACGTGATTTTAGAAGATGATTTCTATGATTCTTGGAAGAAGTGGGAAGAATGCACTCACTCTAAAACTTTTAATGAAAATTTTGTGTCAATTGATATATAGGATAGTACTATTACTTCCTCGCATGAGGATATTACAAGTTATGTATAATTGGAGAATGTTTTGGAAGTGTTGGAAAATTATCATTGGTAAAAGGTTAAAAAAATGTATTTTACCTTGGGTAAGATTACTTACCTTTTACCTTACCTGGACGGCAGTTGGACGACAACATCTTTGGGCGGCAAGAGAATTTGATTGTATTTTCTTCTCCCTTAATTTCTCCTATCCCCCCCTTTTCTATAGCATGGTTATTATAATGTTTATTTAAACTTTGTAACCTAATGTTAATTTTTAATCCAAATTTACCTTTGTATCAAAGAGCTCACCTCCCACATTTGGTATCAGAGCCGAGAGCCGAGACCGGCCCGAATCCCGAAGCGATGGGGCCCACAGTTCGAGGCGGCAACACAGATCCTGAGGTAGCCCGTAGGAGCCGAGGCGGCATGGATCCTGAGGCGGCCCACAGGAGCAGATCGACACGATTCCTAAGGTGCTGGTGGAGCTGGACGAGGCGGCCCACAGGAGTAGATCGAAGCGATTCTCGAGGTGCTGGTGGAGCTAGTTCGTTGACGTGGCGACCTGCACATAGCCCGAGGTTCATTGATGTGGCGACCTACATGTAGCTCAAGGTTTGTTGATGTGGCGACCTACACGTGGATCGAGGCGGCATGCAGCCCGAGGTTCATTGACGTGGTGACCTGCACGCGGCCCGAGGCAAAAGGTTGTTCACAGCCTGCGACTGCTCGTAGGCAATCAAAGCACTTAGTGTGCTTTGCTCTTTTTAAAGAGCAAAAACATCATCGTAGAGGCGATGTGGGACTAAAGTCCCAAAGAAAAAAACCTTGCTTCACGCCGAAGTGCGAAGCCAATAATAGCTTCGTGTTCGACGCGTAAGCAATAAGGCTAGGGAGCCTGCTTTAGCTCCCAGATCTGCTCGATAGCACAGCGGCTACCCTTTGCCTTGACTCCCGCGAGGTCGAACGATCGAACCTCGACGGGGTCATTTTTATTTTGCTTCGCGCGATCTTGCGAAAGCAACAAAGGCAGGGAGCCTGCTTTAGCTCCCGAATCTGCCCGGTAGCACAACGACTACCCTTTGCCTTGACGCCCGCGAGGTCACACGATCGAACCTTGGCGGGGGTTCAATATTTAAAAAAAAAAAAAAAAAAGGGGAAATTAAAAAAAAAAACTTTAAGTTAAATTCAAATAGCTGTAAAACTTTAAGGAATTTTTTTTTTATGATTGACATTTCCTAAGAGGAAATAGCTATAAAATTTTAATTTTTTTTTTTTTGAAAGGTTTTTATTTATCATTTAAAGTTGATGATTGACATTTCCTAAGAGGAAATAGTTGTAAAATTTTTTACGCTTTAAGAGGTAAAAAATTTAGAAAAATTTCCTAAGAGGAAATCCTTGTAAAAGAAAATTTCTAGGAAATTTTCTTAAATGATAAGATCGGAAGGATGTTACCAAGCCCTTTGCAGTTTGTTACTGAGAACAAACGCTGAAAGCTTTGATGAGCACGTAAGAACACTAGGCATAAATACAGTTTTTTCACAGTTGCAAAACGTGGTTATTGCACAATAGAGAAATCCTGATCTAGGATACGAAGTAGATTCAGAAGATAACTCCTTTGGGAGTAGATTTGAACAATCCGACATAGTGGAGATTACTCCACAAGGATCTGAATATACTCATTATAGTAATTCAGTTGAAATCCTACAAACTCCTTCTCTTGAAATTATATTGATCAGTGACGACGACGAACAAGTCGCTGATAATTTTGTAATTGCTGAATCACAACAAGAGTGAGTTGTTTATGATTTTAAATCAATCAAGGCTTGATAGTTTGTAAAGTATTTTTGAAATAAGACTATATAAGAGAGGTTTCTTATTTTATTAGATAATAATGGGATCAAGTAACAATCTACCAATCCTCGAATTTAGTGGGGATAATTATGAGTACTGGTCCATCAAAATGAGGACATTACTCATAGGAAAAGGACTATGGGATAGTATTGAAGACAGTTACACTGCTCCAACAGATTGGACTACTTTAAGTGAAACCGACAAGAAGATCTTCAAAGATGCATAGAAAAATAATTCTTTTGCCTTATACCATCTTCAAGCGGCATTAGATCCAAGTATCTTTCCAAGAATTGCATCTTTCTTAACTGCCACAGATGAATGGAATGCCTTGAAAGAAGGATTCCAAGGAAGTGATAAAGTGAAGCAAGTCAGGCTTCAGAACTTAAAAAGAGATTTTGAAAATCTCAGAATGAAGAAAAATGAAAGAGTCGGTGACTACGTATGCGAGTCAAAGCAGTAGTTGATATGATGCAAACTTTAGGTGATGACACAAAAATTGAAACAATTGTGAAGAAAGTGTTGAGAACACTTCTTCCTAAGTGGAATCACATTGCCATCATAATTGAAGAATCCAAAGACCTTTCTACTCTTACATTTGATAGTTTGATTGGATCATTAACATCACATGAAGAGAGACTTCAAGGAGCACCTTCAACAAGCTATGGAGGTGATGACAAAGCCTTCACTTAGAATGAAGCTGCAAGATGAGGACAAGGAAGAGGTCGAGGTAGAGGAAAACAACAAAGAGGCAAAGGCCAAAGCAACTCCTACAAAGGAGGCAATCAAAATAGAGGTGGAAATCAAAACAAAGGATCCAATCAGAACCAAAGCAGCACTGCAGGCCATGGAAATCAAGGACAAGGAAGTAACAAGACTAAAACAACTTGTTTCAATTGTGGGAAACAAGGACACTTCGCTCGAGACTACTGGTCAAAGTCTTCAAAGGATCAAAGCAGTCAATATGGCTCATTCTACGGAGAAGAAGAAGGTCCATCAAATCTTTTTCTATCTTATGGACAATCAGATCAAAATCTTAAAGATACATGGATTTTGGATACTGGTTGCTCCAACCACATGAGTGGCAAAGAAAATCTCTTTGCTACATTAGATTCAAATTACAAATCCCATGTTAAGTTAGGGGATAATAATTCTTTGCAAGTTGAAGGCATTGGAGCTATGGAAGTTCCAACAAAAGAAGGCCTTAAAAAAGTGAATGACATATACTATACTCCACAGCTACAACACAATTTGTTAAGTGTTGGCCAAATGATGGAGAAGCATTACAAATTAGTTTTTGATGACAGAAAATGTACAATCCTTGATAAAAACAATTGTAACCAAGTCATCACAGAAGTACCTATGACGAAGAATAGGTTATTCCCTCTAAAATTTGGTGAGTGAGGGGGAGCTCAACTTGCAAACATTGCTATTACAAATCCAAGTGAATTGTGGCACTTGAGATATGGTCACCTCAATTTCGCTAGCTTGAAAATGTTAACATCATAAGCTATGGTGACAGGACTACCAAATATTCAAGAACATAAGAAGGTATGCGAAGCATGTGCTTTGGGAAAGCACTCTAGAATGAAGTTTCCAAGAGGCCAAGCGTGGAGAGCAAGCTATCCTCTTCAGCTAGTACATTCGAACATCTGTGGTCCAATGCAAACAAAAAGCCTTGGAAACAATTCTTATTTTCTAACATTCATAGATGATTATTCTAGAATGTGCTGGATCTATTTTTTGAAACACAAAAATGAAGCATTTGATTGCTTCATAGACTTCAAAAATAATGTAGAAAAGCAAAGTGACTACTATGTCAAATGTCTTCGCACTGATAGAGGAGGAGAGTACTCCTCAAATGAATTTTTACATTATTGTAAGCAAAATGGGATAAAAAGGTAGTTCACCACTGCCTATACCCCACAGCAGAATGGTGTGGCCGAGAGAAAGAACCGCACCCTTGTTGAAATGGCATGAAAAATGCTTCAGAGAAAGCATCTCACATACAGCTATTGGGCGGATGCAGTGAGAACTAGTGCATATATTCTAAATAGAAGTCCAACTTCTAGTTTAGATGGTATCACTCCTTATGAAGGATGGTACGGTAAGAAACCAAATTTCAAACTTTTTTGCGTATTTGGTTCTTTAGCTTATGCACACATTTCTGAGGAGAAGAGAAAGAAGCTTGATCCTAAGAGTCAAGCTTGTATTTTTGTAGGGTATTGTGAATCGACCAAAGGGTTTAGATTGTACAATCCCAAGACACATAAAATAATTATCTCTAGGGATGTAATTTTTGATGAAGGGGGAGAATGGGGTCATAAAAAAATTGTTGATATAGACTCTAATTCGAAAAGTTCCACATTAGTACAACCCAAGAAAAGTAGTGGAAAAAGTCCCCCTCCACAAATTCCACATCAAGAATCTTCATCAAGTACATCAAGTGGTACACCAAGTCCAAGAGGGACTTCTTTGTTGGCACCCCCAAACTCTCCAAAACGATTTCATAGATCTGTAAGCGCTCCAAGTCCGATGGATATTGATCCAGTTTCTCAAAGAAAAGAGATAAATAAAGGAAAGCGCATACTACAAAGTCATCCATCTTCTCAAATTTTGGATAGGAATTTCCAACAAAGATACACTAGGAGTCAAGCTAGTGAGATGGACGACATTTTGTCAAGACTTGAAAATCTTCAAATGTCAGGAGATGATGAGTCTCATGAACCAAGGGGTGATGTAGTCAATTATGCTTTGTTGGCTGTTGCACAGCTAGAACCATCTAGCTATGAAAAGCATGTACTTAAAGTATATGGCAAGAAGCCATGGAAGAGGAAATATCCTCAATTAAAAAGAATGATACTTGGGAGCTTGTGAAGCTTCCCAAGGGAAAAAAATGTGTTGGATGTAAATGGGTCTATAAGACCAAATTCAATGCTGATGGAAGCATTGAAATGCACAAGGCAAGATTAGTAGCTAAGGGTTTTACTCAAAAATATGGAATAGAGTATGAGGAAACCTTTTCTCCAGTTGCTCGACAAGAAACAATCAGAACTGTTATTTCCTTGGCAGCCCATAAAGGATGGAACATTCAACACATGGATGTGAAAAGTGCATTTTTAAATGGATACCTGACAGAAGAGGTGTATGTTCAACAACCTCAAGGTTTCCAAGAACAAGGAAAAGAGAACCTTGTTTATAAATTGAAAAAAGCACTTTATGGCCTCAACCAAGCACCACGAGCATGGTACTCACGAATTGACGGCTATTTCAGCAAGTATGGTTTCACAAAAAGCAAGAGTGAACCAACTCTATACTACCTAAAGAATGGAGTAGATATCCTCATAGTTTGTTTATATGTGGATGATCTAATATTTATGGGTAGTAATAATAAAATGAATATGGAGTTCAAAAAATCCATGATGAATCAGTTTGAGATGAAGGATCTCGGATTAATGAGATACTTCCTAGGAATGGAAGTACATCAATCAAAGAATGGGATCTTCATATGTCAACAGAAATATGCTCGTGACATGATTCAAAAATTTGCTATGCAGTAGTGCAAATCAGTTGCAACACCAACAGGACATGGAATCCAGCTAAGAAAAGATGATGGAGCACCAGAAGTTGACATGACCATTTTCAGAAGCATGGTTGGGAGTTTAATGTTTCTCACCTACACTAGGCCAAATATACAGTATGCTATTTCTCTAGTATCAAGGTTTATGGCATGCCCATCCGAGCTGCAACTTCAAGCAACCAAACAAATTTTACGATATGTAAAAGGTACATTGGATTTTGGAATCCATTACCACAAGTCTAACTCTATGAAGTTAGTTGGTTATAGTGACAGCAATTGGGGCAGTAATATAGATGACAGAAAATATACATCAGGGAACTATTTTAGTCTAAGTTCAGGACTAATAACTTGGAGTTCCAAGAAGCAATCTATTGTAGCATTATCATCTACGAAGTTGAGTATATAGCCATTACCCATGCTAGTACTCAAATCCTCTGGTTGAGGAAAATCCTTGAAGAGATTGGCAAAAAACAAATTGGTCCAACCAAACTGAATTGTGATAATATTAGTGCCATACAGTTGGTATTTAATCTGATCCACCACAAAAGGTCAAAACATTTTGATATGAAGTATCACTTCATAAGAGATACGGTGTAACAACAGATAGTTGAGCTTCAATACTGCAACACTTTGGATAATCTAGCAGACATCTTCACCAAAGGCATGGCTAAAGCTCAATTTATAAAGTTGAGAGACTGTATAGTCAGTCCTCTCAACTTTAAGGGGGAGAATGTTGGAAAATTACCATTGGTAAAAGGTTAAAAAAATGTATTTTACCTTGGGTAAGATTACTTACCTTTTACCTTACCTGGACGACAGCATCTTTGGGCGGCAAGAGAATTTGATTGTATTTTCTTCTCCCTTAATTTCTCCTATCCCCCCCTTTTCTATAGCATGGTTATTATAATGTTTATTTAAACTTTGTAACCTAATATTAATTGTTAATGCAAATTTACCTTTGTATCTAAGAGCTCACCTCCCACAGGAAGAAGTGTTGGAAAATGATAATGATTCTACTACCAAGGATAAAAAAGAAAAATAATTGATAGATGAATCAAAATATCATGTCACAGATACAAAAGAGTTTCATCCCACAAATTTAGATGACAATTTTTACAATGGTTGGGGAAGATATGAAGAATCATCTACTTTTCACACCCTTATTGATGAGATTTCTATTGACATGCAAGATGCTAAAATCACCATTTCACATGAAGATATTGCATTTGCAAGAATAGAGAAGGTTCCCAAATTAGATCATGATGAATATGAATTTATTGAAGATCTTGTTGAAATAGAAAGAGAAAAATGGTAAATGTTTCTTATGACTCATTTGTTTTGGATGAAGAAAAGGTAAAATCTTCTCTGTCATTTTGGAATACTGAATTGGGTACAAATTCACATGATTGTCTTGAATATTTTGAGGAAGAAATACCATGGATGGTTAACAAGGAATTGGAATTTTCTGCTTATTCAAAATAAAATATTGCTATATTTGATCAATAAGATTCATGGTTTGAAAAGGATGGGCATACTTTTGATTGGGTGTCTAATTTTGGTATGTTTGATGAACAGGTAATCAATGAAGATGAAAGACTACAAGATGATGAAGAAGATAAAGACCATGAGGTAGAAGAATAAATCACAAAGACACCAATTTTTGGTAAATAAAAATATACAAAAGGTAAAATCTAACCTTTTGTGTCCAAGCATCCAAGCTTTAGGTAAAAAATTGTATAATCTTTTATTGGATTCAAATATCATTTATGATGAAATGCCATTAGAGGTGAATGAAGAAATAGAGTTTATTTCTACTCACACCACTAATGATATTGTTTTGTTGAATGAAAAGGAAGTTGATGTTCTTGAATTACTAAATCAAATTCATCAACAATTGATAATGAAATCTAGGATTAAAACCTATAATAATTCTCAATTAGTAGATATCCTAGATGCTTGCAAGTCTGTGCATAACTTTGATTGACCTACGAACATGGAAAATTATTTGGCTTTAAAATTTTTAGAAATAGGCTCTTGTTTGTAAGATCTCATATTTGAAAATGAAGGCCTAATTTTAAATCATGAATCAAATTGTGAAATCCACACTTTAAAGAATAGACAAGAAATAATTCAATATCAATTATTGTCTTATAAATTTAATGATTTGAAGCTCACCTATTGGATTCTCAATGGAACTAAATTAAAATGGTGGGGTGAAAGAGGTAAAATAATGATTGTTGCATTTTGTGGCTTAATCTTACTTGGGTTGGATTTATGTAGAGCTTGGCATGCTTATCATGATATGTGTCTGTTAAAGTGTGATAATTGTGTTTGGGATCTAGGGAAATAATGGCCTAAATTTTGCATCATCTTGTACATTATTGTATAATATTGTATATACTTTTGGTTTTCATGGTTGTTTTGTTGTTTTTGTGCTTTGTACTTAAGTTTGGTTTGCGAGTTTTGTGTTTTGGGTTGTTCCCTTGTTTTGAGGTGATATTTTGTGGTTGCTAATTTATGGAATTTACTCGTTTTTTGTGTTCCTTTGTTAAGTAGGTTGGAATACCTAATATGAAAGTAGGTGAACATGAGAAAAGAGGGATAAATTATTTTATGATCATGCTCAAATTTTGGGACTAAAATGGTGGAGAGTGAAACGATAAAACATTTTTCTAAAGCTCCACATGTAACTCATATTTTAAAGGGTATTTATGGAAGTCCTAAAGGATGAAGTTATCTTGATTTGCAAATTAAGGCTAAATTCTAACATGCTCAAATTCAAGTGTTACATAGAGGTTTGTAAAGTTCTCTATAAAAAAAGAATACAAGCAAATCAAAAATTGATCAAATTTATCACCAAGTTTAGATAAACTACACCGGGGCTATAGATGCTTGACTGGAAGTGGGGCTCTGTCTAGACAAATATTGATATATATATATATATATATATATATATATATATATATATATATATATATATATATATGTATATATATATATATATATATATATATATATATATATATATATATATATATATCTAAACATTGAAAAGCTTGATCAAATTAGTCACCTAGTTTAGAAAATATCCACCGGGGCTATGGACGCTTGACTGGTAGTGGGGCTCTATCTAAACAAATTATGCTCAAAAGAGACTTTGCAAAATATTATTCAAAATGAAATATTATGAGAAATACCTTATAGCCTAATATAAGTCAGGTGATGAAATCCAAATGGTTTTCAAGGATACAAAATGGATCACTTTACACACACTGAGCAGAGGCATATGGATTAGTTATTTTTATTCGAAGCTGTTTACCCCCACCTTCTTGGGACATTGTTAAATAATTGTTATTTCACTAATATTTTATTTTTTCGTTTCAAATTGGGTTCTTAATTTGAAATGCTCGAGAGCATTTCCCAGCAGAGTCACCATTTGTTGTGATTGTCGCACAACTAACCCCAAAATTGGGGACCCACATTTTAAATTTTGGATTTCTAGTAGTTTCAGTTGGTTTTACGTGATGATTGCATAGGCCCCTCTCCATAGCATTGTAGTATAAGGTTCCAAGGTCTTTGGTTGGTTAATGTTTCCTTGTGTTACTCTGCAACTCTTTGTTGTGTTCAATTAGAATTTTATATTAAGTTTTAAATTTTTGGTCTTATTGGTTTCTTCTTATATGTTAAGTCTAGCATGTCGAATTCAATTGAATTCAATACTTAATAAAGAGGGGAAACAAATTCAAACTTCAAAATAAAACAAAAATGAAAATAAAAATAAAGTAATGTATATATTATTATATATACATTTAAAATAAAATAAAAACTAAATAAATGAAAAATAATGAATAAAACAAAAAGTGTTTTTCTCTTTATCGTTTTCTTTTTATTTTAATGTTTCCATAATATATCATTATTATATATTATATATATAATAATATTAATAAAAATATTCAAACCATGGCGTGGGTGAGTGTGTGAGGGGGTGGGTGTGTGATGGCTTTATGTTAAATTTTCTATTGATAAGTATAGCTCACCCTCTATGTCGGTCATAGGGGTTTCTCACAATAATCTAACCACAAAAAAAAAAAAAAATATATATATATATATATATATATATATATATATATATATATATATATATATATATATATATATATATATTAATAAAAAAATAAAAAATAAAAAAATAAAAAGTAAATAACTATTTATATATATATATATATATATATATATATATATATATATATATATATAATTTATATATATAAATAAATAAATAAATAGAGAGCTGAAGCTCCTTTTGAGGTTCTCATGGAGGAAACTTTAAAGTGATAATATCTAGCTTTATTTAAGTTTTAAAGTATAGCTAAATATTTTATTTTTATTTGATATCTTATAATTAATCGTTTTTTCATGCATGCAGGCAATGTGACGACGTGGATGCAAAATAAGATCAATGGAGTGCAGCGAGAGATAATATGCCCACCAGATCCTGACAAACTCATATGGTGCCTACGCAAACTGAGGAGCGATCCAACAACAACATATGTGGACGTGTCAATCAACGCGGACCAACATGGAGATGATAAATATATGGTAATGACATGGTGGACCAATGAAAGCAACTGATGCGGTGGGCAGACAGTAATGGGTCAAATGATATCAGATGGAAACAATAAGCGTCGATCAGTGGAAGAAGTTCTGGTGCAGTGATGAGAAATAGAAGGACAGGTTTAAATAGAAATGAGAGCATATTTAGTCGTGTGAGGATCCCGTGTATGATGTGGAAGTCAAGTTACTCAGGTGCGCAATGTGGATGTTATTTTTCATGGAATAATGAGGACTTTAACACCAATCGAGGACAAAGGTGTCGAGGATGTGTGTTTAGGTCAAAGATTGAGAAATCATCCACCGAGACCTTATGGGCATAGAATTGAATACTTGATGCAGATGAAAACTAGGTGTGATACACGAGGTGTTTTTGGAAATGATGTTGATGGTTCTGGCTTTTGAGGGAGCTCAAGAATTTAGCTATGAATAGCATAAGATTACAAAAGCCATCACGTGAAGATGAATAAGAGGTATTAAAGTGGAACGAAACTCCAACATAAGAATATGACAGTGAGCAGCATGAACACCAGAGTTCAAAATTGCAAGAAAAGGCAATTATGCACAAGTTAAGGTCATGAATATCATCGCATGGGGTTTTTAAAAAATGACGAAACATATAATGAAAAGGCCCATCACAGGAGATGTATCTGGCGACAAAAAAAATACAAAGGTTGGCCACCAAGCAACAACACCGACACGAGTAAAAGCATACAAGGTGTTATTAAGAAAGTCGTAGTTTCAAGAGGTATTAATGTGGTCATCGTAGATATAGCGACATGTACCAATTTATATTACAATAATATTGACGGTGTGAATAGCGACATCATCAACATACCATTAGTATGGAATGTGGAGGGCATCCACACTATGCACATTGAAGAAAAACATTTTGCTATAGTAAACAATAGGTGCCAATAGTGTAGGATAGGAGCTCATTGGATGAGCATGGCTATGGTGTGGTAGTTATGCAATTGGAATGTGGAAATGATCATTTATAAAGATAACCCAAGGGAAGAACCGTGTCTTGAAGCTTCAGGTTGCAGGCCATGAAGTATTCAAGTAACATGGGACGAGAATGACATATGGTGATACAAAAAATGGCATGGCCCATGTTGTCGACAATAAAATAGACAAGGTAGACACCATATAAAACACTGTAGGGGAAAATTATCAAAGGATACTGTTAGTAAATAAAAAATATGCACTGAATTATTAACCTTAGTATTAATCAAACGAATGTTTAAATAATACATTGCACTAAACGTTAGGAGATATCCCGAGATATCTGCCACTAACCTAGCTAACAAACGCGCTTCATGAATAAGCGCTAACAACTAACTACGTAGTCAAATTGACTATGACTAACCTAGGATATTTAGATAAATATCCAAAAGGTAAATAGTAAATAGTAAAAGGTAACTAACCTAGTAGTAAAAGTAAATACTAGTGGTAAAAAGTAACAAGCTACTTTTTACCATGCAGTAAATAAAATCTACCTAATGTAGGGAAAGGGTAAAATATCCAAATTATGGAATATTTACTCTAACATCCCCCCTTATTACATTATTTGGGTAATACATACATATCCTCTAATAGAACAATATGTGGATAAAGTATATAACTGCCCTAATACAGTGAAAAAGGATGTCGATCTGCTAGTTCTTGCTCTGTCACAGTACTCTGGCTACTTCTAAGCAAAAAAATGGGTCATTCCTCACTTTGTCTTCACACCAACGAATGTCCTTATAGTAATCACATCATCCAACCAAATTGCATGGGTAACTAGTCGCTGCAATCACTAGTTGTAGTAGAGTAGATCACTTCATACGAGATTCATTCATTTTACAATATGAGTTTGCAAAATATAAGGTTGCTAAGGTGTCGGTCGTAGCCGAAAATGCACCCTTATAAGTTCCCCCCTACTCGTTGCAAAATATGTTGTATCTAATTTCTAAAATAAGAGTGACTAAGGTGTCGATCACAGCCGAAAATGCACCCTTATAAGTCTTCTTCCCTTTTTTTTACAAAAAATTGTGAAGAAAATAAATGTTTATCCCCCCTTAATTACAAAAATATGTGCAACTCAAGAGTTTTGTGAAGTATTTTTACAAACATTGCCTCCTAGGCAATTTTACACCATAAAAAGTCTCTTATTTTTATTACAAGGACTTCAAACATTAAGAGTTTGCTATTTGTGAAGCCTATAAGAGGTACAAATCACCCCTTATTTGTAAGAACTTCAAAAAAAAAACTTATGCTATTCTATGAAGCCTAAAAAATAGAGAGAGGATAATGGTGCTTTGCCCAATGTGACAAACATGTGTTTTCCCTCTACAATACTGTTTTAGCAATGAGCACTTTGTGTGATTTTTCTAAACCAGAATCAGAATCTGTATTAGACACTTCACTAGCAATGTTGCCTTTGTTTTCTTGTTTTGCTTGTTTTTGAACCAACACCGATTGGTGTCATGGTTATATTTCGTATAATATGAGCAAAACCATTTTTGAGATTTCTTTCCCTTGCCTTTTGAGGATGATCCTCCCTTGTTATAGTTTTCTTTCTTCTTCTCAACCTTATTGTGTGAATAAAGTGCACTATTAGATGCTTCATATTTTTGGAGTTGATTAGCTTCTTCAGTTTGAAGCAAATTTACTAACTCCACAAAGGTGAGAGTTCTTTGTGAAATAGAAAGGGATGTAATCAAACTTTTGTAGGATTCAGGAAGGGCTCTCAAGATAACTGAAGTTAAAATGACATCTTCAACTTTGGCCCCTAAAGCATTAATCTTAGTCTTCAGTTCTGCAGTTCTGAAGAGGAAGGTTGCTACTGACTCACCCGACTTCATATGTAGTGTATGAAGTTGGGTTTGAAGGTTGAGAATCATGGATTGATTCTTTCCTTCAAAAATGGTGGACAAGGAATCCCATGCATCTTTTCCATTCTTTGCCTCACTAATGTGAGGTTGTACCTCATCAGAAGTGGCTAGAAGGATTAACATGAGAAGACGATTGTTCTTTTTATCCCATTCTCTTTGATCAACTCCTGATGTGGTGGGTCTTGGTGTAGTGCCAACAACTAAGTCCCACAAGTCCTCTATAGTCAAAATGGCTTTCATCTTAGTTTTCCAAGCTGTATAGTTATGACCTTTTAGCAATTGAGATTCACTCAAGTATTTGTTAATTGTTGCCATGAGGAAGGTCCTACAATGCACTAAGATGATATTTCTTTCACTCTCAAGTGGTATTTAATGGCACCTTCCTGAATATTCTCTTGAAGAGAGATAATCAGGTGGAGGAAATTAAGCCAAACACATAAGAGTTTGAAAGGTTTAATTCACTCAAACAACTATTTAATGGCACCTGCCTTAACACCCTTCAAAAAGGATGAAAAGTTGGAGGAATTTAAGCCAAACAAATAAGAGTGAATTAGGGGTTTTGTTTTGATTTAGGAGAATATATCAAGTTTTTAGAAATGGCTTCTAATTGTGCAATTTGAGTTACACAAATTTGTGAAATTTTGGGGTATGGTGTGTTCTTGATTCTATGACTTATAATTGCAAAAGGAAAATGCAATAATCAAACAAGAAGTCCCACAAAATTATTATCACTTAGGTGTCAGATGCAACCGAGAATGCACCTATTTTGCTAATTTTGAAATGAAGGCGTTGAGTAAAATCGAGAATGCACCTTATTTCCAACTTTTGCAACAAAAATGTGTATTTGTGCAAGAATGATATTTTTATGTCTCCTACTTTGTTTTACAATTTTGCAAAATAAGTACAAGTGTTGTCTTCCCCCTTTAATTTGCAAAATAAACAAAAAATGAGCACCCCTTCCAAGACAATTCGACACACGACCCGCATTTTTTTTTTTTTCACTTAGTTTGTATGGACCCAAGGCTTCAAATTCTTCTCAATTTTGCAAAAAGAATGTGCAATTTTATGTCTTATATCCCCAAATTGGAGAAAACACAAAAAAAATGGAGTGGAACTTATTGCAAAATAATTTGGTTTAATTTAAAAAATCTCTAAGTTCAAAAAACAAAAAAAAAACTTTTAAAGATGAAATTTCTTTATAATGAAGCAAAATTGAATAAAAAATCAATTTAAATGTTTAAAAATTGACATTTTTCAGCAATTTATACTATATTATAAAAAAAATATTTAAAAAGCTTTTAAAAACTTTAGAAAAATTAAAATTTAATTAAAAAACCAAAAAAATTTAAATTAATCTTTGTAAAATGTTGGCAGGCGGGGTCGAACATGAAACCTCACATGTGTCACGACCGCACCTTGACCACTGCACTGCTGGGGCGGCTTTGAAAGCCGTCCCTACATGCTTAGTGTTAAGGCACGTCGAGCCTTTGAATTGGCTCTGTGGGATTTATCCCACATTCATCCCATAAGGGATGAATTAGGCCTTTAAAGGCCTAAACACATGCCTAGAACGTGTGATTGCCTGTGGCAATCGTTGCTCCTCTGCCCTTTGACCTTATTCCATGTCACAGCTCGACCAATGACTGAATGCCACGTGGCCACTGGCTGCCCAACTAACCAACTTTTCGTGCCTCCTTTGCTTGTGTCGCCATGTGTCACCCTAGTCTGTCTAGTCCACGTCAGCAATCCTGCATGTCTGCCCACGTCAGCTCCCCAAGTGTCCTTCCTGCCACATCATCTGTCAGAAGTTCATATTAGTGAGTTCTGAGTGCATCAGTCCATGTCGCATCTGTCAGGCTATGTCAGGGTTTATCAGTGTCTATATTAGCGTTTGACAATTGTTAGCGAGGTCGTTAGACCCGAGGGTGCTCCTGCCATCAGGTTTGGGTCTGGTCCCCGCCTGGGAGGGTGTGCCTGCCCTCTCGGATGTGTGTGGGACCCATGGGGGCAGCACTGGCGGCCGCCGGTGATCGGAGGGCCTCCTGCCCTCTCGGATCCCGGTCGTCGATGACCTGCATCCCGATAAAGGGCGCTCTTGCCCTCTATCGCGCAGGTGCCTCTTGGGCCACCGGATGCTGGCGGGGGGTCTATGTGGGCCTCCTGCCCATGGGGACGCATGGCCTATGGGGGAGGGCGCTCCTACCCTCCTCCAAATCTCCTAAATCTCCTCTCGGAGAGAAGAAAATTTAATAATAATTAAACATGAAAATAATTGTCAACCTTAGAAGCGATCAAATGCATCAAATATTTCCTCGCACGACGGAAGAGGGGCCTCTCGCCTTCTCCAGTGGAACAAGAGTGGCTCTCATCTTCACCACTTGGAATGAGGGTCGCTCTCTCCGCGCTCACAGGAACCAGGTGAAACCTCGTGAATGATACCAATGTTAGTAAACCAAAAATATGCATTGAATTATTAACCTTAGTATTAATCAAACGAATGTTTAAATAATACATTGTGCTAAATGTTAGGAGATATCCCAATATATCTACCACTAACCTAGCTAATAAACGTGCTTCATGAATAAGCACTAACAACTAACTACGTAGTCAAATTGACTACGACTAACCTAGGATATTTAGATAAATATCCAAAAGGTAAACAATAAATAGTAAAAGGTAACTAACCTAGTAGTAAAGTAAATACTAGTGGTAAAAAGTAACAAGCTACTTTTTACCATGCAGTAAATAAAATCTACCTAATGTAGGGAAAGGGTAAAATATCCAAATGATGGAATATTTACTCTAACAGATACAACCGACGCAACTAGTAGGTCCATTCACATCATATGTTGAAAATAATACCAAATATTAGACCTTTGCAGGTCCTTATATAGAGGTCTAAAAATGTGATCATCGCCACGGTTTTCCTTCGTGTCTACACGGATATCAGTGCAATGGTGCCTAACAAATGATTTGACTGCAATAGAAGTTATGGTGGTGACATTGTACATGGAATGTTTCAAACGGAGTGGCCCACGATTGGGTTTTGCGTATGAGCTATAGCAACTAGTCGATACATAGCAGAAGAAGCAACTACATGGTGGTGCGATCAAAATAGGCTTTGAAGAAAATATCTTGTTGGTATAAATTATCTTGCAATAATGTATGCCAAATATTGGTAAGAATACACGACTCGTATACCCCTGACGAGGATGACAAAGAAAAAAATGTGCCACGAACAAGGGGAGCCATAATTAATGTGCATCTATCAATTATATGGATAGTCAATCGCATAATATAATGTATCCATTCTGATCAATTGTGAAAACATCTTATATTACTCATCAACATGTTTGAATATGGGGGCCATTTCAAGGCATATTGTAACATTTGATATGCCCTTGTGTTTCACTGTAAACTAAAATGTTACCAAAGGATTACTAATATGAATGGAAAATTGATCAAGTGTTACTACATGAAGAACAAAAGAAGCATTACAAAGCGGACGCATGTGGAAGGACGAGTGATGCAACCAAATAGTGAATAGAAAGATGAAACATAAGCATTTTGTAAGGAGAAGAGTGGCAATTTTAAGTACAACAAAAAATGGTAGAACAGGGGTTGGACCTTTTTGAAAGCCAGATACTGGATTTGTTTAAAAAGAGAGTCATACTACTGGCTGTTTTTCATCACATGAGGTCCATTTGGGGTATATTTTTCTGCACTTGTATGTGTGATATTGAAAACTTTTATTGTGCAATATATCAGAGATACTCCAAATTTTAATGCATGTTAATGGTTGACATGGTTTTATTTTTGATATTATTGCACCATTTCCTTAGAAGATTACACCACATTAGTTGTTTGATTACATGAATTTGGGTCACACTAATGCTGGTTTTTGTACAAAATACTAACGCTTGCAGGGTTTGGGGAGAAAATATAGGTTGCAACATTTCTGTTATTTCATTTTTTATTTTTATTTTTTTTAATCCTTCATTTTTGAGGTTTTTTTAATACTTTGGCGATTAAAATAAAAAAATTAAACTCCAAAAATAAATACATGGGTGTAAAGAATAAAATTCGATCTCTCATTTGAAACAAGTTTGAGCTTATTCGAAGCCATTTCGAATTTATAAAAATTATTTAAAATTATTGTTTTATGAGAGTTTTATAATTTCAAAAAAATTCATTATTTTATATTTTGAAGGTAAATCAAAATTTTCAGCTTTGCATTTTTATTCGCAAGCAATAAATGAACTTTCCTTTATGAAAATCACAATTTCATTAAAGGGAAGTGATTGACATGGCATTCCATAGGCCATTGTTTTTAGAGCAATAAATTCGCTTCTATTTATGAAAATTCTGATTTCACTAAAGAGAGGTAATTTATACATTATATCAAAGGCTATTGTTATTGAAGCAGTAAATTATTTCTTCTTTATGAAAATCATGATTTCATTAAAGAGGGATAATTTATAATGACATTTTAAGGCCATTATTTTAAAGCAATAAATTGTCGTCTCTTTATGAAAATCGATTTCATAAAAGAGGGGTAATTTATTTATTATATCAAAGGCTATATTTATCTTCACAATAGAAGTTAAATTGAATGAATCCAATTGCCATTTAAGATTCATATCTAAAGATGGATTTTAGTATTCTTTTTATGTTCAAAGCAGGGTTTAATAACGCAAGATAAATCTTGATTAAAATATGCTTAATTAAAGAAGATAAAATATATCTAAGATACTTCGAGATAAAAGGAACTAAGGCTTTCATGGTGGTCATATTAGGGCTAATCACCAATCACATTTTCCTTTTCTTTTAATTTTCATGAACAGTTACTAGCATAGCAAGATAAAATAAACCAACACAGGGCCCTTGTTAACAATTACTTGCAAACCACTAAGGTATTCCTAGCACTTATTTGATATATCTTCACAAGATTATAAATACACATGTGCAATGCTTATATAGTGGAATCTTGGAGAAGTTGTCTTCATTTTTAAATTCTTTGCAAGAGAGGGTTTTGTTATCAAAATCCTAAGGGTGAGTGTGGTTTTGCAATTGGGCAAAATTACCACTCAACATTTTGGTGCTAGAAGGAGGGCATGAATTGGTGTTATTTTATTTATGCTAAATTGTTCATTGTTGTTCTAAATGCTTTTGAATTGTTCATTCAATGAATAATATGATTTTGGTGTAACCTTGAGAGCTCTAAATTGCTAAATGTTTCAAGTTATTTTGACTAGCATCTTGAGCCTCCTTTAGTACTCAATATTTGGGCGCTAGAAGGAGGGCAAGAAGTGGTTTATTTTATTTTAATTCTAAATGCTATATATTGTTCATTATTATGTGAAAGAGTTATTTACACACATTGTCATTGACTAATGATATTTTGTTGATCAATTTTATTGATTCTAACATTCTCTATTTTGATGATGCATTAATGTTAACCTGTTGCAAATTTGAGAATATTCTTCAATTTCATGGTTTAATTGATGCATATCTTTTGGTTGATGCTAACATGATGATTCATATGTTAAACATTTGATATTTTTTAGTCATTTCATGCTTCTTTGCAAGATATTTTTATTTGACTAACAAAATTGGTACTAAAGTTATATCTCCTTGACTATTGCAAGATTTATTCCAATGATGAAAAATAGTCCTTTAAACATACCTGGGCCTTCACATGAGGTGCCTATGGACTTGGTGTCTTATCTACCTCAGTTTAGGCATGATGGAACTAGGTCAGTTGAAGCACACATTCGTGCATTCGTAAATATGATGAGTTGTTTACACATAATGCATGAAGATGTTGGATGTGAAATATTTTCATACACGTTGGATAAGATTGCGCATGATTGGTTTATTAATCTTCCTGCAACTTCTATCACTTCATGGGCTCAATTAGAAGCAATGTTTCTCAACCATTTTGGAACATTAGATGATTGGGATACGATATCAAATCAATTTACCTCTATATGTAAAGAACCTAATGAATCCATGAGTCAATTAAATGATAGGTTCTATAGGTTGTATATCAATATGGATACACATTACACCATTTCAGAAGAATCCATTGAAATATACATGGGAGCCTTATACCCCTTAATTAATACATTTCTAGGGAAAAATATTGAATATCCATCCTTGCCTAGAGCCTACAATGCCATAATAATATTAGAACAATGGCAAGTTGAGGCACAACATGTTCCCATGAGAGATTGTTCTTTAGGAGTTATTGAAGCCAACCTACACCAACCATCTAATATAGCAACCTCGAATCAAATTATGTCTAATGTGAACAATCAATGGGATGAAGTTGAATGTATAAATGTTACAACCACCTTAGATATTGTTCAAGAGGAGGTGCAAGTTTCAAAGCCAATATCCAACAATGAATATTGTGTAGAGATGGGTTCATCTCTAGAAATGCATGAGTATTCAGATAATGGAAGATTTCTAGATCTAACTAGCTTTGAAATAGGTGATAGGTTGGAAAATTCCATAGAATGGAATGAAATGGTTGAGACATATGATCAAGAAGGCCAACGTGTTCCAAATGATGACCTAGGCTTGGAGTAATTGTTTATGAAGGAATATAAGGATGATCATGGAAATAAGAATGTAAAAACTAATCCCATTATGAAAACCCTTAAGCCATCAAAAGTGGTTGAAAGTGAGGTTGAAAGAGAAACCATAAATGAATTTGAAGACAAAAAAATTTCACCACTTGTTTTTGAAAGACACTTTGGATGACATTGTTGAAAATTATGGTCAAGAAAACCTACACCTTCCAAATTATGATAAAATTGAATTTTGGGTTATAAATGTGGATTGTGATCTTGCAAGCTTGACTACAAAGAGTAGCTCACTTTTAAAAATAATTTAACCATCGAAGGAAGGTGAAGGTGAATTTGATGAGAAACACATTGATGTTAGAAGATGTTGAAGAAGTAGTTGAGCATCACCATGTGATTTTGGAATTTGATTACTATGATTCTTGGAAGAAGTGGGAAGAATGCGCTCACTCCAAACCTTTTAATGAGATTTTTGTGTCAATTGATATGCAGGATAATACTATTACTTTCTCGTATGAACACTGTACAATTGGAGAATGTTTTGGAAGAAGATTTGGAATCTGATCAAGTGTTGGAAAATGATAATGATTCTAATACCAAGGATAAAGAAGAAAAATAATTGATATATGAATCAAAAGATCATGTCACAAATACAATAGAGTTTCATCCCATGAATTTAGATGACAATTTTTACAATGGTTTGGGAAGATATGAAGAATCATCTACTTTTCACACCCTTATCGATGAGATTTCTATTGACATGCATGATGCTAAAATCACCATTTCACATGAAGATATTGCATTTGCAATAATAGAGAAGGTTCCCAAATTAGATCATGATGAATATGAATTTATTGAATATCTTGTTGAAATAGAAAGAAAAGAAATGGTAAATATTTTTTATGACTCATCTGTTTTGGATGAGGAAGAGGTAAAATATTCTCTTTCATTTTGGAATACTCAAAATTTGGGTACAAATTCACATGATTGTCTTGAATATTTTGAGGAAGAAATACCATGGATGGTTAATAAGGAATTGTAATTTTCTACTCATTCAAAAGAAAACATTGCTATATTTGATCAACGAGATTCAAGGTTTGAAAAGGATGGGAATACTTTTGATTGGGTGTCTAATTTTGGTATGTTTGATGAATAGGTAATCAATGAAGATGAAATACTACAAGATGATGAAGAAGATAAAGACCATGAGGTAGAAGAAGAAATCACAATGACTCACCAAGTTTTGGTAAATAAAAATATACAAAAGGTAAAATCTAACATTTTGTGTCCAAGCATCCAAGCTTCGGGTAAAAATTTGTATAATATTTTATTGGATTCAAATATCATTTATGATGAAATGCCATTAGAGGTGAGTGAAGAAATATAGTTGATTTATACTCACACCACTAATGATATTGTTTTGTTGAATGAAAAGGAAGTTGATGTGCTTGAATTACTAAATCAAATTCATCAACAATTGATAATGAAATCTAGGATAAAAACTTATAATAATTCTCATTTAGTAGATATCCTAGATGCTTGCAAGTTTGTGCATAATTTTGATTGGCCTAAGAACATGGAAATCAATTTGAATTTAAAGTTTTTAGAAATAGGCTCTTGTTTGCAAGATCTCATATTTGAAAAGGAAGGCCTAATTTTAAATCATGAATCAAATTGTGAAATCCACACTTTAAATAATAGACAAGAAAGAATTGAAGATCAATTATTGTCTTATCAATTTAATGATTTGAAGCTCACCTATGGGATTTTCAATGGAACTAAATTAAAATGGTGGGGTGAAAGAGGTAAAATAATGATTGTTGCATTTTATGGCTTAATTTTACTTGGTTTGGATTTTTGTAGAGCTTGGCATGCTTATCATGATATGTGTTTGTTAAAGTGTGCTAATCGTGTTTGGGATCCAGGAAAATAATGGCCTAAATTTTGCATCATATTGTACATTATTGTATATTATTGTATATAGTTTTGGTTTTCATGTTTTTGTTTTGGTTTTGTTGTTTTTGTGCTTTGTCCTTAAGTTTGGTTTGCAAGTTTTGTGTTTTGGGTTGTTCCCTTGTTTTGAGGTGATGTTTCGTGGTCGCTAATTTATGGCCTTTGCCCATTTTTTGTGTTCCTTTGTTAAGTAGGTTGGAATACCTAATATGAAAGCAGGTGAACATGAGAAAAGGGGGATGAATTATTTTATGATCATGCTCAAATTTTGGGACTAAAATGGTGGAGAGTGGAACAATGAAACATTTTGAAAAAGCTCCACATGTAACTCATATTTTAAAGGGTATTTATGGAAGTCCTAAAGGATGAAGTTATTTTGATTTGCAAATTAAGGCTAAATTATAACATGCTCAAATTCAAGTGTTACATAGAGGTTTGCAAAGTTCTCTATAAAAGAAGAATACAAGCAATGCAGAGATTAATCAAATTTATCACCAAGTTTAGATAAAATCCACCAGGGCTATAAACACTTGACTGGCAGTGGGGCTCTATCTAGACAAAGCTTGATATCTATATATATAAACAAGCATTGAAAATCTTGATCAAATTAGTCACTTAGCTCAAAAAATATCCATCGGGACTATGGATGCCTGACTGGCAGTGGGGCTCTATTTGAACAAATTATACTCAAAAGAGACTTTGCAAAATATTATTCAAAATAAAATATAATGAGCAATACTTTATAGTCTAATGCAAGTCAGGTGATGGAATCCGGATGGTTTTCAAGGATACAAAATGAATCACTTTACACACACTGAGCAGAGGCAGATGGATTAGTTGTTTTTATTCGAAGTTGTTTACCCCTACCTTCTTAGAACATCACTAAATAATTATTATTTCACTAATATTTTATGTTTTCGTTTTAGATTGGGTTCTTCATCTGAAATGCTCGAGAGCATTTCCCAGAAGAGTCACCATTTGTTATGACTATCGCACAAAAATTGGGGACCCACCTTTTAAATTTTGGATTCATGGTAGTTTCGATTGGTTTTGCATGATAATTTCATAGGTCCCTCTCCATAGCATTGTAGTATAAGGTTCCAAGGTCTTTGGTTGGTTAATGTTTCCTTGTGTTACTTTGCAATGCTTTGTTGTGTTCAGTTAGAATTTTAGATTAAGTTTTAATATTTTGGTCTTATTGGTTTCCTCTTGTATGTTAAGTCCAGCGTATCAAATTCAATTGAATTCAATACTTAATAAAGAGGGGAAACAAATTCAAACTTCAAAATAAAAAAAATGAAAATAAAAATAAAGTAATGTATATATATTATTATATATACATTTAAAAAAATAAAAAAATGAAAAATAATGAATAAAACAAAAAGTGTTTTTCTCTTTATTGTGTTTTTTATATTTTAATGTTGCCTTAATATATTATTATTATATACTTTATATATAATAATAAAATAAAAATAAAAAAATAAAAATAAACAACTATTAATACATACAAATAAATAAATAAATAAAGAGTTGAAGCTCCTTTTGAGATCCTCATGGAGGAAACTTTAAAGTGATAATATCTAGCTTTATTTAAGTTTTAAAGTATTCTCTTTAATAGATAAATATTTTATTTTTATTTGATATCTTATAGCTAATAGTTTGTTTCATGCATGCAGGCAATGTGATGATGTGGATGCAGAATAAGATCAATGGAGTGCAGCGAGTTGCAACGAGAGATAATCTACCCACCAGATCTTGAAAAACTCGGATGGTGCCTATGCAGACTGAGGAACAACTCAACAGTAGCATACGTGGATGTGTCGATCGATGCGGAGCAATGTGGAGATAACAAATAGATGGCGATGATACGATGGACCAGTGAAAGCAACCGACGCGATGGGCAGACAGTGACAGGTTGAATGATATCAAGCGATAACGACAAGCGTCAAGTAGTGGAAAAATTTTTGGTGCAGTGATAAGAAATAGACGAACATGTTTAAATGGAAATGAGAGCATATTTGTTCGTGTGAGGACCCCATGTATGATGTGGAAGCCAAGTTACTCAGGCATGCGACGTGGATGTTATTTTCACAAAATAATGAGGACTTTAACACCAATCGAGGACGGAGGTGTTGAGGATGTGTGTTTAGGTTAGATATTGAGAAATCATCTATCGAGATCTTATGGGCATAGAATTGAATACCTAATGTAGATGAAAATTGGGTGTGATACATGGGGTATTTTGGGCGACGGTGTTGATGGTTCTGGCTTTCGAGGGAGCCCAATAATTTAGCTATGAATAGCATAAGATCGCAGAAGCCACCGTGTGAAGATGAAGAAGAGGTATTAAAGTAGAACGAAACTCCAACATAGAAATATGACAGTGAGCAGCATGAACACTAGGGTTTGAAGCCACAAGAAAAAGTGATCACGCACAAGTTAAGGTCGTGAATATCATCACATGGGGTGTTTAAAAAATGATGAAACATATAATGAAAAGGCCCATCACAGGAGACGTATCTGGCAATAAAAAAATACAAAGGTTGGCCACCAAGCAACAATATTGACACGAGTAAAAGCAGACAAGGTGTTATTAAGAAAGTCACAGTTTCAAGAAGCACCAATGTGGTCATTGTAGACACAATGATATGTGCCAATTTATAGTGCAATAAGGTTGATGGTGTGAATAGTGGCATCATCAGCATACCACTAGTGTGGAATATGGAGGGCATCCACACTGTGCACATTGAAAAAATGTATCGCTACGACAAACATCAGGCACCAATAGTGCATGATAGGAGCTCGTAGGATGAGCAGTGGCTATAATGTGGCGGCTATGCAATTGGAAGGTGGAAATGATCTTTTATAACAACCCAAGGGGAGAACCGCGTGTTGAAGCTTTAGGCTGTAAGCCATGGAGTATTCAAGTAACATGGGACGAGAACAACATATGGTGATACAACAAAGGGCATGGCCCATATTTTTGATAATAAAATATATGAGGTAGACATCATATAAAACACTACAGGGAAAAATTATCAAAGGATACGACCGATGCAAATAGTAGGTCCATTCGTAGCATATGTTAAAAATAGTACCAAATATAAGAACTTTGCAGGTCCTTATCTAGGGGTCTAAAAACGTGATCATCACCATAGTTTTTTATTTGTTTCTACACAAATATCAGTGCAATGGAGCCTAACTGATGATTCGATTGCAGCAGGGGAAGTTACAGTAGTGACATTGTACATGGAACATTTCAAACGGAGTGGTCCACGGTTGGGTTTTGCATATGAGCTATCGCAACCAGTCGATACGCAGTAGAAGAAGTAGCTACATGGTAGTGTGATCAAAATAGGCTTTGAATAAAATATGTTGTTGGTGTAAATTCTCTTGCAACAATGTATGCCAAATATTGGTAAGAATACACGACCCATATACCCCTGACAAGGAGGACAGAGACAAAAATGTGCCACGAACAAGGGGATCCATAATTCATGTGCGTCTATGAATTATATGGACAATCAATCATGTAATATAATGTATTTGTTCTAATCAATAGTGAAAAATATATATTACTCGTCAACATGTTCGAATATGGGGGTCATTTCAAGGCATATTGTAATGTTTGAGATACCCTCGTGTTTTGTTGTAAACTAAAACGTTACCAAAGGATTACTAATATGAATGGACACTTGGTCAAGTGTTACTACATGAAGAACAAAAGAAGTGTTAGAGAGCGAACGCATGTGGAAGGACGAGTGATGCAACCAAACAATGAATAGAAAGATGAAACAATAGCGTTTTGAAAGGAGAAGATTTTCTTGGCAATTTTAAATATGGCAAAAAATGGCAAAACAAGGGCTGAACCTTTTTGAAGGCTAGACGTTGGATTTGGTTGAAAAGAGAGCCATACTACTAGATTGTTTTTCATTACATGAGGTCAATTTGGGGCATATTTTTTTGCACTTGTATGTGTGATATTGAAAACCTTTATTTTGCAATATATCAGAGATAGTCTAGGTTTTAATGCATGTTAATGGTTGACTTGGTTTTATTTTCGGTATTATTGCACCATTTCCTTAGAATATTACATCGCATTAGTTGTTTGATTGCATAAATTTGGGTTACACTAATACTAGTTTTTGTGCAGAATACTAATGCTTGTAAGGTCTGTGGGGAAATTCTGGGTTGCAGCATTTCTTTTATTTTATTTTTTTAACCCTTCATTTTTGTAGATTTTTTTAATACTTTTGTGATTAAAATAAAAATTGCAAAAAATTTAAACTCTAAAAATAAATACATGGGCGTAAATAATGAACTTCAATATTTCATTTGAAACAAGTTTGATCTCATTCCAAATCCATTTTGAATTTATAAAAATTATTTGAAAATTGTTGTTTTATGAGAGTTTTATAATTTTGAAATTTTTTATTATTTTATATTTTGAAGGTAAATCAAATTTTTTAGCTTAGTGGACTACGAGAACATTCCTTTTCGTTGTAGAATTTGCCATGAATATGGTCATTTGGCTAGTGCTTGCCCAATTAAAATTCCTAATCAAAAGAAATAAGATATAAACTCAAAGAGGTTTCCAAATACCTAAGAAGAAGAACACTCAGAAAAAACTAGTAATGAAGGATCAATCAAAGTCATTTGCTAATATGTTTGAAATCCTTTCCACAAATGATGTCCCAAGTGAGGAAGAGGAAATAATGGAAACTGAAATCTTACAAACACGAGTTTAAATATGAAGGAAAGAACTCAGAGACAAACCAAAAAATCAAAGGTTTTCAACAGAAAAAAAAGGAGAAAATTTACACAAGAAAAACAATATTTCAAATGTCAAAACTTCAAATAATGCAGGTCCCAATATAGACTCCATTGAACCATATAGTAAAATTTTGGCTGTGTATGAACATTCTTCAAGGTTAGAAGCCATCTCAGATTCAATTGGAATAAGTCAAGAAACATGGAAAAAAAAATTGAAGATGGATTCTAATCAAAAAGTAGGTCGCAAGACCAATCAATATCATATGGTAAAAGAAGGTGAAAATATTGTAGAGGAAGGTAAGATTAATGCCCTTACCAACATTTTTAGCCCTGGTATTAATGAAGATCATCACTTGGAATATTAGAGGACTCAAAAGGAGTCTTTCAAAACAAAATGAAATTAGAAGAATGATTTAGATAAATCATCCACATCTTGTTTTCCTTCAAGAAACAAAAATGTCAATGGAGGATATGGACTTAATTGCCAGTAAAATTTGGCCAGCTGGAAAAGTGGGTTCCCTCAGTTCCCAAGGGACTTTGGGTGGCATTGCTTGTCTTTGGGACCCAAAAGAGGTAGTTATTCACCATATGGTTGGCAGTTGGGGTTTTTTGGCTATAGCTATTCAAAGTAGACATTCCAACCAGATTATGCTCTACATTACTGTTTATGCCCCGACTTCTTTGGAGGAAAAAATAAGACAGTGGAAGGATATTACTCATATTATCTCTCATTTTCCTAAATCTTGGATCCTGATAGGAGGATATTTCAATACCATCCTCTCTTTGGATGAGAAAAGGGGGGGAAATAGAAATTTGGACAAAAGTACTGACCTCATGAGCGAATATATTGCAAACCTCCATCTTGTGGATATCCAACCAGATAATGGCCTTATGACTTGGTCTAACAGAAGGCAAGGCTCAACTTGTATAATGGAGATATTGGATAGGTTTTTTCTCTCTGAAAATTTCTTAATCCATGGTTACATTCCTAAAGTGAAGACTCTTAATAATGTTGGTTCGGATCATTGGCAAGTCATGGTGGAAATGTGGAAAACCAATGTGAGTTTCTCTCCTTTTCGTTTTCAATTAATGTGTCTTAGAGACATTTCCTTCAGACCTCGTGTGCAACAATGGTGGAAGGAAGGTAAACCTAGGCATGGGACTAAGATGTTCTGTTTTGCCAAAATACTACAATACATTAAATCCAAAATCAAGACTTGGAACTGGAAAGAGTTTGGGGATGTTCATAAAAAAAAACATGAAGTTATTGCTCATATTGAAAATTTGAATAAGAAAATCCGTTTAGATGGCCTCACGAGAAGAGAAGTGCAGATGAAATTAAACTCACAACTCAGTTAGAGGAATGGGAAAAAAGAGAAGAAATCTTATGGAAGCAAAAATCTAGAATTCAATGGATCAAAGAAGGAGATCGAAACACAAATTTCTTCCACAAATCTCTTCTAGCTCGAAGATCTCATAATTTTATTTCTTCCTTAAAATCAGATTTTGGAGATGTTGTTTATACTTGGGATGGCATGAAATCTATTGTTGTTGATTACTTTTCCAATATTTTTGTTGCTAATCCTCTTGACTCGACTTCTCAACAAAATGTTCTTCAAGCAATCCCTTCTCTTATCACTTTTGAGGAGAACTCTATTTTGACTACTCATGTTACTATCAATGAGCTTCAACAAGTAGTTTTTAAAATGCAAAAAGGGAAAACCCCAAGTCTTGATGGTTTTCCTATTGAGTTCTACCAAGAGTTCGGGATATCCTTCATGTTGATTTATTAGAGGTGGTGGAAGAAGCCAGGAAATCCAAAGAAATTTTGAATGTTATCAATAAAACTTATATTACTCTTGTTCCAAAAGCTCAAGAGGTTGATCATATCTCAGCTTTTAGACCTATTGCTTTATGTAATGTTCTTCTCAAAATTATTACTAAAATCATGGCAGAAAGGTTGAAGCCTATTTTACATAAGATTATTTCCCTAGAGCAAGGGGGATATGTGGAAGGACGTCAAATAGTAGATGAGATAGTTCTTGCTCAGGAAGCCATCCATTCCATGGATATGCAAAATTCTCCTTCTATGTTCATCCGGTTAGACTTATCCAAAGCTTATGACAGAGTGGATTGGCACTTCCTTATCAAAGTTTTGAGGCAATTTGGTTTCTCTAAGGATTGTATGTATTGGATTATGGGATGTATCTCTTCATTTTCCTACTTAGTTCTTATCAATGGCAGGCCTTCTCAGTCTTTCCCAGCTTCTAGAGGTATTAGGCAAGGTGACCCGCTATCCCCTTATTTATTCATCATTCTTGTTGAATGCTTGGGTAGGACTATTACCAAAAAGAGGGAAAAAAGAACCCTTGAGGGAGTTACCATTGCTCATGGAGCTAGAACTATCTCTCATCTTCAATTTGTGGATGACTCTACCCTTTTAGGTAAAGGTACAGTTAAGGAAGCTTCTAATATTAAGCAAATCATTAGCTTTTTTTCTAAGGCTACTGGGCAGTTGATCAATGAAGACAAATCTAAAGTTATTTTCTTTCACTGCTCTGCTAGAGAGGAAGCCATGGTCTTGGATAAATTAAGATATAAGAAGACCTCTCTTCCAATCACTTATTTAGGTATTCCCATAAATATTCAAAGGCAGAAAAATAAAGATTGGAATTGGTTGTTGGACAAAATCAAGAAGAAAATTGGAAAGTGGACCAACAAGTGGCTTTCTTCTAGGGGTAGAATCACCTTGGTAAAATCAGTCCTTCAAGCTATTCCTATTTATGTTTCTTTTGTTTTGAATATCCCAAAGGTTGTTCTTCGAGAATTGGATCAAATCAGTCATCGTTTCCTTTGGAGTGGTACTAAGGAGAAAAGAAAATGGGCCTTGGTGAAATGGGATACTTTATGTTTCCTAAGAGTGAAGGGGGGTTAGGATTCCGGTCTTCAATTGATAACAACAAAGCTTTAGCTACTAAATTATATTGGAGGATGTTGCATAATCTCCATGCTAAATATGCTGAGAACAAAAGTCCTGAAGACCTTGTTCGCTATCAACTTCCTACCAAAGGTTCTCCCATTTTAGCAGTTCTTAAGACTGGTGAGGATTTGATAAAGAAAAAATTATTTTGGATCATTCATAATGGTCAACATGCAAATTTTTGGACAAATTCTTGGGATGGTCACAAGCCTTTGATAACTCAGTTTCCCGATTGGAGGCCTTGGATGGAGGAGATTCACCGAGCTAATTGGATAAAGGTGGCTAATTACTCGTCGGTACCATACCTGGTAATTCAAAGGTTGGTAGATATTGGATCCCTATTGAGGACTGGCCTATTCAAATCCTAGAAAGGCAAAGACAAGATATCCAAGGCATCCTTCATATGAGATCCCTCTCTTGGTCCCATGAAAAAGATTGTTTTGGATGGAACGACACTACTAAGGGTGAGTATTCAGTTGCTCAAAGTTATTTGACCTTATGCCATAATAATCCCAACCATTCTTCTAACATTTTTTCTCAATTGTGGGCTCAAAAGCTCTGGCCTAAGGTGAGGTTCTTTAATTGGCTTTTATTGCATCGTAGGGTGCTTACTAGTGAGCAAATTATGAAGCGTGGTTTTCATGGCCCTTTTAGATGTGAAATGTGTGAAGAGAATGTAGAAAATATCAACCATATATTTATTGAGTGTACTTTAGCCTCTGAGCTATGGAGGAGAATGGCAACATTACTTGGCTTACAGTGGTCCAATTTTTTCACTTTTGAACAGCTTTGGAGGGATTGGCCTAATCAAGAGGGTGTTGATAATTTTATTAGGCAATTAGTTTGGATGGGTTCTACCATTCTTATTTGGAATATTTGGAATGAAAGGAACAGCCGAATTTTCAATCAAGATAGGAAGGATATTCACTATATTTGGCAAAATACCATAGCCAACTTAGTTGAATCAGTCCATCATCTCCTTAATCACCCCCAAAACTCCCACCAAAGATGGGATCAAGTGATGCAAAGATTGAATATTAAAACTTCTAAGGGCAACCAACTTAAAGGGAATGTGAGTATTAGTAAGATGGATAGGACTAGAAATTGGCAACCTCCTCCTAAGGATTTTGGAAAAGTCAATACTGATGGAGCCTCTAGAGGGAACCCTGGAAAAGCTAGTGTGGGAGGAATTGGTACACTTTCAGATGGCTCCCTGGTTTTTACTTTTGCTGAGAATTTGGGTATTCTTTCCAATAACCTTGCTGAGGGGTATAGTATCCTTAGAGGCCTTCAAGAGGCTACTAAGGTTGGATGGGAAAAGGTGTTAGTTGAGTCTGACTCTCAACTTATGATTAATCTCTTGAAGACTCCTTCTAAGGATCATAAGGTGGATTGGAGAATAAAAAGAATTATTGAGAAGATTCATTTAATCTAGATGGGATTTTTAAAAGTTGATTACAATCATGTGGTCAGAGATCAAAACAAGAGTGCTGATGCTTTAGCTAATTGGGCTTTGGACAAAGGTGATCTTACTTGTTATGGCCACCCTCCTATATGGTGGGCTTCTGTTACATACCAAATAACATAGCGTCGGCTATGTTCTACAATATTATCCAAGTATGTAGTTTGATTATTTAGCTATCCAAATGTGTAGTTCTTAAATATCATCTTTTATTTCACATTTCAATTGTGTTCTTGCATATTTGCCTTTACGGCGAGGGTGAGCCCACCTTAAGTGGTGAATTGATTTTGATTATATAAAATATACTTCTGCAACATCTGTTCCATTTCGGTTATGCTTCTGCTAGATTTCTTGATGTGTTTCTGTTGAATAATTAATTATTAAGTTATCTCTAAGAAGGGTAGTCATACCCTTGCATGTGGTATCAGAATCCAGCTTTCCAACGGGCCTAGGGAAATAGAAGAGTGCAGTATTTCAAACACCGAGCTTCCGCAACAACAACAATCGACAATTAGAATATCATGCGCTTTCAAGGAAGATAGTAGCGATGTAACCCTAAACAGGCATCTTGGGTGGTAGTAGACAGCTTAACGCTGGTAAAAACAGACGTCAAAATAGGCAGTAATTAGGCAGATAAGCAGTGGAATAGGTCATGTGGTACAGCTAGGCGGTATAGCATTCGAGGGATAACCAGTCTCACCGGCGCACGTAGCAATCAAACCGTTCGAATCTGTTCACAGGCCTCTTGAAGCTACTCACAGGCCAACCAATAAACGTGTTCGACGACAAGCAAGACCAAATCCGTCGTGGTGGGTTATCCCAAGAAGGGAGCCAAGAGATCACGGTCCAAACGCATCATCTCCCATTCGAATTTGTCGAAGAAATCCGAAGAATCAACAGCGCTGCGTGTTGAGTCGTTGGCCAATCAAATCACGAGAAAAAAGATTTATTACACGCCTAACCTAAGGTACATCTTTTAATTTTTCTTTTAATCGGGACAATTATCCCACATGGTCAGTGCAGTCAGCCAAGGGGGATTTATAATCAAATCTCTGCTTCTAAACAAATGTGACTTCGGTCACATAGGTTTCTTCCCTTGCGCATACGTAGCCCAACATGTCGTCCATCCAGTTGTTTAGCTATCGTTTTTATGTCTATCGTCTAATCGTAGTGTCGTTCCTTGTCGGTTCGTGTCTATCATCTAGTTGTCATGTCGTTCCCTGTCGCGTTCATGTCTGTTGTGTCTTCCTGTTGCATTCTTTGTGTCATGTGTAGCTTAGTCGTCCTCGTTGTTCGTGTCATGTCTATCATTGTTCGTGTTGCGTCCTTGATGGTATAGTCCTCTCACAGGTCAAGTGTCACCTCCGAGTCATCCTCATTGTTCGTGTCGCTTGCATTTGTTGTTGTCCCTTGTGCCCTCGTCTCGAGTCTTGGGTCCAACGTAGCGTCTCGAGTCGTGTCTCGCTCGTGTTGTCAGTTGGTCTAGGTCATCCGGTGGTCTTGTCCCCCGTCCAGGTTAGTCAAGAGTCATGTCTCGCTCATGTGTAAAGTTGTCGTCGTCGGATAGTGCTAAAAGTTGTCAAAGAAAATTGTCAAAAAAAACAAAAAGTTGCTAAAATTGTCAAGTGTCAAAAGTTGTCAAGAAATTATCCAAAGTTGTTGTCAAGGAGCCAACAAAATTCAAATCCGTGCCGCAGTTGGAGTGGCACTTAAGGCGGAAAAACAACAAATTTTTTGCCAAAAGCTAACCCAAATTTTGCAGAAATTGAAGCTCAAGGATTACTAAGCAGGAAATTTTGAATAGTGCATGAGTAGAAGTTGGATCAAAGGACCTGACGGTCGACTATCAAGCTCGGAGACGACCAATAACAACACAAGAAGACCTCATCGAAGCCCAGGTACAAAAAATTCTCCTTCTCCTTTCAAAATTGGCAGTTATAATCCGCATCATCCACTGGTTGATCCCATGGCTGCTAACCCTTCCCCAACTCACGACAACATCACACAAGGAGAATCAGGCAACTCTGCCATTACCACTGATGAAGCTCTTCGACAATTACTAGATGGTATGCGCCAAATTAATGTCAACCTAACTAAACTATTGAGCACACAAAACCAACCTAATCCCAATACTAATCCCCAAAATCACTCCCATGAACAAAGGCATGAAGAAAATGATGACCAAGATGAAGATTGGGAGCAGCAAAGAGGCAATCCGGATAATTACGGGAATCGCTATCATAGACAGCGATATAACCAAGATCAGGATAGGGATATGGGTTATCACCAATCGAGAGGCCCTAATAATTTTCCACGCATTGATATGCCCACTTTTGAGGGTCATGATCCTCGTGGTTGGATAGCCAAAATGGAAGGCATTCTCGACTTATACCAAATTAAGGATTTTGATAAAGTCCCTTTCGTTGCATCAAAATTAGGCACTGAGGCTTACCAATGGTTCGTATGGCTTAAATGCGAGAAAGGAGCTACTATTTGCTGGAATAATTTCACTACTTATTTTTTAATTTGATGAAGGAGCTACATCATCATACACAGTAAGACTGTTATCTCTTAAACAAGAAATATCAGTTAGTGAGTTCATCTCCGAATTCACCAGTTTACTACCGTATGCATTACACCTCAGTCTAGACACAGTGGTAGGAGCTTTTCGCAATGGTTTGAAAGAAAATATTAAGGTGGAGGTGGACATTCAAAATCCAACCTCATTGAACGATTGCATAAGAATGGCCAAGCTAGCTGAGAAGAGAATTCAGTTGTATACACAGCATGAAACTTATAGTCATCCTTCGTATGGCAACAACTCTTTTCGCAGAAATGATCAACCATCAAGATACTTTTGCTATAAATGTCGCAATCACCATCCTAGAGAACAAGCATGTGCACAAAAACAAAACTTTCATATTGAATGCGCTCAATATGAAGGAGAAGAGGAAGAAGCATACCACCAGGAAGAACCTATTCAAGAAGAACTATCGATTGTTCTAGAAGAGAAGGAAGAGGATACAATGGCTATTTTCGTGCATGTCCTCATGGGGTTAACAGCCCACCATACAATCAAGGTACTGGAGATTTCTCCGCCAAAAAAAGGTAAATGTGCTAATTGATTCAGGCAGTACCCATAATTTTATCGACATCAAAACAACAAAAGCTTTGAATTTATTCATTAATTCTTCCAACAAAGACAAATTCCAGGTTCTAGTAGCCAACGGGGTGAATGCTCAATGTGTTGGGAGAACATCTCAAGTCTCCATTAAAATGGGAACTTATACCTGGTTTGGATCTCTTTTCGTAATGAATTTAGGGAACTCTGATGTTATTTTGGGAGTTGAATGGTTGGAAACACTAGACACGGTCAGCTTCAATTTCAAAAAATTATTTGTGGAATGGAAGGAAAACGGACGGGTCATTCGCTTACAAGGTATTACTACTCCCCCATCACAGATGGTGAGCTCTCATAGTATGGAGAAAACATTAAAAAAGGTTGGATACGGATTCATAGATCAAATTAATTGTTTGAAAAAGCAATCTCGAGCAACTTCGGGTATTTCTGCTCCAGATTTACGGGACATCATAGCACATTAAGCAGAGGTCTTCCAAGAACCAAAGGGACTACCTCCCCAAACATCCCATGACCATGCCAAGGTGATCGGCCAAAAAGTGAAATCTCAATCAGAATTACCAATACTAGATGCAGAAGGGCGTATATATCTCCAGCCAGAAGCAATTCTACAAAGCAGAACACGCATACGGAGCTCTCGTCACATCCAAGAATTTCTCATCAAATGGCAGGGCCTACCAGATGAAGAGGCTACATGGGAACCTGAAAGGATTTTCCAGACATTTCCAGCTTTGAGGACAAAGCTTTTCGAGGAGGGGAGTCATGTTACATACCAAATAACATAGCGTTGGCTATGTTCTACAATATTATCCAAGTGTGTAGTTTCATTATTTAGCTATCCAAATGTGTAGTTCTTAAATATCATCTTTTATTTCACATTTCAATTGCGTTCTTGCATATTTGCCTTTACGGCGAGGGTGAGCCCACCTTAAGTGGCGAATTGATTTTGATTATATAAAATATACTTCTGCAACGTCTGTTCCATTTCGGTTATGCTTCTGCTAGATTTCTTGATGTGTTTCTGTTGAATAATTAATTATTAAGTTATCTCGGAGAAGGGTAGTCATACCCTTGCAGCTTCTCAAATTAGGGAAGCTCTTCTTTCTATAATTTCTTTGGATGGCTCCAGTTCTGAAGGTACCTAGTTTCTTCTTGTTTTTTTTTTTGTTTTTTTGTTTCTCTTTGGTTCATTCAGTTTTTTAGTTCCCTAGCTCATTCTATTCTTTATTTTGTTTCCTCTGTTGATTCTTGCATTAATAGTCTTCGGTCTAGATAGGTCATTGTTTTGTTCATTTTTTTTCTTTTTGTCTTCTTTGTTTTTTTGTTTAGTTTTTTAAGGTGGGTGGGTTCTTTTGTTTTGTTTTGTTTGTGTTCTTTGTGTTGTTTTTTTTTGTTCTTGTGTTTTTGTTGTTTTTTAGTTTTTTTTTTTTTATGTTTTTTGTTATTGTTCTTGTGTTTTTTTCGTTTTTGTTCTTGGGTTTCTCTTTGTTTGTGTTATTTCATTTTTTTATGTGTGAGTGTTTTCTATGTTTTTTGTTTTTGTATATTGTCTGTTGTTGGTTGTTTTTATTTTTATTTTATTTATTTTATTTTTTAGGTTTTGGTTGTGTTTATTTTTCATGTTTTTTTGGGTTATGTCTTTGTAGTGTTCTGTTGTTTTTTTCTTGTTTGTGTTTTGTTATGTGGTTCTTGTGTTTTTCTATGTGGTTTGTGTTGTGGTTTCTTTTATCTTATTGTGCGTGTTTGGTTGTGCTTTTGGTTTTGACACACTCAAGGAGTTTGTTTTTTATTTTATTTTATTATTTTTGTTGTTATTTACTTTTTTTAATTTGGTTTTGTGTGTTTGTTTGCTCCTTGAGTATGTCAAAGGTGGTAGGCCAGGTCCGAGTCCTGGGCGTTTTTGGCGGAATGGATACCCCTGCCTCCTTGGGTCTTGCTCGAAAGTGGCATCCCTTTTGGGATGTTTTCCACAAATAAAAATAAATAAAAAAAATTTAGCTTTGCATTTTTATTCGCAAGCAATAAATGAACTTTCCTTTATGAAAATTCTAATTTCATTAAAGGGAAGTGATTTATATGGCATTCCATAGGCCATTGTTTTTAGAGCAATAAATTCGCTTCTCTTTATGAAAATTCTGATTTCACTAAAGAGAGGTAATTTATATATTATATCAAAGGCTATTGTTATTGAAGTAGTAAATTATTTCTTCTTTATGAAAATCATGATTTCATTAAAGAGGGATAATTTTTAATGAAATTTTAAGGCTATTATTTTAAAGCATTAAATTATCGTCTCTTTATGAAAATTGATTTCATCAAAGAGGGGTGATTTATTTGTTATATCAAAGACTATATTTATCTTCACAATAGAAGCGGTATTGAATGAATTCAATTACCATTTAAGATTCATATCTAAGGATAGATTTTAGTCTTCTTTTCATGTTTAATAACACAAGATAAATCTTGATTAAAATCTGCTTAATCAAAGAAGATAAAATATATCTAAGATACTTCAAGATAAAAGGAACTAAGGCTTTCATCGTGGTCATATGAGGGCCAATCACCAATCACATTTTTTTTTTTTTTTTTAAGTTTCATGAACAGTTACTAGCATAGCAAGATAAAATAAACCAACACAGACTCCTTGTTAACAGTTACTTGCAAACTGCTAAGGTATTCCTAGCACTTATTTGATATATCTTCACAAGATTATATATACAAATGTGCAATGTTTATACAGCGGAACCTTGGAGAAGTAGTCTTTGTTTTTAACTTCTTTTCAAGAGAGGTTTTTGTTATCAAAATCCTAAGGGTGAGTGTGGTTTTGCAATTGGGTAAAATTACCACTCAACACAACCCATAAAAATACAAATATTTCATACAATTTTTTTGCTTATAGAAATAAATGCAAGTGCAAGCAAATGTATAGTAAGTTTGTGTCATCCAAAATAAATTATATCTTTTAAATTATTATTTTTCATTGTAATCCATCCAAATTTAACCAGAGATGAAATTTTAAAAAATAATTTGGTTTATATATATTAGCCCTATATATATATATATATATATATATATATATATATATATATAATATAATATAATATAATATACATCTTATATTGACATGAATTGAAGTGGTTACTTATCCGCCCATGTAGAGGATTTGGAGAGCAAGTGGGTAGTTAAACCTCTCTAGTTGCTGAGAAGCCCAGGTTCTAATCTCTCGCCTCACATGTTGCGGATATGTTATGTAATGGTTCCCTCGTGGTCACAGTCTGTTTACCCCTTGTGGCCACCACCAAAAAAAAAAAAAATTGAAGTGGTTACTTATGTTCAAATCACATCAAATGATATATGATATGAATTGAAGTGGTTACTTATGTTCAAATCATGTCAAACGATATATGATGTCGTGATAATAAACATTTTGTTATGTGGTTTGTTGAAATAGTATGATAACATAGGCATAATATATTAGGAGTGCGGTCATTTCAATCCCATATAACCGATTAAAAATTATTTCTTATAAATTTTGTTGATATCATACTTCTTAGTTGCACTTGGATATTGACTTGCATTTCCTTTTTTATTGACTTTAATTCTTTCAAGATAGGATATAAACCATTCTCTTAGATTCAATATACTTTTTCAAAATTTTATTTAAAATTATATTCATTTATTATTTTTAGAATTTTTTAATTGGTTATATGTGATTGAAACATGTCCTACCTTTGTTACTACTTACGATATTTTTAGAATTATATAAGCATCATCTAACAAGATTCAAACTTAGGTCTCCTCCTTAAAATTCAAGGTATTTAATCAATTTAACTTATGTCATTTGACAAGTGTTGAGGTTCATCAATGATATTAGAGTCTTGGTTTATGTTGTGAAACTCTTTGTCTCACATCACTTGCTTCACATCCCATAGGTAAATTTTAAGGTTCTTCCATGGCATTGGAACAATGATTTATGATGTGGAACTCTTGTTTCTAACCATTGTTCCAAATCCCTTGAACTAAAATGTCAAAATCCATGAATAAGATTGGAAGCTTGACCTACAATATGAAACTCTTGCTCCATATTTCTTACCTCAAACCCATGGAAAACATGTTAGGGTTCACTTATAGGATTGGAACCTTTGTCTATAGTCCAATTCTCTTCACTTCGGCTCAATTCAATTTCAAAACTTTTAAGAAAACAATTTAGGGTTCAGTTCCAAAACTTTTAAGAAAACAATTTAGGGTTCAATTCCAAAACTTTTAAGAAAAAAATTAAGGTTTGAATCTTGACAAGCATTACATACATAATTGCCTATTATAATACCACTATGTGGAAGGGCTATTTTCAATCCTATCAATGAAGGATTATAAACAATTTTTAAAGGATAAAATAATATTTGAAGGGTTGCAATTTTTTTAATGGGTTATATGGGATTAAAACAACCCCACCTGTATTACACAACAAAGTTTGGATGTTATCCGTGTGTCATTTGTTAAGATTGGAACCTAGACCTCCTCTTTGAAATATCGAGGAATCTAACTAGTTGAGCTAATACCACTTGATTGAAGGGGGTTGTGATTTTAATTTTACTTATAAATCATATTTTATAGAGATTTATAATGAGATTTAACCACTAATGGGTCTCCTCTTTGAAATGTTGAAGAATCTAATAGGTTGAGCTAAAACCATTTAATTGAAGGATTGCAATTTTAATTCTACTTATAAATTATATTTCATAGAGATTCTATCTAATAATTATAATAAGATCCAACCACAAAATACACCAAATTTAAACTTAATACTTAAATTAATTTACTTAGATTAAGGTTAGTACAACTGGTTGGAATGAAAAAATTAAACATGATAAAATAATGTTTTAATCACAATCATATTTCATAGAGATTCTATCTAATAATTATAATAAGATCCAACCAAAAAATACACCAAATTTAAAATTAATACCTAAATTAATTTACTTTGATTAAGGTTAGTACTGCTGGTTGGAATGAAAAAATTACACATAATAAAATAATGTTTTAATCTTGTGAGTAAACATTGATATTTATCAAATATTATAAAGTCAACTATTTAAATAGTTTCAATGAAATCTTATCAAACAATAATACATATATAGTATAAAATTATCTAATAATAAGTAATACTGATTAAAATGCAAAATAACTACTCAGGTGTTGTAGGTGAGTTGGAGAGGAGAGGGCAATCTTCCAAGGGAGGTTCCAAGTTCGAATCTTCACCCTACCAAAAAGCTGAATTGGGTACCCAAAATCCAATTGATAATGTTGGTGCAAGCAGAGCTGGGTGCAACTCCCGGGTGACTTTGACGGTATAGAACCCCTATTCGTGGTCTCTCAGACCAAGACTGTCCGCCAAGGATTTTCGGCTTAAAAAAAAAAAAAATTAACTAATATTAATGAACCAATGCTTAATATTATCATTATTTTAATGATAAACGCATGATGAAAATCTCATGGATATCCATATTATTCTTCATATATTCTTGTGAGATTCCAAAAGCAGGAACGATAATTCCCGGGTGACTTTGACGGTATAGAACCCCTATTCGTGGTCTCTCAGACCAAGGCTGCCCGCCAAGGATTTTCGGCTTAAAAAAAAAAATTAACTAATATTAATGAACCAATGCTTAATATTATCATTATTTTAATGATAAACGCATGATGAAAATCTCATGGATATCCATATTATTCTTCATATATTCTTGTGAGATTCCAAAAGCAGGAACGATAAGAATAATTGAGGGCACCACAAATCTCATTACGAGTTTAGTGATCTCAAATCCAAGGACGAAATTGCCGAATTTTCTGCGCTGCCAACTTTAAAATGGAATTTTCTGCGCTGCAAACTTTGAAATGGAATTTTCTTTGTACGATATGACAGTGGTATACTAGTAACTTTCATCTAAAAAGAAATTCGATAAGATATATATAAATATGTATATCTTCGATGAAAGGACATTGATTCCAATAGAACAATATCAATTGAAAGCACAGACAATTTTCATATCCATGATAGCTAAAAAAAAATTCGATAAGATATATGTAAATATGCATATCTTCAATGAAAGGACATTGATTCCAATAGAACAATATCAATTGAAAGCACAGACAATTTTCATATTCATGATAGCTACGACATGTTTGTCATCGGAGTGAAGTACTTGGTGTGATCCTCATCACTGCTTTTTCAAATTGGGAATGTTGGGCTTGTAAGAAAATTATGGCACTGTAAAATTTAATTACCCATGAGTATGGGTCTGACAAGATTGAAACAGGTCCATGTCAACAGGTCTTCCAATTTATAGGTAAACTGACTTGTTAATTATATGGAAGCATCTTAATTTACAAGAAACAATTGAATATTCAATTGAGTCGTCCAATTTTTTACGAAGGTTTTTTTTAATGTTGGTAAAAAATTATTGAATCAATATAATTATATAAGAAATAGAAAATCCTAAAACAATAACCTTTATAAGGGGGATAAGAAAGAGACTCCCAAAACTACCGGGCATCTTACCAAAAGACACCAACAAACAACAACCTCAGTTGAACTCTCCAAGATGACAAGAACAATCCAATGGGAGCTGATCTCATTCCCTAGCATTCCAGTCAGAAGCCCATTTATAGAGAACTGAATAGGGAAGCAGTTGAACTCTCAAAAGAGGCACTTCAGATTGAACCAGTCATGTGCTTAATACAGAAATTCAGCGAGGGCAATGCACTCTAGCTAGTCCATATCTCTATCTAGGGGATTAATTCACTCCAATTAAAGCAACTTTTTCAAAAAAAACTCAGAAGTTAGTGATTTAAAGGATATTGGTTGACAAATTGAAAAGGTGTCTAAGGATAGAACTTAGCCTAATAAAGATAGCTAGTTATGATGTATAAATGACTTGATTTTTAGGTCATTATTGAAGCTTTGAAGAAATTCCAAAGAGGCATCTCAAGAATGTAATTTCATATTTGCTTAATATAAAATTACAACCTTTTTCAAAGGAATGTAATTTCATATTTGCTTAATATAAAATTACAACCTTTTTCAAAGGAATGTAATTTCATATTTGCTTGATATAAAATTACAACTTTTTTTCAGAGGAAAAATTCATATTTGCTTGATATAAAATTACAACTTTTTTTCAGACGAAAAATTATCTAGTTTATATTTTATATGAAGTCATTTGTTATATAGAAATTTTTATATAAGTCAAGATAATATGACTAAGACTAATAAATTTAATAATGAGTAAATTGTTGGTAATCATATGATATTTTAAATATTTTTATTGAATATAACTTTTTAATTGGCTATATTTTACCATTAACGAGACGGTGGGTGTTTTGGAAGCCTTCTATGATAGTTTGAACCCTGCCAGCTACGCTTGAAGTTACTAAAAATTGTGATTGTAACCAATTCATCTATGTAACCAAAAAAATATATATATTTTATTTATATTACATTATTTTAATAAACTATATTATGTGTTTATTATCTATTAAGAACCTAAGTTTCTATGGTAAAGATCCATAATATTAATCATTGTAGACATTTAATTTTGTGCATTTGAAAAATTATGACCACTATCATCCAATCCTACATCTATCAAACTAGTTCAATTTGTTCCATGACCAACTTTGGGGTATTTTCTAATCAATTGTATTTGCATTGGCCAAAGAGCATTTGTACTAGCTATATTTGTGCTCATCAAATAATACTTTTCCATGGGCATTGCAAATGCATTTGGGTAGTGAAAATGTAAATGTTGACCATTTGACCCATTCTCATCCAAATGTGATCTTTAACTCTCATTTAGCATTTGCGCAAGCTGCATTTGCAATGCAACATAAATGTTCTAGCACAAGTAGAATCTCATAAGTGTACCTATCAGGCATGTCTCCATTTCCTAGCATGATTGCACATGCTAGTCCAAAATATTGTCCTAACAGAGTAACAAAAATTCAAACATAACTTCATTAAGTTAGAACAATCACTTTTCGTCATTCTAAGATAACTTCTTTAAGCAAGAATGATATAACGCCCATAAATTGGACCCTTAGCTACCATAAATGAGCTACCCCATTGGTATTGCCATGATGAATATTGTGTTTCTCATTGTGTTAATGGCCATAATACTGATAGGTGTAACACTTTGTATAACCTCATTCAAGGTCTTATAGAGGGTATCCAAATTGTTGTCGGTGACTCCAGTGCCCAATCTTATTCCAATCAAGATATTGGAATATTCTAAGATCCCTTACCCAATCAAAATAAGAGATCAACTAATAATATTTATTTCCAAAATATGGTACACACAATCAATTTATCTCTTGTCTATGCTATGACAAGATAACAACATAAGAGCCAAGTAAATGATCAAACCTCTCGATCTCCCTTGGTCCTTCATGCAAGAAATAATACTTCTTTTTCGAGGAGGCCACCATTGGTTACCCCATCCCAAAGCACCAATCAAAGCACTTCCAATCTTTTTTAACAACTTGAGAACATTGTAACCAAAATTTCTCTCTTAGAGTTGTTAAAAATTTCCCTAGCTCATAGGGATATCCTTCTTAACCTTTTAAGTGAGCAAGTCATATCTAGTGATCTTAACCTAGAGATATAACTAATGTTGTGGGATCAATCAGATTTAACCATGCCATAATACCATTTCATAAAAATTACATCCCTTCTTCCTCAGTGTCTCTTGAACTCCCACTCTACATCATGAGATACATCAATGACACCTTAATAAAAATATTCCTTGTAGACAATGGCTTTGGCTTTAACATTTGCAACTTAATGTTTATTAGTAATTTTGACTTAACCAAACAAGATTTGAAAATAATGACCTCATCACAAGGATTTTCTGAAGAACACAAGCTTATACTGAGATGGGGGGGTGAACAGTATAAGACCTCTTTTTAATTTTGCATTTATACTTCAAAACAGTAAAGCAATATACCCAAAGCAATATCAAAGCAATGCACAAAATCATCCACAAAGTGACACCAATTTTAACGTGGTTCACCCGGGAATGGTCGGGCTACGTCCACAAAACTTTTCTCTAAAAGTTATCTCAAAGTTCTTTGGGAAACCTTCCCAATTACAATGTTTATGAGCCTCGGCTCAAAGGAGATACCTTCCCCCAATCTGAATTTATGAGCCTCTGCTCAAAGGAGATACCTTCCCCCAATCTGAATTTATGAGCCTCTGCTCAAAGGAGATACCTTCCCCTCTGCTCTGGATATGATCCCTCAGAAGATCAACTGTCTCTACCTCTTGCCAGCATGTGGAACTCCTTTCCATCGAAGACCTCCTATCCTCAATGCTTAGCCTAAGAGACCTCTGCCTTCTATGATCACGTCCATAACAGCTCAGCAACCTGTACCAAACATAGTCAGTCGGTCTAGTACAAGTCTTCCTCTGTCTGTCGGATCTGTCCAACTCTTGAACAAATCAATCCTCTGTCCACAAGCCTTCTCAAAGACTTGCCAAATCTGTCCTTAGGTTCTCTGATAGAACCAATGTACCTCTGTCCTCAAGTTCTCTGATAGAACTATCAATCTCAGCTCACAAGTCCTCTGCTAGGACCTGTCCAAATCTTCTCACAAGTCCCCACCGAAACCTGTCCAAAACCTGCTCACAAGTCCCCAATGAAACCTATTCAAAACCTGCTCACAAGTCCCCAACGGAACCTGTCCAAAACAGCTCACAAGTTCACCAAGAAAAAACTTGCTTAGCATGAACCCACAAAGAGAATTGTTAGAGACCCAATGTGATTCATCAACCTCATAGAAGCATAAAGAGAATTGTTAGAGACTCAATATGTTCTATACTTAACTCCCAATCTCAATCTCAAATCTCATAGAAACATAAAGAGAATTGTTAGAGACTCAATATGTTCTATATTTAACTCTCAATAAATACTCAATCTCAAATCTCATAGAAACATAAAGAGAATTGTTAGAGACTCAATATGATCTATACTTGACTCCCAATATCAATCTCAACTCAATCTCAATCTCAAAAGAATAAGATAGATGTAGTATGCTTTTCTCAAGAACATGAAACACAACCCAACAATTGCCAAACATGCAATATCTCATATAACAATGCTACTCATGTTCTTTCCACAACCAATATCTTTTCTCAACCAATTAGGGCTTTAACAACAATGCTTATAGACAAGGTTTAACCAACATCATTCAACTCAACATTAACCTTGAAGCATTCAACCAATCATCACAAGAAAAGGAAACAAGTAGAAATCCTTTTCCCTCCAAAGATATTTGAACAAAACAACCACCAACACAATATCACCAAATGCAAAGAATAACTTGCTCAAATCAACTCAATGGAGTAAGCCCAATATCATGAATCAAGTAAAGCAATAACTTGATCAAACAACCTCTATGGAAGCAACTCAACCATCAAACTCAAAACAACCAACCAAGGGTTCCACCAACTCAATGCAAGTAGCTTGACTCACAAATACAAACCCTAGTGCACAAAGCTTCCACTATCTCAAACCAAAAATTATGCATTCATCAAAAACTCTCCTTAAGGATAACAATGCATAAGTAGTCTTCAACAAACCAAAAAATAGGATTTACACCCAATCAAAGAAAACCTAGTTGAAAACCTTTTCACTCCAACCTTATTTCAGAAAACATACACCAATCATACTCATAAGAAGAATGTGCCCATACCTTATTGGAGTAGAAGAAAATTGATCCTTAAAGTTGTCACCACACACAACCCTCAAACTTCCAACCAAGTTAGGGTTAGAACCAAGATAAATGAGCATATAAAAAACTTTCCTTAGTACACCTTTTAGCTTCTCTTCTTTTGAAAACAACCACCAAAGAAGTCAAAAACACAACAACCAAAACTTACACCTTATATCTCCATTTTAAACTTTAGCATAGCAAAAGACTAATCTCAAAAATACAACCAAAGAAATATCCCCTTATTTCTCCTATGTCTTTTAAACAATGCTAAACAATGCCAAAAATTATATCAAGAAATTAATCACACCTTAGAATGGCTGCCCTTGAAGAATCCAAAAATCATGGAATGGCTGCCCTTGACGAATCCGAAAATCGCGGAATGGCTGCCTTTGACGAATCCGAAAAACGTGGCACAAAAATACGTTTTAACAAAAATGTGACTTAATCCATGCACAGCTCCCTCCGCGGGAATCGAAACGTAGACCTCCGCCTACGCAAAGCCCAAACGCAGCCTATGCTGCCACTAGCCCACAAGGGGCTAACGAAGTCTAAGACAGACTTCCTACCACTTCAACGAACAAGCACTTCGTAAGTTTTTCAAACGCGAGCTCTCTTCTTCCGCGGCGTCAACAGAGCATCGATCGCAGCCAAAAATTAATGCATTCAAAATTCTCAAGAGGAGTTAAACCTTAGGATCCTTCCCATATTTATAGTCCAATCATGGACTTTAGAACACGTCGGCAATAGAGAAACGTAATTTCGAATTTAATCGAAATTGCTTTCTAAAGGGTTTAAAAACCCTTAATTAATTTTAATAAATTAAGAATAAAAAAGGTTTAAAAACCTTTAAATATTTTTAATAAATTAAAAATAATTTCTCCCTTAATTAATTAAATAATTAATTAATTAAAACCTTGAAGGGTTTTAAATAATAATTAAATAATAAAGAGAACCTCCATTGGTTTTAATAAAAACCATTTAACTTGGTTTTAATAAAAACCCTATCCAAAAACCTTATCCAATGGAATCTCTCCGGATTCTCTTAAAAATATTCTCTTGGAATCTTTCACCTTTGAAGCCAACACATCCTCTTAACATTAATGCCATTTCCTTTTGACATCAATGACAACTCATAGACAAGGAGCTAGGATCTCAAACCCAAAATTGCCAACAATCTCCCCCTTTGTCATTGATGGCAAACCATGCTTCTCAACAACAAAAAACTCAACATAAATAGCTCCCCCTATCTTGAGGCTCTCCCCCTTACTCAAATATCTCCCCCTTTGTCATCAATGGCAAAGGGTCACCTTTGGGGCTCGAGACTAAGAATGAGCCTCTTAGCTTAGTCCCTCCCCCACCTCCTGTTGAGGTGATTAATTCTGGGGTGGGAGTAAAACTCCCATTAGGCACTGATCATCATCAGCGTCTATAACTTCCTTGCCGGGCCTTCTCTTGAACTCTTTGTCCATATTCCTATTCTTGTCACTGTTCTTGTTCTTGTTCTCATCCCTGTTCTTGTCCATGCCTTGATCCTTGGACTTGATCATGCCACTGTTCCTGTTCTTGTATTCTGGAATTTCAGCTCTACACTGTCTAGCTATGTGACCTTTATTGTTGCACTTATAACAAGTAACAATGTTATTTCTTTGCGGTAAACCTGATCTTTGAATCCACCAGTTTTGACCAAACCTGTTTTGGCCAACCCTGTTCTGACCAAACCTGTTCTGACCAAACCTGTTCTGACCAAACCTGTTCTGACCAAATCTGTTCCTGTTATTTGCCTTGCAATAAACTGCCTTGTGCCCAAACTGTTGACAAGAGTAGCAATACCCTTGAAAGTAACTAGCACTTCTGAAACTGTCATTTACCTTCTTCACTTGAGCCATGCAATGTGAAGCCATGTGACCAAACTCGTGACAAGCAAAACATCTGCCTTGAAACTTTCCTTTATTTGACCTCTTGGGTCCTGAAAACTTCTTCTTCTCTCATTCTGAATTCTATTTTCTATTTCTGTGCATCTATCATTCAAGGACTCATGATCTGAAATACTTTCCTCATCAGAACTCTCTTCCTTTTGGAGTCTCTTACTAGACTCTTCAACTTGTTCCTTGTGTGACTTAACAAAACCAAGGCCTGTTTTATCTGTTGTCTTTCTTTGACCTTTGATGAGTGACTTAACCTTTTTGGAGCTATCTTGAAACCTCGTAAAGCTTATCCTTGTACTCTTTAGTTTCCTCTTTCAAAGAAGCCATTTTCTGTTCTAACTCACTATACTCAAGAACCTTAGACTCTAACTCATCCTTGAGTTCTTGTGTCTTAGCTATAGAGAAGTCAAGATTTTCAATAAGATCATCTCTCTCCATACAACATTCATCTAACTTATCCTTGAGTCTAGCATTCTTCTTTCTTTCCTTTTTCAAAGCACTAAGAGCACTAATAAGTTCACTTTCAAGATCCTTTATTTGATTTCCTTTTGAATCATCAAAGCCTTTTTCAGATTTCTTATCACTAGAGGTGCTACCCTTTTCAAAAACCATACATGCATCTTCCTTATAGTTTTCTGAAGCATCCTCATACATACTAGAAACCAAATCATTATTTGTGCAATCATCCTCAAGGTGACCAAAATTTCCACATCTAAGACATTTCATGATAATGAATCTATGTTTCGGTTCTTCCTCTTTTTCCGATATGAACAACATCTCATTTTCATTATCACTTGAAGAACTTTCACTATCACTACTAGAACACTTACTTGCTTTGTCTAGGTAGAAACTCTTCTTGTGCTTGTGAGAATACCTCTTTTCTTGATTGTTGTGCTCATCTTTGATTTTAAGATTTGTATTGGCCTCTTCTAGTTGTTTCTTCAATGAAACAATCTCTTCTTCTTGTTTGCAGCAAACAGTCTCTTTCTCATTGATCTGAGACCTGAGAGTTTCTTCACTCCTTTTGGACTCTTCTATTTGCAGCTTCAGATTGCTAACAACTTTGTTAGATTCCTCTTCATGTTTGCTGCATATATCGACTTTATTACTCATTTCTTCTATCTGCATTCTTAAACCGTCAATTTCTTTTTCTAGCTTACTGCAATACTCTGTTTTCCTGGTTAATTGCATTTCGAGATCTTCAAAAAATTTCTTGTATTCTTCTATTTGTACTTTCAAACTGGTGATTATATCTTCTGCATCCTCAACCTTTTTACTCAAAGCTGAAATTAGTTTTTGTTTCCAATTTGCTTCTGCATCACTTCCTTCTTCATCACATTCCTGTTCTGAATCTGTTTCTTCACCAATTTTGAATGGATCATCTTCATCTTCACTGCTACTAAACCCATGGCAATGACGTTCATTATGACCGAGTTGACCACAAACAAAACATTCTCTACCTTGTGAGCAATCAGCTGCAAAGTGACCGGTCTTCCCACATCTGGTGCAAAACTTTATTAATCTGGCCTGTTCTCCACTGTTTGATTCATCTCTTGAATCTATTTCCATTCTTCTTCCCAAAATAGCAACATTGAGTTCATCTTCATTTTCTTTCATGACCATGTGTGTTTTCTTCTTCTTGTGTCTTATGGTTTTGCTTTTGCCTTTCCTTGCCATTTGTGTTCTTGTAAGATCTTCCTTCAAGCTATTAAACTTTTCGAAGGCACCGGCTCTGATACCAATTGAAGAACACAAGCTTATACTGAGAGGGGGGTGAACAGTATAAGACCTCTTTTTACTTTTTCCTTTATACTTCAAAATAGTAAAGCAATATACCCAAAGCAATATCAAAGCAATGCACAAAATCATCCACAAAGTGACACCAATTTTAACGTGGTTCACCCGGAATGCTCGGGCTACGTCCACAAAACTTTTCTCTAAAAGTTATCTCAAAGTTCTTTGGGAAACCTTCCCAATTACAATGTTTATGAGCCTCGGCTCAAAGGAGATACCTTCCCCCAATCTGAATTTATGAGCCTCTGCTCAAAGGAGATACCTTCCCCCAATCTAAATTTATGAGCCTCTGCTCAAAGGAGATACCTTCCCCTCTGCTCTGGATATGATCCCTCAGAAGATCAACTGTCTCTACCTCTTGCCAGCATGTGGAACTCCTTTCCATCGAAGACCTCCTGTCCTCAATGCTTAGCCTAAGAGACCTCTGCCTTCTATGATCACGTCCACAACAGCTCAACAACCTGTACCAAACATAGTCAGTCGGTCTAGTACAAGTCTTCCTCTGTCTGTCAGATCTATCCAACTCTTGAACAAATCAATCCTCTATCCACAAGCCTTCTCAAAGACTTGCCAAATCTGTCCTCAGGTTCTCTGATAGAACCAATGTACCTCTGTCCTCAAGTTCTCTGATAGAACTATCAATCTCAGCTCACAAGTCCTCTGCTAGGACCTGTCCAAATCTGCTCACAAGTCCCCACCGAAACCTGTCCAAAACCTGCTCACAAGTCCCCAACGGAACCTGTTCAAAACCTGCTCACAAGTCCCCAACGGAACCTGTCCAAAACAGCTCACAAGTTCACCAAGAAAAAACTTGCTTAGCATGAACCCACAAAGAGAATTGTTAGAGACCCAATGTGATTCATCAACCTCATAGAAGCATAAAGAGAATTGTTAGAGACTCAATATGTTCTATACTTAACTCCCAATCTCAATCTCAAATCTCATAGAAACATAAAGAGAATTGTTAGAGACTCAATATGTTCTATACTTAACTCTCAATCTCAATCTTAAAACTCAATCTCAAATCTCATAGAAACATAAAGAGAATTGTTAGAGACTCAATATGATCTATACTTAACTCCCAATATCAATCTCAACTCAATCTCAATCTCAAAAGAATAAGATAGATGTAGTATGCTTTTCTCAAGAACATGAAACACAACCCAACAATTGCCAAACATGCAATATCTCATATAACAATGCTACTCATGTTCTTTCCACAACCAATATCTTTTCTCAACCAATTAGGGCTTTAACAACAATGCTTATAGACAAGGTTTAACCAACATCATTCAACTCAACATTAACCTTGAAGCATTCAACCAATCATCACAAGAAAAGGAAACAAGTAGAAATCCTTTTCCCTCCAAAGATATTTGAACAAAACAACCACCAACACAATATCACCAAATGCAAAGAATAACTTGCTCAAATCAACTCAATGGAGTAAGCCCAATATCATGAATCAAGTAAAGCAATAACTTGATCAAACAACCTCTATGGAAGCAACTCAACCATCAAACTCAAAACAGCCAACCAAGGGTTCCACCAACTCAATGCAAGTAGCTTGACTCACAAATACAAACCCTAGTGCACAAAGCTTCCACTATCTCAAACCAAAAATTATGCATTCATCAAAAAACTCTCCTTAAGGATAACAATGCATAAGTAGTCTTCAACAAACCAGAAAATAGGATTTACACCCAATCAAAGAAAACCTAGTTGAAAACCTTTTCACTCCAACCTTATTTCAGAAAACATACACCAATCATACTCATAAGAAGAATGTGCCCATACCTTATTGGAGTAGAAGAAAATTGATCCTTAAAGCTGTCACCACACACAACCCTCAAACTTCCAACCAAGTTAGGGTTAGAACCAAGATAAATGAGCATATAAAAACTTTCCTTAATACACCTTTTAGCTTCTCTTCTTTTGAAAACAACCACCAAAGAAGTCAAAAACACAACAACCAAAACTTACACCTTATATCTCCATTTTAAACTTTAGCATAGCAAAAGACTAATCTCAAAAATACAACCAAAGAAATATCCCCTTATTTCTCCTATGTCTTTTAAACAATGCTAAACAATGCCAAAAATTATATCAAGAAATTAATCACACCTTAGAATGGCTGCCCTTGAAGAATCCAAAAATCGCGGAATGGCTGCCCTTGACGAATCCGAAAATCACGGAATGGCTGCCTTTGACGAATCCGAAAAACGCGGCACAAAATACGTTTTAACAAAAACGTGACTTAATCCATGCACAACTCCCTCCGCGGGAATCGAAACGCAGACCTCCGCCTACGCAAAGCCCAAACGCAGCCTATGCTGCCACTAGCCCACAAGGGGCTAACGAAGTCTAAGACAGACTTCCTACCACTTCAACGAACAAGCACTTCGTAAGTTTTTCAAACGCGAGCTCTCTTCTTCCGCGGCGTCAACAGAGCATCGATCGCAGCCAAAAATTAATGCATTCAAAATTCTCAAGAGGAGTTAAACCTTAGGATCCTTCCCATATTTATAGTCCAATCGTGGACTTTAGAACACGTCGACGGCAGAGAAACGTAATTTCGAATTTAATCGAAATTGCTTTCTAAAGGGTTTAAAAACCCTTAATTAATTTTAATAAATTAAGAATAAAAAAGGTTTAAAAACCTTTAAGTATTTTTAATAAATTAAAAATAATTTCTCCCTTAATTAATTAAATAATTAATTAATTAAAACCTTGAAGGGTTTTAAATAATAATTAAATAATAAAGAGAACCTCCATTGGTTTTAATAAAAACCATTTAACTTGGTTTTAATAAAAACCCTATCCAAAAACCTTATCCAATGGAATCTCTCCGGATTCTCTTAAGAATATTCTCTTGGAATCTTTCACCTTTGAAGCCAACACATCCTCTTAACATTAATGCCATTTCCTTTTGACATCAATGACAACTCATAGACAAGGAGCTAGGATCTCAAACCCAAAATTGCCAACATTTTCAATAATGAGGAATATAAGATAAGCAAAATAGTAGTCTTACCCCTCAAAGTTGGGTCCCATATTCTAAACACTTTTTTTCATGTCATATCTTATGAATTGATCTACACCATCTATTAGAAAGGCCATGGATCCATGCAATGTAGGTTGTGCTATCAACCCGACATCAAGATATTCCACTCAACCCTCCTCAAGATGGTTCTTTTGATTATCTCATTAATAACAACTTTTACTTCAAAGGGTATTTCCCTCAAATTGCTAATGTCTCTACCTCAACAAAATGACCAACAACCTATACTTTTTGACTTTAAAATTCTTGGAGTATTACCTACTCCACCTCAACTAGATGATGAATCGTGTCTCCTTATTGAAGAAATGATAGATATCAACATTGGACCAATGATGAGCCCAAAATCCTAAAATTGTATTAGATCATAACTACAATGGAATGTGAATAGTATACTAAGCTTCTCATATAATTTTATGATATCTTTTCCTTGCCATATGTGCACATGCTTAGACTTGATTCTTCTCTTGTTGTACACCACTTAGTTATTTGACTAGATTTCAAATCTATCAAACAAAAATTATGTAAAATGTTGGTTGTGGATCCTGATTCGCTCTCTAATTTAGAGGTCTTGTTTTCAGCCGCACTTGGACCCACTCCATGAAGGAGGGGTGAAGGGGGGCCAACACCCCCCTTACTTGTGTCGCCAAGGGGGTCCAAGGGGGGTGATGATACCAGTAAATCTGGACCATTTATTATTAGGTCACAGATCGGATGATAGATTTTAGGTGGGTAATTTTACCTTAAATTGTAACTCTATTTTATAAAGAGCACGTGTATGATTGTAATTGATGGTGATAGAGCGAAGAGAAAGTTACAACGAACCTGCTATAGGTTGTATCCCTTCATTTTTTTGGACGGAATAAAAGGTCTGGTTATTTTTCTCTGCGGATGTAATCCATATTGGGTGAACCATGTAAATATGTCTCTTGTATTATTGTATTCTTCTGTGTTTTATTTCCACATTTATTTATTGCTCACATTTTATTATTGAAACCTAACATAAAATACATCAAAAAATTGCTCTCCTTGTTAAAAAGGAATTTAAAGCTCTTAGATATTGACTTTGTTAAAGTCATTGATTACTTTGATTGGATTTTCAACATCGTGCTTGTTTTCAAGAAATAAAACACTGTCAAAGTTTTTACTGATTTTTGAGATATAAACAATGCATGTCCCAAGGATGACTTTCCTCTCCCTAACATCAACATGGTCATTGAATTTACTACTGAGTGTAGAATGTTATCTCTTATGGATGAATTTTTGGGATACAACCAAATAAAAATAGCATCCAAAGACCAATTGAAGGTAACCTTTACCACCCCTTGGGGAACGTTCTAGTACCAGGTTATGGAATAATTTGAATTCAATCCTCACTTTTTATTGATCCAATTTTGAATCTCTAAAATGATGGTCAACATCCATGAACTTACATGTTAACCCTCTACTTTTATGTATCATTATATCATGCTTGATCTTCTCATTCTTGATAATCACTTCTAGTGTAACATCCTCTCTCTAAATCAAACTTGTCATATATTCTTTCTTCCTATTGTACACAACTTGGGCATCCATACTTCCATCTAGGGCATCCTTACTTCTAATGGGAGCTTTCAAACTATGGCTTTCTTTTCATGCTACCTAGCTTTTCCTCATATAATTGCTATTATTTTTTAATTTCTCCAAATATCTAGAGCAAGAAAAGTGGCTTGTATCTATGATAGATATTTGATTTAAAGGTAAAATTTACCACCTCTTGGGGAACATTTTGCTACCAAGATATGGAATAATTTGGATTCAATCCTCACTTTTTCTTGATCCAATTTTGAATCTCTAAAACGATGGTTAGTACCATGAAATTACATGTTAACCCTCTACTTTTATGAACCATTATATCATTTTTGATCTTCTCATTCTTGATAATCACTTCTAGTGTAACATCTTCTCTTTAAATCAGACTTTCCATAAATTATTTCTTCCTATTGTACTAAACATGGGCATCCATACTTCCATCTAGGATATCCTTACTTCTACTTGGAACTTTTAAATTATGACTTTCCTTTCATGCTACCTAGTTTTTCTTTATATAAATGCTATTATTCTTTAATTTCTTCAAAGATCTAAAACAAAAAATGGCTTGTATCTATGATACATATTTGATTTAAAAGTAAAATTTAATTTTTATTATCATAAAAAAAGATATCCAACCAAAAAAGCTGTAATTAATTTTAAAATAATTAATCTAAAACTATACTATAATCAATTAGATACTCACGATTACATTTGTCATTCATTCATACTTATGAAACTGTTGATCTTGGTGCTCCCGCCTTTTGTGGTATGATGTTTTGGACTCTGTTTATTTTTTGGCTTTCGGTTTCCGGACGGTCTTGTAGCTGCGGTGACAGCCTCTTTTGTGGACAAGTGACACTTGTTTGGTTGTCTTTTTACAAGCGTTGAACCCTTGGGATATAATTTGTCCACCTAACCTTCTTTTTATATGATATGTTTATACTTTAATACAAAAATTTCATTTCATTCAAAAAGCATAAATAAAATTTCACTAATTTAAATATATTTAAATATAAATTATATTTACAATTAAAAAAATCAATATATTATATGCTATAAGAGATAGGATATTTATTATCGTAACAGGGTTGTCTTCTATAAGGGTTGGATGAATATGATAATGACAACCATTGATTATACATATCTTTTCATCTTTCCATCGAAAATATTAAAAACTAAATGATTTTAATTATTTCATCTCACTTTTTAATTTTAAAACACAAAAAGTCCCAACTCATAATGTCCTTACAAATCTGATTAAGAATTTCGTGATCTCAAAGCCAAGGACGGAATTCCTGACTTTTCAGCATCATTCCAACTTTAAAATGGAAATTTCTTTCCATGACAAGTCTTCAATGAAAGGACATTGATTCCCATGAAATATAGAATAAAACCAATTGATAGCACACACAATATTCATGATATCTAGAACATGCTTGTATGCCTTCGTTTCCTCGTTAGGGTGACGATCCCTGTCACTATCACTGCTTTTTCAAATTGGGAAAATTGGGCCTAAGAGAAAATTTCATATAAGTCAAGATGTTATGACTAAGACTAGTAAGTTTAATAATGAATAAATTGTTATAAGTTTAAGGTTTAATATGAACCAGTGCGTGAAGGGTGTGTTTGGCTTCTATTGATAAGTTTAGTTTTCATAGAGGTCATGATTGGGATGGGGATGGCCACCCGTGAAGATAGATCGCAAGGGTTTCTCACACTAACTTCAATAAAAAAATTGTTAAGTTTGTGTTTTAATGGTAACCACATGATATTTTAAAGATTTTTATTAAATATGATATTTTAACTGATTATACGAAATTAAAATATATTTTATCCTTTTTATTGGGACACATGTTGTTTGACTATTATTTAGATGCTTAAGGACAAATCACAAGCAGGGAGACCCTATTATATCCTTAACAAATGTGGTTGTCACTGTTGTATTTTACCATATTAAAAAAAAATAAAAAACATCAAAACAATATTTGTTCTATATTTCATAGAAAGATATATATAATGCAGAAAATTTTATATAAGCCAAGATAATATGTCTAAGACTAAGACTAGTAAATTAAAAAATGAGTGAGTTTAAAAATTAGTGAATTATTTCGACCAAATCTTACAAAGGGGCGGAGGTATAAGGTTTAAATTTCGGGTTTTGTCGGACTGAACGTTTGTCCCTTTCACGGTGCTTTCTGTGGTGTAAAAGGTTTAAAATGATCGAGTCAGGGGTAAACTGCACAAAGATTTGTGTGACAACTTTCGAAATGGACAACACAGAATACTGTGACGACCATAAAAGTCGAACAATTTACCTAGATTTGTGGCAGCTACCAATTCCACCATGTAAATTCAAAATAAATAAATAAAAATAAAAATAAAATAAAATAAAGATAACAATTTTAAAGATGGTAGATTTTTATGGTTATGTTAGGTGATATGTTTGTTGTAGTTAGTGTGACTTTTCTTCCTAATTGTAATAGTTTCTCTTGGTTGATTGGGGTGTGTTAATCCCACCCACACTGTTTTGTATGATTAAGCTTTATTAATACAATTTTGGCTTTTTCATTCAAAAATTGATTTTATCTATATTATATATTTTTTAGTTACATAGATGAATTGGTTACAATCATAATTTTTAGTAAATGTCAGCACAGCTGGTAGGGTTCACACTACCAGTGAAGGCTTCTAACACATCCACCGTCGGTGAAGGCTTCTAATACATCCACCATCTCGTTAATAGTAACCCGACGTGAGATGGGGACCGTCGGACGCACAGGGTTCACATCGTCTTCATCAGTCTGGTTCAACACGTGGCATGAAGGGGACCCTTGGACAAGCAAGAAACAAATTACCATCATCAGTCAGGTGCAACATGCAGAGGCGTCGGATTGAGTTACTGGCTATGCATGCATGGGCACGCTCGATTTTATGTATATTATATTATGATCATGTTATTATAATATTTTAATAAATCATACAGTGGTAATTTAAGTTTGTGTATTAAAATTTTATATATTAATCATTTGATTTTTTTTTATTTAATATTTCATTAAATATATTTATATACTATTCTTTTTGGAATAATTAAAATGTTTTCTTTTTAAATTGTATAAAACAATAATTCAATATTTAAAAAACAATAGAAAACAATAATTTTAAAAAACAATTTAAAAAACAATAATTCAATGTTTTCTTTTTGTTTTATGTTTATGTTTTCTTTATAGTAGATATCAATAATTTTAAAAAACAATTTTAATCTTTTTTATGTCCAGCATTTTATACAAAATATCCATAATATAAAAATGTCTATAATGACAATTAAACACAAGAAATTTCAATAAATTTTATTTAATTAAGTCTTTTTTTATCTAATACCTTTTCTTGTTAGGTTAAAATATCTATGTCAATTATATATAAAGCATCATTTTTTCAATTTAATATTCAATTCAATTTTTTAATCTAATAAAGGATAGTTATTTTAGTTTGTGAAAGTCATAATAGTGTTAAGAAAGATAAATTTAATCCTTATGTATTTAATAATAGTTAATATAAATAAAAACTAAAGTGTGAGCCAGGAGCTAAGAGTGAGTGCAAGTTAGGAGCACACAAGAAGTAGCAAGCAAAGTGTAAGCAAGAAGCAAATGTTACTTCTTCTTGTTCCAAATCTTAGGAGAAACTTAAAAACTAAAGGATTAATGTGAAGAAAATCTAGTTATCTTGGTAAAAATTTTATTTTTGAAAGTCCTTATTGCAAGTAAGGATGCCCTTGTTTTAAGTATGGATGCTTTACTTGGAAGTATAAATGGCCTGGTTAGTGATAAGAGGAAGAGCAAATCTATGGTAAAACCTATCTAGGTAGTAGATATTAAATTAGAAGTGATTCTTAAAGATGAGATGATTGAGCATGATACAATGATTTTTAAAACCAAAGGGTCAATATATAAGTTCCATGAATACTAACCATGTTTTTTTTAGATTTCAAATTGGATCAATTGGAAGTGGAGAATGAATTCGAAATTACTCCATGAATTTTCTTCCAAATTGATTTTTTCTCATTATCTTCTCCAAAATAAGAAATTAAATAATGGATGGTGGCCCTTGGTTTAGGGGAAATGATGTATTATATTTAAGACCATGAAGTGAGAATTTTTTTGTGGAGATAAACACTATTAAAAGGATTTTCTTGTGGGTTAGGCTCTTTGGATTTCCTTAAAGAGCTTCAGCATTTGCTACACACATTATCCATCAATTTTGGCTAATGAAAGGAAGAAGAGATGTATTAGTTATCAAGGAACTTTCAATGCAAATTATGAAAGTCAAGATCTTAGTGGTGGGATAAGCCAAGTCTCTTCGGGACCATGTGTACGAAGGTACACATAACGTTTCTTAGATCAAGTCCCTCTATGCTAAGACACACTCCATGTATCTCAATAAGTATGGTATTGCTCTTTAAGGAAAATAAGGCAAGTGGAAAAGGAGCTAACAACCAAGGTAAAATACATTGAAGAACTCCTGATCCAATAAGACAAATAAAGTAAATGGGTAGGTTAGATAAAAAATGGTAATCACATAGTTGAAGGAAATATCTTATATGTATGAGAGACCCTAATGATGCAATATACATATGATGCTCTTGGAATGATATATGAAGATTAAGAAAAGATATGTAAGAATTGCTAAATAAGGGATTGCAAAAAAACCCAAAATGAAGGTTTATTAGATTGTATCACCTAGTGCTTCAAGGGAGATTATTAAACCTAAAATTCAAATTGTGGAAGTCAAAAAATTAAAGAGGATCAAGATAGTAACTCCTCATAGGATCAATATGAGAAGTTGGTTGCAAACACCAAAATATATATGATCAAGGTGCATCCTCACACACTAATTGGTAGGTTGTTTTGAACATGCTACCTTGAAGCTAAGCAAAGATGACTTGTAGTTTTGTATTTTGTAATAAGAATTTCAATTTTGAAGACTCCATGCCCAAGGATAAAGGAAATATCTAAGATCTATCAACAATAAATATTGGCATCCTATGAAGTCACCATAATGTAGTAGCTTAGTTACTACCTTCTAATTTTGATGAATTATCCATAGAAACTAGATTTTTCAAACCTTAGAACAATAGTGCAAAAATTGATCGTTTGAATTGTAAGTAGGTTGATTTTTCAAATGCTAATCCTCTCACAAAAATTTGAAGTCTCCAAAGTAGGTTGAATTTTCAAATGCTAATCCTCTCACAAAAATGGATCGTTTGACTTGTAAGAGCAATTTTCTCACAAAATAGACTAATTAGCTTGTAAGGTTTGATTCGCTTACAAAAATGAACTGATTGGATCCAATAATCAATTTACTTAGCAAAATTTGTCTATCTTCTTGCAAATGCAACAATTTGCTTATCAAAATTGGTAAATTTAAAGGTATGGATCCTAAGACAAATATTCTATAAAATAACTTTTTGGCATGTAGAGGTACACTAAGTCATTTTAGAAGCCTTTTAAACCTATTAGAGGCATACACACAAGCATGTAAAGTATGGTGATGCCTCAATTTTCTAAATATACCCCAAAATATTTACTTTTAATAGGAGTAATTGTTCTCACCCCAAGCAATGCAAGGTAAATGTTTACTATAGATAAAAATCCAAGAGCCTCATTGTATTTATCTTTTACCCATGAGAAATAAAAGCTACACTCTATGAAACCTACAATTTATTTTGTAATCATGAGATTGTAATAAATTGGCAAGTCCTTGGGCATTCTATTAGGGGAACTACCCTTTATGGAAAGTGTAATTTGATTCATGGTCAAGGCTAACATTGTATGATGTAATATTGATAGTCTTGAGGGCATTCATTGTACAATATATTGAATGTATTATAATATTTTATTATGTAATACCTATGGTCCATGGTTAACATTTTCATGGTTAAACCCACTTTATAACTTGTAACTAACCTTAATACCTCTTATTTTTCAATGATTTTACACAAGTTTTTATAAGGGGTCTTGGTACCCTCATACTGAATGGGATTTGAACCTTAGACCTCTCAAAGAGAGTCCAAAGCCCTTACCATTGTAGTAAGCTTGCAACTAACATTAATCCCTCTTATTATGTTAGCTTAGGTTAAATTGTTTATGTAATTGAGATTTTGGTGTTGGTATAAATACCCCACCACTCCTCATTTTATCGTCAAAGTGATGTCTAATCTTATCTATGGATAATATAGTTATTAATTTTGGTGCCTACAAGTGCATGTTATATCTCTTTGGTTTTCTTCCTTCTTTATGCTTTCTATATAATATTTAAGTGGATGGATTTCCTTTGTTCATTTCTAGAAAATATTGTGAATTTTTACTTGGTAATAGAGTGGGTATGGAGCAGCTTCTCTTGTTCAAGTAGGAAGAATATTTAAAGCCTTTTATTCTTCTTCCAAATTTTTGGATGAATTTTTCTCCAAGATTTTATGAGCTAGGTGTGGCATAAAAGATATTGGCAGATCTCCTTTTTTTTTTCATATTATTAGGATTGTTGCATGTATTAGTTCTTTATTGGAGGAATGTCATGGAGAGGGAAAATTCAAATTATTTTTTTGAAAAATGGCATAAAAATTTGTTTCCCTTCATTTTGTCTTCTTTGTATTAGTTCATATTGAATGCATAAGATGTCATAGACCATGATTGAGGTTGTTGAACTCTATGGATTTCAATAAGCATAATAATTCGAACTACTAGATGATAGCTCTAAAAATTCATGATCATATCTAGCCTACTATCTTGGAAGTACTATGTTGACCTTCATCACTTGTCTCATAAAAAAGGTATTCTACCAACAACTTACCTCTTTATTTAATCCAAGCTAGAAAGTAAGACAAATAGTGGGCAGTTGTGTAAAATGTTTTATAGAGAAGACAAGGGTTTGAGCCCCACACTCCATTTTTTGAAATAAGGCAAGTGGAAAAGGAACTGACAACCAAGGCAAAATACGTTGAAGAACTTCCAATCCAATGAAATAAATAGAGTAGATGGGTAGGTCAGACATGAAAATGGTAATCACATAGTTGAATAAAATATCCTATATGCATGAGATCCCAATGATGCAAGCTACCTATGATGCTCATGGAGTGATAGTTGAAGAATTTTAAAAAGAGATGTAAGAATTGCTAAATAAGGGATTGCAAAAATATCCAAAATGAAGGTTTCCATAAATAGTATCACCTGGTGCTGCAAAGGAGATTATTAAACCTAAAATCTAATTGTGGAAGTCAATAAATTAAAGAGGATCAAGGGAATAGCTCCTCATAGTATTGATATGAGAAGTTTATTTCTAACACCAAAACATAGATGATCAAGTTGCATCCTCACACACTAATTCAAAGGTAATTTTGAATATGTTAGTCCAAATCTAAACAAATATGACTTGCAATTTTGTATTTGTAACAAGGATTCCAATATTGAAGACTCCATGCCCATGGATAATATCTAGTATCTCTCACCAATCAATATTGGCATCTTATGAAATCACCGTAATGTAGTATCTTAGTTACTACCTTCTAATTTTGAGGAATTATCCATAGAAAATAGATTTTGCAAACCCAAGAACAACATTGCAAAATAGCAAAGGTTTACAAAATTGATAAAATTTAGCTAAGTCTCCAAAGTGGGCTGATTTGTTCAAATGCTAATTCCCTCATAAAAATAGATTGATTGGATTGTAGGAGCAATTTGTTCACAAAAAAGACTAATTGGCTTGTAAGAAGTGTTTCGCTTACAAAAATGGACTAATTGGATCTAAGAAGCAATTTTCTTAGCAAAATTTATAAATCTTCTTGCAAATGCAAAGCAATTTACTTGTCAAACTAGGTAAATTTAAAGGCATGGATCCTAAGGCAAATATTCTAGAAAGCGACATTTATCATGTAGTGGTACACTAAGTCATTTTAGAGGACTTTTAAACTTATTAAAGGCATACTTAGAGGTATTTATAGTATGGTGGTGCCTCATGTTTCTAAATATACCCTAAAATATTTACTTTTAATAGAAGTAATTGTTCTCACCCCAGAAAACTCAAGGGTAAACATTTACTATAAATAGAGACCCCAGGCCCTCATTGTATTCATCTCTTGGCCATGAGAATTCAAAGCTACACTCTATGAAAATCATATTGTATTTTGTACTCATGAGGTTGTAATAAATTGACAAGTCCTTAGGCATTTTATTAGGGATATTGCCCTTTATGGAAAGAGTAATTTGATTCATGGCCAAGGTTGACATTATATGATGAAATATTGATAGGTCTAAGGGAATTCATTGTGCAATATAATGAATTTGTTATAATATTTTAATATGCAATCCCTATGGGCCATGATTAACCTTTTCATGGTTAAACCCACTTTATAACTTGTAACTAACCTTAATCCTTATTATTATGTGGACTTAGGTTAAACTTTTTATGTGTTTGGGGTTTTGGAATTGGTATAAATACCCCCACCACTCCTCAATTTATCATAAAAGTGATTAGTAATATTATATATGGATAATATAGTTATTAATTATGGTTCCTACAAGTGCCCATTATATATATATTTCTTTTTCTTCCTTCTTTATACTTTTTGTATAAGATTTGAGTGGATGGATTGTTTTTTTCATTTCTAGAAAATATTGTGAATTCTGACATTGTATTAGAGCGGGTATGGAGCAACTTCTCGTGGTCAAGTAGGAAGATTATTTTAAGCCTTTGATTTTTCTTCCAAATTTTTAGATGAAATTTTCTCCAAGGTCTTATGAGCAAGGTATGGCATAAAAGACATTGGAAGATCTATTTTTTTCATCTTCTTAATATTGTTGCATGTATGAGTACTTTATTGGAGGAATCTCATGGAGAGGGAAAATTCAAATTCAATTTTTTAAAAAATGACACAAAAATCCTTTTCCCTCAATTTTTTCTTCTTTTTATCAGGTCATAATGAATGCATAGGATATCATAGACCATTATTGAGGCTTTTGAACTCTATGGATTTCAAGAAGCATAATCATTCGAACTACTAGATGATAAATCTACAAATTGATGATCAAATCTAGCCTACCATCTTGGAAGCATTATGTTGATCTTCATCACTTGTCTCATAAAAAAGTATTCTATTAACAACTTACCTCCCTATTTAATCCAAGCTAAAAAGTAAGACAGATAGCTAGTAGTCGCATAAAATATTTTATAGAGAAGACCAGGTTTTGAGCCCCACACTCCATTTTTTATTAAGGGTAAAGTAGTTATAGTGCAAATTTATCCTCTTCATGAATGCAATCAACCCTCTATCAAATCCAGAAGTGTTGGAAAAATGACAAACAAGTGTTAGAAAAACTATTTAAGGGTATTGACTAGGATTTTAATCTACATTCTGACATGCACTCAAATAAGCCTTAGGATAAAGGGTAGAAAATGATATCTAGTTCCATCATAAAGGCATGGAAGGATACATAGCACATCTTGTGTAGGTCATCTAGCACCTAGAGATTGATAGTTCAAACCTCCTCCATTTTGTTCCTTTGCTCTTTTATCCTCTTGCTCAAATATTGGCCTATGTGAAGGCTAACATGGAATTCAAAAGGACAAAGAAACAAACCTTTTACATTAATATCAATTCATCCAATTAGAATAATCTAGATGTTCAAATTATAGTACACTCATGGTGACCAGGTGGCATAGGATAAGTTATGGCCACTAGTGAATGAGAAGACAACACATGATAGACTATGATTAAACATATTTTTTATAAGGTTTATGGAGTTAATTTTTTATTTTTTGAGGATTATTAGGGAATGTTTTTTGGAGGCATAAATTTCGCATACAAAAGTGTTTTTCTTTTTCAAATCACATAAATTTTCAAATTCCACACATTAGTGACATAATTTTATAAATCTATTCGAGTGTTAGGAGCCAAATTGTGTAAAATAATCCTAAAATTTGTGATAGTTACAATAGATTTTGCATATTTTGAAGTCTTGTGGAAAAAGGATTTAGAATGTGCTTCGATCAATCCTTCTTCATCCTTTGTATGATTTATTCAACTTATTCATGAAGGTCTAATATTTCATGATCTTATTCTTCTTCTATTTCTTGTCCAAGTACTCTTGAAAGTTTGTTATAACTCTTCTTTTAAATAGGTTCATGTTGGTAGTTTTGTCACTTTACCACATTAAATTTTGATTGTAAAATTTTCAAGGATGATTGATGAAAAATGCCATAGTTTTTATCATTTCCAGTTCGTTGTAATTATTTTTATTATTTTGTTCTTCTCCTTTCGATTTCGAAATAATATTACTATAAATAAAAATCGAAGATAGAAGTAGTATGTAATTGAGGAATGTGCTATACAACACTTTAAGGGACAAAAGAGTCAACAAAAGAATGGGTAAAAGGAAAAGCACCAGAAAATGAAAGAGCAAATTAGTTTTGCCCCTAGTGAAGGGTGAAAGTCCTTTTCACCCTTTTTAGAGGTGAAGCATAACAAAAGGGTGATTTCACCTGAAATTGGGCAAAAGCAATATAGATGTGCTTGGTTTTGAATTAGCAATCGAATTATATGGAAGAAGACGAACTTGGGTGTTTTCACCCCAAAAGAGAGTGAAGGTCGTAAAAGAAGGAAGTTCAAAAGGAAGAGGGGGAATAGATTAGTTTCACCCCAATTGAGGGGTGAAAACCACTTTCGCCCCTCTTGGAGGTGAAACATAATAAAGACAAGTGACTTCACATCAACAGGAGCAAAGGGGTAAAAGTTGTAATTTAAAAAAAAGGAAATTTTTTAAAGGACGGAGCAAAATGCTTTCACCCCAAGTGAAGGGCAAAACTCATTATTGCCTCTCTTTGGGGCAAAAGACAATATTAAATATTTTTAAAGCAAGTTTGAAGCAACGAAGTGGGGCCCTCTTTTAATATGTTTAATGGTTTTGCCCATGGTGGGGCGAAAATAAAAACAATGCTTGGTGCAAAGTGAATGGCCTAGTCAAAGTCAAAAGTGCCCTTGTTGAGAGGCACCATGTAGTTTCACCTCTCCAAGGGGCGAATTAAGATTTTCAAATGAACTTTGGGCGAAAGAAGATTGTAACGCGCCCATCAATAGTCAAAGTCAATGTCGCCTCCCAAAGGGGGTGAAAATCCTTGTTGCCTCCTAGAAGGGGTGAAATTAGTAAAATTTTACCGCAATTCAAATTGTAATCTTCTTTTGGAGCAAAATCACCAAGATGTTGAGCAGATTTCTGTTGTCACCCATTAATGCTTCGAAAAGGCTTTTTGCCCTATTTTTGGGTAAAATTAATCCCTTGCATTTATTTGTTGGACATTTTGAGTCCCTAAGTCAAAGTTGTCATTGATGTCACCATTGATGCCACCAGATGGAGTCATCATTAATACCAAGATTTTAGCAGAAAATAAAGGCAACAAAGACGGTCATTTGATATTCAACAAGAAGGCAGAAGTTCAAGTGAAACAATGCAAAAGATAGAAGTTAGAAAGGAGTGGTAATATTTATTTTATAAATTATTTAAATTCAGGATGAATTTAAATTTTATAAATAAATATTATAATGGTTAGAAGTGCCATAGTGAAAACCCAAATAAAATAATTGTAATTTTTATTACAATATTTTATATTGCCAAAGTGGGTTTATAAAGTCTGAAAATATCTAAACCCAAAGGTTGGGTTTAAAGGTTTAAGACCAAAGATTAATTTAATAAATCCAAAGGTTGGATTTAGAGTTTTAAACAAGGCAAAGTTTATTTCCAAAGGGAAGCACCGACGTCATAAAATCCAAAGGGGAAGCACCGACGTCATAAGCCAAAGGGAAGCGTCGACGTCGTTTGATTTAATTGAAATGCATATTAATACCTTGCCAAAGTTGTTTCCAAAATTATCCTTGCTCGTTTTGATAAATGTTGATATACGAATTAATGCAGAGCTCGTGAGATAAAGTTACAAAAATCGTGTTTGATTTGATGACGAAAGGGAAACAAACAAAAGGCATTAAAGTGATTAGTTGGAAGCCACCAAGGTGCTTTGGCCTAGTGGCAAGAGGGCTTACATTTTTGGTGTGCATGGTGGTTGGTGTTCGAACTTCGGTGGAAGCATTTCGTGGACGTGTTGAAGGCACCAAAACTTTAGGCGCATCCATTTTGCAAGGCAAGAAAGGACAAGGGTGTTGAAGCACGTGGTGCTTCTTTATTTCCAATGAGCATGTAGCTCGTGTGGTGGTTTGCATCGTGGGCAAAGACATTTGTGTGGGCTGCGTTGAGAGTTCAAAACTCTCCAAAGGCAAAGGTACATTTTGTGTTTTATTTTATTAATGCCTAAGTTGGAGGTATAAGGTATTTGGTGATTAAAGTCTTTGCATTGTGATAAAGTGTTGGTAGTTGAGAAATATTGTTAGGAGGTATAAGGAGAATTTTGTTTTTATTTTCAAGTCTTAAATTTTGCTATTGTGGAATATTGGAAGGTTAAGACTTTGTGGGTGTATTTGAATAAAGGGTTTTTTATTATTGTGAGGATATTGCTTATTGTTAAGTTGGAGTGATAAGGTGTAATTGTGATATTATTTTTGTGATATAAAAATTATCCTCTAACCCTTATTGAGTTTGTCAAAGAAGTAATTGTGAGTGTGGCAGATTTGTAAGGACAACTACTCTTCAAGAAAAGGTATGGGTAAAATTCTTCTTTGTTGAGTTAGATGGTTGGCTTGATTGAAAATTAAGTTTGGAGTGAAAAGGATTTGATTAGGGTTTCCTTTTCGAAAGTGGTTGAGTTAATGCTTCAAGGTTTTTTGGATTGTGAGTTGTGATTAAACCTTGTTTGATAAGCATTGTTGTTTAGACCATTGGTTGAGTGAAGTACTTTGAGTTTATGCTTCAAGGTTTTCTGAATTGAGAGTTGTGATTAAAACCTTGTCTTATTAGCATTGTTGTTGAATCCAATGGGTGATGCAAAGAACTTGAACTTGAGTTAGAAAAGAACATGAGTATCATTGTTATGTGAGATTTGTTGTTGAGCATTGTTGGAAATATTTTGAGTTGGTTGATACATGCTTGGACTAGGGTTTGTGAGAAAGGGTTGTTCCTTGAGGTGATTGGTTGAGTAGAGTTGATTAAGCCTAGTCAAGTGGATGCATGAAGTGGTTGTTCAAGTTCCATGAAACAAACTATTCTATATTCTGATTTGAGTTGAGATTGAGCTTTGAGAATAGAACATATTGAGTCTCTAACAATTCTCTTTATGCTTCTATGAGATTGATTTGAGTTGAGATTGAGCTTTGAGAATAGAACATATTGAGTCTCTAACAATTCTCTTTATGCTTCTATGAGATTGATTTGAGTTGAGATTGAGCTTTGAGAATAGAACATATTGAGTCTCTAACAATTCTCTTTATGCTTCTATGAGATTGATTTGAGTTGAGATTGAGCTTTGAGAATAGAACATAATTGAGTCTCTAACAATTCTCTTTATGATTCTATGAGATTGGACAAGTTATGTGTGGACTTGTTAAGCTGATTTGAGACAAGTCTTTGAGAAGGCTTGTGGACTGATTTTGTGTGAGCTTTTGTGGAAGCTTGCAATGCAGATTTGACCAAGTCCTAGAGAGGACTTATTGAGAAGATTTGGACAAGTTATGAGTGAGCTTGTTGAGAATATTTGGACAAGTTCTGAGTGAGCTTGTTGAGCATATTTGGACAAGTTCTGAGTGAGCTTGTTGAGTATATTTGGACAAGTTCTGAGTGAGCTTGTTGAGCAGATTTGGACAAGTTCTGAGTGAGCTTGTTGAGCAGATTTGAGCAGGTTCTGAGTGGACCTGTTGAGCATATTTGAGCAGGTTCTGAGTGGACCTATTGAGCAGATTTGGATAGGTTCTGTGTGGACCTATTGAGCAGATTAGAATAGGTTCTGAGTGGACCTGTTGAGCAGATTTGAGAAGGTTCTGAGTGAACCTATTGAGCAGAGCTTTGGAGGTGATAGAGTAGAGAGGACAGAGTCTCTAGTGGATAGAGATCCATCAGCCAGGACATTGAGGATAGGTCTTCTGAGTGAGGACAAGAGTCTTCAAGTGGAGAGAGATCCACAGTCAGTGCAGTGGAGGCAGTCTTCTAGAGGATCACCAGCCAGAGCATAGGAGAAGGAGTTCTCCTGTGGATAGAGATCCATAAACTAGATTTAGGGGATCAACATCTCCTTTGGATAGAGGTCCATAAACATTGTAATTGGGAAGGATTCCCAAAATATTATTTGAGAAATATTTAGAAGAAATATTTTCTCTATGGAGGTAGCCCACATTGGGTGAACCACATTAAAATCTGTGTCTCTATTGTGTATGGTGTTTTGTGCATTGCTTTGATTACTGCTATTGATACTGCTATCTATACATTGCATAATATTGAATTGAAAAGAAAAGTAAAAAGTGGTCTTATACTGTTCACCTCCCCTCTCAGTATAAGCTTGTGTTCTTCAATTGGTATCAGAGCGGGTTCCTTCAGAAGAGTTTGACAACTTGAAGGAAAAGTGGTCTAAGAACACAATGGATCAAAAGGATCAAAATGATGGGTCCTTCAATAATGCAGTACCAGTATTTGATGGAAGTGACTTCTTGTATTGGTGTGTGCTGATGAGATTTCACCTGATGGCACTTGGCAATGAAGTTTGGGATGTAGTGGAATTTGGATATGATTCAACAACCAATCCTCCTACAGATAAATAAGGTAAGCTTCTAATGCATGCAAATTCAAGAGCTATGAATGTGATTATAAAAGGATTGCGTAGATCATAATCTATGAAGGTTATGGATTGTAAAACAACAAAAGATATGTGGGAACTATTGCATACCATATATGAAGGAGATAAAGGTGTCAGAAAAGCTAAAATCAAAAATCTCAAAGGAGAGTTTGAAAATTTAAGAATGCGGGATGATGAAAACATTCGTGACTATCTCAGTAAGATTGATGAACTTGTACATGAGATGAGAGGTCTTGGAATGAAGGTTGATGAGTCTGATGCTTGTGATAAGATCTTGAGAACTCTTCCAAAAAGGTATAGTGAAAAGGTTTCTACTATAGAAACATCAATTGATAGTGATTCTTTGACAAGGAATTCTTTGCTTGGCATGCTTACTACTTTTGAGATAAGAACAAAAGATCATATTCCTCCGAAAGAAGCTGCATTCAAAGTGGACAAAAAGAAAAAGGGTAAGAAGACAGAATCAAGCAGTGAGTCTTCCAGTGATGAAGAAGCAAATTATGGTAGAAGAGATAAAGGTTCCAAAAGACCCATAGATCTAAGATCTGTTAAGTGTTTTAACTGTGGAAAGTATGGACATTATGCAACAGAGTGCAAAGAGCCAAAGAGCAACAATGATGAAGAAAAATAGGATCACAGGTACATGGAATCAGAAAAACATAGGTACCAGAAGAAAAGCAAGGATGGACAAAACAGACAAGGGAAGAAGTTCTTCCAAAGGCAAAAGAGAAGCTACTATGCGGATAATGCAAGTAAGTACTCAAATGATAGTGATGCTAGTTTTTTAGACAATGATAGAGATGAAGTCCTATTTATGGTTGAAGAGAAAGAACCAGTTAAGAGAAAGACTCCAGTTATTCTCAAGTGTTTTAGATGTGGTAGATTTGGACATCTTGAAGATGATTGCACAAGGGATGGTTATAGTTTCAGTGATGATGATTTTGGAGATGCACTTGATAGATCAGATGAAAATATTCTAATGGCATTAGAAGATGAAGTGAGTGATCCTATAGAAGACAAGCCAAAAGAAATAAATGATATGGAAAAAGGCAAACAAATAGAGGATTATTCAGTAGAGAATGGCTATGATCTCAAGGGAGAACTTATCTATGCCCTTGACATAGTAAAGAAGGTAAGAAAGCAACACTCTAAGCTTGAAAGTCAGTTTCAAGAATGTGATGAAGAAATATTATTGCTCATAGAGGATTTAGAAAAGTCAAAGGCTAAGGCAAGCAAGTTCAAAGATAAGTTAGAAGCAAAGATCTTGGAATGTGAAAAGTTAACACAAGAAGTGGCCCTACTAAAGGAATATTTAGAGGATTCCAAGAATAAGCTATACAAGTATGTAAACAGTGCAAAGAGTGTGGATAAAATAGTCAAGATACAAAGAAGAGCAACAAACAAGACAGGTCTTGGTTCTAAGAAGGTTCAAAAGAAAAGGGAAGAAGAGTCTACTTCAAGTCCTGAAGAAGAAGAAACTTCAGAAGAAGATACATCAGAAGAAGATAGTGTAAGTGGGAGTGAGACATCAGAGGATGAGTTGGACAACAAAGAGTTCAACAAATATAGGAACAATGCACAAAGAAGATACAGATGGAACAACAATCAGAATAGGAGACCAATGAGGTCGAGACAAGGAAGCTTCAATGGAAGATGTTTTTCATGTCACAGGTTTGGGCACATGGCTTCACAGTGTAGGACACATGAAAGACAAGAATATGGAAAAGGATAGCTTTTCCAAGGGTATTGCTACTCATGTAATGAGTTTGGTCACAAGGCAATGAATTGCAAAATTCATGACAGAAGAGGATATGGCTTCACTAGGAGAAGTCCTAAGACAGTTGCACCTCCAAGGAATAATAACATTAAGTGTTATAAGTGCAATAATGATGGTCACACAACAAGATGGTGTAGAGAAAATATTCCAGAATCAGGCATGAACAAGAACAAAAATATGAACAAGAATAGGAACATGGGCATGAACAGGAATAGGAACATGGATGAGAACAGGAACAGGAACATGGATGAGAACAAGAATAGGAACAAGAACAAAAGTGATGACAGGAACAGGGATGATGACTTGGGAAAGAGGATTCAGAAAACTTAGAAAAGAAGAGAGAAAGATAAAGGTAAAGAACAGTGCTTTCGAGGAGTAGAAATACTCCCACCCTAGAATTAACCACCTCATGTGGAGGTGGGGGAGGGGCTAAGCTAAGAGGCTCATTCTTAGCCCCGAGCCCCAAAGGTGACCCTTTTCCATTGATGTCAAAGGGGGAGAGATTTGTGTATTGGGGAGAGATTTGATATTTGAGAGAGCATTGAGCCAAGGGGAGCAATGTCCCAGGGGAGCAGAAGAAAAAGAAAGGTCAGGTTTCAGTAAAAGGATATGGGTTGCCATCAATGACAAAGGGGGAGATTGTTGGACATTTTGAGTCCCTAAGTCAAAGTTGTCATTGATGTCACCATTGATGCCACCAGATGGAGTCATCATTAATACCAAGATTTCAGCAGAAAATAAAGGCAACAAAGATGGTCATTTGATATTCAACAAGAAGGCAGAAGTTCAAGTGAAACAGTGCAAAAGATAGAAGTTAGAAAGGAGTGGTAATATTTATTTTATAAATTATTTAAATTTAGGATGAATTTAAATTTTATAAATAAATATTATAATGGTTAGAAGTGCCATAGTGAAAACCCAAATAAAATAATTGTAATTTTTATTACAATATTTTATATTGCCAAAGTGGGTTTATAAAGTCTGAAAATATCTAAACCCAAAGGTTGGGTTTAAAGGTTTAAGACCAAAGATTAATTTAATAAATCCAAAGGTTGGATTTAGAGTTTTAAACAAGGTAAAGTTTATTTCCAAAGGGAAGCGTCGATGTCATAAAATCCAAAGGGGAAGCGCCGACGTCATAAGCCAAAGGGAAGCGTCGACGTCATTTGATTTAATTGAAATGCATATTAATACCTTGCCAAAGTTATTTTTAAAATTATCCTTGCTCATTTTGATAAATGTTGATATACGAATTAATGCAGAGCTCATGAGATAAAGTTGTGGAAATCGTGTTTGATTTGATGGTGAAAGGGAAACAAACAAAAGGTATTAAAGTGATTAGTTGGAAGCCACCAAGGTGCTTTGGCCTAGTGGCAAGAGGGCTTACATTTTTGGTGTGCATGGTGGTTGGTGTTCGAAATTCGGTGGAAGCATTTCATGGACGTGTTGAAGGTGCCAAAACTTTAGGCGCATCCATTTTGCAAGGCAATAAAGGACAAGGGTGTTGAAGCACATGGTGCTTCTTCATTTCCAATGAGCGTGTAGCTCGTGTGGTGGTTTGCGCCATGGGCAAAGACATTTGTGTGGGCTGCGTTGAGAGTTCAAAACTCTCCAAAGGCAAAGGTACATTTTGTGTTTTATTTTATTAATGCCTAAGTTGGAGGTATAAGGTATTTGGTGATTAAAGTCTTTGCATTGTGATAAAGGTTGGTAGTTGAGAAATATTGTTAGGAGGTATAAGGAGAATTTTGTTTTTATTTTCAAGTCTTAAATTTTGCTATTGTGGAATATTGGAAGGTTAAGACTTTGTGGGTGTATTTGAATAAAGGGTTTTTTATTATTGTGAGGATATTGCTTATTGTTAAGTTGGAGTGATAAGGTGTAATTGTGATATTATTTTTGTGATATAAAAATTATCCTCTAACCCTTATTGAGTTTGTCAAAGAAGTAATTGTGAGTGTGGCATATTTGTAAGGACAACTACTCTTCAATAAAAGGTATGGGTAAAATTCTTCTTTGTTGAGTTTTGATCCACAACACACCCCAAAATTGGGGACCCACCTTTTTGCAGGCTTGCAGGGAAGGATCTCAGTGACCCAGATGCCAAAATTGAAGAAAAAGAGAAAATGCACAAGTGTAGAAAGGGGTCGCGAAATCGCGACAGGTAGCGAAATCGCGACATGTCGCGAAATCGCGACCGAAGCCGAAAAATTGTCGCGAAATCGTGACATGTCGGAAAATCACGGTCAACGCGGTCAACGGCAACAAAACAAAAATGGTCGCGATTTCGGCGTGGCGAAGGTGGGCGTGTCGCGGAAGATGCGCGAAATCGACAATGAAAATGGAGGGAAGCGGTAGCGATATCGCGACGGTTTGTCGAAAGAGGGCAAGAGAATGATAATGGTCGCGATGTCGCGACGTAAAGTTGCCAAGGAGGCCCGACAGAGAAACGGTAGCGATTTCGCTACGCCTTGCGGAAAGAAGACTCAAAGTTCAAAACGGTAGCGATATCGCTACAAATTTCATAAAGGCCAGTCTCAAAGTCAGAGGGTAGCGATAGCGCTACAAGTTTAGTGAGAGAGGGCTTGAAACAAAAATGGTAGCGAATCGCTACCATGTCACAAGGAGAAGGCTTGAAACGAAAGTGGTAGCGAATCGCTACCACATTTCAAAGGGACGCTGCAAGGCCAAGGTGGTAGCGATATCGCTACCACATTTTGAAAAGGGCTCAAAGTTAGAAAGTGGTAGCGATATCGCTACCATTCGAAGAGGAGGGCTCAAAATGTTAAAAGGGTAGCGATATCGCTACGAGAAGTTGCCGGAGGTAGACAAATGAAAAACGGTCGCGACATCGCTACGGGGAGCTGATGAAGGCGTATGGCCAGGAAGCGTGTAGCGATATCGCGACATGTCACGATTTCGCGACATGTCGCCATATCGCGGCTAAGAAGGTGAAAGGGCGGACTTACAGTTTTGTCATGTTTTTCGCAGTAAGCGTTACACGGGACGCAGGAAAATGCGGGACACGTGGCGCACGAGTGTCAAACTTGCGGAGGTGTTACATGCCAGAGATGAATTTCGAAGCGTTTTCAAATTTGAGCGTGAATCAAAGCGGGAAAAAGCAGGAATTTGAGGGGTCATGTGCAGGAAGGTGAAATGAAGCGACAGAGAAGATCGAAGAGCCACGTCAAACATTATAAGACCAGAATTGCAAATCGAAGAAGGGGTTGGAAATTGCCGAATACGGAGTTGCAGAGACGAGAGCTTTGTGCTATTCTGGGCCCGTACTTGGGCAATTTCCTTCTTTTTGTTCTGGGATTTTCTTTTACACTGGAACATTTTTGAATGTAATCGAAATATTCTTTAATACAAAATACGAGAGAGTTGGCATCTTTTGGATGAGAAAGAAGGAGTTACTTCTGCATGCATGATTTAATGTCTATCTTTCCTTCCAGATTTCTTAGGTTTTTAGGTGAAGTTAATGCAAGATCTCTTGGTTGCTTCATGCGAATGCCTGTTTTCTAGAATTACCAGTAGAAACCCTCGAGACTCGCACCTAGCCTATTTGGATTGTGTGAAAGTGCAGGTTCATTAGGTTAGGTTGCATGTAGAAAGCCTCGGTATCTTCGGTTTCATCCGATTAATGACAACTTTCTCGATCGTAATTTATTCTTACTGTTATTTATTTACTTTTGTCTTTGCTTTTCAAACCCATATTTTATTTTCAGCAGTTTAATTACCGTGTTTGAATAAATCACTAAAAATCCATCGAAATTAAAGATTAAAACAGATTTTATTCATTTAGAGTCCATTGCACTTTCAGAATTAAATAAACCACGGTGCCCCTTGTTAACATCCACTTGCAAACCCTAAGGTGTTCTTAGCATTTCATTTTAAACAAGATCCTTGATAATCAATAATTAGCATAATAAGAACCTTGGAGAAATCGTTTTTCTTTGCAAGCCAGAGGATTTAGGACTCGGATCCTACAGGAGAGTGTGTTTTCACAATCGGGTTAAAACACCACTCAACAGATTGGCGCTAGAAGGAGGGCCGAATCGGTTTATCTATTTCAATTTTTATATCTGAATATTTTGTTTTTGATTTAATTCTGAAATTATTTACGGCTAAACTGCAACACTGTTTTTGTGTTTGTTGCAGGTTTTCTTCGAACTAGCCGAGGGTTTCCTCAGGCAGGCTGGACCCACCACGCCGTATTGCGACCAGGTCTCAAACAACCGGAGAAACCATTTTTCACGACCTTACTGGTACTCCCAAGGGTAAAGTCAAGCAAGTCGTAAGCACTCCAGTAGCAAAAGGCCTGTTTTCTCCAGGAACGTCGAGTGGACCTACGCCGTAATATCCGTTGCCCCTAGTGTGCCTATAGTTTGTAATATTTCTTCTGCTATTGTAGGTCTGTCTACATCAATTCTGAGTCAAATGGCTCAAGCTCCAGCAGCTCCTTGGTATGGAGCTAACAATACTCCTTTGAATATTGCTGGGGATATCCATGAAATCCCCAAGAACATTGAAATATTTCTGCCTAAATACAAGCCGGATGGCCTAAGAACAACGAGAAGAACATATCCAAGCCTATAGAGATGTTTTAATTAGGTCGCAAGTTCAGCATGAAGATGTAGCCTGCAGACTTTTCCCCATGAGCTTGGATCCAATAGCATATGAATGGTATATATGCTTGTCAACCGGTTCAATCACCTCTTGGACACAAATGGAAAATGCATTTGTCAATCAATTTAGGTCGCCCTTAGATCCCGCAACTATTTACAATCGGTTTATTACATGCAAACGGGGCCAAGGGGAACCAATCCGAATGTTTAATCAGAGATTCCAAAAGAACTATAACAGAGCAATTAGACATTTTGCCATCGATCCTGCAGTAGCTTTGCAGATATATTTTGGGGCATTGGACCCCATGACAGCCATGTTTGCAAGGCGTAATCCTCAAGTCACCACGCTGGCTTTGGCCTATAATGAAGCCATGACTATTGAGCAGCAATTGACACCGCAAGGCTACGGGTTTACCCAGATGCCTATGTTGGGACAGGGTGCTCCATATGGTCAAGTTCCCCAGGCAAATCAACTCATGGCACCACAAATGCCAAGTATGAATGCCTTCCCATATCAGCAGCTCGTATCCACCAGCACCCGCATATGCACCCATTCCAATCCAACCAATCACAGCCATTCCACCTGTTCCTGCATTTTTGCAGAACAGTCAATCAACTACGCAGGAAACTAGTCAAGTCAATCCTCAAGCCATAGTTCCTGTTCCGAATCCAATCCCAATTCAAGGTATCAATCCATATGGGAATCCAATTCCTCCGAACCCCACCCAAATGTGGAATCAAGACCCCATCAATTATGCAAATCCAATGGGGGTTAACAACAATGTGGTTCCACCGAAGGATGTCTTTTCGAAAGTCGAAGAGCTCAAGAAACTAGTGCATAAACTAAGTAATGACAGTGGTTCAACAACAGAAGCATGAGTCCCGTGCCCCTCACCCAAGTCAGAATTTTAACAATAGAGGGAGGCACTGGAACACTAAGCCAAACAATGGGGGAGTTCCTGCTCCCATTGCTAATCAATTAGATGCTTCCGCAGGCCCTAGCCAATCCAATTCTCTTTTGAATCTTTCAGATTTGGCATGGGAAAGAGGGTGCAAGTTACATAACACAAAAGAACACAATGAGAGGAATTGTCCTGAGATCGCTAGATACACTCATTGTCTTCAGGCACAAGTTGATGATTTGGAACTGGTATCAAATGAGGATCCATCGTATCAGCAAGATGAAAATATTATGGTGATGGAAACAATATATCACCAAGAGGGTGAGAGCGAGGAGGAAGAAGACGAAGTTTTGGAACAGGAGGTGCAAGCTTTTCGAGATTTCAGAAAGGGGACTCATGGGTACCATTTGAGGAGTAAGTCTAAAGCCCCTAAAACCTCATCAACACCTCCAAACAGCTTCTATTCTTCCTCCGGATACAAAGGCAAGTAACAACCCTCCCCCTCCACTCAGAAGAGAAATGTCTAATGACGTCCATAAGACAGTCAAATTCGAAAAACCAAATTATGACGTAGTGGAGGATATGAAGAAGTCCAAATCTAGCCTTTCATTCCTGGACGCAGCTAAATTGCCTGGTCAAAAGGAGGCGTTGATAAGAGCTTTGAACTCACCTGATCCGATGTGGAAGGAAAAAAGAGCTGAATCCCATCTGATTTTGTGAAAGGAGAGAAGGGATGTCCCGCCATTCTTATTAACTCTGAGAATTGCGGGTAAGAACTTGCATAACTCGTTTGGTAGACACAGGAGCCACGAGCAACCTCATGCCTACGGAGATATGTCAAATTCTGGGTCTACAACCGGTTTCATCCAAATGCACGGTCTTGCAATTGGACCGTTCGGAGGTAAATGTAGTAGGGACCTTATATGATGTCAAGATTCAATTAAATTCTGAACCCAGGGTCCAACAGGTTGTAGACATTTTGGTGGTTAACATCCCAAGTAGGTATGGAATGTTACTTGCGAGAGATTGGATGAAAACGTTGAATGGCTATTTTGCAACAGATCGCTCGCATATGTGGCTGCCATGGAAGGGCATTGCTAACCAAATCAGAGTGGAAAATGAACCGAGGCTTAAGGAGATTATAACGGATTTTAACAAGCCAAATGAGGTTCGGTTTTCTTGAGCCAGACCTAGGGGTCTATGCTCTTGATGTTGAGAAAGCTACTGATGAACTTAAAGAAGAAGTGTGTCATGGTGGTTCTTCTGAGGAGAAGGATTACACGTGGTTGCTCAAGTTTGATGGATCAAAATCTAGACAGGGAGCAGGAGCCGGAGTCGAGCTCATTGGTCCAGGAGGTAAACCATTATTGGCTGCCTACAGATCGCAATTTCCTTGCACAAACAATGTGGCAGAATACGAAGCATTGATCTACGGTTTACGTCTAGCATTGAGCAAACATGTTAAATGCTTGAAGGTTTTGGGAGATTCTGAGTTGGTTGTCAAGCAAATCAAAGGACAATATACATGCCGCGACAAAATACTGAGCCTTTATAGGACTAGGGTTATGGACCTCATGGAGGAGTTTGATGCATTCAACATAGCCCTTATTTCTAGGAGAGGAAATCGAATAGCAGACTCTCTTGCAGTCACCGCGGGCATGTTAAACCCGGTGGATATAAAAAGATGTAAAAAGTTTTCCATTGAGCTGGTTCCTTGTCCATCAATACCTGATAATGTGAAGAATTTCCATGTTTTTGAGTGTGACAGGCACATCTTCAAGTTTGTCACAAACTCGGGTATTTTTGAAAATCAGGTGATCGATGAGGAACAAAGGTGGCAGGATGAAACAGAAGAAAGTGAAACCGCGTATCAATCCAACAAAATTCCTAAAGACGTGGTTTCATTAGAAAAGATGTTCGACATGGAATGCAAGAACAAGAAAAGAAAAAGAGTCCTGCTCCCCAAAGATGCATGCAATTCAATTAATCTTGGGAGTGCAGACAATCCAAAGGAGGTGTACATAGCAAAGGCATGTACAGAGGAAGAAAGGAGCAATATAATACGAGGCTTTGAAGCATTACATAGATTGTATTGCTTGGAACTACAATGAGTTGAAGACTTACAACCAGAACATTATCACGCATACCATCCCTTTGAAGCCAGACTCCAAGCCTTTTAGGCAAAGACAACGAGTTGTTAACCCGCTATTGGAGCCTTTGATCGAAAAGGAGGTTAAAATATTATTGGAAGCGAAAATCATTTTTCCCATTAGGCACTCAACCCGGGTGGCCAACCTCGTTCCAAAGAAGAAAAAGAGTGGAGAGATTAGGCTGTGCATAGATTTTCGAAATCTTAATAAAGCCTCTCAAAAAGATAATTATCCATTACCATCAATCGATGAAATTCTGCAAATGGTAAATGGATCTGAAATGATGTCCTTTCTCGATGGATATTCTGGGTACAACCAAGTTCTTATACATCCAGATGACAGGATGAAAACAGCCTTCACTACCAAGTGGGGGACATTTGCATATAAGAGAATGTCGTTCGGACTGTTAAACGCTGGTGCAACTTTTCAACGCGCCATGGATTACGCATTCAAAGGACTAATAGGCAAATGCATCATCGTGTATGTGGATGATATCCCGCTTTTCTCGAAGAAGAGAGAGGATCATGTTAAAGATTTGAAGAAAGTGCTTCAAAGATGCAGGGAACATGGAATTTCATTAAATCCCAAGAAATGCATTTTTGGAGTGACAGAAGGGAAACTGCTAGGTCACATTATTTCAAAGGAGGGAATATCCATCGACCCATAAAGGATACAAGCTATCCAAGACCTACCTCTCCCGAGCAGTAAAAAAGAATTGAGGTCTTTCTTTGGGCAAGTCAATTTTGTGAGGAAGTTCATTTCTAGCTTTGTCGAGATAGCTAAACCTCTAAACCGGATGCTCAAGAAAGATGTGGACGTAAGGTGGAACGAGGAAAGTAGAGTGGCTTTCCGTAATATCAAAGACGCCATTTCCAAAGCCCCGGTCTTGATAAGCCCGGACTATTCCAAGCCTTTTTACATTTATGCTTTTGCATCGGAACACTCCTTTGCGAGTGTCTTAACCCAAAAAGGTGAGGATAGTGCCGAAAAGCCCATTGCATTTTTAAGTGCCCCCCTAAAAGATGCCCAATTAAGGTATTCAATCCTTGATAAGCAAATGTATGCACTTTTTAAAACTATGAAAAAATTTAGGCACTACATCGTGCATAGCAGAATTATCGCCATCGTGCCCGATTCTGTTGTCAAGACCATGTTTTTACAGTAATGAACTAGGTGAGAAGAGAGGAAAATGGATTTCGACCATCCAAGAATTTGATCTCGAAATCCAACCAATGAAACTAGTTCGAGGACAAGGATCGGCAAAGGCGATCGCAGAAAATGATCCGCAAATAACAGTGTCAATGCTCAAATACGTAATACATGGCTAAGGAGGACTGGTATGTTGATATTGTGCAATTTTTATTGACCGGTAAGTGCCCTTCTAATTTGAATTCAACACAGAGGAGAGCTTTAAGGCTTAAATCTGTTAACTATCTGATAAAGTCTGGTGTGCTTTACAGGAAAAATCATGAAGGTATCTACCTGAGATGCTTGAGCAAAGATGAAGCCGCCAGGGTGTTGCAAGAATTTCATGGCAAGCATGGAACTGGTCATGGTGCAGCCAATGCTACAACACACCAAATCCTACGAGCAGGATATTACTGGCCTCATATATTCAAAGATGCACATGCTCATGTGCGATCTTGTCACATCTGTCAAGTGGCTGCAAATAGAGAAAGAAATGCAGCCATGCCGTTGCAACCTGTAGTTGAAACGAGACCGTTTGCACAGTGGGGACTGGATTTTATCGGGGTTATTAACCCAAATTCTTCTGATTCTCACAAATTCATTTTGACAGCTACAGACTATTGTACAAGGTGGACAGAGGCGATTCCTACTAAACATGCCACCACAGATGTTGTGATTAAATTTCTTGAGGATCAAATTATAACAAGATTTGGGATGCCCGACTCTATTGTCAGTGACAATGGTAAAGCTTTCATTTCCACACAATTTGCAGAGTGGGCATATGATAATAAAGTGAGCTTGAAATTTGCATCCAATTACTATCCTCAAGGAAATGGGTTGGCCGAGTCTTCAAATAAGAATTTGTTGAATACTATTAAGAAGTTGTTGGAAAAGAACCCTCGGGACTGGCACAGTCAACTAAAGTTTGCCCTTTGGGCAGATAGGACCAGAGTGAAAGAATCCATAGGGAATACTCCCTATCATTTGGTCTATGGGCAAGACCCGATATTTCCAAAAAATTTGAAGTTGCAGACCTTACATTTCATACAAGAGTACTTGGGGACAGATGATCAAGTTGAAGCCAGGTTGAGCCAGTTGTTGCACCTTGATGAAAAGAGAGAAGAGGCCATGAATCACATGAATAAACACCAGGCAGTTGTCAAAAGGTGGTTTGACAGAAGGGCCAAAGTTAAATCATTCAGAATTTCAGATTTAGTATTACTATGGGACAAAAGACATGAGGAAAAAGGAAACCATCAAAAGTTTGATTGTCTTTGGTTAGGCCCATATCAGATTTCAGAGATTCTTGGGAAGAATACCTTCAGGCTAAAAACCTTAGAAGGGAAATATTTCACGCTGCCGGTTAATGGGCAGATTTTAAAACATTATTTTAGCCCTTAGGTTGTGGGACTTTCATATCATTCTTTGATTTTGGTGGGATTTTCAGATCTTGTTTCATTGTTTAGGATTTTCAGATTTTGTTTGATTTAGGATTGTTAGCTTAGCTAGGATTTTGGTTGTGGATTTGATTTCGATTGACATGTTGTTAATTTTGAAAAAAAAAAAAAACAAAAAGAAATAAATTGAGATGCCAACTTATGCTTAGGGTTAGGAGAATATGAAATATTGGAATTATCTTGTAAAGGCTCCACCAAGTAACACAAGCATATTAAGTTATATTGTTTGATTTTGTGATACATGAAAAAATCAGTTTTGCATGACATATCATTTCATTTGCAAAGATAAGGCATTCATATTCCATCTCACCTCACATACATTTCATTTTAGTTACATATGCATCTTATGTACAAGCCATGAAAGTACGTCAAATTCTCTTAGGGTTATGTTATAACATAAATGTAAGTAGCTCCTAAGGTTGGAAACTGAGTCTTGAGATATCTAGAACCAAGCACGTCTCATGCATTAAAAAGGATCTTGAGCAAAATGATCAAAACCTAACTTGGAGGAAAAGGTTGGGCGAAAGAAGTTATTCATGTCTATCCTATTATGCAACATGATCCTTAAAGCAGTGGTTTTAACCACTTCCATTAAGCCTAAAGCCTAAAATCAGAGTAGTAAGGATAGGGTTAAATCCTCATCGAACTTAGGTTGAGGATCCAATTCCCCAAAGCTTTGATTTGACCCACATGGAGTAGTAAGGATAGGGTATAAATTCTCATCTCGGTTGGTTGAGAATCTGATTCCCCAAAGCTCTTATGTCTCATTTCATAATCAGTCTTGGATTGTAAGGATCGTACTATTTGTCCTCTACAAGGGATGGATAGTCATCCCCAAGGTCTAAGTAACAAAATTAATGATTTATATCTAAGGTTTGGATTGTAAGGATCGTACTACTTGTCCCTAACCAGGATGGGTAGTCATCCCCAAGGTCCAAGAAATAAATAAATAAATAAATTTTTCCCATCTCATCTTTATTTTGGATTGTAAGGATCGTACTACTTGTCCTCTCGCAAGGGATGGGTAGTCATCCCCAAGGTCCAAAGAAATGGAGATAAGTTTTGGATTGTGGGGTTAGATATGCCCATGCATGGCATCATGTCTTGCCTAAAAAACAAGACCACCGATTGTCTAGAGGGTTAGACTAGCATGACCATTTCTTCCATAACTCGGTTTAATTATTTTGCTTAAAGTGAGGTAATGAACTCTAAATCAGAATAGTAAGGATAAGGTTAAACTCTCATCTCGGTTGGTTGGGAGTCAGATTCCCCAAAGTTCTGATTTCACATTCACTTGCACATGGGTTCTAGATAGTAGGGACTCATAACCAACTTTGGGATACAATAAGATAATGAACTAGTGGATCCTAAGAGGGTTTGGCAATCTTGAATGCTTGTACATAGTATTAGAAGAAGTACCATGCCCTTTATGGAAGCAAATCTCCTTGCACATTCATTAGGGTACACAAATCATTCACCATCCCATATATGCATTCATGCAAAACTGATAATGGAATGTTGATCAATTTCAAACGATAGGGAATGAAAACACATTGCACACACTGAGCTAATACTTGATGATTCTGATGATTCATGTACTTCTGATCTTTGGGCATTTGTTATTTTGCTTATGTGCTAACATGTATTTGCGAGTTTGTGATATGTTTCAGGTTGGGTTCTTACTAAAATGCTCAAGAGCATTTGACAGTAGAGTCGCCATTTGTTGTGGTTGATCCACAACACACCCCAAAATTGGGGACCCACCTTTTTGCAGGCTTGCAGGGAAGGATCTCAGTGACCCAGATGCCAAAATTGAAGAAAAAGAGAAAATGCACAAGTGTAGAAAGGGGTCACGAAATCGCGACAGGTAGCGAAATCGCGACATGTCGCGAAATCGCGACCGAAGCCGAAAAATTGTCACGAAATCGTGACATGTCGAAAAATCACGGTCAACGCGGTCAACGGCAACAAAAAAAAATGGTCGATGGACGTGTTTAGAGAGAAATTTAAGAAAATAGGGAAGCGGTAGCGATATCGCGACGGTTTGTCGAAAGAGGGCAAGAGAATGATAATGGTCGCGATGTCGCGACGTAAAGTTGCCAAGGAGGCCCGACAGAGAAACGGTAGCGATTTCGCTACGCCTTGCGGAAAGAAGACTCAAAGTTCAAAATGGTAGCGATATCGCTACAAATTTCATAAAGGCCAGTCTCAAAGTCAGAGGGTAGCGATAGCGCTACAAGTTTAGTGAGAGAGGGCTTGAAACAAAAATGGTAGCGAATCGCTACCATGTCACAAGGAGAAGGCTTGAAACGAAAGTGGTAGCGAATCGCTACCACATTTCAAAGGGACGCTGCAAGGCCAAGGTGGTAGCGATATCGCTACCACATTTTGAAAAGGGCTCAAAGTTAGAAAGTGGTAGCGATATCGCTACCATTCGAAGAGGAGGGCTCAAAATGTTAAAAGGGTAGCGATATCGCTACGAGAAGTTGCCGGAGGTAGACAAATGAAAAACGGTCGCGACATCGCTACGGGGAGCTGATGAAGGCGTACGGCGGGAAGCATGTAGCGATATCGCGACATGTCGCCATATCGCGGCTAAGAAGGTGAACGAGCGGACTTGCGGTTTTGTCATTTTTTTGCGATGAGCGTTACACGGGACGCAGGAAATGCGGGACACGTGGCGCACAGGTGTCAAACTTGCGGAGGCGTTACATGCGAGAGATGAATTTCGAAGTGTTTTCAAATTTGAGCGTGAATCAAAGCGAGGAAAAGCAGGAATTTGAGGGGTCATGTGCAGGAAGGTGAAATGAAGCGACAGAGAAGATCGAAGAGCCGCGTCAAACATTATAAGACCAGAATTGCAAATCGAAGAAGGGGTTGGAAATTGCCGAATACGGAGTTGCAGAGACAAGAGCTTCGTGCTATTCTGGGCCCGTACTTGGGCAATTTCCTTCTTTTTGTTCTGGGATTTTCTTTTACACCTGGAACATTTTTGAATGTAATCGAAATATTCTTTAATACAAAATACAGAGAGTTGGCATCTTTTGGATGAGAAAGAAGGAGTTACTTCTGCATGCATGATTTAATGTCTATCTTTCCCTTCCAGATTTCTTAGGTTTTTAGGTGAAGTTTAATGCAAGATCTCTTGGTTGCTTCATGCGAATGCCTGAATTTGGATTTACAGTAGAAACCGTTGAGACTCGCACCTAGCCTATTTGGATTGTGTGAAAGTGCGAGGTTCATTAGGTTAGGTTGCATGTAGAAAGCCTCGGTATCTTCGGTTTCATCCGATTAATGACAACTTTCTAATCGTAATTTATTCTTACTGTTATTTATTTACTTTTGTCTTTGCTTTTCAAACCCATATTTTATTTTCAGCGAGTTTAATTACCGTGTTTGAATAAATCACTAAAAATCCATCGAATTAAAGATTAAAACAGATTTTATTCATTTAGAGTCCATTGCACTTTCAGAATTAAATAAACCACGAGTGCCCCTTGTTAACATCCACTTGCAAACCCTAAGGTGTTCTTAGCATTTCATTTTAAACAACATCCTTGATAATCAATAATTAGCATGATAAGAACCTTGGAGAAATCATTTTTCTTTGCAAGCAGAGGATTTAGAACTCGGATCCTACAGGAGAGTGTGTTTTCACAATCGGGTTAAAACACTTCTCAACAGGTTGGTAGTTGAGAAATATTGTTAGGAGGTATAAGGAGAATTCTGTTTTTATTTTCAAGTCTTAAATTTTGCTATTGTGGAATATTGGAAGGTTAAGACTTTTTGGGTGTATTTGAATAAAGGATTTTTTATTATTGTGAGGATATTGCTTATTGTTAAGTTGGAGTGATAAGGTGTAATTGTGATATTATTTTTGTGATATAAAAATTATCCTCTAACCCTTATTGAGTTTGTCAAAGAAGTAATTGTGAGTGTGGCATATTTGTAAGGACAACTACTCTTCAATAAAAGGTATGGGTAAAATTCTTCTTTGTTGAGTTAGATGGTTGGCTTGATTGAAAATTAAGTTTGGAGTGAAAATGATTTGATTAGGGTTTCCTTTTTTAAAGTGGTTGAGTTAATGCTTCAAGGTTTTTTGGATTGTGAGTTGTGATTAAACCTTGCTTGATAAGCATTATTGTTTAGACCATTGGTTGAGTGAAGTACTTAGAGTTTCTGCTTCAAGGTTTTCTGAATTGAGATTTGTGATTAAAACCTTATCTTATTAGCATTGTTGTTGAATCCAATGGGTGATGCAAAGAACTTGAACTTGAGTTAGAAAAGAACATGAGTATCATTGTTATGTGAGATTTGTTGTTGAGCATTGTTGAAAATATTTTGAGTTGGTTGATACATGCTTGGACTAGGGTTTGTGAGAAAGAGTTGTTCCTTGAGGTGATTGGTTGAGTAGAGTTGATTAAGCCTAGTCAAGTGGATGCATGAAGTGGTTGTTCAAGTTCCATGAAATAAACTATTCTATGTTCTTATTTGAGTTGAGATTGAGCTTTGAGAATAGAACATATTGAGTCTCTAAAAATTCTCTTTATGATTCTATGATATTGATTTAAGTTGAGATTGAGCTTTGAGAATAGAACATATTGAGTCTCTAAAAATTCTCTTTATGCTTCTATGAGATTGATTTGAGTTGAGACTGAGCTTTGAGAATAGAAAATATTGAGTCTCTAAAAATTCTCTTTATGCTTCTATGATATTGATTTGAGTTGAGATTGATCTTTGAGAATAGAACATAATTGAGTCTCTAACAATTCTCCTTATGATTCTATGAGATTGGACAAGTTCTGTGTGGACTTGTTAATCTGATTTGAGACAAGTCTTTGAGAAGGCTTATGGACTGATTTTGTGTGAGCTTTTGTGGAAGTTTGCAATGAATATTTGACCAAGTCCTAAAGAGGACTTATTGAGTAGATTTGGACAAGTTCTGAGTGAGCTTGTTGAGCAGATTTGGACAAGTTCTGAGTGAGCTTGTTGAGCAAAAATATGGACAAGTTCTGAGTGAGCTTGTTGATCAGATTTGGACAAGTTCTAAGTGAGTTTGTTGAGCATATTTGAGTAGGTTTTGAGTGGACCTATTGAGAAAATTTGAGCAGGTTCTGAGTGGACCTATTGAGAATATTTGGACAGGTTCTATGTGAACCTATTGAGCATATTAGAATAGGTTCTTAGTGGACCTATCAAGCAGATTTGAGAAGGTTCTGAGCGAACCTATTGAGCAGAGCTTTGGAGGTGACAGAGCAGAGAGGAAAAAGTCTCCAGTGGATATAGATCTATTAGCCAGGACATTGAGGACAAGCCTTCTAAGTGAGGATAAGCGTCTTCAAGTGGAGAGAGATCCACAGTCAGTGCAGTGTAGGTAGTCTTCTAGAGGATCACCAGCCAGAGCATAGGAGAAGGAGTTGCCCTATGGATAGAGATCCACAAACTAGTTTAGGAGATCAACATATCCTTTGGACAGAGGTCCATAAACATTGTAATTGGGAAGGATTCTCAAAATATTATTTGAGAAATATTTAGAAAAATATTTTCTCTATGTAGGTAGCCCACATTGGGTGAACCACGTTAAAATATGTGTCTCTATTATGTATGATGTTTTTTCCATTGCTTTGATTACTGCTATCGATACACTGCATAATATTGAATTGAAAAGAAAAGTAAAAAGTGGTCTTATATTGTTCACCCCTCCCTCTCAGTATAAGCTTGTGTTCATTATTATCAGAGGCGTTGATTCCCAAGGTGCCATTCAAGGAATTATGGAATTTAATTTTTGAAGCAATGCAAGCTACGTTTCCAAAATTTTTTCTTCGAATTTGCAAGATTAGATTCCATTCTTATTCATTTCCAATGCACTTCTCGCAAACCTTGCTACTTTTCAAGATAAAATTAATACTCAATGGACTTTCTTGGCGAAGTTGGAGTTTCAAAGCATAGGGGTAACACATATTCAACGACCAAGCTCCTGATATTCAGACAACTTTTTTGCGTCCCAATGCACCGAAGATCGAGGATACTTTCCATCATTTAATCATGCCAATTTCTCATGTTATTCTTCCACCAAAGAAGGATCATTGTTTCCATGAAGAATGTTTTGACTGAAACATCATTAATGCCAAGGAGGAAATTATTCATAGTTTTTTATCTACCAACATTTTGTTTGTATGTATATTAAATGAAAGAGGTGTAACCCTCTATAAATACTAATCATTTTTCATATAAAAAATGAGGATAGACACTCTACAGAAAAACACTTTAAGTTGTATGCATCAATAGAAATACATTAAACTTCTGGTTCTTTGAATGGTGTTGCATTTGATGATTTTATGTATGTCATTTCTGAATACATTCATCTCCATTATTTGTTGCATTTAAATTTTGCATCTAAACTTAATCTCTACTAGTGAGGGAATGAATATTGAGGTGCTCTTTGGAGGTTGTCTTTGCAAAACTGTAATTAGTTCTTGTGCTTCATTTATATTGTATGCTAGTCACTGCTTTATTTGAATTTTGGCTATTAGTATATCCCCATCCTACACTTCTGGTTTATAGCCATATTTCTCCATTTTTTCTTGTTACCCTAATATTTAAATCGGAGTAGATTAGAAATGGAGCCAACTCTCTCTAGAGATTGGCTCGAAGGATATTTCTCTATTCTTTGAACTTTCAATGTTGCACAGGTCTAGGGTACACATAATGTAGATTTTGTACTAGGAATATTCATAACTAATAGTCTTTGGCATGCCCGGTGGGACTCTCCAAAGTTTCCACCTTCAACAGTGTTGAGGTTTTATGTTCACTTTTGTACTATATGATTAGAACATCTGGGGACTCAACTCTACCCACAAGCCTTTGAACATGAAGCGAGTGAATGCTTTCTTCATGATCACAATATCAAAGGCCAAAAATCTAAAATATCCCATTGAGTTTTATGAACTTGACACCCAAGTGCTAGGAGAACACCCTAGGTTAGTTACTCCAACTATCCCATCAAGTGTAACATATTCACATTTAGTTTGTGTGTTTTATGTTCCTTCGAGTCATGCTAACACAACCACCAATTTTCCACCTCCCCAAACACACACACCAGTCCACATGGCTCAAAATCTACCACCATAGCCACCAAGGTATTTTCTAGCATAGAACCACTCCGAACCTCTAAATTTGCAAGCTCAAAACCCGATCCCACAAACTACGATGAAGGCTTTGCCAACCTACGATGGTATAGGGAAGACTGCTTATGAGCATGTTCAAGATGTAGCTACCTTGACGACAATCCATAGTATCACAAACGAGGATATAATGGTAATATTGCTTGTTATCTCTCTTCAAGAAAAATTGCTTTACTAGTACCGATCGTTACAACCTACCACCATTACCACCTGGGACTAGTTGTTTGAATTGCTAATCGAAGGCTTCAATGAACAAGCAAATTTGTTCTTCCTGTTGCATCAGTTCACTACTATTCAAAGGCATCCATAGGAGGAAATCATGGACTTCAATGTCAGGTTCACCAGAACTTGGCATGGTATACATAATAGGCAGATTTATTTTCATTTAGTAGATTCATGCACCAATTTGGGTTGTAGCAAGGGAGACCGAATGTACCTATTGTGATATATAGGATGCAGGGTGACGGGGGGTGAACTATAGTACCTTCCTAGAGTGGTGAGAGGGATCCACTGATGGTGATTCTAGATGTGGATTTTGTAGGGACTACGTATGAGTATTACACCTAATGGACCACACAGAGTTGGAAGTCAGGCATTGGATTGATTGATCACTGGGTGTAGCCAACAAGTGGATTGCCTACACTAGGGGTACAAGCACCAAGAGTATTTGGGCTAGATCCAGGTCTAGGATTAGGGGATGAGACAAAGGAGCTTCTTCAATTATAGAGGTAATTTTGAGATGATGGGTCTGGTATTTCTATAGTGAGGTCACTATAGCGATAGGTCGGTAATGAGGGCCAACTTGTGGATGATACAGTACCTATGGAGGAGGAGGTAGGTGGCATGGTAGGTGATCTATTTGGAGGGTTTTTTTAGGAAGTGTTGGTCACGAATCTGCCACAGGAAAGGATTTTTACATGTGCACCCTAGACCCAGCTAACATTGAAAGGCTAGAAGCAAGAAATGGCTCCCAGACCAATCTCCAGAGTGGGCTGGTTCCCTTACTATTCTAAATTTCGGTTGAATATTAGGGTTGCTGGAAAGAAATTAAAAATTGCTGAAAGAAATGGGAAATATGGCCGTAGCCGAAGTTATAAGATCGAGAGAACCATAATAGAAAACTCAAAGCACAACAACAACAAGTAACAGAAAGTATTAACTTAATTCTCACACAACGTATGCAGAAAATCCTTCCAAAACTACATCCCAGGAATCATACCCTTACAACAGTATTTAAATCCAATATGCAGAATTCAAATGCAACAGCCATTAAGGAATATGAATGCTATTAGAAATGCAAAAAATAATAGAAAGGAAAATCACCCATACAGCCACTTGGAAAAATTAGAGGCTAACTCTTTTATTCCCATAAATGAACTTTCAGTTTCTAGCAGAAAAACTCCCAACCCCTGCAAATGAGGTTTACATTGGTTTTTATAGAGGGTCGTCCTCTTTGCAGCATTTAATATTTGCCACCAACCTTCTTGAGATCTACAATTATGGAACGGAAACTAGGAACATGATCCCCTTAATTGCAGCGTTGAGGAACCCAAAATTGAATGCAATTAGACGTCAGCGGTCACCTTCATTAAATTTGTTTTTGAACATGTGCATGAAACCATTAGAACAATCCACGAATAGCAACTTCGAACAAATAAAATCTTCAATTTTGGTGGCCTGGGCGCTCTTCGACCTTGACCGCGTTGGAAATCCGCAAAACATTAAATTCTGGCAAGCATTTAATCCTCGAAAATCAAAAAAACCTTATCGGGCCGTTCACATTGCGTTTTGGCGGGAAACTGTCGCAGGTCGCGAAAACTCGACAGGTCACGAAATCGCGACATCTTCTTATGCCGTACACCTTTATTGCTGAAACCCGCGAAAATTCTTCCTGTCACGATATCGCTGCATAGTTTGCTTCATTATTTCCATCGCTAGCTTGTTTCGCGAAAATGAGACGCTGGGCGATTTCACTACACTTTTTAGTCTTTTGGTCCTTTCCTCCGCTCTATCCCACGAAAATGGAAAATGTAGCGATATCGCTACGTCTTTCTGGCACCTGGTACGGTCTTGCTCATAGGCCGCAAAAATGCGACACTTTTGCACTTTGAATGTCTTCGACCTTACCCCTGTCGCGATTTCGCTACACATGAGAACACTTAGTCCTTTTTCAACAAAGTGGCATGAAATCGCTACCATCTCCTTGTCTTTTGTATGATTTCCATTCCCTGTCACGATTTCGCGACGTCTTCATCTCGCTCGGCCTTATCGTCAAAAGTGTAGTGAAATCGCCACAACTTTCACGTCTTTTGCTTTTCGGACCAAAACGACCACGATTTTGGGACAGGTAGCGATATCGCTACCTCTTTCCATTTTCGTACCATTTTCCACTTTTTGTCACGAAAATGCGACATCTTTTGCCTTGCCGGAACCCTTTCTAAAAGTGCAGCGCATCGCTACGCGTTTCATTTTGTTTGGCTTTGTTTCGAAACGGTAGCGATATCGCTACACGTTTTATTTCTTTGCCCCCTTTTCGACAAACGCCCTGTGATTTTGGAACGTGCAGCGAATCGCTGCACGTTTTGCCTTAGACTCCCCTTTCAACCAATGCTCCGTGATTTGGGAACATGCAGCGAATCGCTGCACTTTTTACATCTTAAGCCTTTGAAACCACCCGCGTCGCGAAAATAGAACACGTCGCGATATCGCGACGGTTCTGCCAACCTGCATCCGTTGACCGCGTTGACCGCGATTCTGCGACACGTCACGAAATCGCTACAGTTTTTGAACTTAATCATTTTTTGCTCCTTTTTCATCAAAACCGCATCAAATCCAGTATAGAAGTTAGATATGCAACAAATTAAACATTAATACTTCAACCAATGAGAATCAATGTGGCAAAAATGCCAACATTCTTGGCGGCTCGCGGGGTATACAGTTCGCTGTATGCAAGAATCCAGGCCTAAATCCATTGGGCATAGAGTCATGAAAAATGAGAACAAGAAGGCATGTCGTTGTGATACCTCGCAGTGGACTCGTCTGCAATAACTTCTCATTGAAAAGTCGAAACTGAAAGAACCTGCATATAACTGATTATAGAATGAAACAAATGGAATGAGATAATGGAGTGAGATCTTGCGATTGCGCAAGTGGTGAATGCAAATGGAATGATGATAATAATGGGAGAAAAGTAAATGAACATATGGAATGGAAGTGAAAGTATGAAGGTTGTGGAATGAAAATGAACTAGACGGTAAGCAAATGCGTAAAAATACAGAACTTAGAGGAAAGGTATAAGAAGGAACGGGAATAATAGGAATAGGGAAAAGAAACAACAGCCATGGCTCTCTTTTTTAGTGCAGAAGAAAAAAGAAGGAGGAAGAAGATGAAGAAAGGAAAGAGAAAAAGGGAAGGGGAAAGGAGAATTTTTTGGAAAGCCACCAGCTGCTGGGAAAGGAGAAAAGCACAGAAAAACAAAAGGCACCTACGGCTCGCAGGCAACAAGAACCAAGGAGACAAAATAAAAGTAAAACATTTATATACTTTTTTTTTTACTATATACAAACTCATACTGGACTGTCAGTTCATGAGGTGTAGGCTTTCAGATGAAAGCCATTTACTAAAATAGGTAGTGGACTGCCATCCAAGTCTTCTAGATAGAACAAATTCGTTGCACCTGTGCTGGTAATGCGGAAAGGACCCTCCCATAAAGCATCAAATTTTTTGTGATTCCCAGGCTTAGCTTTATTTTCGTTCCATTTCAACACCAAATCTCCCATTTTAAGTGGCCGATCTGCAGAATGTTTATGAAACCACTTCGAAATACCCTGTGTGTGTTTAACAAATTCTGCATATGCCTCAGAACGTTGCTCCTCCAAGTGCAACAACTAAGCTATCCGCGTATCCAAGGAACTTATGTCTGTTTCATTATCCTGAAAAGCCTGCAACTGCTGCAATACTGGTAACTCGAGATGAACAGGCAACCTTGCTTCTTTCCCATAAACTAAGGCATAGGGTGAGGTCTTGATAGACTTCTTAACTGAAATCCTATCTACCCATAAAGCTTGATTCAGTAAAAGGTGCCATGATCTCTTGTTCTCCCCCAAAGACCTCCTTAAAATTCGAAGCAAATTTTTATTTGTTGACTCTGCCAAGCCATTTCCCAGTGGATAATAATTGGAAGATGTTTTTAGGAAAATGCCATACTTGTTTGCAAACTCAGCTAGTTCAGCTCCAATAAATGGGGTCCCATTATCGGTAATAATGGCATCAGGAATGCCAAATCGTGTAATCAGGCCTTCAATAAATGATATCACCACAGTCTAGTTCGCAACCTTTGTTGGAATAGCTTCAGACCACCTCGTGAAATAGTCTATAGCTGTTAAAATATATCTATGTCCAGCTGAGGAATTGGGATCAATAATCCCAATAAAATCCAACCCCCACTCTTTGAAAGGGTGCTTCAACCTGAATCGGATGCAAAGGCAATGCTGCATTCCTAACTCTTCCTGTGTATCTCTGACATTTGTCGCATGTTTGGGCAATTCTGAAAGCGTCTAAGAATAGGGTCGGCCAATAGTAACTAGCTCGAGTTATCTTTAAAGCCATCGGTCTTCCTGCAAAGTGTCCTCCTGATAAACTAGAATGAAACTCCTCCAGGAGCCTAGCCTTTTCTGATTCTTTAACACATCTTAGAAGAACACCATCAATATTTTTAAAAAACAATCCTTCTGGTAACAAAACATACCGAAGAGCTTGCAGATGAAATCTTCTCCGCTGTGAGGCATTCAACTGTGCAGGACATCTACCAGTTGTGAAATAATCAATGAGATCTTTTGTCCAATATTTTTCCTGAATTAGGCAATTTGTCAAATTGTCATCACTAGCAAGATTTTCTACTTGATATTCACCTATACCAGATGCTGCCATCTTTGCCAAATGCTGGCATAAAGCCTTACCACGCACTAACTTAGTCGGATGAATTTCAACATCAAATTCTTGGATCTTGGTGACCCAACCAGCACGTTTATCACCCATCTCTCCTTGAAGAATGAAATTTCTTACATCAGGATGAATAACATAGATAATTGTTCTGCTCTGAGATATAAAATGCTTGAATTTATTAAGGGATTTCTGAAAGCATGAGATTCCGGAATAAAGAAAACAGTGTTCAGATGTAATAAAAATAAAACCAGATTTATGCATAAAATAACACGGATAGAATTAAATTAAAAACAGGAGCACAACCCTTTTTATTAACGTAATTCCGTTCGGTTACAATAAATCTTTCGAATGACATATCCTCAGTTACAACCGATGAACAATAGTCTCTTTCCGCATGCCCACATGCAAAATAGGCGGGTCAAACTGTATTGCCGCGCTGGTGTTTAATGAATTTTAGCTTGCTGCTGTTCTTCACTGTATTCAAAGAAACAATAACAACGTTTAATAGCACCTGTTAAATGAAAGCAGAACGTCTGTCTTTAGGAAGCAATGGAAAATGCATGCGAAGGTTGGTCAAATATGTGAATAAAATAACTCTATGTAACCTCGCAATTTTCACGGAAAACAACCTACATAGTCGAAAACAGATATATCATGGAACCATAGACTGTTTTAATTATATTTGAAGGTAGCATGTATTCTGACAGCATAAGACTTAAGCTATGCTTTAATATATTCGAAAGATGCATATTTTAAAACATAAACGCGAGCTATTTTAAAACTTCCGTAAATAGCATATATTAAATTAACGAAAACATGTGCGGGATGCCCAAGCGGGCCGCTCCCGTTAAATCTTGATCTCGGCACCAATCCACTGGGAATGGGCCCGAAATCTCAAAGGAAAGAGGCGTCGTCGAATTGATGGATTAAGGTAATCCAATGCGGGAAATGCAAGTTCAGATGAATACAATCGGATATTCAGTTTAACAACACTTCGTTGTCTTAACAAAATACTTCGCAGTTCTTTTTACGTATCGAGCCGGTTTTATTTATAGAGGGTTCGGCCTCTGGGAACATTAATGTTCGAAACCCTAAATCCGTAAGGGCCGCTCATATTTGATCCTTATCGGGTCATTACTAAGCATGGCTCGCACTGACATCGAAAGTTATGAGGCATGGCCTCGGATCGGATATTTCTTAAACCGCTCGTCTAATTAATGCTCGCCGTTGAATCCGCCGTTCTACAGACCCGCGGGGTTTTCTTCGAAAAGGGACACGTAGAGGGTGCCACGTGGCGGTCGTTCCCTAGATAGTTGACCGCATGCCTTTGACTGGTGACGTGTCGGCTCGGGGCCCAAAGTGTCGCGATATCGCGACGCTTTGGGCCGGTTTCGGGGCCCAAAGTGTCGCGATATCGCGACGCTTTGGGCCCGCTTTCGGGCCCAAAGTGTCGCGATATCGCGACACTTTGGGCCGTCTGGGCCCAAAGTGTCGCGATATCGCGACACTTTGGGCCCGTGGGGCCCAAAGTGTCGCGATATCGCGACACTTTGGGCCCGCTTGGTGTCGGGGCCCAAAGTGTCGCGATATCGCGACACTTTGGGCCCGCTTTGTGTCGGGGCCCAAAGTGTCGCGATATCGCGACACTTTGGGCCCGCTTTGGGTCGGGGCCCAAAGTGTCGCGATATCGCGACACTTTGGGCCCGCTTGGTTTTTGACAAAAGGCTTGGCTTAAAGAAGGCTTTGAAGAAGGCTAAGAAGTTTGTTAAAGTTTGCTCTAGAACGACCGACTTTGCTCTGCTCATTTTCCGATCTTCCGAACTGTTGTGCAAGTGGTTAAGACCACTATTTGACCTCTAAGGGCTGCCCTAAAAGCTGTGATATCAATGTGATCAATGTTTGTAATCACTTAATCGAAATGGTGCTGTTTTGGTGTCTACAGATGCCCCTTTTTGGGAAGCGCTGCGGGTGACGCAGTGCTGAGCAAAAATATACGACCAAAGCACTAATGATTAGGGTTTCTTGGTAACCTAACCAACTTTTAATGCCCCAAGTATGGAAAGGGCATGCATTCTTGAATCCTTGCTTCTGACGAGCTAAGGAATTTGATTTCAAGTGTTAACCTATTTTGGTGAGGTGTGACTTGAGCTTGGACATTGATCACTCATGATTAGGCAAAGGGCGCAACCTTTTATCCACAAGGGAACCTTGTGTTCATGCTTCGGGAATGCCAAGTATTTGATCAATTTAATGATTGCTTGTTTACTGCCCCAAGCAGGAGCGTGATTGTCTTTGTCAATGATTCTTTGAATGCATGTCATTGCCTTGATTGGGTGTGTGCTTGTTGATTGGTGACTAAGTGTGACTACCCCCTCAAGCGACGAATCGATGAGGGAATGACCTTCGTGAGAAAAGCGACGAGTCGCTTGACCCAAGATGACTTAGGTTAGGGTGGCTTTAGATGTTTTTCCATTTGAGCACGTGCAATCTCCCGACATTTGGACCTATTTTTGGTGGGTGTTAACCCTTTTGGTGATGCCATAATGGGGTGAAATCATCAAAAACCCGTCTTCCCGTGGAGCGGTCCAGCTATGATAGCCTTCTTAGGAAAGTAGGAGAATGAGAATTTGAGCCCCGACATCGATTTTCTATGCCAAGAGGTTGAGTGCAAGAGCACTCGTGTCTGGCAATGCTTATTGCGTCTTTTTGTGTTGCATTTTTGTGATGTTTTTGTTGTTTTGATTTTCTTTCTTTACGTATATGTCATGATTTTATGCACAATGATTGATGTTGATGGGTGCATGCTACTTGATATGGATGGATGCATATGGTATGATAATTACCAATGTTGTATGTTGGTTTAGCTTGATGGATGCATGATGAATGTAAATGCATGTGATATGCAAAAATGAAATGGATGTATGGACTTGGTGAGAGTTGGTTATGGCACCATAGACTGTTTAGAACTCTATTATTTTGCTATGTACAAATGTGGTGTTTCTTCTTTTTGTATTTTCTGATGGTATTGCAAGGATGAAAAGTAGCAGCAATTGGTTTAGCAATGTAGCAAAGGTTTTCTGAGACTCAGACAGTTTTAACTCACTAGCCATGACTGTACTTTATCTTACAAGACTTTTGAACAAGGTATGAATCGGACTTGTTTTTAACCAAGTTATTTCACATCCCCGTGTGTGCAATTGAGTTCATTTATGTGGTATTTGTCAGGATACCGCCAATGCCAGATGGGCTTTCAACCGAACCTCGTACTGGGGATCACCTAATTAGCTCCACTAACTCCTTTGTTGTATGTAGTTAGATTAATCTGCGGTGTTCTCCAGGATACCATAAGCTAGCTCATCCACATGCAAACATTGATCCGTACACAAGTTAATGTGACAGATATATCGTCATGCGAGAAGTTTACCGCCGATGGACCGATAGGCTATCAACCAAACCGGTACCGAGGCTTGCCTCATGACCCGTCGTAATGTCGAGAGTTCCAGGGATTCAAGGTCAACTCCCTTCTTTTTTTCAATTGTACTCGGATACTTGCTCGTTTTAGTGATAAGAATCACCGTTTATTTTGATTTGTTTTTCTTTTCTCTTGAGCAAGGGATATGGAGTGACGATAATCACTATTCTTTGTGCTTTTTGAGATGTGCACTGTGGGGTGTCAAATTTTGAAGTTTTGACATTTTGCAAATTTTTGACGTTTTGCAACTTTGGGATTCTTAGGGAATTGGGTAGGGAGGACGCTTGTCCTTTTGCCAACTCTCAGCATTCTTGGGGTCATTCGCACAGGGGGATGAGCAAGATAACCGTTTTGCTTATGGTAACCTGGATTACTGTGCAGGTTTCATCCTTCGTTCACACAACTCGGGAATTTTTATGTGTTTTAATTTGTGTTGGGATGTTACGTAACAAGGTGTATTGCAAGTGCAACTCTACCTTCGTAAAATCTGTTTGACTTGATACATTTCATTGCTAAAGAGCAAAATGATGACCGAATCACGAAAAACTCTTGATACATTAAGAGACCACCGACTTGGTGTGGTAAAGTGCATGATGTTTTGCTGTTTTTGTAAAATGGAACAGTGTGGAACAAGATGGACTAGTAGAACCATGACAGCCTATGGTGCCTTTGACCTATACGACCATGAATATACAATGTATGGATGCAATGCTTGGATGCAACTATGTATTTTTGTATTTTTGATGGATTGATTTTGGTGAATATGAAGATGAATTGCGAGAAGAACTGTCTATTTGATGAATTTGAATATGCCTAGAAATGAGATGCAAATTTTTGTTGTTTTTGGTGATTTTTGTTGTTTTTGAATTTTCATGATTTTTGACCAAGTGATTGTGGAAATCCTTGGAGCGTTTTGGGATTGACCAAGCGATTGTGATAATCCTTGGAGCATTTTGGTTTGACCAAGCGATTGCAAGAATCCTTGGGGCTTTTGGGGTGACCAAGCGATTGCGATAATCCTTGGAGCATTTTGGGGGATTGACCAAGCGATTGTGATAATCCTGGAGCATTTTGACAAGCGATTGCAAGAATCCTTGGGGCTTTTGGGGTGACCAAGCGATTGCGATAATCCTTGGAGCATTTTGGGGGATTGACCAAGCGATTTTAAGAATCCTTGGAGCCTTTTGGGATATGGCTCTCTTTAGATATGAAATGGTCGCAAATGACTGATATTCAAGGGTTCTGTTTCCTTGATACCATCAAGAGAAGCTAACCGGTATGTCCCGGGTCCGATTTTGCTATCAATGACATACGGACCTAACCAATTTGCCGCAAACTTGTCCCTTAGGTGGGATGGCAAACTGGAATTTTGTTGATTTTCCTTCAAAACCAAATCACCAACGCGAAAGTCCCGAAGGTGAACTTTCATGTTGTAAGCTTTCTTAAGTCGCTCTTGATAAATGCGTAAATGCTCGAGAGCATTAACGCGTCGTTCGTCAAGCAACGTAAGCTGGTCTAACCGGGCCTGCCGCGCAGAATCATCATCTATGAACTCATGCATTGATATGCGCAGGGAAGGAATCTCCAACTCTAGAGGCATGACTGCCTCGGAGCCATACACGAGCGAAAACGGAGTGGCCCCAGTGGGCGTCCGAATGCTAGTGCGATAGGCCCATAGGGCAAGTGGGATTTGAATGTGCCAATCCTTATGACTGTTCGCGACGGTCTTTTTAAGGATGGCAACTAGCGTTTTGTTTGACGCCTCGCTTGTCCATTCGCCTCGCGGATAATAAGGTGTTGAAAAGCTATGCCGAATCTTGTACTTTGTGGTCAAAGCACGCACGTCTTTGTTCTTGAAAGGTGTCCCATTATCCGAGACTATTTTGGATGGAATACCAAAACGACATATGATGTTATGCAAAATGAACTCCACAATGCGGGGTCCTGTCGTAGAGGTAAGCGGAATTGCTTCCACCCACTTGGTGAAGTACTCTGTGGCCGTTATGATAAACGTGTGACGGCCTGACGACGCAGGGGAGATCTTTCCAATGAGATCAAAGCCCCATTGCGAAAACGGCCAAGCAGACTGGACTGTCTGCAAGGCCTGAGAAGGTACATGCATTAGATTGGCATGATGTTGACACTTCACGCACTTCTTGACATAGGTGCAACAATATCGCTCTAAAGATGGCGAATAATAGCCCATGCGAAGAATGCGCTTTGCGATGGCCATTCCACCGAAGTGGCCACCACATGTACCATCGTGCGCTTGGGCGATCGCCCAAGTGGACTCTTGTCGGTCCAAGCAACGAAGGAGGATTCCTTCATAGCTGCGACGATACAAGATGTCTCCTATCAAGACATACTTAGCCGCTTTCCGCTTGAGTGCTCGTTTTGCGGCATGAGTCAAATCAAGTGGGAGACTACCTAACTTGAGGTAGTCTCGAATGGGTAAATACCAGTCCTGTTGATCGAAACCTCGATAGTATGAACAGCCAATCCCTCCTGAAGTTCATCCCTAGCAAATGCTCGAATGGGATAGAACCCGCAAGAATAGTATTGTGTTGCTATTAATGGGAGTAGGGGAGAACAAGGACCCCCAGTTGGCATGTTTCAGACGATCTCGGATTCGAGAGAACTTATCCGAGGATGGTTCAATTTGTATCATGTGGATTCCTGGCGTTGATTCTAAGCTTGCACGCTCCATCGCAAATTGCGATAAGGTTTTGAATTGAATGGTTGTCATATCACCGAAAAGGTCCTACGGAATTAATGACCCCAAGGAGGCCATTGTATCCGCAAAACGGTTTGATGATCGAGGGAGTGCCTCGATGTCATACCACTCAAGTTTTACCAGGAATTTGTCCACAAGGGCTTTATAAGCCTTCATAACTGGGCATTTGCATTGATATACCCCTTTGACTTGATTGACTATTAACAACGAATCACCAAAGATGTTCAGCCTTTTGATGTTCATGGCGATTGCCGTCTCAAGACCTAGGAGCAAGGCTTCATACTCGCGTTGTTGTTGGTGCACGGGAAGTTTAATTTAAATGACAGGGGCATTGGAGCACCCTCGCAGTGTGAAGAATACAATTCCCGCACCACCACCTTGCTCACACTTAGAACCATCGAAGAATAGGGTTATGTCGGCCTGTGACTCAGGCTCATCGGAATCTGGCGATTCTGAGACATGAAAGACCCCATCATCGGGTAGTTCTATGACCGGAGGCTGATTGTCTTCAAGAGGAGCCTCTGCTAGTTGATCGGCTATGACTTGTCCTTTGATAGATTTTTGTCCAATAAACTCTATGTCAAATTCCGTCAACAACATGATCCATTTCGCCGTGCGACTACTATGATAAGTACGACTCATCATGTATCGCAATGGATTCTCCTTAGACACAACATACGTAGTGTTGCTCAGCATGTAGTGGCGTAGCTTTTTGGTAGCAAACACCACCGCCATGCAAAGTTTCTCAACGTATGCATAGTTAAGTTCGTAACTGACCAGAGTGCGGCTAAGATAGTATGTAGCCTGTTCCTTGTGAAGTTCATTCTTCCGGGCTAGCATGGCTCCCAGCGCCACCTCGCAGCCGAGATGTATAAGTAGAACGGCACTCCCGGCCTAGGTGGTGCCAATACCGGCGGCGAAGCCAAGTATTGTTTGATCTCGTCAAAGGTCGACCGGCACTCGTCATCCCAATGAAATGTAACCCCCTTGTGCAATAATTTGTTCATGGGTCGGCACTTGTCGGATAATTGCGCTATGAAGCGTTTAATCGACGCGACCTTTCCCCGCAGACTCTCGAGCCGCTTGATTGTGGTTGGGGGAACCATTTCAAGGATTGCCTTGACTTTCTTTGGGTCCACCTCGATTCCTCGTTTTGAGACTATGAAACCCAAGAGTTTTCCAGATGTGACGCCAAAGACGCACTTCTTGGGGTTTAGTCTGACTTTATGCTCCATGAGGCGATCGAGGATCTTGCTTAAGTCAGCGATATGATTTGAGCGCGCGAGAGACTTGGCTAATAAATCATCCATGTAATCTTCCAAAGTTTTGTGCATGTAATCGTGGAAGATATACGTCATGGCACGTTGGTAGGTGGCACCAGCATTTTTAAGGCCAAAAGGCATGACCTTATAACAAAATGTTCCCCAAGGCGTTGTGAATGCCGTTTTGAGTTGATCCTCAGGATTGATACGAATTTGATTGTATCCTGAGAAACCATCCATTAGGGAGAGCATTTCGTGACCTACAGTAGCGTCTACTAACGCATCGATGCTCGGCAAGGGGAAATCATCCTTAGGACTCGCTTTGTTTAAGTCTCAAAAATCGGTGCATATGCGAATCCTCCCGTCGGGCTTCTTGACGGGAACCATGTTGGACAACCATGGCGGATAATCCACGCAGATGACAAATTGTGCATCCAACAGCTTTTGCAATTCATCTTTGACCATCAAGGCCACCGTTGGGTGCATCTTACGTAGTTTTTGCTTTACGTGCTTGATTGTCGGATCAAGCGTTAAATTATGCGTGACTAGCTGCGGGTCTAGTCCTGGAATATCTTTGTACGACCATGCAAAAACCTCCTTCTTCTCTTTGAGAAGGGCAATGTAATCGGCTTGCTCTTCGGGGGAAAGACTTACCCCCAGCTTGAGAATCTATGGATTCATTGGATCTCGTGCCGATGTCTACGTCAGTCGTCTCCTCGATCGACATGTGGGATCCGTCCTCCAACTGATGTGGAGTCGGGATCAAATGGATATCATTAGCTGAATTTAGATCTATGTTTGGAACCTCAGGTTCCTCTTCAGCTTGAAAAATATCCTGAGTTGTCCTTGGGGTAAAATGAGGCATTTCACCGAAAGGCCAGTACTCTGTTGGTGATAGGGGTGAATTGACGCGATCCCAGTCGATGGCATCTATGTCGAGATGCAATGACCGTGCTGGATCGGCCGGATTGCGGATGGGTGCGGTCAAATCAATGGAGATCATGTGGATGGAATGAATTTGGTCTCCATTACCGCGGGTATGATAACTTGATTTTTCTAGATATTCCCTATACTCTGGATCTGGCTCTATGGGAACGGGCACGAACGGATCGGCCCTATGTGCCAAATGGAGGACAGGGTCTTCCCTCGGCATTGTTGTTATGATAGGGTCTCGAGGTGGACGGTGCTCATTGTGAATGTGGAGCCATAGATCCAAGATCAGGTCCCACCCCGCTGGGTCGACCCACCATTCATGCCCTAATCGTATGCCCATCTATCCCATTATATCTTCATGAGTTAAAGCATGATAATGTCATCGCGCATGTCTGAGATAGTCCATCTCAGTCTCATATTCTGAGTCACTTTCGGAGATTCAAAAATGTTCATTCTCTTCAGCGACTATTGCTGGCGATGTTGAGGACTCTCCTTGCTCCAATAAGTTAATCTGGTCCCATCGCGGTTGTTCCACTTTTGGTGGAGGGACCTGACTCTCTTGACATTGTGCTAACTCAACTGGAATCTCTAAGGGGAACAACTTTGAAAAGATGTCCGGACACCATTGATATTCTTTTTGGGGATGGGTATCCGAACTTTCGCCTCTCTCTGGCAAAGGAGAGGGATTACTGCTGTTACCAAGGGTGTTTGGTGACCATGGGAGGTAATCTCCCAATGTAAATTCTGTTTTTGGGTTGGCATAGAGATCTAGTGCCAATCCCCCCTTGTTGCCTATTTCTAGGTCTTGCATATTTTCAACCAAGATGTCCAAGGGCAGGGGTGGTTGAACCCTACTCCCGACTTGTCATATGGCATCTCGATATCTTGGTTGGCAAGGGAGACGCATCCCTTGCTCATATCTCGCCTAGCTCCGTATCCATGCCAATGGCATTGGCCGAGATATTTGAGGGCAAATTGTGGGTTTGACATATAATTGATGTTTTCAACAAAAGGTTCTTCGTCTCGCTTCCTTTTGCCGACATGGTTCAAGACCATGATCAAGGCCCCCATACACAAAATTTGTCCGGTTGGGTGGGTGACCTAGGGGAACAACTGTTCCTATGGGAAGGCGAGGTCTTCCCATATCCTGGACCGACTCTAATGCGGGCGTTGCCACAACATTCTCGCACTATGTACTCCCCAGTGCCCGTACTAGCCATTTTAACAGTGATTGTTGATGCTTCTGGAGGGAGGGAACGGGAGTCCTTCCCGAGTCCATTCCATGTTTGGTAGGTTTGGGGTCTCAGCCTTCCGTAGTCCGGATATTTCCTCCGTTGATACCGTTGATATTGTGGGCAACCCCTCTTCTAAGGGTCGAGCCTCTTCCATGATTTGTTTTCCCTTGTCCTTCCGTGTAGCCATGACGGGTGGCGTTGATGATGAAGGAGCAGATGATGAAGTCTCACCTGGCTGGGGTTTTGGTGATTCGGTCATCAGTGGTGCTTGCGGTATTGGACCCTGTTTAGATGGATTTAATTGGAAATCCAAATGCGTTGAAGGGAGGGTCGACTGAGGCATTAGTTGTACCGCATTGCAATACTTGAAGGGTTCCAGGTCCATTGGGACTACGTGTATTTCACCTTCAAAAGCATACTTTAAGCACTGGTGAGCGATGGAAGGGACACACTTCATGTCCCGAATCCAAGGCCGCCCTAGCAGTATATTGTAGGCCATCTCGCCTTCCAACACATGGCACAATGTTGGTGTTGTCTTTTGTCCTACCTGGACAGGTAGAACAACCGTGCCGACTGTCGAGCATATTGCATCATTGAAGGCTCGCAGTGTGTACGTGGAGGCTGTGATATGAGAGGTCGGCAGCTTCAAATGTTTCAGGGCTGCAGTGGTAATAATATTACTGGACGAGCCAGTATCTACCAACACTCTCTTATACGGGATCCCGTTGATCCGCGCAACAACATGTAGGGGTGGATCAGCCGCGTCATTCGATATTGCTTTGACTTCATCCTCTCTGAAGGTGATGACCGGCTCAATACATCGTTTTACATGTCCCACGAAGTTGTTGAAAGAATTTGCTTCTTGGGGCTGTAATTCGATGGTTTTTAAAATGTCCATAAGAGCTTCTCTATGAGGTGTTGATTGTTGAATAAGCTCGTAAATGGACAGCCTAGCCGATGTGGTCCGCAAACTCTGCGTGAGTTTGGACCGTATCGTGATTTCTGGTCTAGGCGGAGGTGACTGTATAGGGTGTTGTTGAGGCTGTGACGTTGTCGGAACTTCCTTTGTGGCTGCCGCAGGGGCAACTGGCCGAGTATTTTTTATTCCGCGTCACTATGCTAATCATTCCCACAAATCCTTGCATGGGAAGATTCTGGCGTACTTCATTAACTTGGAGAGGTTTTGCCTGTGTCTCGTGAGCAGGCAAGGGGTCCTTGAATACCCCCATTTGTTGGTTGTTTGGCGCTATGGGGTTGTCCACGGCCAACGTTTTATTTTCGATTAAATCTTGGATTAGACCTTTGAACTTCCAACATCCATTCAAATCGTGTCCCCTTCGCCTATGAAATCTACAGTATAGTTCCTCTCTATATCCCTTAGGTTTAGGAGCGTTAGGGTCTATAGTCGGGATCTCTGGAAGGGTTACTAAATTTGTCATCGACAAGCGGTCAAATAAGGAGTCCCTAGACTCCGTGTAGGGGGTGAATTGTCGCTTAGGGCGACGCCGCTGATTCTCGCTCCTGTTTCTTGTTATCTTTCTCATAACTAGGAGGCACTGCCTGGTAATTGGCCTTTTGAGGCTGCGTGTCTTGCACTGGCTTGGGAACATTGATTGCAACTTGATTAACCGCTGCGGGTTGTGATTGCGTATTCCCAGTCTTAGTGGTTTTATTCCACTCTTTCTTCTTAGGCTTGGCAATTGCGCCTTCGCCTATTTTAATCTCTTCTATGACTCTGGCTTGCGCCAAGGCTTCTTCTAAGCTGTCGTATTGTCGTAGCAGCAATAGCCCAGAGATTGATTTTAAGCAACTCCGTGCGAACATCTGAGTGAGATCAGACATAGGGGGACGGTATGGTAGCCTGGAAAGCAAAGCCCTCCATCGGTTCCCGTATGCTGCTATTGTTTCCTCCTCATACTGCTTGAGGCTGGCCAAATCACTTAGTGATGCCTTCTTCCTTGTGTTGAAAGCAAAGCGTTCAAGAAATGCATCCACTAGTTGATCTAAGTTGTTGATACTGTGTTTGGGCAATTGTGTAAACCAATCCGAGGCAGGGCCCGCGAATGTGGTTATGAAAGTTCTAAGCAATAATGCATCATTGTCTTGGATGCCGAAGCATTGACTCAGGAACCTCGTGACATGTTCTTGTGCGTCCTCCTCCCCTTTAAAGACTGCCAATTGTGGCAACTTGAAATGTTCAGGGTAAAGAGGTATGGGTACTGAGGGATGCACCGGATGACTGCGGAGTTGACGTAGTGTGGGCTTTTGATGCCCATAAGCTTTTATCTCCACAGACTCCAAACGCTCTAATAGCGCTTTGTATGCATCGGAAGATTTTATTTCTTCTTCTTTGGTTTGCTCCCGTTGTGGGTCAAGGGAGACTGGAGGCCTATGGGGAGGTGGCCGATTGGCAGCCCTCCCGCCTTGATGGGGCGTGTCGACCCATTCTATTTCTGGTTCATACTCCTCATAAAACTCTTGAGGAGTCTCTGGGCGAGCCCTATAACCTTGATCGAGTCCCCGCTGAGGGTACCCATCATTGTTCCGGGGAGTGGCCTCCCTTTCGGGTCTATAAGGTCTCGGAGGCAAAGCTTGACGAGGTCGCGGAGACCTGTCCTGCCCCAACGGGTTGTGCCTCTCATACTGTTGTGCTCTTTGGATGCGAGGGGTTGGCCCCCTCTCAGGTATTTCATAGCGTAACTCATCCGCTTCGCGTTGCATGCGCTCTCTATCCAAGCGGTATCGATACTCTATTTCCCGATGACTTTGTTTAAGCCGCATGATCTGGGCTTGACGAGCGGCATGTCTGGCGACTGCCGGGTCAACTGGGTCTGCCCTCTTTTGTTGAGGAGGCTTGAATGTTTTGCCCATGTGTTTGCCTCGATCTTGATGGTCGAGAATTTCAATGGGTTGCTTCCCTTTGTCGGGGTAAGCGACATTTGTTTGAGGTTCTGGCCTCGATGTGTGATTATGATATCTGGTAGGTGCAGAAACACAAGGTTCCCGCGCTGTTTGTTGTTCTCGAGGAATGTGATGATCTTCCTCGTACTCCATTTTATGGGTGTGAGAGAGGCGGGCGGAGTTAGCTAGCCCCGTGTAAAGAGCCCTGCGCTCTGGATGTTGTTTTTCTGTTCTGATGGGAGGTAAATAAGGGATGCCATATCCACGTTGCCCCTCCAAATGGAAAGTATGCCTCTCTAACGCTTCATCACGCTGTGGCAATTCAGACCTAGCCTCAAGAGGCGGTTGTCTACTTATATTGAGATCTACATGTGAACCATCTTCCCGAAAGGGGGTGCGTTGAACGGGTGTATTCCAATGAGGAGGTTCCCAATAGTTCCTTCTTGAAGTGGCCTCGATGTGGACTTTGTTGTAGGCCGGATCGCCAAGATGGTTTGGCTAGGTCCTCGGGGCTAAAGCGAAGGCGACTAGCGCCCTCTCTTTGTGTACCTTCCATAGCGTCTCGCCCTTGATTGGGCTTGGCTACGAGTGTACACCATTGTGATGTGTCGCTACTATCTAAGCAGATTTTATCTCGTTTATGATGATTTGTCTTTTTGTGCACACCAAGCAGAAATGAACACACACATACGCAAAACCGTGATTATCTCTTTTAAGGATTGATAGTGTGTCCTAAACTGGTTTAGTGCATTTTGATGTTTTGTTTTGTTTTTGCAATTTTGGAAGAACGTTTAAATGCATAATGTTGGCTCATATGACTCCCATAAATGGTCGCCCCTTCAATATACCATTGCCGGACCGATATACCAACCTCTCTATATACCCGCCCTTACGTGAGGGAGACTATAGGTACGTGAGAGCAGATGGTACGTGGAACATAGGCGGTACGGAAGGGGAATCGCTCTGTTTATGACACCTACCATAGAAGACTTATCCTCGCGTGCATGGGAATCACCCCAGCAACACTCGGTCAGCTTTCGTCAGGATTTACGTCTAGCAACAGTCACGATCGAGGTAATGGATGCAATATCTCAAGCCAAAGTGATAATGGAATCCACCTTTGGTCTTGCTCAAGGGTTGGGGTTTTACGACCAACGCCTTGGTTTAAAGTACCACGTGGTGTGTGGGATTCATTTTACTTTGCAAATTTGAAACAGGCAACTGAAAAAGAAATCTTTCCCTATGCCAGACAGATAATACTAACTGAAAACAGCAAGTAAAAATTGCAAAGAAATTTTCTACCTTTTAAAATTTTTTTTTTTTTTTTTTATTTTTACGCAGATAACGACATAATTAAATAAAGCAAGAAAAATCTGTAAAAAAAATTTCTCTACCTTATTTTAATAATTAAAAAGATTTAATTATTAAATGAATAATTACGCAGATAACTACATAATTAAATAAAGCAAGAAATTTTTTTTAAAATTTCTCTACCTTACGGTAATAATTAAAAGAAATTAAAAATGTCAGTAAACGAAATGACCCGAAACTTCGCAACAGAAAATGATATGGACGGCTAGAATCGTTACCTCCTTTCTGCCCGAAATTGCTGTTTCTGACCTCCGGTTAAAAAGAAGTACCTGTTAAGCACAAGACACAACAAGTTTAATTAACTTCCGTGATTTTTTAAAAATATGGGAACCGGTCCCACCGTGATCGCCACTGAAAGCATGAGATTCCGGAATAAAGAAAACAGTGTTCAGATGTAATAAAAATAAAACCAGATTTATGCATAAAATAACACGGATAGAATTAAATTAAAAACAGGAGCACAACCCTTTTTATTAACGTAATTCCGTTCGGTTACAATAAATCTTTCGAATGACATATCCTCAGTTACAACCGATGAACAGTAGTCTCTTTCCGCATGCCCACATGCAAAATAGGCGGGTCAAACTGTATTGCCGCCGCTGGTGTTTAATGAATTTTAGCTTGCTGCTGTTCTTCACTGTATTCAAAGAAACAATAACAACGTTTAATAGCACCTGTTAAATGAAAGCAGAACGTCTGTCTTTAGGAAGCAATGGAAAATGCATGCGAAGGATTATTGAATGTGGAATAAATACTTCTACGTAACCTCCAACTTTCGGAGGAACAACCTACATAATCGAAAACAGCATATATCATGGAACCATAGACTGTTTTAATTATATTTGAAGGTAGCATGTATTCAAATAAGACTTAAGCTATGCTTTAATATATTCGAAAGATGCATATTTTAAAACATAAACGCGAGCTATTTCAAAACTTCCGTAATAGCATATATTAAATTAACGAAAACATGTCGGGATGCCCAAGCGGGCCGCTCCCGTTAAATCCTGATCTCGACACCAATCCACTGGGAATGGGCCCGAAATCTCAAAGGAAAGAGGCGTCGTCGAATTGATGGATTAAGGTAATCCAATGCGGGAAATGCAAGTTCAGATGAATACAATCGGATATTCAGTTTAACAGCACTTCGTTGTCTTAACAAAATACTTCGCAGTTCTTTTTACGTATCGAGCCGGTTTTATTTATAGAGGGTTCGGCCTCTGGGAACATTAATGTTCGAAACCCTAAATCCGTAAGGGCCGCTCAGATTTGATCCTTATCGGGTCATTACTAAGACATGGCTCGCACCGACATCGGAAGTTATGAGGCATGGCCTCGGATCGGATATTTCTTAAACCGCTCGTCTAATTAATGCTCGCCGTTGAATCCGTCGTTCTACTGCACCCGCGGGTTTTCTTCAAAAGGGACACGTAGAGGGTGCCACGTGGCGGTCGTTCCCTAGATAGTTGACTGCATCTTTTGACCGGTGACGTGTCGGCTCGGGGCCCAAAGTGTCGCGATATCGCGACGCTTTGGGCCGGCTTTGTGGGCCAAAGTGTCGCGATATCGCGACGCTTTGGGCCCGGGTGGGGATATCGCGACACTTTGGGCCGCTGGGCCCAAAGTGTCGCGATATCGCGACACTTTGGGCCCGCTTGGGGCCCAAAGTGTCGCGATATCGCGACACTTTGGGCCCGCTTCGGGCCCAAAGTGTCGCGATATCGCGACACTTTGGGCCCGCTTTGGGTCGGGGCCCAAAGTGTCGCGATATCGCGACACTTTGGGCCCGCTTTGGGCCCAAAGTGGCGATTCGCGGGATATCGCGACACTTTGGGCCCGCTAGTCGGGGCCCAAAGTGTCGCGATATCGCGACACGGTGGGCCCACTTGGTTTTTGACAAAAGGCTTGGCTTAAAGGAAGGCTTTTGAAGAAGGCTAAGAAGTTTGTTAAAGTTTGCTCTAGAACGACCGACTTTGCTCTCGCTCATTTTCCGATCTTCCGAACTGCTGTGCAAGTGGTTAAGACCACTATTTGACCTCTAAGGGCTGCCCTAAAAGCTGTGATATCAATGTGATCAATGTTTGTAATCACTTAATCGAAATGGTGCTGTTTTGGTGTCTACAATTTCATAACAGCATACACTTGTTTTTCAATGAAATTATACTTTACCTCATGAGGTAGAATGACTTGACTAAGGAAAGCAATGGGCCTTTCATTCCCATCATCTCCTTTCTGTGTAAGAACTACAACATAACTTTCATTTTCTCCAACTGCATACAAAATGAAATCCTTTGAGTAATCAGGATTAATCAGAACAGGTGCCTGCGCTATTCTTTCCTTGATTTCTTGGAATGCTTCTTTCCTTCGAGCGGTCCATTGAAACTCTGCATCCTTTTTTAACAATTCAGTCATAGGTTTTACAACCTGGGAAAAATCAGAAATGAACTTCCTGATGAAATTGATTTGTCCAAAGAAAGACTGCAGTTCCTTTTTGTTTGCAAGGAGTAAAAACTTTTTCAATGCTTCAAACCAGGCTGGATCTATTGCTAACCCATCCTCTGAAATCACATGCCCCAGAAGCTTACCTTCTTTTACTGCAAACACTGACTTCTTTGGATTAATTGAAATCCCAAATTCCCTGCATTTTTCAAAAATCTGCCTCAGGTGAGAACAGTGATCTTCTCGTCTATGCGAAAATACAGTCATGTCATCAAGATATATCACAATAATTTTATTCAACAATTCCTTGAATGCAATGTCCATGGCTCTTTGGAAGGTAGCTCCAGCATTTGATAGTCCAAAAGGCATTCGCTGATAAGCAAAAGTGCCACACTTTGTTGTGAACGTTGTATTATACTGATCCTCGTCTTTAACCCAAATCTGGTTATATCCAGAGAATCCATCCAATAGTGAAAAACGCTGAGCTCCAGCCACAACATGCAGTATTTGATCTATACACGGCAAAGGATAATGATCCTTCAATGATGCACGGTTCAAATTTTAGAAATCTACACACAATCGTATGTCTCCATTCTTCTTTCGAACCGGGACCAGATTGGCAACCCAAGTTGAGTGCTTAACTGGATATATGATTTTAGCTTGCAGCATTTTCACAAGCTCAGCCCTCATGAGAGTCTCAATCTTTGGATTTACTGGTCACTTGTTTTTGTCGAAAAGGTCTGACTCCTTCCTCCAATTCAATCGTATGCTGCACAATCTGTTTATTGTATCCTTTCAAATCTTCATAACTCCAAGCCATAATATCAAAAAATTCCTCACACAGTTGTCTGATCTTTTGCAGTTCTTCTGGCGTAGAATCAGTTCCAACCTTAATAGCTTTATTAGGCTCTAATTTTAACTCCATGTACTCCTTTTTATCAATCTTGATCCGATGTTTTTTGGATCGATCATGCTGATCAAATAAACTCTCCAGAGTTATAAGACCCTTCGAAATATGATTATTCCGTAACTGAATGAGACCTTCAGCTTCTTCATGCTCCAAAGTTCTCCCTTCAACAGTAGCAGCTTCATGGATCAAAAAGTTGACAATCTGCTCATCATCTTCAAAGACTTGCCAGAAAATTTCTTTGTCTGGCACACTGGGCCTGTACACCATCCTTACTGTCTTTGGTTTTTTCATTACTTGTTCAACAGGGGAAAAATTGACTCCAAGAGATGCTAAAAGATCTGCATGTTTATTCATCTCTCAAGAAATAGCTTGAATATTCAGAGCTGTGAACCACTCAAACAGGTCCCACACTTGATTGCGATATGCTTTAAGGTAATGCTTCTTAGAAATGCACCTACTTGTAATCTGGTTTACAATAAGCTCAGAATCACCAAAAATCTTGAGCTGTTCAATTCCTAACTTCCTTGCCTTTTTTAAACCCAAGCATAATGCTTCATATTCAGCAGCATTGTTAGTACAATTCCATGTAAGACGGTATGAATACGTTCTTTGTACACCAGAAGGAGAAATCAAAATAATACCTGCTCCGACACCATTCTTGCATCTAGCCCCATCGAAATATAGCTGCCATAGTTGATCTGTAACAGCATTATGATCAGCTTGATTAGAAAATTCTTGCTTTGTGTCACTCTCAGGTTTTTGGATGGCATAGCAGCCGATTTCAGTCTCCAGCATGGCGTTAAAATCAAGCATAGAAAACTGAGCATCCAACTGAAGATTATCTAAAACCTCACTCATCAAAACAGAATCCTCGGACTCTTCAGTAAGCATGTGAACAGACTGCATGTCTTTTTCTGCTTCTTCCAACTTCTCGATATGAAAAGAGGAAGGTTTTTCATTCTGAATCCTGAGACGCCTACCCTTGAAAGGAATTTCTAAGTGGGAATAATCCAATGCCAGATAACCCCCCAACTTTGCAGTAAACTCCCTGGATAAACACATACTAAAGTAGGGTTCTAGATCTACCACAACAATTTCTTGGATAACAGTAATCTGGGGCATAGTATGCAGAACAATTGGGACATCCTTAATTACACCCACCATTTTTACAGGAGTACCATCTAATTGCAGAACTCCAGGACTACTCCATGTATATTCCATTCCCATTGCTTCACAAACTCCCTTGGGCATGACAGTTGTAGCAGCCCCAGAGTCAATCATGTAGTTATGCACAATCCAACCCTCTATTTGCAATGATAAATAAAATGGGGGTGGTCTATTTTTCCCAGTAGCAGAGGTGGTTAAGGTTTGAGCATAAATTATCTGGGTAGAACTTTTTTCATTATCCTTTCTGATTTTAATGATTCTTGCAATAAATCTACCTGGCCAGGTAACTGCAAAGCATCGTAGAGACTTACCTTAGCAGGGGTCTTTTTCAGTTCTTCAACTATGTTGTATGCAACCGCAGCAGAGTCCTTTTCAACAGGTTGTTCATATCTGCTACGATACTGCTGAGTGGCTTCCACTCTTAGCCTCTTTGTCAATGAGGGATACTTCAACCTTTCTCGAGCTTGCTCTTCTGCTTCTGATCTTGCTGATGCAGCTGCAACCTTTTCTTGAACTCTGTGGAAAATAGGTTCCTTTGGCAAAACAGGTGCATCAGACTTTGGAACTGGCACTGGATCTTTCACTGGCTTCTTCGCATCAACCGACATTCTTAATGGCTCTAAGTCAGCAGGATCAACTGTCACAGGCTTCTTTCCAGTCCTTGTTAGAACTGAAACTTGTTCTTCCACTGGAGTCATTAAACTATGGCCTGTTTCAGAGATCATATTAACTTGTCCACCCGAAGAACTAGCAGCCAAAGTCTGCACATAATTCAGATGGACCATACAAGTATCCTCTCCATGAGGGTTATTGCAATTCAAGCACCAATACATTCTGTCTGCAGGGGCTACATCTTCATTTACTAAAGCAGTTAAGCTTTTTTCAGGTGCTTTACTTGTTGAGGCAGCTTGGTCTCTAGTAATTGGAGGAGGTTGAAATCTTCTTGGCTGGAAATCTCTCTCAGCTTGTTTCCTCTCAATGAGTGTGATCTTGTTACCCATGGCCCTAATTGCCGAATTGGCAGACTTTACCTCTTACAATAGTGCTGTATAAGGATTAGGGTTCACAGGTGCAGGAGGTGCTGGCAATGGCAAAGGAGCTGGGGGTGCTGGCAAAGCCGAAAATGAAGTGGAAATGGGAGATGGCTGAGTGCTGGTTTCAGGAAGTGGCAAAGGAGCTGGGATAGGTGCAATTTGAGGTGCTTTGGAGCTCCATGATGGGGTGGGATACATAGATGGCATGGGCTGTGGAAGTGAGCCAGAATATAAATACTGAGGTAAATCTAGTATAATCGGCATAGTTACCTTCGGAGGAAGTCTCCCTATTGCAATTAGATCAGCTTCTACTTTTATCGCTTGTTCAAACAACTCTAGAAATGTTGTCACATTGGACTGCCGAACAGCCCAGCCAATATCTGTGTTGAACGCTCTGAGGTAGTAAAGTGCAGCCAATTCATCAGCAGGCCGTAGACCATCAGGAATTATGTGCCAGTTTCTGGTAAATCGGACATTGAAATCAACTATCTCCTCCTGCGGGTGCCTCTGGATTACAGTAAACTAATTCAAAAATGAGAAGGGGTCAGCCTGTTCATGGAAATTTTTAACTAGCAGATCTCCTAGCTGATCCCATGATGTTACAGTGCCTGGTGGCAACGTTCGGTACCAAAACAACAATTTACCTCTCAAGGAGCATACCAACAACTTCACCATTACATCTTCATCAGTTACATCATGAATGGCTGCTAGAGAAGCTACATCATTAATGTGTTCATATGCGGTCTTACCCGTACCATCATAAGTTGGCAAAGCCTTCAACGCGGCCTGAGGAACTGGATTCTGAGCTTGCAAATTCAAGGCTCCAGAGCTGTTCCATGCCAAGAACTTCCTGGGTGGAGGATACTGTGCCATTTGAACTAGTGGAAATGATTGGGAGGATGAAACACTGGTAACAATACCAGAGGTTTGTGTAGTAGATGATGGAAGGGATGGGGAAACCAACCTAGAGTGCTCACCTCTTCTTGAGCTGTCAAGTTCAAAAAACTCGACAAGATCGCCAAATTTCTTAGACTGTGATCTCGTGATCATGAAGTACAGCTTTCACTGCATCCACGTCCAGAGATTTTTGAGTACAGCAGAGTCACCAAATGCTCTAGTTTTACAGTGTGAAGGCGAACATTAAACCTTCAACACTATGGGATATTTTAGAGACAGAAGAAATCTTTCCCACAGGGCTTGCCAAAAATTGTTGGTCACGAATCTGCCACAGGAAAGGATTTTTACATGTGCACCCTAGACCCGGCCAACATTGAAAGGCTGGAAGTAAGAAATGGCTCCCAGACCAATCTCCATAGTGGGCTGGTTCCCTTACTATTCTAAATTTCGGTTGAATATTAGGGTTGCTGGAAAGAAATTAAAAATTGCTAAAAGAAATGGGAAATATGGTCGTAGCCGAAGTTATAAGATCGGGAGAACCACAACAGAAAACTCAAAGCACAACAACAACAAGTAACAAAAAGTATTAACTTAATTCTCACACAACGTATGCAGAAAATCCTTCCAAACCTACATCCCAGGAATCATACCCTTACAGCAGTATTTAAATCCAATATGCAGAATTCAAATGCAATAGCCATTAAGGAATATGAATGCTATTAGAAATGCAAAAAATAATAGAAAGGAAAATCACCCATACAGCCGCTTGGAAAAATTAGAGGCTAACTCTTTTATTCCCGCAAATGAACTTTCAGTTTCTAGCAGAAAAACTCCCAACCCCTGCAAATGAGGTTTACATTGGTTTTTATAGAGGGCCGTCCTCTTTGCAACATTTAATATTTGCCACCGACCTTCTTGAGATCTACAATTATGCAATGGAAACTAGGAACATGATCCCCTTAATTGCAGCGTTGAGGAACCCAAAATTGAATGCAATTAGACGTCAGTGGTCACCTTCATTAAATTTGTTTTTGAACATGTGCATGAAACCGTTAGAACAATCCACGAATAGCAGCTTCGAACAAATAAAATCTTCAATTTTGGTGGCCTGGGCACTCTTCGACCTTGACCGCATTGGAAATCCACAAAACATTAAATTCTGGCAAGCATTTAATCCTCGAAAATCGAAAAAACCTTATCGGGCCGTTCACATTGCGTTTTGGCGGGAAACTGTCGCAGGTCGCGAAAACACGACGGGTCGCGAAATCGTGACATCTTCTTATGCCGTACACCTTTGCTGCTGAAACCCGCGAAAATTCTTCCTGTCGCGATATCGCTGCATAGTTGGCTTCATTATTTCCATCGCTAGCTTGTTCCGTGAAAATGAGACGCTGGGCGATTTCACTACGCTTTTTAGTCTTTTGGTCCTTTCCTCCGCTCTACCCCGCGAAAATGGAACATGTAGCGATATCGCTACGTCTTTCCGGCACCTGGTACGGTCTTGCTCATAGGCCGCAAAAATGCGACACTTTTGCACTTTGAATGTCTTCGACCTTACCCCTGTCGCGATTTCGCTACACATGAGAACACTTAGTCCTTTTTCAACAAAGTGGCATGAAATCGCTACCATCTCCTTGTCTTTTGTACGGTTTCCATTCCCTGTCGCGATTTCGCGACGTCTTCATCTCGCTCGGCCTTATCGTCAAAAGTGTAGCGAAATCGCTACAACTTTCATGTCTTTTGCTTTTCGGACCAAAACGACCACGATTTTGGGACAGGTAGCGATATCGCTACCTCTTTCTCTTTCCGTACCATTTGCCACTTTTTGTCACGAAAATGCAACATCTTTTGCCTTTTTGAAACCCTTTCTAAAAGTGCAGCACATCGCTACGCGCTTCATTTTGTTTGGCTTTGTTTCGGAACGGTAGCGATATCGCTACACGTTTTATTTCTTTTCCCCCTTTTCGACAAACGCCCTGTGATTTTGGAACGTGCAGTGAATCGCTGCACGTTTTGCCTTAGACTCCCCTTTCAACCAATGCTCCGCGATTTGGGAACATGCAGCGAATCGCTGCACTTTTTACATCTTAAGCCTTTGAAACCACCCGCGTCACGAAAATAGAACACGTCGCGATATCGCGACGGTTCTGCCAACCTGCATCCGTTGACCGCGTTGACCGCGATTTCGCGACACGTCGCGAAATCGCGACAGTTTTTGAACTTAATCATTTTTTGCTCCTTTTTCATCAAAACCGCATCAAAGCCAGTATAGAAATTAGATATGCAATAAATTAAACATTAATATTTCAACTAATGAGAATCAATGTGGCAAAAATGCCAATAGGAAGATACAACGATGATGGAGGAGGATTATCTAGAGATATAGTGGATATACCTTTCAACGTACATGAGAAAATAGATGCTGATGAGGAGTTGCTGATGTTGGGGACATGGTACAATTTTTGGAGGGGTGCTTATGTGAGAGTGAGATATATTGAGCCATATATTTGGGGATATGGAGAGAGGAGCACTGAGAGCTAGAGGAGAGGTTAGCGGTAGGTGAGCAGGAAAGCCACATAGAGAAGGAGGAGTTGGAGAGACATTATGTGGAGTTGTGTGGATGACTCGAGGTGGAGGAGGTAAGGCATATAGGATTTGTGGATGATTTGTGATGCTAGGTGGTGGAGACTATGATCACTAATGCTAGGGTTAAGGCAAATATTTTGGTAGTGCAAAAGGGTGTGCAATGATTTCAGTCTTAGAGGAATGTAGAGTGTTGCTCATACGATAGAGGTGGTAGAGTTACACACCAAGATAGGGAGATAATGATAGGCACTACAGGATGCTGAGCACACAAGGGTAGGGGATTAGGTCATAGTGGAGATGGCTACTTTGAGGGCAGAGGTAGATTATTTGTGGTAGATACACAAGGATGTATCAAGACTATTCAGAGAGGAGGAGGTGGTAAGTCTATAGTGTGATCTTACCTTAGTTTTGTATGGGAATCCACTTCCAGATTATGGTGAGTCATGATCAATATCGAGATCATGATCGTAGAAATAGATGCAATTGTAGCATAGCCAATGGAGCATGCCATCGATAGTATCGAGGTAACCAAGGATAGTGATACCAGTGGTGTCATAAATCAGAGAGGCTACTCTAGGATTGGATAGGGAAAAGTGTATGTGGCTACATATGTGGTGGGAAAAATGCTAGGGTCGAGTGGGTCCATTGAGGTATGTGGGGTGGATGTAGCTCTGGAGTTGAGTGGAGCGGCAGAGGCATACGGGATGGAGTAGGTGATGGTGACTCAAGAGGGGAGTGGTGAGACTCTTGGTAATCAACAGGGCTGAGATGTGCTATGGGTGTATTCCATATTTGTAGCCTAAGGGTATTTTTTGATCATAATATATATACACATATTTTATCGCAACTTTATATGTGTCATGATTTGATTTGAATGTATGTGTGATTTGTCATGTATGTGCGATGTAGAATATTGATAGGTAAATGTGTGATGAATGAATATATGTGCATGTGGTAGCAGTTAGGAGAATGATATCACTATAGTGTAGATGTAATGTAGAATGATGTAAATGTAAATGAATGAATGTAGGATAGATGCAATGATGCATGTTGTAATGTAAATGCATTAATATAGGATATATGCAATGATTAATGATGTAATGTAAATGAATGAATGTAGGATAGATGCAATGATGCATGATGTAATGTAAATGAATGAATGTAGGATAGATGCAATGATGCATATTGTAATGTAAATGAATGAATGTAGGATAGATGCAATGATGCATGATGTAATGTAAATGATATGAATGTAGTGTAGATGCAATGTAGAATGATGTAATGTAAATGAATGAATGTAGGATAGATGCAATGATGCATGTATGTGTATGCTGAAATGCATAGAGGAAGCACTCGTATCGTAGCATAACCGGTGGCAATGTGATCCATTTCGTAATATCAGGGATGTAGGATGGTATAGGGATTATGCAATAATCTTGACAATCATAGTTATAGCAATCAAACCTCATGAGGAACTGAGCAAGGTTCATCTACAACTCATAACTAACTTGACTGGGTCAAAGTCTATCAGGGACCAGTGTGTGCAATAAGTGATGTTCATTTATCCATTTTGAGGGAGGTAGGACTAACCCATTGTAAACATAACCAAAGTAGCTAGCTCATCCACAAGCATGCAGTGATCTATACAAAATAAGGTCGCTAATGTGATAGATGTGTCACCACTTGTAAGACTATTCCACTAGAAGGAAGGCGCTTAGAGCCTATAGCTAGTGATGGAAATCATCCCATGATGTTATGTTAAACCTAAGGACCAAAGGAGATGAAGCATAATAGTTGTGTTTCTTGGAGGCTTTTCCTTTTGTTTTCTACCCCTCATTTTCGATTCTCTTTTTGTGGTACTCTTTTTTCTCTCTTTTTTTTTGGAATGTGGGCGTTGGCTTTTGTTTTCTGCCCATTTTTCTAATTTTTGCTTATGCTTATCCCTTTGTTTATCCCTAGGTCGTATGTTGATCATGCAAATGATAGGATGAGTAGGGGAAACCATTCACTAGATGGTGATATCTACGCAAGGTGTTATCTTCCCTAGACTCAAAATTTGCTTTAAAAATATGACATGTGTGAATGGTCCCTGAAAGAAGTTGAACCAACCAAGAGATGTTGTAAGAAGAGTAAGAACTTGTCAGCTAGAGGTGATGTTTGATTGACTTAACTAGTGAGTGGTCAAAATCATGCAAAACATCGTATACTCTGTAATCTTGAGAAGGGGAGTGGACATCCAAGTGGTGATGCTAACAAGTGTGTATATTATTCCTATCATGATCGCATTTCTATAGGGGGAATATACAAACATGAATATAAATGTAAAAGAGGAGTGATGTATATATGCAATGGATGTAGTATGAGAGATATGATATGCAAGGAAAGTATCTACAAGAGGAATTTTGTGAGACTTAACCAGATGATATTAGAAACCATGTCGAAAGATATGGGTGTGTGAAGAAATGATGAGAAGAGGGAGTCATGGTAATGGTTGCCCCAACATGTGGGGGTGTAGCAAACATGAGAGAAGTATGTAAATGGGAGAATGCATGTGATAATGAAAAACAAGGAAAATTGGGAGTGAAAAGAGACGTGGAGGAAAATGAGAATGAAGAAGTGCAACAAAGAAGAATGAGGGAAGCAATGAAGAAAAGAAGATGAGAAGAAGAGGAAGAAAAAGGTAAAATTAGCATAGGTATGTAGCCACTCGAAGTGTGACCATACAACAATGCTAAATAGAAAGGGAAATAAGAGACAAAGAAGGGAAATTTAGCATAGGTATGTAGCTACTCAAGGTGACCATACAACTATGTAGGATAGCAAGAAGAAGAAAGAGAATGGAAGAAGAAATAAGAGGAGAAAGTAAGCTAAGGATGTGTGAAGTGATGGGGATCAGGTCATGAATGACTAGGTGAAGTGATGATGTGACTAGGATTTTGGTGATTTGTGTAGTTGGATAACTACTAGAAATAATGAGGTGTGGATGTGAAAGATTCATGTGATGGTATAGGGTGAGGTACAAGATGATGTGGAGGGCTCTAAAGTTGAGTAGGAGAGAGAGCATGTTCAGGTTGTGGGAGAGATTCATCGAACAACATGTCTTGGACAAGGGTTTCAAAAGTGTGGCATGCATTGATGTCATGCCTTGGTTGATGATGATAAATGCAAAATTGGTTCTCTCTATAGTTTTATGGCTTAGGGTATAATGGGTTGATGGGATAGATCTTAGGTAGTACAAGGAGGCCTTGGTGGAGTAATTGGTGGAATGTTTGAGAAAGTGGTGTTGAATGAATAGGCATGGGGTATATGTATGTCTCAGGTGGTGATGAGTGTGAGGTACGTGGGGTGGGTGCAAGTGGTTGGATTGTGGACCTGGGGTTTAGTGGAGGTTGTATGTGGGAGTGAGGGATTGGGATGGAAGAAGGTGAGGGAATGTGGGTTATAGTAGAATGGTAGGGAGAGGAATGGCATCGATAATGACTCAAGTGTAACTTGAGGTTGTCAAGGTGAGAGAGGATGTGTTGGATGTCAATGGGAGGGGGTGATAGAATTGAGGTAGGTGGGGATCAAGATTCTAGTGTGTAAATGGGGTTGGGATATGGGTGTGAAGATGAGAATGAATGAGAAGAAGGGGGAGATTGGAATTGTTGAGTTGGTGGTGGAGTAGGTTGAAGTGGAATACCATATAGTGGAGATGGGGGTGTTTGGAGAATAGGTGGTGCATGGGATGGTTGTAGATAGTGATGTGGATGAGATGGGGGAACATATGTAGAGGTAGCTTGGGAGGCATGTTGATGAAGGGATTGGTTGTAAGGTGACATCCCATTTGGTAGGGGTGGAGGTAGTCCTAAAGGGTGTGTGTGAATAGGTGTGTTTCCCTTGTTAGGAGGAAAGTAGCCTAGTGAAGGTCATTAAGCTAGAGAAGATGGTAGATAAGGATCTCTCGCATCGACCAAGTGAGGGGGGATGGTCCTCATGTATGAGGGTATGGTGGGTGAGAGTGTTCCTCCTTATCTATAAATGAGGACAAGGAGATCTGACTATCATCAGAGTGAGGGGAATAGGAAGAATCTCTATGGTTAGGTGAGTGATGTTGAGGTGAAGTGTGGTGATTGGAATGTGATGATAGGGATGCTTGATGTATATGAATGGGACTAGGAGGTATGGCAAGGTTGATTAGGGTGATTGGTACTAGAGGTAGTGTCGAAAGGTCCTGCATGATGTGGGAGTGGTATGCTGGAAGTGTAGACCTAGAATAATGTATCTCCATGGAATATGTCATAGCTGGTGATAAGAGACCTACAAAACCAAAGATACCAATAACATAAAAATGATATAAAAAGTAAAAGTGTTTCTGTTGTGTAATATAAAGTGAAAGTTGTGTGTTCAGTGCAATGTGGGTTGTGGATCTATGAGTGAGGTGATATGTACAATATTATGATGATAGTATGTGCAATCTGTGGTGATGTGTACCTAGATAGGCTAGGCATTAAATGTGTATAAGTGAATTATGTTGATGGGTTCAGGTTTGGTGAGTCCTTTGAGATTTTCCAATCGATAGGTATCAAAACTGAATTTGTGTGTGATGATGTATGGGCCTAGCCAATTGGGAGTGAACTTGTCTCATTGTTGGTGGGGTTGACTTGTGATCTATTGATTCTCTTTGAGAACTAGGTCATCGATTTGAAACTCATGTTGGTGTACCTTACTATTGTAGGCATGATGAAGATGATCTTGATAGACATGGGTGTGTTCTATGGCATGGATGTGATGCTCATCCAAGAGCATTAATTGGTCGAGGTGGGCTTGATGAGTAGTGTCATCATCAATGAAGTCTTTCATGGAGATGCATAAAGATGGTATTTCAAGTTCCAGAGGCATAATGGCTTCGGTACCATAGACCAAAGAAAAGGGTGTTGCCCTAGTGGGAGTATGGATGCTCGTATGATAGGCCCACAAGGCTAATGGCATTTGATTATGCCAATCATGATGAGATTCTATGACCATTTTATGAAGAATAGAGTAGATGGTTTTGTTAGTAGCCTCAGCCTGGCCATTACCTTATGGGTAGTATAGGGTAGAGAAGCTATGGTGAATGTTAAATTTAGTGCATAGGGTATGAATAGTTTTGTTTTTGAAAGGAGTGTCATTATCAAAGATGATTTGTGAAGGGATTCCAAAGTGACATATGATATGGTCAGTGATGAATACCATGATTTTGGCCCTCGTAGTTTGAATGAGTGGGATGGCTTCGACCCACTTTGTAAAGTATTCTATGGTAGTGATAATGAATTTATGGTTGCTTGATGAAGTAGGCAAGATCTATTCGATAAGATCTAAACCCCATTGGGAAAAAGGCCACATGGATTGGATAGGTTGGAGTGCTTGTGAGGGTAAGTGTGTGAGGTTAGCATGTTGTTGACACTTGATACATCACTTTACATACTCACAATAGTCATGTTCCATTTTGGTCCAATAGTAGCCCATGCATAAAATGCATTTTGTGATAGCCATGCCATTGAAGTGGCCATCGCAAGTGCCATCATGGGTTTCTTGGACCACTCATTGAGCTTCATGTGGTTCTAGGCAATATAAAAGAATACCATCATGACTATGGTGATACAGGATGTCCCCTAGTAGTGTGTAATGGATCACCCATTGTTTGAATGCTCGATGATGAGCATGTGGTAAGTCACAAGGTAGGAAGCCTAATTTGATATAATCCTTAATTTGTGAAAACCAAGGATCATGTGGTTCAGTGTGGATGACATGGATGCCATCATCATCTATGGGAGGTGAATATGAGATAGTGGACTATGTTAGAGTATGAATGGACATGTGCATTGTGTCAGAGAGGGGGTTTTGTGGTATTAATGATCCTAAGGAAGCCATTGTGTTGACGAAATGATTTGATGAGCGTGGAGCAGCTTTGATATCATACCACTCGAGTTGGGTGAGGAGTTGTTGGGTAATCTATTTGTATTGTTGGAGGACTAGGTAGTGACATTTCCAAATCTCCTTGACTTGATTGATGATGAGAGGGAGTCACCAATGATGTGAAGGCATCTAATGTGCATAGAGTGTACCTACTTTAAACCAAGAATTAGAGCTTCATATTCTACATTGTTATTTGTGTATGGAAACCCTAATTTGAATGAAAATGGGAGAGGTTCCCCATCAGGTGTGAAGAATACAATTCTTGCACCCCTAGCGTGAGTGCAATGGGAGCCATCAAAGAAAAGTGTTAAGTCAGTTGGTATTTTTGGTTTGACATACTCTTTAGCTTTTGTGATATGGAAGATGGAATCATCAAGGAGCTGAATAAGGAGTGGTTGATTATCAGGCAATGGAGCCTTGATGAGTTGGTCGATGATGACCTATCCTTTGATGGACTTTTGAGAAATGAACTCTAGGTCAAATTCAGTGAGGAGCATAATCCATTTAGCGGTGTGAGAGTTATGATAACTCTTGTTCATCATATATCGTAGCGGATTATCATGAGCGATGACAAATATGGTGTGATTAAGCATATAGTGGCATAGTTTTTGTGTCATAAAGACTACAACTAGGCATAGCTTTTCCATGTATGCGTATCAGGTTTTGTAGCTGACTAGCGTACGACTAATGTAATATATGGCTTGCTCTTGATTGAGCATGTTCTTTTGAGCTAATAATGTGCCAAGTGCAAAATCCATAGCAAAAATATACAAGATGAATGGTAGTTGTGGGTGTGGGGGAGATAGAACTGGTGATGAAGTGAGGTAGGCTTTGATTGAATCAAAGGCTTGTTGATAGTTTGCATCCCATTTGAAGGTGACTCCCTTTTGTAGAAGATGATTAAATGGCTTGCACTTATCCGATAACTAGGCAATAAAATGATGAATGGATTGAATTTTGCCCTACAAGCTACGTAGTTGCTTGAGATTGGTGGGTGGAGGCATCTCGATGATGGCTTTGAATTTGTTGGGGTCTACTTCAATGCCTCATTGAGAAATAATGAACCCTAAGATTTTACCAGAAGTAACACCAAAGACACATTTCTTTGGGTTGAGATGAACATTATGTTCTAGAAGGTGATCAAAGATCTTGCGTAGATCAACAAGATGTTGTGAACGTTCTTTGGATTTGGTGATGAGGTCATCAATGTAATATTCCATGATTTTATGCATGTAGTCATGAAAGATATAAGTCATTGCATGTTGGTAAGTTGCCCCAATATTTTTAAGGCCAAAAGGCATGACCTTATAACAAAAATTCCCCAAGGGGTTGTGAAAGATGTTTTGTGTTGATCGATGGGGTTGATCTTAATCTGATTGTAACTAGAAAATCCATCCATGAGGGAGATCATTTCATGACCTATGATGGCATCAACTAGTGAGTCAATGTTTGGGAGGGGGAAGTTGTCCTTGGGATAAGCTTTGTTCAAATCATAAAAATCGATGCATACATGAACTTCACTGGAGGGTTTAGGTACCGACACCATATTGGAAACCCATTCTGGGTAATCAATAGGTTGGATGAAATTTACATCAAGGAGCTTTTGGAGCTCAGATTTTACTAGCAACGCAATCGTAGGATGCATACATCACAATTTCTATCTGACGGGTTTGGCATCGCTATCGAGAGTGAGATTGTGAACCACTAGAGAGGGATCGAGTCCAGGCATATCCATGTAGGACCAAGCGAAGACTCTGATGTATTCCTTAAGGAAGGTAGTAAATAGGATGTGCTCCTCTGATGAGAGGTTAGTGATGAGTTTAAAAATATGTGGATTGGTGGGGTCATCACCAATATCGATATCGATGGTATCTTCCACAAGCATGTGGGAACTATCTCGAAGTTGTTTCGAGGATTGGAATAAGATGGAGGTCATCGATAGCCTCGGGTAAATCAAATTCATCATCTAAATATATGTCAGTGTGATGAACCCATGGGATGTGAGGTGGGGTAGATGGTGAAGGAGCATTCACAGTATGCAAGATGGGGGGTGATAGCAAGAAGTCTTGTGGTGAAGGTATTGGTGAAATGTGAGTAAAGTCGATGAAGTTAGGGTTTGGTGTGTTGTCATGACTCGAATGAGATGTGTATCAAAGTGGTGAGAATAGATCCACATCGACCATGTTGATAGAAGTAGTAGAGGTCATAGAAGATGATGAGTCTGATGATGAAGATTTAGAAGCATGTGAACATCATGGTAGGTTTAATGATGGATGTAAAACCATGGGTGGAGAGTGAGGTCGAGTTATGGATCGATGAAGCTATCGGTAAGTAGGCAATGGTATGGCTAGATGTATCGATGATGGAGGAGGAGGTGAAGTGTTGCACTCTAGATAAGGAGCTATGAGGGATAAGGCAACAAATTTGTCAACTAGCACATCAATATAATAAGCAGATGTGGTGTCAACAAAAGATATTTCTTGGAAGAAGTTGCATGGAATGGTGATGGTAGAATGAGGAGATGGACTCTCATCTAGGATATCCATGTCGATGTATTCTTCCAATGAGTGTGTAGGAATTGGTGTGGGATGTAGAGAGAGATCTTGAAGTTCATCCTCGAGCGTATGAATGGTTGTAGGGTGATAACCTAGGCCAGATTTCTATGGGTGATTGAACATGGGGGTTGATAGGCATGTGTAACCCTTGCTCATAGTGGCCTAGTCCAAATCCATGCCAATGAAAATATTGAAGGTAGTGTAAGGTGAATTGAGGGTTGGACATGTGGTCAAGAGTGCCATAGAAACTAGATTGTAGTGGTGGAGGTATAGTAGCTAGGAGTGATGAGTCTAGACCTGCATAAATGAAGTTGGTATGATTTTTGGGTGGACCAAGTGGTATGATAGTACCAATGGTCAGTATTGAAGTTGAAGGATGACCAAAATCATGGGTAGATTGGATTTTTAGGGGTCGAACATGAGCATCATGAATATTATAGTCATCGAACCTAAAATTTGTCATGAAAATTGACACTCGAGGTATCGTACATGTTGGGGAATGAGGTGGTGAATCAGAATTAGAGGAAGATGATGCTAGCTGGGAATCATGAATGATAGTAGGAGAAGAATGGAGTAATTGGGCATCTAAGTAGGAGGCTCATTGTTCCCAATCATGGCATTCAATCATGGTGGAGGGAATGGGATGGTTCACATGTGGGAACTATGTGGTGGGGGAGGAGGTGTAGGTGTCGGGCTATGAGAAGATGTAAAAGACCATGGTCATGGATGAAAAGGAAGTGGGGGTGTTTGAGGAGTGGGAAGGAGAGGAGGTTCTATAGAGGAAGATGTGTGAGATGTAATAGGAGGCCATGATGAGGGTGGTAAAAAAGGTGTAGGTGTAGGAGGTAGATCCATGGAAGAAGATGGTTGAGAAGGAGGGGGAGGCCATGAGGAAGGTGGTAAGAAAGGTATGGTAGTAGGATGAAGTTCCATGATAGATGATGAGAGTGGTGTGGACATAGATGGAGGGGAATGTGTACGTGTCCCTGATGATTGTTGTGGTGATGAGGTTGGTGTAGAAGAAGATGTAGATGCTCCCATTGAATGATGAGAAGGAATGGGAAGAACCTGAGTAGAGGATGATGAGGGTCCTGGTGGAAGGTCTACAATGTTGCAAAATTTGAAGGGGTCCCCATCGGTAGGAACACAATGAACAAGTCCATCATAGACATACTTGAGACAATGATGCAAGGTAGAGGGAACACATTGCATGTCTCTAATCCATGGATGTTCGAGCAAGATATTGTATTGCATCTCACCTTGAATGATGTGGAATAAAATGGAGATGGTATGGATACCTACGTGGATAGGTAGGATAATGGAACCTACTGTGGGTCGCATGGAACCATCGAATGCATGAAGGTCGAGCGATGGGGTGGCAAAGTGAGTAGGTGGAATGTGAAGGTGATGTAGGGTGGTAGTAGAAATGATACTAATAGATGAACTGGTATCAATGAGGATATGCTTGTAGGTGATATCATTGATGGTTGCTTGGATGTGGAGAGGAGGATCAACTCCTTCACCTATGAGCTCTGTAATCTCATGGTCATGGAAACTAATAGAAGGTTGAAGGTAGTATGGGATGTTCCCTATAAAGTTCACAAATGCATTTGTGTCATGGGTTTCAAGGTCAATGGATCGAAGGATGTCATTCAATGCCTCATGATGGGGTTGAGATTATTGTAAAAGGTCAAATATGGATAGCCTAGCTAGGGCATTATGTAACTGATGTGTAAGGCTACCATGGATAGTGATGATGTTTTGTGGTAGGTATGGTGAAGCATTTGAGGTTATAGGGGATTACGAGAAGTAAAAGGTACTGGAGGGGATACTATAGGTGCATCCTGGCATGGTGGATAGCATTGAGTGTGAGTTGTAAGGTTGATCATGCCAACTACACCATGTGAAGGGGGTCTCATTGAACATTGTTAACCTATCTGGGTTGCCCTTGGGGATTGGACTAGGCTCCTTGGGGATTGATCCCCCTATGTTCAGGTAATGGGTTTTGATAGATACCCAAATTTTGGTTTTGTGGTGTGAGGGGGTTTGAGACCTGAATGGTACCTCGATCAATGAGGTCTTGGACAAGACCATGAAAGGAGTGATAAGATTCTATATCATGGTCATGTTATCGATGGTATGTGTAGAAGGCCTACTCAATATACCCTCGAGGCTTGGGTTGATTTGGATCAATAGGTTGAATGTTCGGTAAGGTAATATGACCTACATCATATAATATCTAGAATAGAGTTGGCAAGGGCTTAGAGAGTGGGGTCAAATTATATTATGGAAGTTGTGGATGAAGGCTATGAGTCTATTGTGGTTTAGGTGGAAGGGGTGCATTAGTTTGGAATAACTACTACTATGGAGGGGGAGGTCATGAGATGGATGAAGAAGCTGGAGAAGCTGTTGCTACCTGATTAGTTTGTGGTGGTCTAGGGAAGGGTTGATTTGGTGCATTTTGATTGAAGCAAAATTTGGAGTTGTATGATGGTTTCTACCTAAGCTTAATCTTGCCAGATTAGACTTTGATGTCCTCGATAACCTTGGCTTGAGTGATAGCTTCCTCAAACGTGTGACTTTGATGAAGTTGTAAGGAAGTGGAGATATGTTTGTGACAACTCTTGGAGAAGAGTGTAACTAGTTCAACAGATGGGAGGCTATGAGCTAGGTCATGGATGATCGATCTCCATCGAGAGATAAATTCTGTAATGGGCTCATCATCGGCCTATCGTAAGGCGTAGATATCAGAGAAGTTGGTTTTATTTTTGATATTAATGGAGAAATATTCTAAGAATGAATTGGCCAACTACTCAAAGGTGAATAGGCTATGGCATGGGAGCATGTTGTACCAATCAAGGGCTTGTCCCCCAAGTGAGAGGGAAAAGGTACGTAACATGAGGGGATCGCTACTATGAAGTTGATAGCAAGCAGAGTGGTAATTGTTGATGTGTTCATGAGGGTCCTCTTTACCTTTGTACTTATCAAATTTTGGAATCTCAAAGTGGTATGGGTAAGGAGGAATGGGAACTGATGGGTGAATTGGCTCATTGCACAACTCAGTGTATGTGGGTTTTTGGGGCCCATAACTAGTTGTATGAAGATTTAGCATCTTAACTTCCTCTTGCAAGAGTTGGAGCTTGGGTGCTAGAGGTGTAAAGGATTGTGTTGAGGTAGTTGTAGCCTGAGAATGGGGTGGGTATTGGAGTTGTTGTTCTTCCTAGTGTGGAGAAGGAATGTATTGCAACTGTGCCTATGGATGTGGTTGTTGAATGGTATAAGATGTCGAAGTGGATGGGACACTCTACTATGGAGTAGGCATCTATTAGGGATAGTAATATTGTGGTTGTGGGGTTTGCGGTTGCTACATAGGGATCTTCTAGAGAGGGGCCTACTGTAATGGTTGGGTAGTAGGGGATGATGACCAAGAAGGAGGTGGAATGAAAAATGTAGGTCCAATAGATGGTGGTGGAGGTAGTGGTGTCTGGATAGATGGTGCAAGTGGTGGGTGAGATGAGGTGTCAAAATATGGTACCTACATCTGACTAGAAGAGTGATAAGTGGAGAAGGTAGGTTGAGTAGAATAGCATGGAGGATTAGTGGGATAGGATGAGTGTCATGGATCATAGGTAGAAAGGGGACTGGAATATGGAGCCCAAAATGGAGGAGGTGGAGGGAGTCAAAAAATGGGAGTAGATGAAGATGGTGGTGGAATAGAAGATGGCATACCATACATTCTAGGAGGGTGGGATGTAGGTGGAGGTAATGATGAGGAAGGAGTGTAGGCCTCAAAGGTAGGAGCCTGAGAAGATGGTATGGTGAAAGTGTTCACACATGATTGAGGAGATGGGGTCTACTGATGTTGTTGATATTGGAATTGTTGTGAGTGAGGAGGTGGTTGTGATACAACATCGAAGGATGGGAAGAAGGATTATTGGGAAGGTGGTGGTTGTGACACTTGAGAAGTGTACTGATATGATGATGTGGGTGGTGTATATTGTTGTTGTAATGGAGTTTATTGTGGGGGATTTGAGATGAGGGCGTCTGAGTGCTCGAAGTGGAAGATGAGGGATCTGAGATCATCCCTATGGTAGGGGTGAATGATGTAACCTCAAGGTGAGTACGATTGAGAAAGGAGGAGTCATTATCTAAGAGGGAATGAGATAGGCTTTAAAATAAAGGATGTGCAAAGGTAGGTGAGGTAGGTGGAGTTTCCTCATCGATAGTGAAGAAGGGAGGTGGGTGTCCTGGAGTAGTATAGATTATATGGTCATAAAATATGGAAGGTAGATTAGGTGAAGGTGAGCGGGAAAGAAGTGGATGATCTTCATTGGATGAGGTGGTGAGGGTATCACCTAGGGTAGAAGTCTCACCATGAGATATAGTGTGTATGTGAAGTGAGTCAGAACCTATAAGGAGGTCTGTAGTGAGTGTGGATTTACCCCTTGTGACTGAAGGGGGAGGAATGGACTGACTGGAAGTGGCACAAGAAGCCTCCTCCTCAAGATGTGCTTGCTCATGCACTTGACTATGGGTGACAATAGGCATGGTGTTGTGTACTATGAATTGGTGCTCAAAACTACTCAAAAATAGAAATCTGAGGTTTTGGGTGTGCTCTATGTGAGATTTTTGGGTAACCCTATGAAATTTGGGAAGTTTATGTGTATCAAAATAGAGTTCGCATGCCGCTATGCGAACTAGGGGTTGGTTCGTAGGTTGACCTATGAACTGGACTCAGACTATGAATCTGATAGAAAATCAAAAGTGATAGGTTGTAGATAGCCAATAGATGGGTTGCTAATAGGTGAATGTGTTGAAACTAGTTTTGTGAGCATGCAAACAAAGCGTAACTAGAATCAGTGCTAAAAATAGAAAAATAAATGTTTGTTTGTTTTGTGTGTTTTGATGTTGAAATATGCCTCTAGAAAGTATCACAGGAAGTGGGGTGAAATTCTAGAAATAATAGGAATGTCATCGACATGGAACCTCCTACAACACCCAAGGGTGCATAGAATAGAACAATGTCTCAATAGGAAAATGGTGACCTAATGTAAAGGTGTAGTAAAATGATAACCAAATAGGGGGAACTCAAAATGCTCTAATGAGTCCAAAAGCCTCTCATGAGAAGAGGTGGCACTATCTAAGACCTGCTATCGGCATACCCATGCTTTCGCTTCACCCTCGGGTGGGCTTAGTCAAGAATGATAGTTACCTATTCACTAATTATATGAGCCTTGTGAACAAAGGCGTCTAACCCTATCCTACTCTGAAGGTCCCTTTCGATGATGAATTCTAGAAAACTAGTCTCAAGAGTAGGGGATTTTCTGGTGATGAAGTCTAGAAAACCGCTCCTGGGGGCTACTATGGTGTCTAGGGGTGAGTTGGTGGAAGGAGATGAATTCCAACGTCACTAGTCTCGAGCGATGGATTGGGGATGAATTCCAATCTCACCACTATGTATGCCATGTGAGTGTGTGATGGTGTGTTTATTACCATTGAGGTGAAAGCAAAACAACTAACTAGATGCCTTTTCAAAATGAAACTAACCCTAGATGTGTTTTTGAAATAAAACTATCCTAGATGCATTTTTGAAAAGAAACTAACCTAGATGTATTTTAAAAATGAAATATGATCTAGAAAGCACAAATGCAAGCAAAGTAGGAAAGAGATGTGAAATCCTAATGTGAATGTCTTGAAAAGAGATTGAAAATTAACCTAAATGTGATTTTGTGAAAGATGTTAGAAACCTTACTCTAATGACATGGAAAGAGATTGAAATGTGATTTTGAAATTTGAAAGAAATTGAAATGTACCCTAAGGATTTTGGAAAGAGATTTGAAGTTCTAATTAAATGACATGAAAGGAAAGTGAAATTTGAATTGCAAAATTTGAAAGAAATTGAAATGTATCTTAAGGATTTTGGAAAGAGATTTGAAGTTTAATTAAATGACATGAAAGAATTGAAAATAAAATTAAATGAATGAAAGAGATTGCAAAACCCTAATCTAAATGTAAATTTGAAAAGAGATTTGAAAAGAAATTTGAAATGACATGAAAGAGATTGTAAAACCCTAATCTAAATGCAAATTTGAAAAGAGATTTGAAAAGAAATTTGAAATGACATGAAAGAGATTGAAAATTTGATTGAAATGAATTTGAAAAATTTGAAAAGAAATTTGAAATACCTTTTGAAAAGAGAAAGTGAAAAGTCTGATCTAAATGCAAATTTGGAAAGAGATTTTAAAGATCTATCTAATGCATGAAAATATGATTTGAAAGAAATGATTTGCAAAAGTTGGAAATAAATGAAAATCTATTTTAATGGCTTGAAAAAGGAATGTAACTTTAATCTAAATGATAGAAAAGAAATCTGAGATGATTTAAGCTAACTGATTTTGAAATAACATGATAACCCTAATTGATGTGTTTGAAAGGAAATTTCACAAAATGACTTGATGCATTTGATGGTGAAACTTCTTTGCAAAGGAATAATAAAAATAGGAGGTTCTGAGGGAAATACCTGACTCTTGTGGTGTCAGATGAATTGCTTGATGTCTCTGTTATAAACCTCTACAATTTTAGGGTTTTTTGAAATAGTTTAGTAGAGTTCATAGGGTGGCCTATGAACTGGATTGTTGGTTCATAGGTTAGGGGGTGAACTAGGTTTAGGGGCTTGAAACTCCTATTCTGCTAACTTGAGGTGTATGTCAGGGTTTTTTGGGTTCTTTTCTATGTTCAGAGTGCCTGAAATAGCAAAATAAAACTAGAAATTGAGTTATATTAGTGAAAACAACTATTCTAACACAACTATTGTGGTGGTCCCATCGGGCATGCCAGAATGAAGCGACTGAAAGACAACCATTTCTAAAACTAATAGAAAATGTTCAAAGTGCTGCTTTATTCATTTAGAAGTAGGGTTACAAAATAAGTCTCTCTTTCAATGGAGATCTTTATTCCCTATTTTCATCATAAATCTGAAGCATCTGATGGTGTTTTTGGAGCTCCTCAATGAAGGTGGGCTTCTATGTGCATGTGTGCCACTAGTAGTCTACTTGTGTGTGTCCTTTTGTACCTATTTTGGGCCTACAAAAGGGTGTTAGTGTGTTTGGGGGCCTGCCTTGGTCAAGCCCCATAGTTATGAAGATAAATTGACTCAAATATGAAAAAATGATGAAAGTTGTTGGAAATGTTATAGAAGCTACTAAAAACTGATTTATACCTGATATGATGTTGTAGATCTATTGTAGGGTCGGTTCATAGGTCGACCTATGAAATGGATCCTAGGTTCATAGGTTAGGGGGTGAACTAGATTGTAGTTGACTTTTGATGAAGATTTCCTATCCGGATGGGCTCTAGATGTTGTTTGATGTTGTTTGTCGAAAGCAAAGTGGTAGAAGATGATTCTAGTGTGATTTCGATAGAGTCTGGGTATGTTGACTAAAAATGTGAGAGAGGTAAAATGAGGGAAAAGACCCTCTATTTATAGGAAAAACCAAGGTCATGGGGGTAGTTAGGTGTACTACACCCTAGAGTCAATTCCTAGCATGGTTAGGTTAGGGTTTGTGAGGTGGCAAGCTTAGTCATCCTCTCACATGCCCTAAAGGAAATATCCTATCCTCACACATGTGTGAGGAAGGATTAGGGTTAACTAGGGTTAGCTAACTCCTAGGTTAGATGAGGGTTGAGTTAGGATTTCTAGGAAATATCCTAACCAACTTAGGGTGCACACATGTGTGAGGACATGTTTAGGACTAATTTGATCATTAACCCTAATTAAACCCAATTTAATGATAAAGTGTAACTTAAGTGAAAGTCAATCACAAATTAGAATCCTAATTAGTCTAATTAGGGTTTTTGGTAGGGAATGGTCCCATGGGGGCCCTAATTAGGTGTAGGAAAGGGCTTAGGTGGCCTTAGGGAGCTAGTAGGTGGCCCTCTTGTGGATAGAAGGTGTTTTGGGTGCATTTTACATAGTTTTGTAGGTTTTGCACCTACGGATAACTATGGCGGCCTACGATGGCCTATGGTGGCCTATGATGGCCTACGATGGCCTATGATGGCCTACGATGGCCTAAGATGGCCTAAGATGGCCTATGCAAACCTACAAGTGTCTATGCAGATCTACAAGTATCTAGGAATGAGCATGTGCGACTTTTAGGTGTCTATAGTTATTTTTACAAGAAAGAAATCAAGCTAGTCAAGGGAAGCCTAAAATCACATTTAGAACATAATGACTTTTGAAAAAGGTTGATTGGATCAACTAGAAATGGTTGAATAACAGAAGAGACTTCTATTACCAAGAAATCTAAAAATTGGTTTGAACAACACGATAGTTGCGATAACTAGTGCTTGTTTATTGACTATGTGGAAAAGACAAATGATATGTGTGTGCAGTGTAACTGACAAGATGACACGAAAAAATACAACACCACATTATATACATGACAATGATACAAACACATAATGCATAGTATGAGATAAAACATATTATTGATTAAGTACACCAATTAGGATTGATCAACACGTATGTACATATATCCAAAAGGTAACCAAACTAGCACATTAGGAGTCATTGTATTTATATATGAATGCAATGAAAAAATGGTGAGAGAATCACAAATGTTTATGGGAGAGGAGAATTGAGGGAGGAAAAAATATAGAATAGAGTGAAAGAGAAAATGGGAGAAAGGGGAATAACAAGAAGAAAAATAGGGGAAAATGGAAAGAGACAAATCAAAGGTATGTAGCAACTCATGCATGACCATACAACATTGATGTGGAACATGAGAAAAGAGAGATGGCAAAAAAATAAAGAGAAGAGAAGGAAAGGATGAAATAATAAGGGAAAATAAGGGAGGGAGAAATAGTCACAATCAAAGGTATGTAGTTGCTTGTACGTGACCATACAACAGTGATTTGATTATGATAAAAAGAATAAGGAAAGAGGGAGAAGAAATGTGGAAGGATTTGAAAAGAAAAAGAAAAATGAAGCATAAAATAAAGAAAGAGAAAATTGAATTAAGAGGCCTAGAGGCATCTTTGAGAATTTAGGGGAAAAATAATTAAAATAATGAAAGAATGATTTGAACATTGTCATTGAATGTATTTGTTTTTGTTGTTGTTGTTGAAACATGACCAAAGAAATTTGGTGCCTTTGGAAGCAAACAAAAGGGAATTTTGATATTTGAAATAAAATGAAAGGGATTTGGTGCCTTTGGAAGAAAACAAAAGGGAATTTTGATATTTGAAATAAAATGAAAGGTATTTGGTGCCTTTGAAATAAAACAAAAAGGAAATTATATTTTTTTGAAATGAAATCAAAGGGATTGGGTGCCTTTGAAATGAAATAGAAAGAAAATTGTATTTTTTGAATTGAAATAAAATGGATTGTGTGCCTTTGAAATTAAATAGAAAGGGAATTGTACTTCTTGAAATGAAATAAAAAGGATTTGGTGCCTTTGAAATGAATACAAAAAGGAAATTATACTTTTTGAATTGAAATCAAAGGGATTTTACGCCTTTAAAATGGAGCAAAAAGAGAATTGTGCTTCTTAAAATAAAATCAAAAGGATTTGGTGCCTTTAAAATGAATATAGAAAGGAAATTGTACTTTTATAAATGAAATGAAAGGGATTTGATGTCTTTGAAATGAATACAGAAAGGAAATTGTGCTTTTTGAAATGAAATCAAAGGGATGTGGTGCTTTTGAAATGAATACAAAAAGGAAATTGTGCTTTTTGAAATGAAATAAAAGGGATTTGGTGCCTTTGAAATGAATACAAAAAGGTGCTTTTTGAAATCAAATCAAAGGGATTTGGTGCCTTTGAAATATTGAAAGGAAATTGTACTTTTTGAAATGATATCAAAGGGATCTAGTGCCTAATATTCCATGATATCATTTTCACCATCAATGCATTTTATTTTTATTAGTGGGCTTAGCCCCACTTCTTGTTAACACCTATGATATTTTTATTTGGATTCTCAAATCAATATCCTTTTGAGTTTATTTTTCTCTTTGTTCTTGCTTTGATGGCCTTCCTCGCCTTCTTCCATTTTCACCAACACTCTCATCTTCATCAATCTCTTCTATTTTTTTTCTAATTTTTCATATCTTTCATAATGAGACTTATCTTCTCAAGATTTATGTTTCCCTAAAGAATCGAAGTGCAAGGAATAGCCTCATTAGCATTTTCTTCTTTATGTTGCCTTGAAAATTCTAAATTGCATAAATGATCACCCATAGTCATTACTTTCTTATGTTGACAAAAACCCTAAATTTCCTTGGTTATCATCCATAAGATTTTATTTACTATATTGCTCTTGAAACCCTGAAGTGTAAGGAATATACTCTGCACTACAATTTTTATTGTAAGGAGAAGATTTTATGCTACTTGAGGATAATAAAGGTGATTTACTTGGATTAAGCATGACATCCTTCACCTCATTTGCTTTAAAAATTGCCTCTCCATCTTCCTTTGCACCTTTAGCTCCTTCTATATTTGAACTTGCGCATTGTACTTCCTCATCCCTCATATCATTTTTTACTTCTAATGGTTGATACGAGTGAACTGTAATGACCTTTTCCATGTGATGATGTGGTGGGGTCTTTCTAACTACTTTCTTAGGAGTGGAAAATCCTTGATTTGACCTATCTTCTCTTGTGATATGATATACTTATTCAAATTGAAGCTACCCTCATGCACAAAAGATTTTATTTCTTCTTCCATCATTTTCAATTTGCAGTTTCATGATATTTGCAACATAAAAATGTAATATTTTCATAATCCACTTGTTGATCCCATTCTCTTGATTTAGATTTAATCCTAATCGACTACGGTAAATGTTTTAAAATATTCATGGCAACACATATTCGATTGTATACAACATGCCTTCTCTCCTTAGTAGTTGGTCCCTCATGGATGAATTCACCTAGAGTATTACCAATATTCTTCAAAACCTCCTTATTGATGAGTTGATAAGGAAGTCCAAAAAGCCTAATCCATACTGGAAGTCTTTTAATAGTTTTTGTGTCCATAGAAAAATTCTCACTCCAAGGTCTTAAATATAATACATATTTATCCCTAAACCACGGGCCTCCATCCATTATTTTATCTCTTATGTCTAAACTAGAGAAAATGAGGGAAAATTCTTTTGGAAGAAAATTCATGGAGTAATTTGAATTCAATCCCCACTTTCACTTGATCCAATTTTGAATCTTAGAAAACCCTAGCTAGTATCCATGAAACTTACATATTAACCCTATGGTTTTAATAACCATTATATCATACTCAATCATCTCATCCTTGATAATAACTTATGGAGTAGAATTTGCTACCTCGACAAGGTTTGCCATAAATTCACTCTTCCTCTTATTGCTAGCCACGACATCCATACTTCCAACTTGGTAATTCATACTTTCAGTAAGGACTTTCACAAATTACGTTATGTCCATGTTACCTAGATTTTCTTCAAATAAATTCTTTAAATTCTCCCAACATCTAGAACAAGAAATGACACTTGTTCCTTGATTGTACATTGCATTCTACTTCCTACTTCCCTAGTCATACTTCGTCCTCACTCTCAGCTCACACTTGCTCTCGGTTTGCACTCACTTTTTACTTCTTGCTTCCCTTCTCACACTTCATCCTTGCTATTGGCTCACACTTCCTTGCATGTGTGGATATTAAAAGCTACTTACCTTAATACTTGCTTTATTGCATACTCAACGTTTTATAAGGAAAATTTTTAAATAACTACCTTAAAATAAGTTAGAAAGAAAGGAAGAATATTATGAATTTAATTCTATTTTCTATTATTAAAATATCTATATAAGTGCAAACATCAATTAGAAAGTAAATATGCTTATCGTCTAATGGAGGACAACTCAAAATAATATAAATGTAAAATAAACAAATGTTTATATAAGAACAAACATCGATTAGAGACTAAATATGCTTATCCTCTAATGGAGGACAACTCAAACTAACATGGATGTAAAATAAATAAATGGTGCAGAAAAAAAAGGAATAAAAGAAGATATATATCTTTTCTACATGAAAAGTAGATAAAATATAAAATTATTTTATTTTAGAATGTAAAGAATATAATAATACTCCAATCAGATTTAAAACAACTAATTAAATTTAAAAAACTTCACATCTTAAATCAAAATTAATTAATATTTATTAAAAAATTAAATTAAATTTATTTTGATGTGAAAAAACAATTAACATAATACACTTAAAAAAAACATTAACAACTATATTGTTTTCTAAAATTCTTCCATAATATTTTTTAACTTTTTAGATGCGTCACTAAAACAGCATGGGAATGAATGTTCTTTTAAACATAGTAAGTGCATGTCAACCTATAGCTTTGAAAGAAGCTGCCCACGCACTCTAAGTGAACCTTTAAAATATTCTAGAAGGAAATAATGTTATATATATATATATATATAGGTTCTTTTTCCCGTTCAACAGCTAAAAAACAGATGGGAAACCGGCGAGGCATCCCACCGAATATTCGTGACCCCGAAGGTATCAGTAGTCGAATATGCCGAAGAAAAAAAGAGTCGTGAGTTGAAGCATCGCACATCGTACATTGCTTTAGTGGACATTCTTCCTCACTTTTTCTCCACCATTATCACACTGCTTCGAATAACTTTCCGCATATTCCTACTTTTCTTTCTGTATATTAAGCCTTCCCTCCCCTCATCTCTTTCATCCACCATAACTCTCGTTTCTCTCGTTTCTTCTTTTTCAGTTGAGATCCTTTGGTTCAGCATGGACACCGTCATAGTTTTCGATTTCGATCTCACCATAGTAGACTGCGACAGCGATCCCTGGGTCATGGAACAGCTCGGCTTTACGGAACTCTTCGAATCCTTGCTTCCCACTATGCCATGGAACGCTCTCATGGTAACATGCCTTTCTGTTTTTCCCTTTGCAAAGATTGTCTCCGTAAATTCTAGGTCTGGATTTAATATTTGAAGAATGTGAACGTGCAGGATAAAATGATGGGAGAGCTGCACGAGCAGGGGAAGACGATAGCAGACATTGAACAAAGTCTGAGGACGATTCCTCTCTACCCAGAAACCATCAGAGCCATCAAATTCGCCTTCTCCCTGGGGTGAGCAAAAGTAGTATTTATTATTAATGGATTTAAGTTTGAAAATTTGTTTTTATTATGAGGAGTTCGACAAATGTTTGCATTTGGTTCGAGCAGGTGCGATCTGCGAATCGTGAGCGACGCCAATAATTTTTTCATAAAGACCATTCTGGAGAGCCACGACCTGCTTCACTACTTCACCGAGATTAAGACAAATCCGGCATTTGTTGAGGATGGAAGGTTAAGGATCTGCCCTTTCCATCCCTTCACGGAATATCCTCATGGCTGCACCCTCTGCCCTCCCAATATGTGTAAAGTAATAATTCCTCTCCACATATTACAACGTAGAATGCTTCAGAATTGTGTTAAATAATCGTCTGTGTCTCATGTTGTGCTATGTTATTTACTGCAGGGAGCAGTAATAGAAGAAATGCAGACGACCATACGAGATGTGTCTGATAAGAGTTTCATTTATCTGGGGGACGGTGCTGGAGATTTTTGCCCCACCTTGAAGTTGAAGGATGGAGATTGCGTTCTGCCCAGAAAAGAGTATGGCAATTCACCGTGTTGTCTCTCTTTGTTAAAGCTGAGTTGTTTTATATCGTTTGATTAATTGGAGTGTATTTGTTTTCAGATACCCGCTGTGGAAGCTTATTGAGAAGAATAGAGATCTGGTGAAGGCTCAAGTTAATGGGTGGTCTGATGCCAAGGACATGGAAGAGTTGCTGATGAAGTTGTTGAAACCGTGTGAGGACGTGGACACGTCTTTAATATAAAGAAGCCTCCACGCCCTTGTTTTGTTGTCACAATACTTCTTCTCCCATTGAATTTTTATGAATGTCATATGGCCAATGAAAACTTTGGATGTTTAAAAAAAAAACAAAAGAAGGCCAGAAAAAAACCACTCTTATGAAAATGAATGATATTGTTTATCCACTACACTGAATGTTGCATCGGAATCAAACCATTTAAATTATTTAAATTTCATTCCATATTAATACCTTCTACTCTGCTTTTACCGAATCAAAACCATTTAAGTTATTTAAATTTCGTAGTCCAAGGTGTACTAAGTATACAAACAAAATAATGTTGAAAAGCAGAAGTTCGTGAATTGGGGTCCAAGGTGTACTAAGTATACAAACAAAATACTGTTGAAAAGGAGAAGTTCGTGAATTGGGGTCCAAGGTGTACTAAGTATACAAACAAAATAATGTTGAAAAGCAGAAGTTCGTGAATTGGGGTCAAACAAAATAATGTTGAAAAGCACAAGTTCGTGAATTGGGGTCCATCGATCTCTTGAGACGTGATGGAGTGATGTTTGCCTTTCCTGGTTGATCACGCTTTGTATGTATTATGCACCTGCTGGGTTTACAAATTTTAATGTTCTAAGAATGAATTCAGCAATGATAGTACAAATTAAAATTTGGAAGGTAATTTTTTTTTAAGGTTATCAAACCATTCAAGCTTACATTATATTAGTAGTAAAGGTTAACACAGAAAATGGACTTATGGGAAAATAATAAAATAATAATAAAATAAAATAAAATAAAGAATAAAAGAAGATCCATTGCTGTTTATTAAAAAACAAATTCAGTTGTTGGTAAAATCTTTAAAACTAGGCTGTGGAGTTTATAGCAAGTTGGAGTTTCAATAATAATGTTTTATTATTATTTTTAAATAAAAATATAACAAGGTTATTTACAGGTTTGAATTTAGTTTTTTTTAATAAAACTTAAAAGTTTAAAAAAATTAAATTTATAAATTTAAACTTAAAAATATAAATATAAATGTTGATGTAGTTTTTTTTGGTTGATATTAGCTTTTATTTTTATGTATAATTAATCTTATTCCTTACCCACTTTATTTTGTTTTTTAGTTGTGGACTATAATCTAACTTTTTCTTTTAAAAAAAAAAAAAAACTTAAAGATAGATTAATTTGATGTCTCCATAAATATCTCCAAACTAACATCATTTTATTATTTTTATTATTGGAATATAAATTATTAAATATTAATTTTAAAAATATATATGTTTATATTTTTATTTTCGTAAAATATATTTTAAAAATTACTATTCATAGTGAAGTGGTATTAGCTTTAGATTCTCAACATTTTAAAGGAGATCGAAATTCGAATCTTGCCAAAGGATATATAATATGTTGTAAGCTTGTTTCAATCCCATATAAATAAAAAATAATAAATCATAATTTAATTTTTTTTTTTTTTTTTGCTTAGTGTGATAAACCCTAGGATCTATACATAAGGGCTGAGCCGTCTCCTCCCAATCATGACCCTTTGTAAAGTCGAGAGCTATGCTTATCAACAGAAAATTTAAAACACAGCCACCACATATCCACCCCCTCACACACTCGCTCAGACCGCGATTTAAACCTTGAACCTTCAAAAAAAAAAGGAAAAAATATAATTTCATTTTAATATTTAATCTTTTAATATAATATAATATTTTAAATATCGAGGACAGCTTTTCTACTATAACAAGAGAATCTTATTCCATATATAGTGGACTAAGAAGAATATAGGATGGTTTGAAAAAAATAATGCATATGGATTTTAAAAGTTAACTTAACACTTGTTTTATCGCATACTCCACATTTGTTAAGAAAGTTTTTTAAATATTTATTTAGAAAGAAAAGAAGAATAATATGAATTTAATTTTATATATTATTATCAAAAGCTTATAAAAAAAATATGTTTAAAAATAAAGATTCTTATGACCATCAACTCATACTAGTTTAAATATATAATAAATAAATAAAAATGCCAAAAGAAGAATACAACTTTTCTATATAAAATAAATAAAAAGGTAAAAGAAAAAATATATATATCTTTTCTACATAAAAATTAATTAAAATATAAAATTATGTTATTTTAAAATATAAGACATATAATAAAACTTAACTAAAATTTAATATTTAAAAAAAAAAACTTAACATTTGTTAAAAAATTAATTTCAACGACTACAATTTTTTAATAAAATTCTTATCCCTTCACTAAAACATCGTTAAATAACTTTTTTTAGATGCTTCACTTAAACATCGTTGAATATAAATGGGAATGAATGTTCTTTTAAAGATAGTAAGTGCTATAGCTTTGACTGATGTTGCGCACGCACTCAACATAAACCTTTAAAATATTCTAGAAGGAAATAACCTATCTAGAAGGTTCTCTTTCCCCTTAAAACCTTAACATTTGTTAAAAAAAAAATTTAAACGACTACAATTTTTTAATAAAATTCTTATCCCTTCACTTTAAATAATTTTTTTTAGATGCTTCACTTAAACATCGTTGAATATAAATGGGAATGAATGTTCTTTTAAAGATAGTAAGTGCTATAGCTTTGACTGATGTTGCGCACGCACTCTACATGAACCTTTAAAATATTCTAGAAGGAAATAACCTATCTAGAAGGTTCTCTTTCCCCTTCAGTTAATAATCGTGACCCCAAATATAAAAGCAAAACCCGCATTTGACGGTGTTATCTAACTTAAGGACCTTCGGTTCACTATAATATTATAAATAAATATATTTTAAAAAACAGAGCAGGAACAAAAAGAGAGAAACTTGTTTAAACAAATAAAGGGTTTCGAAAAAACCAATCGGGGAGGCATCCCACCGAATATTCGTGATCCCGTGGGCATCAGTAGTCGAATATGCCGAATTAAAAAGTAGTTGTGAGTTGACGCATCACGAGCAAGGGCAACAACAATGAAAAAGGCGTCGACAAGCACGAGCAAAGGCCACAACAATGAAAAAGGCATATCAAAAAATAACAATAAAAAATATTCTACCACATAAACAGGTGGAGAATAAGGAACAATCAAAGGCAAATCACCAAAATGAGTTTTCAGATGAGGAAGAAACTTACAGTCCGACAACTACACCACTCATGTGGGCACCAAGACTTTGTGTGCAAGAGCTAATGAAGATGAAAGAGAAACTTGAAAGCATGGAAAGGAGGGAGAAATTAAGAGAAACTAAATCATATGAGGTTATAAACACCATTCGAAGGCTGGAAAAATAAAACAACCAGCTCAAGGAGCAAGTGTCAAAGCTACAAAACCTAGCAAACATGGGTCAACGTGAATGGCATGTCCTCAAACAAGCCATCCATCCCCCAATCAATGATGCAATAGAGGTGGAAAAAACAAATGCAAATCAAATAAAAGAGGTAAAGAAAACACTCCAAAACATTGAAACAAGAGAAAATGAGCTACGAAATGAATTAGCAAAGACAAAGACATGGTCTCAAGTAGTAAAAGAACCAGTCAATCAACAAAAAGAGTTGATAGAGAAGCAAGTAAAAATTCAAATAACCGAAGAGAAAGAAAGACATGAGAAGTTAACAAATATAATCATCAAAGGGTTGAAAGATTATGGGGACAGGGAAGACACAAATCGTTTAACCAGGAACTTCTTGTCAGATCGGTTACAATGGAAGGGTCAGATAAAAAAAGTAAGCAGAATTGGCAGGCTGAGAGAAGGAGGCAGAGATAGACATATTCGGGTCACATTGATGAGCTACGAGGATAAAATAAGGTTACTTAGAAACAGAGGCATGCTGAGAGGGTCACAATTTTATTTAGATGATGACCTAACATTTTTACAGCAGGAAGAAAGAAATAAGGAATGGGAAAAGGTGAGGGCAGCAAGGAATGAAGGGAAACAGGCATATTTAAGAAATGGAAAGGCATACATCACATCTAAACAAATCCAAAATAAATAGGGAGTATGGCCCGCCCGGGAACATCTTACAATGGTAAGTTGGAACTGTAGAGGTTTCCCTTGGAGAAGAGGACCCGGGTTAGGGCCCATTGCTAGAGACAAAGATATAATCATATTGACAAAACACATGAACACGATGGATGTAGGACTCCAGAATTTGTGGGATACAAAAAAATAGCAAAATGGAATAAAGCAACGAAAAAATGGCAAAGGGCATGGGGGTATTATGGTTTTAATAAAAGAGGAATGGGATAGGGTCATTAAAATTGAAAAACAAGATGAAAACAAACAAGTACATTTGAATAGAGATCCTAGAAAATAAGTCAGTTATTAGCATAGCAAGCATGTTATTTTGCTCCCAAGAATTCTAAATTCTATAAGAAACATGACCTTAACAGAGAAGACCCATACTCCTCCCTAAAAAGAGACATTTCAATATACAGTAAGTTGGGAGATATTATATTAATTGGAGATTTCAATGCAAGGACAGCAAATAAGCAAGCTAACATTCTAGAAGGTAACGAATATATTGAGATTAATCCTCTTTGGATGCCAAAGAGGAAAATCAACGATGGGACCAGGACTTCAGAAGATGAGCATGGGGCTATCACGCAATATGGAGAAGAGTTGTTAGGTCTTTGCAACATATACAATTTGATTATTTGCAATGGGATGAACAAATGGAAAAATTCAGGAAAGTACACATGCAAAACATATAAGGGACAAAGTGTAATAGACTATGTAATATGCTCAACGAATTACATACCAAAAATAGAGGAGCTAGAAGTGGAAGATTCTCCGATGGAACTTAAGTCAGATCACAACCCAATTGTTATGAAACTTCGAATGCATGGAGACAAACCAAGGGAAAAAAACTTGCAAGGCAATCAAAATAAATATCCTCACAAGGGAAACATTCTCTTAAAAGATGAAAATCGGCAAAATTTTAGAGCAGTATTAAATAATAAGTTACAGGAAAGGGAAGAACTACATCACAATAGTAGAGATTACAGTAAGAGTGAATGGTTAATGCAAGTTATTCAAGAAGCTCTAAAAAAATGCAAGAGAGCTAAACCTAAAAAGAAAGAAAGGAATAGCTTCCCAACCAACCCATGGTTCGATGAAGATTGCAAAAAAATGCGAAGATTACTAAAGGAACCAACGGGTAAAACAAGAGCAAACAAAAAAGCATATGAGAAACTGGTAAGGGCAAAAAAAGAAGAATACACTAAAACAAGGAGGGAAGAATTGATTTATTTAGGGAAGCATGAACCAAAGAAATTTTGGAAGGAACTAAGCGTGAAAAGGATGCAAACCGAAAATAACATAACAATTAATCAGTGGTTGGAGTATTCAAAACAACTGTATCAACGTAGTAACCAGCAGGAGACACCACCTACTATCATTGTCAAGAAAGAACTTTTCACAATTGAAGACATTATTCAAGGGATAAAAAAGTTAGCAAATGGAAAAGCCCGTGACATAAACAATCTTCAAGCAGAGCATATAAAATGGGGGGTAGATATCTTGGCACCGCAAATCAAAGAAATTTTCAATGAGGTCATACAAAATGGCTTCCCTACCGAGTGGACAACTAGCTTGACCATTCCTTTGTTTAAAAGTGGAGATGTAAATAATCCCTCAAACTATCGAACTATCATGATCAACCCTCTCTTTGCAAAGTTGTTTGGGAGTATGATAGAGCGGAGGATCAAGGATATGGGCAGTAAGAAAAGGGAAAGAGAGCAAAGGGGCAAGCAGTGTTTTAGGCCCAAACACTCAACTATTGATCATTGTATCACGCTCAGACACATAGTGGAAAAAATATGGGAGAAAAAGAGGAGGCTTTTTGCTGTTTTGTAGACTTCAAAAAGGCATTTGACACAGTGCCTAGGAAAAAATTATGGAGCAGAATGGAAGAACTAGAGGTTCCAATTCACTACAGGGCAGCAGTTCACAGACTATATGAGCATGTAAAAGCTAGAATCATAACACAGGAAGGGTTATCTGAATGTTTTGGTAGTGACATAGGTGTCAAACAAGGTTGCCCTCTATCTCCGACCTTATTTGGGTCGTACATTGACAAGTTAGAAGAATGGATAAACAAATTTGGGGGAGAGGGTGTGCATTTAGCCAAATATGTGGTAAAACTCCTCATGTATGCAGATGATGTAATTCTTGTGGCCAAAACAGCCAAAGATCTAGAAGATCACCTTCAAGCTCTAGAACTCTTTTGTAAAGAAGTTGGGATGCAGGTGAACACGAGCAAAACAAAAATTATGATTTTTTCAACAAAAAGAAGAAGCAACAACTCAAATTTCAGTTTGCAGGAGAACCGCTTGATGTAGTAGTAGAATACAAATACTTGGGCATAGACTTTCATGAAAAACTTAATTGGAATACATGTAGGATGAAAAGAACTCAAAGTGGTTGGAGAGCACTATATGCACTTCAAAACAGGTTTAGGAATACCGAGTTGTGGGACTGGAAGACCACCAAGGTCTTATTTGGCCTACTTGTTACACCGGTTCTCGTTGTATGGTTGCGAGGTGTGGGCTAGTGGCACAACAAATGCAAAATGGAGACAAATAGAAAGGATTCAAAAATATCTAATCACAAACTTTCTCAAAATTAAGGCCACAACCCCTTATGAAATTATTCTAGCTGAAACTGGAATGTTCCCTTTAGAAGCAATTGCTATGACCAAGTTGTTATGTTACTTGAAAAAAACAGAAAACATGACAAATGATAGATGGCCTAGAGCAGTTAGAGACGAAGAGTTACATAGGCGAAAGAATACGTGGATGAAACAAAATCAGAAATGGATGAAACGTTGGGAAATCAACATAAATGAATGCCCAAATGTCAACAAAGACATTAAAAATTATGTGAATGAAAAGTTCGAAGTGGAATGTGGAAAAATGCAAGCAGGAAAAGACAATATTATATTGCAAATTTTAACCCAACGTATGACCACAAGGAAAAAGCGTATATAGGCGCTGAAATCAAGTGGAAGGAAAAAATACTCATTGCTCAGATAAGGACTAGCTCTCATAGGCTTAGATGTGAAACAGGGAGATGGACAACGCCCAAAGAACAATGGGAAGAAAGGATATGTACTCTATGCAAAGACAAGGGCAGTAGAGACAGAGGAACACTTCATCTATAAATGCCCGAGTTTTTCGGATATCCGTGACAAATACAAAGAAACACTTGGGAACGAGTTTATTACAGATTTATTTGAAGACAAGAAAATAAAAAAAGTTGGAGAATTGCTAACACAAATCAACAGGAGAAGGAACAACCTTCTCAAAGATATTAAAGATCATATGATATGATTTGAGTAATTGTACTTCCATATTTGAGGTCCCATAGACCACATTTGGGTCTCATGGACGTAATTAAAATCTTTCATTCATTCATTCACATCATACGTTGCTTCTCCTTGAAAATATTGGAGGCTCTTCCTCGCTTTTTCTTCACACAGCTTCCAAAAACTTTCTTCTTTTTCTTCGCACAGCTTCCAAAAGCTTTCTTTCATTTACAAGATTAGTGTTTGTAAGATCGATAATGATGGTATAAATTATATAAGTTGGTTGTCTCTTTGATATTGGTTAATAATAAAGAAGTAGAATAGGTTTGGTGGAAGTAGTCCCCGTGATATAAACTTTAATCTGTGTGATTTGTAACCTACACTCATCAATTATTAAAAATATATTAATATTTTTATAGGATGATGTAAACGGAATTCAATCTTCATAATAAATATATATAAAAAATGTTACTAAAAAATAAAATAATGTGATGTTGAGCAACCTCAACCTATAACCAAAAAAGAAAAACTTTTCTTCCTCTTGCATATTCCTACTCTAAATTGGGCTTCGAAGTCTAAGGTGTACCAAATATACAAACAAAATAATGTTGAAAAGGAAAATTTGAAGACTAATTTTGTTGGACATAATAATATGATTTTGAAATCTCATCTAAAAATCTAAATTTAAATCATAAAAATGTGCACAAAAAATTAAAGACCATTGTCGTGAATTGGGGTCCACATCATTCGTCTTCGAAGACATGCTCTTGAAACGTGATGGGTGATGGGGTGATGTTTGCCTTTCCCGGTTGATCACGCTTTGTATGCTTTATGCACCTGCTGAGCTTTGCAAAACTTCCGGTTGATCACGCTTTGTATGCTTTATGCACCTGCTGAGCTTTGCAAAACTTAATGGTTTAAGAATGAAATCAGGAATGTTAATACAGATTAGAATTTGGAAGGTAATTTTTTAAGGCTATCCAACCATTCAAGCTTACATTATATAAATGAATTTATCTTATTTTAAACTCTGAGACCCCAAACCATAAATGTACGTTTGAATTTAAAACGCTTGGAATGGAGTTTCGAATAAAGGAGGGTTCCTGCTACACGTGCTGATTTTTTAAAGAAGTTTTAAATAATTAAAAATATTAAAAAATATATTATTTTAACTAAATTATTATTTTTTTATTACCTTGTACATTAACCTCCTCAAACTGAGGAAAATGTGAACTTGGAGAGACCCTCTCTGCTTTTATGTGCTCTGTCGTAATATAATGTTGGTTAAGGATTTTTTTAAACATATTTATACGAAAAATAAATAAAAATATTAGTAGTAGAATGTTTATGTTGAATATAATGGTATTGTTTTTTGTTTTTATTAAAGAGATCTAAGTTGTAATGGAACTAGATCTTTTAAAAGCTGTATTTTACTTTAAAATTTTTAGTTTCAAGAGGTATGAGCTCCTTTCAAAACGCCCATATTGAGAAGTATGCGCTCCTTTCAAAACCCCCACATAGAGACGTATGAGCTCCTTTCAAAGCCCTGTTTTTACCCTCAACAAAGAGATTAAAACAAAAAATTGGATTTATAGAATTATTAAAAGAAAATCAAAATGAAGGGGAATGGGGCTCTCCATAAAAAGTCACACTTACCCTAACATTTTAAACCTTGGTACAAGGGACCTAAGACCCCTCTTAAAAATCCATGCTTTACCCTAACATTCTGATCAAAGAGATATTGTAGTGGTATGTCCTTGGGTTTTCATCTAGGAGATCCAAGTTCAAACCTTGAGGAGAACGACCCCCTCTTAAAAACCTTCACTTACCTTAACATTTGACTCGTGAGGGATACCGTAATAGTAACAAATACTATAATAGTAAATCCTTGGGTTTTTATCTAAAAGACCCAAGTTATCCTTAATTTTTTACCCATGAGGAATATCATGGTGGTAAGTCCTTGCATTTTCATCTAGGAGACCTAAGTTCAAACCCCTATACAAGGGGATTGAGACCCCTCATAAAAAACCCATGCTTTACCCTAACATTTTTACTTGTGAAGGATATCATACTGGTACCATCTTTGGGTTTTCATCCAAGAGACCCAAGTTCAAACCCCGGTACGAGGGAAATGGGGTCCCTCATAAAAATCCTCACTTACCCTAACATTTCAAATCTCGGTACGAGGGGAATGAAACCTCTCATAAAAATCTATACTTTCTTAACATTAATATCTATCTATCCTAAATTTTTTCTAAAAGGACATTGTAGTGATTAGGGCTTTGGCCTTTCTTTAGGGAGGTCCAAGGTTCAAACCACGATGTACCTAGAAGAGGATAGGTTGGATGGTAGTGGACAAGTGTTTGTTGGTTGGTTATCCTAGTTTGATACCTTGGAGGGTCAGGGGTCCCATTGAATTCATCTTACCTAGAAGGTTAGGGTTATAGTGACAATATTTGTTTGTCGGTTGGCAGGGGTCCTATTGACTTTGTATTACCTAGAAAATTAAGTTTATAGTAGCAACATCTATTTCTTGGTTGGCTATCCCAGTTCGATGCCTTAAAGGGTCAGGGGTTCCATTGACTTCATCTTACCTAGCGAGGGTTAGGGTTACAATGGCAACATCTAAATCCCGATCAAGTATATGGTAAAAGGTGTTACTAATTCCCTTATGTATATATATAAAAACATTAAAATAAATTTGAATCTTTGAAAAAAATCAAATCAATATTTACATATATTTGGAACACAATACACATAATTACACACATGCCATGGTTTGAACCTTGGACCTTTCGAACCTTGGACCTTCCAACAAGAATCCAAAGCCCTAACAACTATGTTGTCCCATCATGACAAAATGTTTATACATTTATTTCATTTGGAAGTCAATCAAAAAAATTTATTCTAATTAAACTAGAAGAACAATAATTTTAATATAAGAAGTAATTATGGAGTTTTTGTTTTTGTTTTAAATTTACTCTAAATTTCTATAAACACATTATTTTAACTAAAGAAGGATAATGATCAAACATTTTTTAAAATTTTTAAAATATTTTTAATCTTTTAACTATGATGAATTTCGTAGTGTTTGTACCCATGGTAATGGGGTTCCAATCAAGTTAAAAAATGGAAGGGTTTGACATCATCTCTAATTTATTTAGGTCCAAGGTGTAGACCAATTGGTTCATCCAAACCCCATAAGGGGGCGAAGGTCCAAGGTTCAAATCTTGGGCCTCGCCGGACTGAACGCTTGTCCCTTTCCTGGTGCTTTCAACGGTGTAAAAGGTTTAAAATGATTATGGCATGGCGGTTATAAGGGCGGACTGCGCGAAGATCTATGTGGCGGCTTCTAGGGCGAACATCGCAGAATACTGTGGTGGCCATAAAAGCTGGACAACCTGCCCGGATTCATGGCAGCTACCAATTCCACCATGTTAAAAAAAAAGAAAAACTATGCTGAAGTTCTACAAAGAATTATATGTATTTATGAAGAGATAAATGAATTATCTTCTTATTTCATAATAGAAAGAACATTTAAGTAAAAAGCAATTATAAAATTTTTATTCAAGAGACTAATTTTAAATATATATTGTGTAGAACAAATAGATTATGGAGTGAGTTCTATTTGGGAGCCAATACAAGCCAAGAGCAAGGCTCAACTTAAGTCTCACCTTTTCTTGTTTTAGATCTTTGGGGAAGAGCAAGAAGAGTGCAAAATATGAAGCAAGTGCAATTAAAGAGCCCTCATATTTTCTTCCTTCATTTTTTTGTAAAAATTCAAAAAATAAAGAATTGATATAAGGAAAATCTAGGTAACATGGAAGGAAAGTTATATTTGAAAGCCCTAATGAGAAGTAATGATGACTTAACTAAAAATATAGTTGCCCAAACAAGAGTTATGAGGAAGAGTGAATATGTCTAATTAAGGGAGTACATGTTACATTACAAGTGATTATTAAGGAGATGATTGAACAAGATATAATGGTTATTAAAAGCAGAGGGTTAATATGTAAGTTTCATAGATACTGGTAAGTGTTTTTAGAGATTCAAAGTTGGATCAAGTGGAAGTGGAGAGTAAATTCAAATTAATCTATGAATTTTCTTTCTAAAGGATTTTCCTAATCATCTTTTCAAGTTGGAAATTAGAGATTAAAATAATAGGTGGTGACCTATGATTTAAAGGGATAGATGCTCTATATTTTAGACTATGGAGTTAGAATTTTTCTTCAAGATAAAATAAAAAATATTTTAATGTGGGTTGTTTTTTTGGATTTCCATATCAACTTATTAATAAGGATGTTTTGGATAATATTGGCATTACACTACGGAATTTTATCTAGGAGGGATCATCTACTTAGGAACACAAGCAAGTAGTATATATGCAAATGTGTTGTTATGGATATTTTAAAACCTTCATCACAATACATTAACATTAAATCCAAATAAAAAGAATGGGATCACCAAGTGGATTATGAAAGCATTGCATTTTGGTGCTACAAATGTTATGATATTAAACACATGGAAAGAGATTGTAAAGTGAAAAGGATGGAGAAAGAGATAGAAATTTTGGTAATGAGATAAACTCCAAGAAGAAGTAGAGATTATGCTGTAGCATAAGCTTAGATTAGATCAAGGATATTCCACTCTCTAAAAAGAGGTAAAGAAAGCCTTTATAGTATCAATTGGCAAAGGCCATCATAGTTCACATAGATAATCTATTAAAAGAAACAAGGAAGGATACAAGGGATGATATATAATGTACAAGTTCAAATTCAAAAGGAACTAAATGTGCAAATGAAAATATGATAAAAAAATATTTTAAAACAAGGGAGGCAAAAAAGGTCAAGTTTATTCCAAGTAAAATGCCTTCAATTTCCTCTAGTAATATAAAATACTCTTTTTGCAATAAAAATGAAAGTAGTGTAGAGGTTATTACACTTTAGGATTTCAAGAACGATATAATAAATAAATGAGGATGAAGTATTGAAGCAGGGCATCCAACATGCAATATTTAATTATTAATTATTTATGAAATAATTGGTTAACCATTTGAGTTTCGTGAAGAGAAATTGATGCAAAAAGTAGAATAAAAAGAAGGAAAGAGGACCAAGTGTAGGGTGTGTGGTGAACGGATGTAGGAGAAGAGAGAAAATGAGATCTAAAATGATAGTTTTGAAAAGAGAAAAAGAAGACCTAGATAACTCCGGTTTTAGCACCCTAAATAATCATTATACTATGTTTTGTTTGTTCTAGCATTTGAATAATAAATATATGTTCCAATTTTCAATCAATCTCATGTTCTTTTGGATGTTTTATATTTCTAGAATCGGTTTATTGTAGATTTATGATGGTTGGTATGTGTAGGATCATAATTCTAGAGGAGAAGGTGAAACTTAGCTACAATTTGTGCTAGTCTCTTCCTAGGGTGCAAGATAACCTTCAAACCTAATTGTTATTCAGAGAAAATAACCCAACATCCTTTAAGTAAAAGTATGCCAAGGTCGTTGATGTAAACCTAGATGTCAAATTCCAATCAATAAGGAAAGTGTGAATGAACTAGAAAGTCATCACAAGTGGACATGTGACTACTGTTCACATAAATATTAAAATATCATTCAAACATAATAACTATCTAAGCCCTACTCAAATGGATGTTTTGGTTGTCATTCAAGTAAAGAGGAATCATATCATCTACGTAAGAATATTATGCAAGAGGAAACCTTAGCATCATTCTTGTGCAAAGTGGAATATTTTCATTCAAGTGACTTTGGTTATTGTTCAAACATAGGAAGCATATCATTCTATTCATGTGTTATACAATTAAAGGAATATTGTCATTCAATTCATGTGTTGTACAAGTGAAGAAAGTTTGTTGTGCAATTCATGCATTGTACAATTGAACCGGTTGTATAATTGGACCTATTGTTATACAATTTGATTCATATTAAGACTATCATTTGAGTTAGTGTATGTCTTCTAATAAAAGAGGCATTTATTCATGAAAAACCCTATTTATGTCTGCATCATTTGGTGTCAAAGAAGGAAATTTTTTCAATACATGTCGAAGGAGATATGACATACCAAGGAAGAGGAATACCGTGTGGTTTGGGACCTTGACTACTAGATATAATTGAAATGCTAAGAGGGATCATTGCCAAGATATATGTAATTGAGACTATCTAGAGGAGAGACATTCATCTTGAGGAGATTATTGATAATGAAGAGGAGTCTGGTCATGTGGAAGCTCAAGATGAAAAGCAAGGAGAAGAACTGAAAGAACAATTTATTCGAGTAATATTAAATATGGGAAGTCATCCCAATATTGATACTTCTAATTTTAATGGAAGTTTCAACCCAAACGATTTGATTACTTGGGTAACAAACATGGAGATATTCTTTTATGATGAATCTATGGAGGATCAAAAGTGAGTCAAGTTTTCATTTATGCAACTGAAGGGATATTCTTCAATTTGGTAGGATTATGTCCAAACCAAGAGACAACAAAAAAGGAAAAATAAAATTTAAAACTTGGGAAATGTTTGTATCCAAGTTGAAATCTAAGTTTTTAGCTGCAGATTATCAATTAGGATTATTTAGAAGACTCCAAAACCTTAAGAAAAAAGAGTTATGAATGAAAGAGTATATGAAATAATTCTATAAGTTGGCCATAAAATCTAGACATATTGAAGATGACGACAAAAAGGATGCAATATATATCAATGAACTTAGATTATCCATATAAGATGAAATAAATATTATTCAAATTAGAATATTTGAGGAGGCATATCAATACGCACTCAAGGTGAAAGAGAAGTTGACCCACATGCAACAAAATAAATCTAGAGGAAGAGGACAACAAAGGTAGGAGAGAGAAATTAGTACTTCTAAAAATAATAGATAAAACATATATTTCTTGAGAGGAAGAGGAGGTTATGATAGAGGACGGGGAAGATAATTCCTCAAAATTTTTAAAAAGGGCCTTTTTAAAATATGAGGGATATTTTAAATAGCTATTAAATAGCCACCTATTTAGACTTTTAAAATAGAAGGGGAGGGAAATTTAACATACTCAAAATATAGAATATGTTGTTCATCAGTTGAGCCCAACCTACCTATTCTTTGTTGTTGTTATAGATGTGGAGAAGTTGACCATCGAGTATTTGAATTTCCAACAAGTAGAGCAGTAGTAAAGGAAAAGAATCCCATATTCATGTTACACAAGCTTATGAAGAAGGTGTAGCCTCACCAAAGCACATGGAGGAACTTGAATAAGGAGAATCTCTTATGATGAAAAGGGTATTGTTGGAACTAGCAAAGGAGGTGCATGAACTTAAGAAAAGAAGGAACCTATTCAGGACGTTTGCAAAATAAGAGGTAAATATTACAAGGTGATTGTGGATAATAGAAGCACAAACAATTTAATGTTAATAGAGATGGTAGTGAAACTAGGCTTGAAAAGAATTGAGCATTTGAATCCATACAAAGTATCATGGTTAAAAAATGAGCATCAGAGCTTGGTAACTCAACAATGTATGGCAAATTTTCAAACTAGTTATTATAAGGATGCAATTATGTGATATTATATTGATGGATGTGTCATATTTTATTGGGGATACCATGGTAGTTTTATAGGAAAGTAGTACAAGATGGTAGGATGAATATTTATTCAATTTTCAAGGATAGTAAAAGTTATGCACTAAGTCCATTGAAAGACAAAGGAAAAGAGGTGGGTAATAGTTCTAAAGTTTTCTTGATCTTCAAAATATAGTTCTTGAAGGATATGAAGGGAGAATAATGTTTTGCTTTCATTGCTAAACCCATGGAAGAGGGCACTGTGAATAAGTTGGATGGTATTACACACAAAGAGAAGTATTTTTTGGAAGAATATGTCAAGATTGTTTCAGAATAATTACCCAATAGGTTACCACCTATGAAAAGCATTAGTCATAAAATATACTTTATACTTGATGTAATTTTTCCAAATAAGGCAACCTATAGGATGATATCTATGGAAAATAAAAATATGAAGAGACATGTCCAAGAGCTATTGAATAAAGAGATGATTAGGGAAGCTTGATCCCATGTGCAGTACCAATTTTACTAGCATATTAGAAAGGATATTAGTGTATGTGCATAGACTCTCAAGATATCAACAAGATTACAATATAGTTTAGGATTACATGACCTCGTATGGATGACTTTATGGATTGTTTAAGTGGAGAAGAGTAATCCACAAATATTGATTTGAAGAGTGGTTATCAAATTTGAATCTAAGAAGGAGATGAGTGGAATATTGTGTTTAAGACCAAAGAAGGCTTGTATGAATGGTTGGTCATGTCATTTGGGTTGACAAATGCACCAAGTACTTTCATGCGATTAATGAATGAAGTTTTGAAACATTCCTTGGTAAGTTTATGGTGGTTTTCTTCAATGATATTTTGGTGTTTAGCAATATGTAGGAAGAGCACCTAATGCATTTGAGGTTAGTTTTGAAAAATTAAAAGAAGAGCAATTGTTGATTAATTTGAATAAACGTAGTTTTATGAAGAATGAATTGGTATATTTGGGTTTTGTCATATTCAAGGATGGTTTGTTGTAACGCCCCAAAATCATGAAACAAGAAAACAAACAAACAAAAAGAAAATTTTACATATTATTATTTTTTTGAACTGAGGAGAAGGATTCATAAATCCTCAACCCACCTTAGACCAACTTAATTTTTGACATCCTCTAAGTTTCTCAAGAACTATACCACACAAGATTCCCTTCACGCAAGTCCTGTCTGCGTAAGCCTATCTTATGTTATGCACATAAGTCCATCCCTCTCATCAATCTTGATGAGCTAGACTTACCACCTCCAATCGTTAGAAGGTGTACACACATCTCCATATCCACACAAGTCATTATGTGTGGGTATGCTACATGTACTGTGAGCTAAGCTATCAATATTATCCACTAACAAGCTATCTTAACTCTGGTACAATCTTCCAAACCTAGTTACCAATATCCCTAAGGGGGTCTCAAGCCCTTAGGGTAACCTCTAAGTTCACCTAGAAATTACTAATGTTTCTTTATTTTTAACATCACAAGAGCATAAAATATCTAGATACTAAATATAACAAAAATGAACTATCAATAAGCAATAATAATAAAAGCATAAATAAACAATCACTAATAAAACATACATTAAAAAATTTAAATGTAGGAAACTAAATAAAGAGATACTAAATGTAGCAGTTGCAATGTTTATTTAGATACATAAGTATGGTACACCCCATACTTTCCATAATACTTTACATCCATTTCATCGAGGAAATCTCCCCATAATCTAATCTATTGCATAAATAACAAGATGTAAGGTAGAGAGCAAACTTGTGAATTGGTCCATCTCATGACTTTGGCCTTCCCGCTCTTCCATTGATCAAGTGAGGATAGTAGGGGATCAAGACACTCATGGATTCAGATAGACATGCTTCTAAATGCACTTACTTATTTCATTGCCAAATTGCAACTATACAAATAACCTAAGCAATTCAACTTACTAATGCATAGTACTTATCATAGAAACTACCCTTTCCATTTTCTCTCTCATCCAACTTGAGAGAATCAGTCAACCATGCATTAGCTCATGTGCTCTATTTGCAATAAATGAACTAACCTTCTCAACAATTAAAGTCCCATACCCTTAATTTCTAAGTATGAAGAATGCAAGCTTATACTGAGAGGGGGGGATGAACAGTATAAGACCACTTTTTACTTTTCTTTCCAAATCAATATTATGTAATCTATAGATAGCAATATCAACAGTAGTAATCAAAGAAATGCACAAATCAACACACACAATAGAGACATTAATTTAAGTTACAATACAAATTTCAATAAGTCCACAAATCAAATTCCAAGATCTTTGCTTCTAACTTATCTTTGCTTAGAGTGTTGCTTTCTTACCTTCTTTACCGTGTCAAGGGCATAAATAAGTTCTCCCTTGAGATCATAACCATTATTTTTTTAATATTCCTCTATTTGTTTACCTTTGTCCTCATATTTATTTTCTATTGGCTTGTCTTCTATAGGATCACTTTCTTCTTCTTCTAATGCCATTAGAATATTTTCATATGGTATTTCAAGTGCATCTTCATATTCATCATCACTAAAACTATAACCATCCATTGTACAATCATCTTCAAGATGTCCAAAGTTACCACATCTAAAAAACTTGAGAATTACTGGAGTCCTTTTCTTAACTTGTTCTTTTTATTCAATCATAAATAAGACTTCATCTCTATCATTATCTAAAAAACTAGCATCACTATCACTTGAGTACTTACTTGTATTATCTGCATAGTAACTCCTATTTTGCCTTTGGAAGAACTTATTTTCTTGTCTGTTTTATTCATCCTTACTTTTCTTTTGATACCTGTCTCTTTCTGATTCCCTGTTCTTGTGATCCTATTTTTCTTCACCATTGTTGTTCTTGGGTTCTTGAAAATCTGTTGCAAAATATCCATACTTTCCACAATTGAAACACTTAACAATTCTTAGATCTCTGGATCTTCTTGAATCTTTATATTTTCTACCATAATTAGCTTCTTCATCACTGGATGACTCATTGCTTTATTTTGACTTTTTACTTTTTGCCTTTTTGATTACTTTGAAGGTTGCTTCCTTATGGGAAATGGGATCTTTTGTTCTTATCTCAAAATTTGTAAGTATACCAAGCAACTTATCTCTTGTGAAAGAATCACCATCCATTGGCACTTCTATAGCAGAAACATGTTCATTGAATATTTTTGGAAGAGTTCTTAAGACTTTATCACAAACATCTTATTCATCAATATTCATTCCAAGTCCTTGCATATCATTAAAAACCTCATCAATTCAAATTATATAAGCACTAATATTTTCCTCATCGGTCATTCTTAATGCTTCAAATTGTCCTTTGAGATTTCATATCTTTACTTTCTTAACACTTTTATCTCCTTCATATATACCTTGCAATTTATCCCACATTTCTTTTGTAGTTTTACAATGCATAACTTTCATGATGCGTTGTCGTTATGCACATCATTAATTCTCAATGAATTTGTCAATCCAGGGTAGTGTACAAGGCTATTTGCGAAAGAAGGAGTGAACAGGGCTATAACTTAGGTCATTTGGGAGCAACAGGTCTTATTGGTGAAACCGATTGTGTGGGGGATTTAGGACATTTTTATCTCTAAATTGCATAAATTGAACTTTAATCTAATTGCAGGAATGGAAACTAATTACTAACTACAGAAATGAAATCCTAGTTACAATTACAGAATGAAATCTAATTATGTTGCAGAAATAACTCCCTAGTTACAGTTGCAGAATTAGAAATCTAATTATGATTGCAGAAAGGAAGTCTATTTACTTTTGCAGTAATGGAAACCTGATTATAACATGGAAATTAAGTCCTATCAATGCTCTGTAATAGAAGGTTGTCAATATTCTATGCAGGGGTTGACAACAAAACACAAAATGCAGTAAATTGCAAAAAATAGTAAATTCTGGAAATGACAATCTGTAGTAATTTGAAAGCTTGCTAAAAATGGAGATTACAACCAAACCTATCATTAATCACAAGATCATCCTAATCATGAAATAAACTAAGATTGCAAATACTGTTAGTTGTTTACAAGGAAATGAAATGACAAGTTTTACAACTTATTCTGCTGCAGCAAAATCAGAATAAAAACCTGCTGTTAGTCCTCCTCCTAGGTCTGGAAGTGGCCAGCCTCCTTGTCCAGAAGAAGGTATGAGTCTTTCTCTCTCTCTAGATCTTACTCACACTCATTCACAACAACATGAATAGAAAAAGTAGTGCACTTTATTGATTCAAGAACATAATTACAGTATTGCTGCTAAAAACCCTGTTACAGGACTGTAACAGTCACTTTTCTGCTATTTTCTTATTATTATACTTCTTGCTTATTTTCCCCTACCTAGCTCAACCTGGATGGGAGCTATCTATTTATAGATATCCTAAAATCTATTTACAAACTGAGAATATCTCATTCCTATCTTACAGATCTATTCCTATTATGCTGCAACATTTCCTGGGTTTATCCTAGAAGAGGATCAAAATTGATCTTTTCCATGAATGGTGGCTTTGGACGGCAAGGACGACAAAGTCAGATGGGAGATATTTTCCTTTAACCTTTTCAACCTTCTTTCCCTTTTTCCATCATCAAAAATCAGTCAACAAGTCAAAAAGCGCTTTCTGTTCTCATTTCGAAGATAAGTGGCTCATTTCGAAGAGACTGTATTTCTCATTTCGAAGATGTCCGCTCATTTCGAAGAGACTGTATTTCTCATTTCGAAGATGTCTGCTCATTTCGAAGATCTTTGAAATGAACAACTGTGTGCTCTTCAAGTGATTTCATCTGCATTTCTCAGGTGGGTTAGCTCTCAGGATCAGATTGCAATAGCCTTCATCTCTCTCCATGTGTGAATTCCATGCCTTGCCATTCATTGGCAAATGGCTGGAATTTACATTGGAAAACCAGTTTCTGCTGCACAATAATAGTTTGCTTGCACTATTTGCTAGATTTAGATAAATAAATGCTTGAAACACATCAAAACAAAACTAGTGAAGTGCTGCTATCAACCTAAGCATACTTCTCATTTAGCAAGTCATGACAAAGTAACATAAAACTATGCAAAAATTATAAAAATTAGAATATAGTATTTCTAACACATTGATCATGCAAACAGTTAATACACAACATATTAAATCAACTTAACTAGCATATCAGATTAAACACAAGAGTTTTTAGGCAGTTTCAATGTTCAAAACATGCTATGATTGAGGCATTTCTAGGCCTCATCATTTCCCCCCAACTTATATTAATGCATGTCCTCATGCATTCTATTGGGCTATAGAATCACATATATCCATATTCAAATTCCATGATCTGTAGAACAATTTGGTGCCTATATAATATCCCCTGTTCTCCTGAAGGTTTCTGAGCCATTCTTCAAACTGATCATCAGGTTGAGAATCTTCTTCAAAATAGAAGGGAACTAGAGAAATGATGGTTGGAGGCCTAAATCTGAGACCTATCCAGTGATGTTGCATGATTTCAATCAGTTGTATCACTCCTTCTGCCCTTCTTCTGGACCATTCTAGGTTAATGGGGGAGATAGGTTCCCTTTTCTGTAAAGAAATGGAAAGTTCTGCCCATCTGTTTCTGCAAAATGATAATGCTGGAACAAAACTGTCATTACAAAAATTCTGGAATTTGGTCACACAGTCCCTCAAATTGCTCAAGTACATCCTTTTTACATCTTCCCTGTTCATCATGGTGAAATGTTGTCTGGTGATAAGTGGATGATTTGGCTGAACTGCTCTGACTAACAATTCAGCTCTTAATTCAATTTCTTTATTTTGTCTTTTCTCCTGGTCCCAGTAAAACTGATTTTGTAAAGTGGACATGAATGCTCTCAGTTGAACATCTCCTATGTAAATTTGAGGGTGAAACTCTACCTCTTCTGGAATAAAGAAGTTGTGTAAAAATAATTCACATAAGAGATTTTTCTGTTCTACAGGGCTGTCAAAATAGGCTTCTAAGAAATCTGCAGTTGTGTCCAATTTGTATGGGAGACCTGAGCTAATCCTCATGACCTGCCATCTGAGATATTTCTCCTTCAGAATGAGACTGTAAAATCTGGTCGACCGTCTGAATTGGACCAAAAACTCAGCAATCTGACATAAATCAGTCACTTTTTCATTCAATGCCTTGATTTCTGTTTCTTTTGCTTCTAACTATTTACCTTCCAATTTAAAATTTTCAACTTTAGTGGCAAGTTTTTCATATCTGATCACCCAACTAGCTATGTCTGTATTATATTGCTCTAGGGATACAGTATTGGGTGGTCTAACTATAGGTGGAAATCTGGGTAGCAGATCTACCTGAACCCCTTTTTCTGCTACTTCCACTGGTTGGTCATCTGATAATAATTCTACTTGTATCCCTTTTTCTGCTATTTCCACTGGTTGGTCATCAGACAACAATTCTACTTGTACCCCCTTATCCTCTACTTTTATTGAAGGTATAACAGTTTTAAATACATAAATCTCATTTGAAGGAGTACTTACTTGAACAATTGCATGTTGTTGTTTAAACTGCTCTTGTGCTGGTGTTTCCTACTGTGACTCATCTCCAATATTCTTTTCTATGCTTTTTATCAATTCTGGAGCATCTTCGAAATGAGAAGGCAATGCTTCAGAATGGAAGGGCACTTCTTCAGAATGAAAGGGCTTGCTTAGAATGAGCACCTATGTCTTTAGTCAAAGTTTTAGATGCCTCAATCAAAGTAAAAGAGTCATCTACCCTAGATAATCCCATAAGTAACTAAGCCAAATTATCCTCATCAATAGATACAGTTGGTTGTTCTTCAGACTGTGACAACCTCTTCCTCAATTCTGCCACTTCCTATTGTAATTCTACAATCTTCTTTTCCTGTATTTCAATGATATTTTCTTTTTCTTCAATCCATTTAGTTTGTGTTTTGATAACACTTTTTGCTGCTCTTAGTTGTTCTGTGATGTCCACCTCCTCTATTTCTGATTCAGAATCTGATGCAGACAAATCATCTGTAGTTGGTTTCTCAACAACTATCTCATCTTCTACTTCAGTTGTCTGCTCTTGTTCAGGAGGTTCCATGAAACTATCTATGATTGCATCCACATCTTCTATGGCTTGTTGAACTGTAGCAACTTCAAAACTGTCTTGCCCAGTCTCTTCCTCAATCATTTGTTCAAGGAATTCTAAAAAATATTCAGGGGCTGGTTGCACTTCTGTAACATCTGGACTGCCTTGTCCACCTTCTTCTTCTATCACCTATTCTTCTATTTCTCTCAAGTGGAGTCTTGTAGACCTCCTAGTTCCTGATGCAAATTTTTTCTTCTTGCCCTATTTTCTGGTGACAGCAGGGGCTATGGGGATAGTTTCAGATTCTGGTGGGAGTGCTTCTATTTCCCTTGTTGTCTCTTCCCCTATTTTTCTAGGCACTTCACTCCCCTATTCTGATAGATCAACAACATCTTCAAAAAAATGAACTTTCTTCTATTTTTCTTTTTGACTGTCGGTTCTAGGCCCTCTCTTCTTTTGTTTCTTAGCTTGTGAGGTTGAAGGTTCTGGAGAAAGGTGCTCTGTTGCTTCTATTGGGTGTGTTTCCTCCTCTACAATAGCATCTATGATAGCATCTATTTCTTCTTCCTCCTCATCCTCTCTTCCAAAAACTACATCATTCAGAGTAGAATAAAACCTATCAAAGCTTCTAGGGTTTCCTCTAAAATGATGTTGGTAGACTAATTTAATAAGACCATGGTGGCGAGGGCTCCCTTTTCCTTCCTGATATCGTTTTGCCATATTTTTCAACTCCTGGTGCAGATACAAGGGAAGATTTACCCTAACTTCTGGTTGTTGCCTACCATGTCTTAGGTGGTTCAAAATTTTGAAATGATGCCCTGATAAAAGTACATATTGCCCTTCACAGGTTAAAAATTTTATTACCCATGTGGCCACTTCATTCCAGGGTTCTTGTAGGCTGGCCCTTTTTACCCCCTTGCATGCGTTGTTGTGTATTAAGTATTCTGGCTCCCTATCATTTTCTTCCAGAAATTGACTAACTACATTTGCCAGTGTATTTTTGCCAGTTCTAGAAATTTGAAGACCCTCTAATGGAAGCTCAGTAATTTGACTTAAAACTTTAGGGGTTACCTCAATTGTCATGTCGTTAATGTGTGCCCGGTTATTTCTGAATGTGTGAGCGAACATGCCGGCCAAATCTTCGGAGGACCCATCAAATTTGTCCAAAAATGGCATAAGCCCTCCATCTTCAAAAATTTGTAGCACTTCTAGATTTTCTCGAAGGTGGGTGGTATCTACTGGTTCCATATTTGTCTTTCATCCCATTTTCCTATTTTGGTATGTTAAAAACTGCTCACCTCTGCTGCTACTCTTCCATTGGATCGTTGGTTTCTGGTTCTTGCAGACTTGCAGGGTTTGTTTTCAGGTTTTCAATTGCCTTGTTTGTCTTCTTCGAAATGAACTGCAATATCGACACTGTACCTCGTAATCATTTTGCGTTAGCAATTATGTCTTCGAAAGGAAGGGTGGCACGCATCTCTATTTCTGCTCCGAACACCTATCCATTAATGATTGCATAGATGTCCTTGCCATCAGATCCACCTCACTTGTTTTTAGCTCATCTATTTTGCCCGTAGATTTCTCACGTGCATGGTTATCAACGTCGAACAATGGTGGCATGTTGTTGGTCACTTCCCCATGATTCTGGTACTTCCTTAATGGGTGCAAGATAAGACAAATCACATCTCAACTGACACATGTCATTTATCATATGCAGTCAAAGAATTCTACTGATCGTATATTTTCCCCCTCCTTGGATGCCACATGGAAATATCATGTTGAATGCTCATTCCGAAGACTATGCTTCATTGCAAAAACAATTCCTCATTTCGAAGATAAAGTTTCATTCGAAGACAAGTCCTCATTCAAAGATAATGCTTCATTGCGAAGACAAAGTCAATCTCATTCTAGAAAAGCTTCATTTCGAAGACAAAGTGCAACATTCATTCTGAAGATAATTTCAATCCGAAGACAATACAATAGTTAATCTAAAGAAAACTTCAATCCGAAGACAATACAACAATCATTCTGAAGAAGATAGCAGACACTATTTTTGGCATTCTCATTTCGAAGATTAGGCAGAAACCAATATTCTCCTTCTCAAAACATGTTTTAAGTATGCCAACTCTTATGGATACCTTTTATGCTAATGGTTAATTGTTATATACTACATACCAATCATTTACAATGAAGAAATGTAAGAAATATATACCTGATTAAAACAAGTTAATGCAAGTTTTGAAGAATGACTGCTTCTATTGATGTTCTGTTGAGATTTTCTGCAATATTTCAAAACAAGTGTAGTTGGTGAATTTGTACAATGATGATTCAGAAATTTTCAAGGTTATGCATGCCAGAAAACTGGTTTTCATGCATACCAACTCAGTAGTGCCTTAGGAAAGGTTTTCACTACTGAGCTATTCATTTTTCTCTCTTTTTTTTTCTTGTTTTTTTTTACCTCTCCTTTTTTTTTTTTTTTTTATTCTGATTATGCCCGTGAAGGAATTCATGATTTCCCTGAAATCATGCCCATGAAGGAATTCACAATCAGAATTTATTCATCTTTTTGTTTTCTGCTTTTTTTGATTTTTTATTTTTTTGCTTTTCTTGAAATCCATGATCATGCTGATTTTATTGAAGTGGAAGAGGGAATCTCTTCCACCTATTGTGCATCCAAACTGTCAAGCTGCTATAAGAATTCCTCTTTAGTCAGAGGTGTATGGTACACCCTGAGGCGATGTCCATTCACTACCAACTTTCTCCGTGACCCATCAATAGGAGATAGACGAGCTGCTCCATTGTCAAATACCTCTTCAATCTGGTAAGGTCCAAGCCATCTAGTTCTCAGCTTTCCAGGGAAGTCCTCATAGCGAGAATCAAACAACAAAGCCCAATCTCCTTGCTAAAATTTCCTCTGTTGAATGTGACTGTCATGCCACAACTTCCTCTGCTCCTGAATTACTTCAGTTTGGTGCAGAGCATCCAACCGAAGTTCATCCAATGCATTCAGCTACAGAATCCTGTCCGTCTGTGCTTGTGACAATTCAATCCCAATTTCCAATGTTGTGCGCAATGTTAGTAGCTCAAATTCAATAGGTAGGAGGGGCTTTTTACCAAAAACTAGTTCATAAGGTGTGAATCCAGTAGTGGATTTCCAAGTAGTATTGTAAGCCCAAACTGCTTCAGGTAATTTATCTAGCCAGTTTCTCCTATGAAAAGCTACTATTTTTGTCAAGATTCATTCCAGTTCCCTGTTTGTTACCTCAACCTGGCCATTTTCTTGTGGGTGGTAAGGTGATGATTTCCTATGTTTGATTTCATATAATTCTGTAAAAGCCTCAATGACTTTAGATGCAAATTGGGGTCCTTGGTCTGTGGTGATAGACCGTGGAGCTCCAAATCTCTAAAAAATTTGAGTATACAAGAAATCGATGACCTTCTCTTCATGAGCATGTTTGAAAGCATGCACCTCTACCCACTTTGTCGGGTAATCAGTGCATACTAGAATATGCACCTTTCCTTGAGAAGGTGGATCAATAGGTCCTACAAAATCAAGCCCCCACCTCTCAAATGGCTCTAAAACCAATTGAGGTTGTAGTGGCATTTCATTTGTATGAGTGGGTTTCCCCATTCTTTGGCATGCATCACAATGCTTGATGTACTTTTTCACATCCTTGTGAAGAGATGGCCAATAATATCCTGTCCCTAAAATTTTTCTAATTGTGCTTTTTATAGAATAGTGTCCACCGAGGGTTCATCATGACAAGCCCTAAGGATATCATATACCTCATCCTTTCGGATGCACCTGCGTAACACATGGTCAGGACTGCACTTAAAAAGTATACCCTTAATCCACTCAAAGGAAGAACTCTGTTTGATCAATTGTTTTTTCTGTTTTGAAGTGAAATGTGGAGGAACTTTCCCCTGTGACCAAATAATTGGCTATATCTGCAAACCAAGGTGATTGGACAGATATAGCAAATAATTTTTCATCAGGAAAAGTGTCCTCAACTAATTCCCCTTCCTCTGTGTTCTACAACCTGGACAAGAAATCTGCTACAACATTAGCTTTTCCTGGTTTGTTGATTATTGTGATATCAAATTCTTGCAGCAATAGTAACCAACGAATAATTCTTGCACTTACCATAGGCTTATTCATCAAATACTTAATGGTTGTGTGATCTGTGTGAATGAATATTTGATAACCTGTGATGTAATGCCTGAATTTGTTGATGGCATAAATTACTGCCAAGAATTCCTTCTCAGTTGTGGTATAATTTTTCTCAGCTCTTATCAAATTCTTGCTAATGTAGTAGATGGCATAGTGTTCACCATTGTCAATTTGTCCTAATGCTGCTCCAATTGCAGTATTGGAAGCATCAACTTGTATGTGAAATGGTAATGTCCAATTAGGTCCTCTTAACACAGGTGGAGTTACTAATTTCTCTTTCGGAGCTTCAAATGATTCCTGACACCTTGCAGTCCAGGAGAATTCAGAATCTTTAGTCAATAGGGCAAACATGGGATTGGCTATTGTGCTAAAGCTGGGAATAAACCTACGGTAAAAACCAATGTGTCCTAGGAAGCTTCGACATCGGTCTGAGTTTTAGGAGGAAGAATATTCTTGATAATTTCCACCTTCTTTGGATCAATCTGGATCCCTTGAAGAGAGATGTGATGACCAAGAACTATTCCTTCCTCCATCATCATAAAACATTTGTCTGGATTCAAGGATAACTGGTATGTTTCACAATGAGTTAAAACTCTGTCAAGGTTTTCTAATGTAAAGTCAAAAGTCTGTCCACATACTGTGAAATCATCCATGTATATCTCAACACTGTTGGTAGTCAGATCAGAAAAAATTGCTAAGACCGCTCGTTGAAATGTTGTTGGGGCATTACACAAACCAAAAGGTAAAACCCTATAGGCAAATGTTCCCCATGGACAGGTAAAGGTTGTTTTCTCTTGATCTTCGGGTGCAACCTGAATTTGATTATACCCACTAAATCCATCAAGAAAACAAAAGTATTTCTTTCCAGCAAGGGTATCTAACACCTGATCTATGAAAGGTAATGGAAAATGGTCTTTGTATGTCACTTTGTTCAGCTCTCTATAGTCTACACATACTCTCATTTTTCCATTTTTCTTAGGAACTATAACCAATGGAGAGACCCACTGGCTATCAGAAATTGGGTAAATGAATCCTACCTCCAGAAGTTTTTCAATTTCTTCCTTTACAATATCCCTCAAGGCAGGATTCAGTCTTCTCTGGGGTTGTCTTACTGGCTTGACTTCTTCAGTATAAATCCTGTGGGTGCATATATCAGGGTGAATCCCTGACATATCTTTGTAGTCCCAAGCAAAAGCATGAACATGCTTCTGCAAAATAGTTATCAATTTTTCTTCCTCTTCCCTAGTAAGCCAACTGTTAATGTTCAAAAATTTGCCTGGCTGGACTTCTATTTGTTTTGTATTTGGAAGGACTGAATTCACTTCTTCATACTTGGTGATTAGGGAGTTAAGAGGGCAATGATGAGATGGGAGGAAATAAGAAGTTTCTGTTTCATTGATTTCTAATGGAAGCATATCCTGTATGGAACAGTGAGAAGGGAAAATCAGGTGATGGTGCCACCCATGTGGTAGTGAAACAGATGTTTCCTATGATAGTACAAATGGCTCACCTTCAAAATTTTGGTTCTCCTCATTCCCTAACAACTGATGGATATTTACTTCTTCCTCTTCTAACCCTTGTTCATGCAGAACATTCATTAGGATAGTTTCATTCTCTAAAGTTTCTGTGTCATGGAGGTCTTCTGTGTGTTCCCTTACTACCAAGGTGGCTAGTGTGGAAATAACCTCTTCTGGTTCTTCATCCGAGTCAGGAAACCATAACTGACCTAAAAATTTCTAGAGGGTCTTGCAGGAGGATACAGAGAAATCTATTTTAGATCAATACCATTTGAAATGGTCATTTTTCTAGATCTACAGTCTATGAAGGCTACTGTAGTTGCAAGCCAAGGTCTTCCCAGAATGATGGGATATCCATGTGCTAAATTTCTTGGTTGTAAAACCAAAAAATCTATAGGGAATTCCCAAGAAGAGACTTCTATAGGGACATCTTCAATGATACCTTCAGGTTTTGCAACTGACCTATCAACCATTTCTAAAACTGTAAATGTGGGACTGAGATGTTTGAGCTGTAATTGTTCCATTATATCCTTGGTCATGACATTTATTGCAGCTCCTAGATCTACTAAGACATTTGATATTGGTACTTGAGCCTATGGTAACTATGATAACTGGACTCCCTGGGTCACTATACTTTGGAGGTACTAGTTTTTCGGACAAGAGATCAGCTATCTTTCCTTCAACCTAAATAGTCTTGGGAAATGCTTTCTTTTTCTTCCTGCTCTTCTAATGCACAAATCTCGGATAGTACTTTTAATCACTGGTATATCCTTAATGGCTTGCAATAAGGGCAATGATATAGTTAACTTTCTAAGTTCCTTGACCAGGTCTGACTCAAAATTTTTTGTTGTGGTATTGAATCTTTCAGGATATGGAATTATCCTTGATGAAGGTAATTGTTCTGCCTGTGGTTCTATTTTTTCTTCTTCTTTCTCTGTTGTTGGTTTAACTCTAACTGGTTCCAAAGGTTCTTGCTTTTCATTTTCCTTGATTTTAGTTGAAACAGGTTCAGGTACAACTTTTCCTGAATGAAGTTGGATGTTACTACAATCAAGAACATTTATTTCAGCATTTTCTTCAACTTCAGCCACATAGACAGGGGATGCCTGTCTCATGTTGTTTGGATTAGTGACTGGTTGAGTTGGAAGTTGAGGTTGTTTCACCTGTTGTGTTTGTTGTGGTTGGTTCTATTTTTCTTGAAAATTTTGATTAGGTGCAGGCAGCAAATGTTGAGTTTGACCTTGATTTCTTTGTTGCCTTGGATAGGACTGGTATTGCTGACTCCACTGTGGTTGATTTTGCATCCAATGTGGATTAGTCTGATTCTGATTCCAGGGTGGGTTGTTTTGATTCCATGATGGGTTATTCTGATTCTGATTCTAGGCTGGATTACTCCAACTTGTTTGTGGCCATTCTTGGGAATTTGTCCATTGAGAATAATTCCAAGGACGTTGGGGTGGTTCTGATTGTCCCCAAGGCATAGTCCAAGGATTATGCCCCCAATTTGTAGGAAAATGAGGGGGATTTTGGTACTGAGAGAAATTTCCCCCTATTTTGGTCCAACATAGTTGAGTTCCTCAGTCTGACTCTCTAACATAGTTTTGAGTTGTGGTAGCAGGTGGCATTTATCAGTCAAATGCTTCTTCGAACTAGATACTACAAATGGCTGAGATAGACATTTTATTCAAAGGACACTCCTGCAAAGCATGTTTATTTCTACATCTTGGGCAATAAATTGCCAAAGGTTCTATGGTTTTTGCTTTTGCAGACATTTCTCCCAAAGTTGTGTTCAATTGCACCAGAATATCAGTTTTAAAATTTGCAAGTTCCTCTATTAGGTCCTTCACATCAGTGCCATTTGTACTCTTTTTTCTTCTTCCCTGCTTAGTGCGAGAGTAATTCCTATAGAGATCCACAATTTCCTCAATTCTAAGAGTATTTACATCCCCTTTTCCCATCAAATCCAATACTTCTCTGGATTCATCTTGTAATCCTCTCAAAAATATGGTTTTGCATAACTCAGGTTCTACAAGTCCACATCTCCTTTGAACAAAGGAGAACCTATCAAGATAGTCTTCTAATGTTTCATCATCTTCCTGCTTAATCTTGAATAACTCATCTTTCCTGTTCCTTACACGACAATACTCCTGATATTTGTCTAAAAACATAGTTTCCATTTGATCCCAGGTTCGGATGGAATTTGGCTCTAAGCTCATGAACCAGCGTAATGCTGAGTCCTTGAGTGTTGAGGGAAAAACCTTAAGTTTCTTATTGTCATTTACATAGTCATAGGTTTGACACACTACTTTGAATTCAAACAAAAACTGATCAGGATCTTCAGATACAACACCTCGAAAGGTTGGAAGTACTGAAGGTGAAATGGTTTTCATGGGGGAGTTTTGTGTTGGATTCAAATGGATAGGATATTCAAATGTTCTGGAAGGTTGGGGCATATCCTGATCATTTCCTTCATTATGGACACAACCATGTTGGCCATCCCTATCTAGATTGCCTCTCTCTGCCATAGTTTCCTGTTCCTTGGGAACAGTTAAACCTATCCAAATTTCACTCTTAAGAGGTCCAGAATCCTCTGTTGATGATGAGTCTGATGATTTTTCTTTCTCAGGATGTTCTAATGATGATGAAGCTGGTGATTTTTGTTTCAATTTTTTTGGTAGTTCAAACACAGGTGATTCACCCCTTAGGCGTGAAGATCTTCTTAATGGAACAAGCCAGGGATCCTTTTGAGTAATTCTACCTTTTTCATCCCTAGGCTTACTCATTCATGTTTACTCTTGAATGACATAAATTATAGGTCAATAGTTGTTACTTTAACCAGTTGTTATATTCAGATTTTATCCTAAATTTTCATAGCTCAGTCTAATTAATAGCTATTGGACTATTGTCACCTTCTAGCAACACTATTCCTCGACAACGACGCCAAAATGATGCGTTGTCATTATGCACATCATTAATTCTCAATGAATTTGTCAATCCAGGGTAGTGTACAAGGCTATTTGCGGAAGGAGTGAACAGGGCTATAACTTAGGTCATTTGGGAGCAACAGGTCTTATTGGTGAAACCGATTGTGTGGGGGATTTAGGACATTTTTATCTCTAAATTGCATAAATTGAACTTTAATCTAATTGCAGGAATGGAAACTAATTACTAACTACAGAAATGAAATCCTAGTTACAATTACAGAATGAAATCTAATTATGTTGCAGAAATAACTCCCTAGTTACAGTTGCAGAATTAGAAATCTAATTATGATTGCAGAAAGGAAGTCTATTTACTTTTGCAGTAATGGAAACCTGATTATAACATGGAAATTAAGTCCTGTCAATGCTCTATAATAGAAGGTTGTCAATCTTCTATGCAGGGGTTGACAACAAAACACAAAATGCAATAAATTGCAGAAAATAGTAAATTCTGGAAATGACAATCTGTAGTAATTTGAAAGCTTGCTGAAAATGGAGATTACAACCAAACCTATCATTAATCACAAGATCATCCTAATCATGAAATAAACTAAGATTGCAAATACTGTTAGCTGTTTACAAGGAAATGAAATGACAAGTTTTACAACTTATTCTGCTACAACAAAATCAGAATAAAAACCTACTGTTAGTCCTCCTCCTAGGTCTGGAAGTGGCCAACCTCCTTGTCCAGAAGAAGGTATGAGTCTTTCTCTCTCTCTAGATCTTACTCACACTCATTCACAACAACATGAATAGAAAAAGTAGTGCACTTTATTGATTCAAGAACATAATTACAGTATTGTTGCTAAAAACCCTGTTACAGGATTGTAAACAGTCACTTTTCTACTATTTTCTTATTATTATACTTCTTGCTTATTTTCCCCTACCTAGCTCAACCTGGATGGGAGCTATCTATTTATAGATATCCTAAAATCTATTTACAAACTGAGAATATCTCATTCCTATCTTACAGATCTATTCCTATTATGTTGCAGCATTTCCTGGGTTTATCCTAGAAGAGGATCAAAATTGATCTTTTCCATGAATGGTGGCTTTGGATGGCAAGGATGACAAAGTCAGATGGGAGATATTTTCCTTTAACCTTTTCAACCTTCTTTCCCTTTTTCCATCATCAAAAATCAGTCAACAAGTCAAAAAGCGCTTTCTGTTCTCATTTCGAAGATAAGTGGCTCATTCCAAAGAGATTGTATTTCTCATTTCGAAGATGTCCGCTCATTTCGAAGAGATTGTATTTCTCATTTCGAAGATGTCTGCTCATTTCGAAGATCTTCGAAATGAACAACTGTGTGCTCTTCAAGTGATTTCATCTGCATTTCTCAGGTGGGTTAGCTCTCGGGATCAGATTGCAATAGCCTTCATCTCTCTCCATGTGTGAATTCCATGCCTTGCCATTCATTGGCAATTGGCTGGAATTTACATTGGAAAACCAGTTTTTGCTGCACGATAACAGTTTGCTTGCACTATTTGCTAGATTTAGATAAATAAATGCTTGAAACACATCAAAACAAAACTAGTGAAGTGTTGCTATCAACCTAAGCATACTTCTCATTTAGCAAGTCATGACAAAGTAACATAAAACTATGCAAAAACTGTAAAAATCAGAATATAGTATTTCTAACACATTGATCATGCAAACGAGTTAATACACAACATATTAAATCAACTTAACTAGCATATCAGATTAAACACAAGAGTTTTTAGGCAGTTTCAATGTTCAAAACATGCTATGATTGAGGCATTTCCAGGCCTCATCATTTCATAGACTCTATTCTATGAAAACCTATCAAAAGTGCATTCATAGCTTTTGAATTGTAGTGTTGTAGGAGCTTAACTTCCTTATCTATAGGAGGATTGATTAAGGAATCATAACCAAGATCAAATTCTTCCAAAATTTCATTACCAAGTGCCATCCAGTAGATCTTCATTCTCATGGTCCAATACATATAGTCACTTCCATAAAATACTGGTGCTAAATTATCTGAGGATCCATTCTTATAAATTATTGTGTTCTTTTTAGCTTTTCCTTCAAGTTGTTAAAATCTTCTGAAGGAACTCGCTCTGATACCAACTTAATAACACAAGCTTATACTGAGGGGGAGTGAACAGTATAAGACCACTTTTTACTTTTCTTTCCAAATCAATATTATGCAATGTATAGATAGCAATATCAACAATAGTAATCAAAGCAATGCACAAATCACCACACACAATAGAGACACCAATTTAACGTGGTTCACCCAAAGATGGCTACCTCCACGGAGAAAATATTTCTTATAAATTTTCTCAAATAAATTCTCTTGGGAATCCTTTCCCTACAATGTTTATGGACCTCTGTCCAAAGGAGATGTTGATCCCCTAAATCAAGTTCGTGGATCTCTATCCATAGGAGAACTCCTTCTCCTCTACTCTGGTTGGTGATCCTCTAGAAGACTACTGCCTCCACTACACTGGCTTGTGGATCTCTCTCCACTGAAGACTCTTGTCCCCACTCAAAAGACCTGTCCTCACTGCCCTAGCTGATGGATCTCTATCCACTGGAGACTATTGTCCTCTCTACTCTGTCACCTCCAAATCTCTATCTCAAATCTGCTCAACAAGTCCACTCAGAACCTGCTCAACTCTGCTCAACAAGTTCACACAAAACTTGCTCAAATCTGCTCAACAAGTCCACTCAAAACTTGCTCAAATCTTCTCAACAAGTCCACTCAAAACTTGCTCAAATATGCTCAACAAGTCCACTCAGAACTTTCTCAAATCTACTCAACAAGTCCACTCAGAACTTGCTAAATGCTCAAAATTTTCACTCAGAACTTGCTCAAATATACTAAACAAGTCCACATAGAACTTGCTCAAATCCGCTCAACAAGTTCACTCAAAACTTTCTCAAATTTTCTCAACAAGTCCACACATAACTTTCCAAATCTGCTCAACAAGTCCACATAGAACTTGCTCAAATCTGCTCAACAAGTCCACACAGAACTTATCCAAATCTGCTCAATAAGTCCACATAGAACTTATCCAAATCTGCTCAATAAGTCCACACAAAACTTAATCAAATCTGTATTGTAAGCTTCTACAAAAAGCTCACACAAAATCAGTCCACAAGTCTCCTCAAAGACTTACCTCAAATCTGCTTAACAAGTCCACACAGAACTTGTCCAATCTCATAGAAACATAAAGAGAATTGTTAGAGACTCAATATGTTCTACACTCAATGCTCAATCACTTTCTCAACTCAAATCAGAATATAGAATAGTTTGTTTTATGGAACTTGAACAATCACTTCACACATCCACTTGACTAGGCTCAATCAACTCTACTCAACCAATCACTCAATGAAACACTTCTTTCTCACAAACCCTAGTCCAAGCATATAACCAACAACTCAAAATGTTTCCAACAATGCTCAACAACAAATCTCACATAACAATGATACTCATGTTCTCTTCAAACCCTAGTTCAAGTTCTTTGTACAATAACTCACTTCAACAACAATGCTTATAAAACAATCTTCACATAACAATGATACTCATGATCTTTGCAAAACTCTAACTCAAGTTCTTCACACAACCAATGGCTTCAACAACAATGCTTATCAAACAAGGTTTTAACAACAACTCTTTATTCCAAAAACCTTGAAGCATTAACTCAAACACTCTCAAAAGGAAACCCTAATCAAGTCCTTTTCACTCCAAACTTATTTTCCAGAAAACCAATCAATCAACTCAACTTATGGAAGAATGTGCTCATACCTTTTTATTGAAGATGAAGGGATCTCATAAATCTGTCACAACCACAAACACTTCTATGCCAAGCTCAAAGAGGTTAGAAGATAAATCTTTCTCACAATATAATGTAAATACTCAATTACACCTTATCACTCCAACTTTCAAAAACAACCATCAATATACATAAAATATTTATCCAATAACACCTTATAAACTCCCAACTAAAATAAACTTAACATCCACCAAAAATAACTCAAACCTCTTTGATTTAAATTAATGGCAAGAGAAACTTTGATAAAAATCAAATCTACTTTCTTTATAATTCCAATGATATAAATCACTCATCAATAACACAACCTCTCATTAACCCTTATTACTCCATAATAATAAAAAATCAATTGTCAAATGAACAACCTTTCACAAACCCTTATTACTCCAAAATAATATAAATCAAAATAATCAACTTTTCACAAACCCTTATAACTCCACAAAAAACCTTAGGCAAATAAAGATTTTAATTATCAAAAATTACCTTTGCCAATGGTGGGTTTCGAACCCTCAATCTCTACCTCCGCGAGCGCTCTAGCCGCGGCTTTGACCGCCGCATGCGCTAGACGCATGGTTAAGAGCTTAGACGCTCTTCCTCCTCTTTGTCCTCGGCTGGCATGCAAAACAAGGCACACACAAAAGATTTCCCTTGGCGCTCAAGACACACACCACTCCACGCGAATCGATCGTGGGCTTCTCAACTCCCAACGCCTTCGCAAAACATGCGCTGCCAATGGACCACCGTGTCCTTTGTGTTTCAACCAATATGCTCTTTCCCTTATCTCTTTTCACCTGGCGCTAAAGACAAGCAAAATTCTTGTCTTCTTCCTCAACGAATAACAATTGCATGAAAATGTTTCACTATATCGCATGTAAAAACAAATGTCGAGGGGTAAATTATGAATGCCTCCTTGGCATTAATATATACACAAAATCCCTTTGTTTCTTAGACGTTGATGCTTCCACTTATTTTATGACGTCGGCGCTCCCACCTTTATAATTTATAAATTATTTAAATTCTAAGGAATTTAAATTTTATAAATTATATTTATAAACTTTAGCTTTAAAAAGATTAAAGCCTTCCTTGGGTTTAAACTTAAACCTTTAACTTGTAAATTATTCTTCCACCGTGGGTCTTTTTAAAACCTTAACTGCCATCTCAATGTGTGAGGAGACTTTTATATCCTCATAATGATTTTAATAAAATCATTTAATCTTCCACCATGGGTTTACCATAAACCCTCATAAAACATTATTTTGCCAACTTTTTCTTCAACTCTTCGCATTGTTCCTGGTGTTGTTGATGGTGTGCTCCATGGTATTAATGACGACTTTTCACCTTGACATCAATGACAACTAATTGAGCTCAAAATTTCCAACAAAGTAAACCGGGTTCACACATTCTGTCACTTAAAGCAACTACTTTAATTCCCAATAAACATTTTTCTTCATTTCATAACATAAGGTCCCATACCCTTAAATTACAAAACAAACCATTATTCCATCTCATTTCATAACATAAGGGCCCAATTACAAAATAACGATTATTCCATTTTATTTCATAGCATAAGGACTCATACCCTTAAATTACAAAATAACCATTATTTCATTTTATTTCATAACATAAGGTCCCATACCCTTAAATTACAATATAACAATTATTCCATTTTATTTCATAACATAAGGTCCCATACCCTTAAATTACAAAATAACCATTATTCAATTTTATTTCATAATATAAGGTCCCATACCCTTAAATTAAAAAATAACCATTATTCCATTTTATTTCATAACATAAGGTCCCATACCCTTAAATTATAAAATAACCATTATTCCATTTTATTTCATAACATAAGGTCCCATACCCTTAAATTACAAAATAACCATTATTCCATTTTATTTCACTAAAATCCACCATTTTAGTTAATGGACAATAATTAGAGCTTTCACACTTCATTATTCTAAAATATATCATTTAAAATAATGAGCAACACTTAAAGCTTCTACACTTCATTATTCTAAAATCTATCATTTTAAATAATGAGCAACACTTAAAGCTTCTACACTTCATTATTCTAAAATATATCATTTTAAATAATGAGCAACACTTAAAGCTTCTACACTTCATTATTCTAAAATCTATCATTTTAAATAATGAGCAATACTTAAAGCTTCTACACTTCATTATTCTAAAATCTATCATTTTAAATAATGAGCATGCTTAAAGCTTCTACACTTCAGTGAACAAGAAGATGACCAACCTCCAGCAAGGAAAGACATAGGGTGGACTAAGGTTCAGTCGAAGTGGCTTCTGCCTTGACAGCTCAAGGTAGATGGTACTTACGTACCTGTAGTAACGATAGTTTCCATGACATAACAGATCATCATCGGTGCTAACGATACCTGAGAAGACTTTCCAACTAAGCTATTACTGTAATGGGGGTTACCTGTAATATTATTTGACTAGCTACCTCCTAATACACCTAGTTGATTTCCAATGACTATGACAAGACGACGACGCCATTGCATCTAGCATACATAGGGAAAGGCATAGACCATGTTGTCAACGGTAGTGGCTACTCACAACATTCACAAAAAGAATGTAGACCATGCTGCCAATGGTAGTGGCTACCCAAAATTCACAACATTCACAAGGAGATTGTAGACCATGCTACCAATGACAGTGGCTACATATCATACACAAGGAGAAAACAAACCATGCTACCAATGGTAGTGGATAAACACAACATTCATAGCATTCACAAGGAGAAAGTAGACCACACTGCCAAAAATAGTGGCTACACAAAATTCACAAGGAGAATGCAGACCACACTACCAATGGTAGTGGCTACACAACATTCATAGTATTCACAAGGAGAACATAGACTACGCTATCAACGGTAGTGGCTATACAACATTCACAGAGCAGGTCAACCTAATAGACAAGGAAAAAAACATAGTAGGAGCCTCTCCAAGAGGCCTATCCATTAATAATCCTCGTATAGAGTTACAAAGCCATAAATATTCAATGGTAAATCAGTTTGACCACATGCATAGGCAATATGAGGACACGTAGTATAAGAAGAAGCTACTCCAAGACAAGGAGGAAGCATTATGCAAGCATTTAGAAGCCCTCGAGCAAGAGGAAGCATGGAAAAATAGCATTTATGCCTTCAGGAACAACACTTGAGAGAGGAGCAAATAGAGCATGAAGAGCAAGTCAACAGGCTAGCTCGGGCTGACTTACACATAGGTGGTGAGAAATACCAATATGATATATGTGTCTATTATCAGTATGAGAGACACACTAGACAAAAATATGATCACACTCACCATGCCTCACAGCACCAACAATGCTTGGATCCAGAATAGACACATCTGAATGAATAACAAGCGAGGATGGAATATCAGGAGCAAACATATCCTAAACCTCCATAGGTGGTCATGGGGGATGAATACAGATTCTCTAATTGGGCATACACATGATTACCTCCATGACCACCATAAGGAAGCCTTAGAGAAAAAGAGATAAATTCTTCAAATGCATACAAAGTACTTACCGAGAGAGTTAAATCTCTTGAGAAACAGGATGCGGTTGGGAAGAAGCCAACCCTAAGTAAAATATACAACCAACCGTAATGCCCTTCAATATTGAGTCTTGCATATCCTAGGCACTTTGATATGCCTAGGTTAGACAAGTTGAAATGAGAGAAAGATGCACAAGAACATGCCATAAATTTTATGAACACATGCTTCCAACTTGAACATAATGACGCCCTAATGCTAAGAACGTTCATCATGATGTTATCGAGCATAACTACCAAATGGTTCAACTAATTATCTAAGCACAACATCATAAGCTTTGAGCAACTGGTGAATGCATTTCTTGAACACTTTTTTTTTGGCGTCAATAAAAAATTAAACTTATCCGATCTAGTAAACCTAAAGCAATACGATGATGAGCCAATTATGGACTATGGGAACAGATGGAGGAAGATAATGGTGAAATTACCATTTGTTGTTCCCACTATAGAGCTCACCCGGATGTTTACCAAGAGTTGTGCAAAGCACATCTCATTGCTACTACAACTACAATAATATAAAACATTCAAGGAAGCCTTGGCTCAAGCCAAGCTAATAGAAGACATCAAGTTTGATGAAGGAGACCTTAAGATCTGAAACAAAAAGCATTGGAATAATAACAACCGCAAAAAGAATAAAAAAAAGTAGGCTAAGCCTACTCAAGTCAACCAGGTTATGTTAAGCATGCCAAATGGAGGAAATAGCCAACAACCATAGAACTATTATGCTCACCCCCCATTGACCAATTACAACCCCAAGAAAAACCAAGTTCGAAATAAGGAATGTCGGCCACCTCACTATTTAATGCCTTTATCAAAGTCAATGCAATCAATATTCAACCAGCTAAGTGAGGCACAAAGACTCAAGCTACCTGAGATGCAACTTCTTGATCCTAACCGTCCCAAGCCCAAGGGATATAGGAAGATCAATACTACTCATTTCATAGAATACAGGGGCATGACATCGAAACATGTATCAGATTCAAGAATGTTGTGAAAAACATGATTGATAAGGGTGATCTAAAAGTTGACAACCCATTAGCACATGATAATAGAGACATGGGCATATTTAAAAACTTGTTGCCTAATCATGAGGTCCCTAGAGAGCAGGGTGCTCAAGTGAACCAAGTTCAAGTTGAACCTCCCACTTAGGGGTGCATCAGAATGGTTGAGATAGTCAATGTGGTGAAATGAAGCTGATGATATAACCAAGCAAAGGCTCCAGTGGATCCTATTCATATCCTAGATGCACCTCAACAGAGGCATGTGCAAAATAATCCTCTAGGTCCACTAGCCCGACCTGTGGTAAATGTCTAAAGTAGAATAAAGAAAAATCTCCAAATGATACCAACCAAGTTATCAATCTATGAACCCATTCAACAATCCCCAAGACACAGAGAGACTTTAATGGAAATCCTATGGTCAATTGAGCTTCAGCCCCAGAACCCTAATGCATTCATAAACTTCGTGGGGCAGGTCCAACAGTTTCAAGAGTCTGTGATTCATTTATACGATCACAAAATCAAAGTAGTACCTACTACCATAGCAGACCCGCCTATGCATATCATTGCATCAATAAATGACATACCCTTCAAGCAGGTTCTAATTGACACAGGCTCAATGATTAACATTATCACAACAAAGGGCATAGGGCACCTAAAAATCCCTAGGACCAACATCATCCCAACCTCCTATACATTGAGAGCTTTCAATGATACACTGTGCTCCATAGTGGGTACAATTTTTATACCTATAAATATAGGGCATAAGACCATCCCCATGGTGTGTCATGTATTGGAGGGGTAATGCAATACAACATCCTCCTAGGGCATCCCTGGATAAGGGACATGCAGTACATCCCCTCAATATTGCACTAATGCATCAAATATGTGCACGAGGGACAAGTGCATGTGGTTTCATTGGATGAAGAGCCATTTAAATACATGCATCAGGTTGACCTACCGGGGGACTTCATCCTTCCATCAACACACTTGTACATAAGGCCTTCATCCCCACCGCACATCCAGAAAGTAAGTCTAAATCTGTGCAAGGTGACCCATACACATCGACACCACCTCCTACATCTAAAGCTACTGGTGCTTCTAAGAAAGTCACAACATCCAAGGCAAAGGATTATCAGAAGCTAAAAGCATCCCTAGTGGAGGAAGGACCTCAAGAAACTCCATCTATAGCAACTACAAAAATTTTGAATCTTATGGAGGAGGAATATTCCTAAGGCATAGCTGAGGAGGTACCTCAACCTACATCACCTGCTTCATAAAAAACATCATCTACATCGTAGGTGACAATACACTTAGCCAACATAGGGCTAGGTGAATATCTTATGCAGAATGTGACTTTCACATCTATTATCAAGTCTGCACAAGACATGGGACGACAAAGAGTCCTAAATTTACCAATAGGGATTGTGGTTCCATTAGGGATTTCCCCTAACCAAACCAACTTTATATATTCTAGTTTAGACTATGCCCATAATGCTTCTAATATTAAAGAGGACGAGGATGAACCATTCACCACGAATTTTCATTACTTGTCAAATATTGAGTTTTCTCGAAGGTATTTTGAATGATGCCATTGGTATGGCTATGGCTTAGGTATGTATGAGCAAGGGCATCAACTTCCATTCCAACCATAGTACCAATTTATTACTGATAGGTTTGGTCTAGGGTATCATATATAAAGCCACAATGATAGATGCTAAGCCCTAGATAGGCTAAGTTTGGGGTTCAGGGAAGACATTGACTAAAATCCCTATCAACCCCCAAATAGAAGTTTCTTGAGTGATAGATGGGTGGATATGGTCAACATAGGACCTCTTGATGAGTATCATCCAAGTTTCTCTCTCGAAAGGCACCCATTAGGAATCATCCTATGGGAGGATGTACCAAGTCATGGTTATGAACAAGAGGAAAATGAGTATGTCATTAGTGAGTCTAAGGATGAATCGACTAGCATATCATGGGCATCGATATTTGCAAAATCTCGCTTGGTCAGGTAACACAGAAGGCATATACATCATAGATGAGAGTGGATATGAGTTAGAGGACTCAACTGAGATGGCCTACCTTGGGCCTAGACATGCACACCACATCGCAGGGCTAGTGGAAATAGATAATATATTCTTCATAGATGATAGTGACTATGAATATGAGACTAAAATGGCCTATCTTGGGCATAAAAATTTAGGTCACCGCCCAATTATAGTGGGTAGGAATGAGGGGTTCTTTATAAATGATAGTGACTATGAGGATGAGACCAAGATGGCTTATCTTGGGTCTTGTCACTTATGGCAAGTCAATATGCTTGTTGAAAGAGAAGAGATACTCCATACAATATATCTTGGTCATCGCTTCAAGGGAAGATAGCTCACTTTAGATGAAATATATCACATGGTCAACCCAAATCCACCTACATTTAGAGAGCTACTTCAGCCTAACGATCCCATCATCTCGTCTATCCATAGACCAGATCCTAATATCCCCATACCCCCAAAACCTCATCTTGGGGATGGAAAGAAAATAATTAATGTAGAGTTTCACCCACGTGGTCTTGGAGATTTAATCCCATCCATAAACATGGTCTCCATTGATCTGACCACTCAACTCCATAACCTAGCAGATCCTTCAAAACCATTGTGTCTTAATTTAGATACTATTTACTGGAATTGTGTTGACTCACCCATAGATCCTGAAGATTTCTTCCCTAATGAAGAGATGCTACAAATATTTAATTTTGCACCAAGCTGTGCACATGATGTTTATCATGTTGGTTTCGACCATGATTCGATGGAACCTTTAAACCTAGTAGATGACATCCATTTAATCCCAACTCCTCACTAGCTGGAGGAGGGGTCACATATGGCAATAGAGGAGACTTTCGAAGTGGCCATCATCGATGAACCTTCTAATCCAAAGAAATTCAAGGTTGGAGAAATATTATCTCCAAAATAATAGGCCATCATTATTCCTATATTGAAAGAGATACCAAGTCTCTTTGCTTGGACCTACAAAGATATGTCGAGACTAGATCCAAAATTGGTTGTCCACAACCTATCACTAGACCTCACAAAGAAACCAATCAAGCAAAAGCTCACAAATATGCATCCAACTGTCACTTTGATGGTAAAGAACGAGTTGCAAAACTATTTATGTAGTCTTTATTATTCCCATCGACTATCCAAAATAGGTATCAAACATTGTGCTTGTAGGAAAACCTAATGGAAGAATTCATATTTGCACGAATTTTAGGGATCTCAATAAGGCAACACCAAAGGATTTATTCTCATTGCCTAACATAGATGCTCTTGTAGATGCAACTGTAGGTCATGATATTCTCTCCCTAATGGATAGTTTTTCTGGTTATAATCAGATTTAAATTAAATCTGAAGACCATCATAAAACCGCATTCACTACTCCATGGGGGATATTTTTCTATGAGATAAATTTGTGGCCAATTGGATAGGTACGTATATCATATCTGAGAATATTGGACCTGGGACATATCGCATACCATCATTAGGTGTTGAGGAGCCAAATCCTCTCAACATTATTCATCTAAAGGTATTCTACACATAGGCACAACAAAACACAAAAACATTCAAATAAATGTCAAAAATAGCAAAAACATTTAAAATTTTTAAAAATACAAAAATAATAGAAAAATTCAAAAACCAAAATGCTCCAAAGGCATCTTCAAATCCTTTGGTCAAATCACAAAAGGCTCCAAAGGCATCTTAAAGCCCTTTGGTAAAATCACAAAAGGCTCCAAAGGCATCTCAAAGCCCTTTGGCCAAATCACAAAAGGCTCCAAAGGCATCATAAGCTCTTTGGTCAAATAACAAAATGCTCCAAAGGCATCATAAGCTCTTTGGTCAAATTACAAAAGGCTCCAAAGGCATCATAATCTCTTTGGTCAAATAACAAAAGGCTTCAAACGTATCATAAACCCTTTGGTCACTTTAAAAAAGGCTCCAAAGGCATCATAAGCCCTTTGGTCACTTCACAAAAGGCTCCAAAGGCATCTTAAAGTCCTTTGGTCATATCACAAAAAGTCCCAAAGGCATATTGAAGTCCTTTGGTCAGAACAAAAAAATCCTTAGAGGCATCCTAAAGCCCTTTGGTAAAAAATAAAACACAAAAGCACAAAAACAGTTTAAAGTCAAAAAGTTCAAAAAACATTCAGAATAATCAAAACTCAAAAACAATTGAAAACATAAAAAATACAAAAACATTTGCATTATGCATCTTACATTCGCATTTGCATTCATGTAGTTGCATTGCATATAGGCATTTCCATCCATTGCACTTGCATTAGGATAGGTCATGTTTCCAATCTTACAAATGACACCATGTTTGTACCTCAATCATGCATCTTCAAAATCCATCATCATCCATAACCCATGCTAGTAACTATGTTTTTCAAACACAACCCTTCCTATTGCTAGAAGGAATATACTAGGGTTTTATGGTCACTCAACCATACCAAGTGATTTTATCAAATTTTGTAGAAAGATATATATTTTTTTGATAGATGAGGTTAGGTTTTGATATCACCTGGTATATTTCAGAATCCTATCACTAATCAAAACACTAAAATCTTGGTTGGAACAAGGGAAATATGAACACTACAAAGTGGTACTAGTCATCCTAAGTGAAAGGTTTTTACTTTCTCACCTTGTGATGCACACGGTCTAGAATTTTGATCATTGGAAAAAGGATAAGCTCCCCCCTACCCAAAGAATTCCCTTGCTTTCATAAAAAAAAGCAAAACTATTGAAACCAAGTAAAATAAATAGTTATTATCATCACTACAAAAATCCCTTGCTCAAAAGAAAATAAAAATTCAAAATAAATAGTGATTTTCATCACTAAAGCATGAGCAAGTTTCCAAACAAATGTGAATAAAATAAGGTGGTGAAGATCTTGAATCCCTAGAATGGTCAGTCTCCAAAAACCATTGAGTGATCCCTAATATAGCAATGGGTTGCATGAATATCGCCTGGCATTAGGGTAAGCTCTAAGCAAATTGCAAAAAAGGCTAGATTTAGGTGTCCTATATCGCCTAGTGGTCTAATCCAACTGAGTCCAACCTAGGATCAAGATGAACATTTTAGGATCCCCAATACAAAAATGGGCTACATGAATCTCACCTGGCACTAGGGTATGCTTATATTTTATCTAATATAGTCATTTGTACACACAGAGATAATGAGTATCTAGGTCTTCATAACAAAATATTTCAGGAGTCCTGTATGGTCTGTATACAAATTTTGATGAAGTAACTAGGGTGTTTGAGTCTCATGGTAAACCTCAAAAATACCCTAATAGCAACAAATCATGTACAATCAAATCATCAACTTTCTTTAGGAGGTTTTATTCATTAAACACTATGCATGAATAGGACAGATATCGGATAAATATCAGTAATGTATTTAGATTACCATTGACTATTGTGTATAGTTATTTTAATTTATAGAAGCTTATAAAGAAAACACATACATATCACGTCATCTCATTTAACATTTGAATTCTTAAATGATTAATTCTTATGCTAAGAGTTATTATTTACATTCATAATTGTTTTACATTCTGTGGTGTCACCCATTAGATTGTTGAACTCATATCACATTTATTCCTTATGTTTAAGTGATTAAAACATACATGTTCCTTTATATTAGATCATCATCATGTAAATAGTGCATTACGCATATTGCATTTACAATATCATAACAACATAAGTCAAATGCATACAATTAGATAAAAAATTAAGCATGCATTTAACAATAACATTGCATCCATATATGCATACATCACAAGTAGTCCATCTACACATCTAGATCACATCATCTAAATCATACATCCATCACCTAGCTAGAGCATGTAAATAAAAAATAACACTACATCCATATATGCATACATCACAAGTAGTCCATCTACACATATAGATCACATCATCTAAATCATACATCCATCACCTAGCTAGAGCATGTAAATAAATACATCACATCATATAGCATGAGATCATAATATTGCATCACATAAACATAAAAATAAAAACATATAAATACACATAATGGTTCTCAAAATTTTGTTATCATATATATATATGTGTGTGTGTGTGTGTGTGTGTGTGTAATAAGTACATCAAGGTATAAAAATACCTATAGGCTATAATTGTTTAGGTCATCTGACCATACACTTAAAAATAATAAAATACAGAACCATCAGAGCCATCATCCTGGGCCTGTACCCCCAGGAGGGCCTCCACCCTGGACTCCATCCCTATGAGTATAACAAGAGCTAGTCCCTGTAGTTTTCTCTGGATGGTTCTTGGCCCTCTGGCTAGATGGAACCAAATACTACTTTGACGTGCTCCGTGTGCTCCGATGTGACCCCTAGTGTAGGTATCTCCCGAGGAGTGGCACCTAGCATCCAAATCTACATATGTAGAGATGCAATATACCTAACATATCCTATAATTTGAGCATCACAGTATTCCAAGAGACCTCGTAGGTGCTTAACCTCTACACCTAGATTCAGACCTATTGGCCCCTGTATAGTTGTAGTAGCAGGTGTAACCTGGCCTCATGCAACATCCCTCTCGGTAGTATAGTTGTGAGGATTTGATAAAGAAAAAATTATTTTGGATCATTCATAATGGTCAACATGCAAATTTTTGGATAGATTCTTGGGATGGTCACAAGCCTTTGATAACTCAGTTTCCCGATTGGAGGCCTTGGATGGAGGAGCTTCACCGAGCTAATTGGATAAAGGTGGCTAATTCATCGTCGAGTACCATCATCGGTAATTCAAAGGTTGGTAGATATTGGATCCCTATTGAGGACTGGCCTATTCAAATCCCAAAAAGGCAAAGACAAGATATCTAAGGCATCCTTCATATGAGATCCCTCTTGGTCCCATGAAAAATATTGTTTTGGATGGAACAACACTACTAAGGGTGAGTATTCAGTTGCTCAAGGTTATTTGACCTTATGCCATAATAATCCCAACCATTCTTCTGACATCTTTTCTCAATTGTGGGCTCAAAAGCTCTAGCCTAAGGTGAGGTTCTTTAATTGGCTTTTATTGCATCGTAGGGTGCTTACTGATGAGCAACTTATGAAGCATGGTTTTCATGGCCCTTTTAGATGTGAAATGTGTGAAGAGAATGTAGAAAATATCAACCATATTTTTATTGAGTGTACTTTAGCCTTTGAGCTGTGGAGGAGAATGGCCACTTTACTTGGCTTTCAGTGGTCCAATTTTTTTACTTTTGAACAACTTTGGAGGGATTTTCCTAATCAAGAGGGTGTTGATCATTTTATTAGGCAGTTAGTTTGGATGGGTTCTACCATTCTTCTTTGGAATATTTGGAATATTTGGAATGAAAGGAACAACTAAATTTTTAATCAAGATAGGAAGGATATTCACTATATTTGGCAAAATACCATAGCCAACTTAGTTGAATCAGTCCATCATATCCTTAATCACCCCCAAAACTCCCACCAAAGATGGGATCAAGTGATGCAAATATTGAATATTAAACCTTCTAAGGGCAACCAACTTAAAGGGAATGTGAGTATTAGTTAGATGGATAGGAATAGAAATTGGTAACCTCCTCCTAAGGATTTTGGAAAAGTCAATACTGATGGAGCCTCTAGAGGGAACCCTAGAAAAGCCAATGTGGGAGGAATTGGTAGACTTTCAGATGGCTCCCTGGTTTTTACTTTTGCTGAGAATTTGGGTATTCTTTCCAATAACCTTGCTGAGGGATATGGTATCCTCAGAGGCCTTCAAGAGGCTACTAATTTTGGATGGGAAAAGGTGTTAGTTGAGTTTGACTCTCAAATTATGATTAATATCTTGAAGAATCCTTCTAAGAATCATAAGGTGGATTGGAGAATAAAAAGAATTATTGAGAATATTCAGTTAATCCAGATGGGATTTTTGAAAGTTGATTACAAGCATGTGGTCAGAGATCAAAACAAGAGTGCTGATGCTTTAGCTAATTGACATTTGGAAAAAGGTGATCTTACTTGTTATGGCCACCCTCCTATATGGTGGGCTTCTCAAATTAGGGAAGCTTTTCTTTCTATCATTTCTTTGGATGGCTCCAGTTCTGAAGGTACCTAGTTTCTTCTTGTTTTTTTTTTGCTTCTCTTTGGTTCATTCAGTTTTTTTTAGTTCCCTAGCTCATTCTATTATTTATTTTGTTTCCTCTGTTGATTCTTGCCTTAATAGTCTTCTGGTCTAGATAGGTCATTGTTTTGTTCATTTTTTATTTATTTTTTTGTTTAGTTTTTTAAGGTGGGTGGGTTTTTTTATTTTGTTTTGTTTTTGTGTTCTTTGTGTTGTTCTTGTGTTTTTGTTGTTTTGTTTTTTTTAATGTTTTTTGTTATTGTTCTTGGGTTTCTCTTTGTTTGTGTTATTTCATGTTTTTATGTGTGAGTGTTTTCTATGTTTTCCAGGTACCTTGATTTTTATGGTCTTCAGTATTTTTGTCTCAGATCCTTCGCCTTAGCAATCCATAAAGATCAATACGGTCCTATAGTCCTTCCAAATATCTACTTTGCTCCGTACGTTCATTTTAAAGGAAAAAGAAAGGAATAAGCCAAAAAAAATCCAACCGATCTCTGAATACAATATTTTGAGTCATTGCATTGCAGTTTTCCTAGGTACATCGATTTTGATGTTGTCCACAATCACCATGGAATGCAGGATTCTTCACCACTATTTTACATCAGTTGTGACAGGCATGGAAATCCACCGTCAACCTCCATACAAGGTACAAAATCCGCCTTAAACCATATGTATGTTGAAAACAAAATTTGCAAAACAAAGCAACAAAAAAATAGCCATTTACAAACAATATACCCTAATTTACATGCTGCTAACAAGATCATTTTTATGTATTAATATTGATAGAAGTATAAAACAGTTAGATACGATTCATTTGACTACCTATTGCTTTTTTTTTTATTTTATCAAATCCTTAAACATTATAAATAAAACAATTAAACTTATAAATAAATTACTAACTAGGATTCTTTTATTTTTTCTTTATATTTATGTTTTGAACGAAAAACACAAAGATATGCCAAAAAAACCTCAGAAAACAACCTATGCTAAGTATTGAAGATAGGAGGATAAGTTATACTTTCTAGTGCTTGGCATGAATACGTCACCTATGTGTAAATATGTTGCTTGGCGAACAAGCTGCCTAAAAAATCTACAACCTATGAATTTGCTAAAAAAAAAGAGGTACATCAAAGTTTGGAGGCCTTTTAAATAATAAGAAGTATATGCCTTCATGATTAGCATAGTCAATCCCCCTCCTTATACACAAAAATTAAAATTGATAGCCTTAGAAATGGATTTTGAGATACCTGTGCAAAATTAGTCACTTGAAACCTTTTATCCACGTTGAATTCATTAAATTGATAGAATAAAACTATTAGAAGGGAAAAAACAAACATAGGGTGGTCAGAGATAGTAGAAAGATGTGTAGAGCAAGGTTGAACAAATTGGATGTTGGGATGGAAAGGTAATAGGGTCATATGAATATGTTGTTTACAATATGATACATTAATTTATGTGATGATAATGAATATGTCAATATGCCAGACTTACTTATCAAAAATGTAGAATGAATATGTCAAACTCAAAATTTAGAACTTAGTTTCACTGCAAAAGAGGATATTAACAAATATACAACCATTTTTAAGAGAAGGAACATGGAAGCATTCTTTCAAATTTTTATTTTTTATTTCTCATCACTCCCTCTTTTTCTTTTGGATATGCTTTTGCTAATTTATTTTTCTCTTCTAACATAGTTATGCATATTTTATATTTTTTTATATTTAATTTGATTACTTTAGCTTTTATACCCATTTAAAGGTATAAACAACTAGGAGCTTATGGTTCCTCATTAAAACAACCTATCATCTTATGATCCAAATGCAAGAGTCTTGCCCATTTCTCCAACATTCCCTTAAGTCACTTTGCAAGTGCTTGGTACTCCTAGCATCAATACCAAGAGCATTCACATTAGGCTCTGATACTAATTATTGAAGATAGGACCTATAAAACAAAGCAAACAAAAATAAAGCACCAAAATAACAATAGCCATTTACAGAAACAAGATACCCTAATTTACATGTTGCTACCAAAACTAAAGGGAAATGATCATTTTGATTATCATAATATTTTTTGATTGATTGGTTGGTGGAAGGAGTTTTTAAAGGGTCCTCAAACCTTTGCAAAGTTAAGAAAGCAAACCGAAAAAGAGACAAAACCAAGGGAGATAACCAAGGGTCTCTAGAAATAGGGAGACCACAAAACAACATGAAAAAAGAAACTCAAAGAATTTTATGAATAACAAACAAGGAAATACTAAAGAAGAGAAAACCCTCAAACATCATTTCTGGAAGTATAGGACGTCACCAAGAATATCAGTTTACTTGTCCAGGATGACATCAGCTTGTAGCAAGGAGTTCACAATCCAAGGAGGGATCATCGATAATTTGAGCTTTCTAGCAACCTTATTCCAAATATTGCTTCTTGTAATTTAGGCATTTGCATCCTTGTTCTAGCCATATTTCAAATAGGGTCTGCCACTCAAACCCTTTGGAGTCATCTCTAGCAACAATTTGGTTCACAATTATGCTCTTTGATCTTTTAGAATTCTTACCCCTACTTTGAGAAGAGGGGTTTTTGGTTCGCGTGTTCATATTCAAGGGAAGAGATGCTAATGTTTTCTTTTTGGTATAGGCATAGGGTTGACTGGATTCCATTTGCAATATCCTCTTCATACTCCTTTCGTTTAATATCCTATTTTGAGGGTCTTCCTTTATTTTTATCACTGCCTACATTAGTTGAAGATTTTTTTTGGTTTTTCATCATAATTTTAGGAGGGTTGAGAGAAGAAAGGATAGGAGAATTTTGGGATTCAACATTCTAGGAAGCATTGGGAGCATTAGGGAAAAGCAGGTCAAGAGACTCCTTGGAAGGAGGGAGATTGAATGGAAGAGAGCTAGTGATGATTTTGGATGATCGAGAAGGACTCTAAAGTGGGGAGGGAGAGGAGCCAGAGACATTGTCCATAGAGGGGATGTCATCCTCACTAAGATCAAAATTCAAAAGAGGATCAAAAGTATTGGAATCATAGATGTAAGTGCATACCTGATCTAAAGAGCCAATGTCAGTGCTAAATTATGGCTTTTTGCCTTTGAGCTATTTTGTGAAGTTTCCATCATCTTCCATGATTGGGTCTTTTTTTGGGGTTTCTTCACTCTAGCCATTCAAAAGCACTCATATTGGAAGGGGTTATCATCAAGGGCTTTAGTGGTTGGGAGTTTATCCAAAAATCCAACCTTCATAAAGCTTGTTGGGGTTTTTTTTCGCTGGGAGCACACCCATTCCTTTATATAATATTTGGTCTTAGACTCCACCATGGGCTTTAGGGCCGAGAATTGGTTTTTGAGATGATATTGCTTCTTACATTCTATGCAAAAGGTCGGCTTATTCTCATATTTGATAACCTAGTGTTGTCGACTGCAATCTGAAACAAGATTGATAGTAGTGGGTAGTTCCATTTCAAGATTTTTGTTAATACACATCTGCACATAAACCATACGAGTTTTTACCTTGGTGGTTGGGTCAAATTCCACCAGATCTCTTATAGCTTTGGAAATTCCACGTAGGATTTCTTCACTTGATAATTGAATGGGAAGACCCAAAAGTCTAAGCCATATCAATGTAAAGTTGATGCACTAGGTTTCGGGGTCAAAATCGACTCTCCATTTCCTTAGAAAAATATTTCGTTTTCCAAAAAACTAGGGTCCTCCTATGAGGACGTGGTTTGAGTCCTCCATGTTGTTTAGCCTGATAAGGAAGAAACCTAGAGGAATGACTACTAGCTCCATCTGATCCTAAGACTGCCATTTTGAGAACATCCATTTTTTGATTGACTCAATGTTAGGTCTGGATCCAACAAATTTTCCATTGAGGGATAAAGCTTCATTAAAAATATTTGGAGACAAAGTGAAGGGGAAATATGTAAAGTTCCTTGCTCAGGATCATACAATATTTGCTCCTCAAACAAGGGGTGGAAAGCCCCCTAATTATTTCCACAAAGGAAACTGGATGCACATTTTGAGAGACAAATGGATGATAAGGTTTGGGAGGAGGGTCTTCCCACCCTTGTGACCTCCACACCTCCCAACGGGTCATCCGAAGAACAAGACTCATGGTCCTCTCCACTGCCACAATCACTGGAGGAGTTATCGCCCGAAATCGATTTCAAATTTTGAGTGCAGATGCTCACCATAATTTACCTTTAAGTCATTTTATAATTTATGATCATAATATTACATTCAAGAATATTGATACATTTTTTTTGTTGGATATATACGAGAGTTGGTTACATTCACATTGTTGTTGATGACCCAATGTGAGGGGGACCATCGGTTGCTTGGGATTCATATCATTATTGTTGGTCTAGCTCGCATTGAGAGGATTCAGATCAAACTACTACCTTTGCAACAAGCATGCCCCTAAAGTTTGAACCTAAGTCTCTTCTTGGTAAATGCCTGGTTAGACAGACAATTACCAATCCACCTAGCTCTTGGGGGCTAAGAATGTTGATACATTTAATAAGAATATAAAACAGTTAGATGTGGTTTCTATAACGAAAACCTAACTAGCTATCTAGAACTTAACTACTGCTTCTTTTATCTTATCACATCCTTAAGCATTGCAAATAAAATAATTAATTAATATTCTCCAACAATGTATTCATTTCAATTAAAAATATTTCATTTTATACTTGGCTGAATAGCTTACATTATCTGTGACACAAAATTGATGAGAGGATATAAAAAAATGTATGTTTGGAGCATAATTAAGACATAAAACTTATATCCAAACCAAATTCATCTCAATAGTATAAGCGATACAAGTACAAAATGAGCTTCCCCAGTAAACTAGTCCATGTTTTTTGCATTAATTTTTTAATTTATTTTTTAATATCTCATTTTCTTCGTGCCTCTCCCATTAGCCCTTCATTGTTTCTATTCAGAAGCAAGCATTCCAAGTATGCTCTATACTTGCAGCCATGGGCTGATCTGGTCTATCAGAACGAGGTTATTTGCTTTTGTTTTTTGTTTTTGTACCCGTCCCTTATTTTATCGTAAAGATCTACCTATGATTTACCTGTCCCCTACCCATCTCTTCCCTTTTAACATGATTTCCATCTCTATTTTAGATATTTGCTTTCATATTTAGAATTTCCAGGGTTAACTACTCTAGTTTTGGATATTTTGGGTTTTATTCCGTCTATTGAGTGTAGCTTTGCTATCTTCTTCCCCCAATAATCTTGTTTTCTATGGTTGTGGTCACTTATTTTGTCGTGATGGGATTTTGATCCCTGAAAAGTTTATTTTTTCGATAGTTGAAGAAGTCAGCTTGTTCAAAGAACTCATGGGCAGAGCTTGCTTCACCAAAATAGATCGTGTTCCCTTTCGAGAGCAAACACAAGTAATCAAAGAGAGTGAACACTTTATTGCTGGGCTGGAGAATGAAAGCATACATAGTTCTCTCTTCACACACCAAGTTTTTGACTGTCTGCATCACAAAGAAGGTAGAAGCACTATTGATGTTTCGTTATTGAATTCGTGGTGCAGGCAATGCAGGAAGTTGTTCACAACTATTAGTGGGGGGACCTGATCTATGAAGATATTTTTTTGTCAGTTTGTAAATGAGTCTTTAAAGTCTTGCGATATACATTTTTGCTAGGTGAGTGTTACCTTGTTGGTTTCTAAGATTTCTTTGAATGAGATCATATGTTGGGAAAATATCGGTGAAGCTTTTGTGAAAATGGGGTGGAGCTTTACCTCCATGGATACCCTTATTTTAGGAACGAATATGGTGTTGTTTCAACTAATTTGGTCGAGCATTGCTTACCTTAGGGTTTGTCTAGCGTAATGTAGTGCTTATGCGGAAGTGGACTTGGAACTCGAAGATGTATATGGGAAGGCTTTGGTGTGTAAGGCCTATGAAGAGCAGTGGAGAGGCCTTAAGAATGGGGAGGCCTCCACCCAGGGCTGCCTCTTAGTGAGGGTGGTGGTGGCTCTGCATTAGCCACGTTGCGGATTTGGTGTGCAGATTGTCTGTTGCCTTGTTTGCTTTGGACTATGAGACGATTGATTTGTAGACTTTAGTCTTGTTTAATCTAGTTGACCTTTGATTTCTTTAGTGATGAAATTATTGGGGGTTTTTGGGCTTTCATCCTACCTATTTTTATAATCAGTTAACTATTGGGTAGAATATTCCTCAGAATATTTTTTGTTTCATATTGTAAAAAATGGGGCAATTCGATCCTTTAGTTTGCTCCTTGAGAGCCTACCTCCTTTTTTTCTCACTTTTGGAGGCTTTTTTCTACATCAAAGATATTCGTGTTTACAGTCGTTGGAAGGTATTTCTGAGACGGTTCTAATGGAAGCATTATCTTTTTTTTTTGTTAAGGTTTTCTTGACCTTTGGTATATTGAAATGTATGGAGTGCATTATCGGTTGTACCCGACACTCCTTAGTACTTAAATCCACTTTGTTGGCATTGGCACAAGTGTTGTGGCAACCTTGTTCAATGTCTTATTTTGAGGCAAGTTCTAGGATAGACTTGTCCTCTTGTTACTCCATTTCAATTTGCCATCAAGGACTCTAAGAGTGAGTCATTAGCATTTGGTGGAGTTTGGTTATGCCCTCTCGTGGCATTTGGTGGAGTTTGGTCATGTCCTCTTGCGACATTTATTATAGTAGATTTTGGCTTTAGCATCAAGCACCCCTTGTGCTCCTACACTTTCGATAAGAGACTACGGGAGATTTGACACTTTGGATTGAGACAACTTCTAATTGTTTCGAAGACTAAGAGTTTTCAATACTTTGGACTTTTTATATTTTCTATTGTATAAAGGTGTATTTTTAGCAAAGACCAACACCTTCTAGGGATGTTAGAATATTAATGTGCATTTTATACTTGCGAAAGTGCATATTAGAAAAATGTTAAAATATTAATGTGCACTTGCATAATATGCATTTTACTTATCTTTAGGGTTAGGGTTAAAGTGTTTCCTATTGATAAACCCTAATGCCTCTCTTCTTTATGATATATGTACTCTTTTTCTCACTAAGAAGATAGATCTCCCCTTTGATTGTAACAATCACATCTTTAAGCATTAAAAATAAAATAATTAATTAAATTCTTCAACAATATATTCATAGATATTTCATTTTATACTTGATTACTTAATAACTTACATTACATGTGACACAAAATTGATCATAGGATATAAAGAAAATGTATGTTTGGGAGCATAATTAACACACATAACTTATATCCAAACCAAATTCATCTCAATAGTATAACCCATACAAGTACAAAATGGGCTTCCCCGTAAACTAGTCCATATCGTCTCCATTAATTTTTTAGTTTATATTTAATATCTCATTTTCTTCGTGCATTTATAATAAAGGTTTTAATTTAATTTCCTTGACATCATTTCTTTGATACCGTCACATAGATTTACTTTATTTAAACTTCTACATAAAGATGATACTTTTAAATTTAATTAATTTTAAAGTTTTAATATTTTTAACAATTTTAGATATGTTTCATATATAAAATATTTTGAGTTTTTATTATTTTTAAAGTTTTAAATGAAATATATAAGGTTGAAATATAATAAAGTAGAGTTTTACACTACATTTTACTAATTAAAAATTTAGTCAAATAAACAAAATTTAGGTAAATAACATTTTTTGTTTTTGTTTTGTTTTTTTTTTTAATATTTTAAAAAGTTTTTTATTTATTTTATATTTATAATGTTTACATATGCATAACTTAATTAACAATTTATTATCATTTATTTGTTTCATTGAAAAAGTTGTATATTATCAGGTACGTTATTTACTGGCAAGTTCCCTCAATCCTCGGAAGGAGGTTCAGAGTTTAAACCTGGCGGCCTGCACTGGATAAAAAAAAACCAGCTAACCTGAAGGGTATACCCAGATGGGATAGGCCCTATAGAATGGAAAGTCCCAGCCCCCAAGGGATATAGGAAACATTTTTCCTTAACATAATTTATTTTATCCACACCAGGTATCTTCCTGGAAAGTTCCATCAATCCTCGAAAGGAGGTCCGGGATTCAATCCTGGCGGCCTACCTCGGATACACAAAAACCCACTGACTAGCCTAAAGGGTATACTCGGATGGGACAGATCCCGTGGAACGTAAAGTCCTGGTTCCTAGAGATACAGGGAACGATTTTCATTAATTAAAGTTTTAGATGTGAAGGTCAAGTTGTAGAGTGAATTCTATTCAACATTGTGCTACGACAACTAGGTTGTGAAGCAGATCTGTGCAAATGGATGTTGTGTTAGGTGTTGTGCGAGTTTGTGAAGCAGATTTGTGCATACGGGTGTTGTGCTAGGGTTATGGAGGTCACATAACGAATCTGCGGGAACGAACAATAAAAAATCATGGGTGATGTATTAGGGTTGTGGAGGCCAAGTTGTGAAGCGAATTATTTAGAAAATAAATTAGAAAATATGTTAATTTGTGTTTTCACTGGAAAAATGTCTAAAACTCTAGATCTAATTAGTTTATATTTATTTTATTTTTAATCATTATGTTAAAATGAAAAAATAATATAATATTATGCAAATAAGTCAAGGTTGATTTCTTCAAGAAATATAAATAAATTAAATAATAAGAAAGATTAACAAATTTATAATTTTTTTAAGTCAATGAAACCTTCATCTAAAAAAATAATAGCAAATAATTCTAAAAGGTTGTTTTTTATGTAAAAAAAAAGTATTATGTTAAAAAATTAAAAGAATACATTTTTACAAACAAAAAAGGTAGATAAACAAGTAATATGGCTAGCACCATCAGTCGAAAAACCATTCCCATCAAAACATAACGAAATTTTTTTAGGGTTGTCTTGGGTTTTTTCTAATTCCAGAGCGGATCTATTCGAGCAAGGGTCATCCTCTTTTGTTAATGTCTTCTCTATTTTTTTGGTCTTTATCCCTTCCCCAAATTCTCTGGGGAATCTGGAAGGAATGCAATTGTAGGGCCTTCAAAAAACTATCTAAAGATCCTTCCTCAGTGTGCTATAGGATTATCTGTGCTTTGAAAGAAAACCTCTCTTGTCATTCCTTTCCCAAGGTATCTTGGCCCCTTCATGAGTCTTCTCTTGCCTCTCTGTTGCATGGTTTTGGGTCTTTGCCTCCTGGTCTGTGCATGCAACCCTTGATTTGGTGGGAACACCTCAAGAGGGTTGGTTAAATTTTAATTTCAATGGGGCCTCTAAAAACAACCTCGAGCCTACCGATGTAGGTGGTGTTTTAATAAACGCTCAAGGGGAGATCCTTTTGGTGTTTTCTAAAAACTTAGGTCACCAGATGAACAACTTTGCTGAAGCTCGAGCTACCTTTCAGGGTTCTTGATGGTTCCATTATTTTCAAGGTAGTAAGTTCAAAATTGAGGGTGATTCTCTCAACATCGTCAATGATCTACAAGGAAAACATACTTCTAATTGGACCATTAAAAATATGGTGCAAGAAACAACCATAAACTTGAACAAACAAGATTCTTGGAAAATCAAACATGTGTTTAGAGAAGAGAATAAGGTGGCAGACTTACTAGCAAATTTGGGTTTGAAACAAAATGGGATGATGGTTTAGAGATTGAACTTTCCCCAGGATCTTATTCAAATTGTCCAAGATAATGCCAGTTCTTAGTTCCTGGTCACATAATACATCATTTTCGATTGTATTGAAAGAGTTTTTGTGGGCTAATGTGAAGGAATCAGATTAATAGTTGGTTGAGTGGTAGGGATGTGTTATCTGTTTTGTTGTGGGTCTGATTGTTTTTTTTTCTATATAGCTAGTTAGGTTTGGGTCTCTATTTTTATGTCCTTTTTAGAATATTGGCTCTTTTGATATTATGAGTTGTTTTGAGATATTGAGGGCTATCTTTGGGTGGGCCTACATTATGTGTATTATTTGGATTCTATTGTAAAATGTTGTGGGGCCCCTTTTAAAACCCTCTTCTCAATCTAATAAAAAAATTACTGCTAATCAACACTACCTTACAAAATGGATGGACAACAAATCTAACTGATTACATAATGATGAGGCTCCATTATATGGGTTTAGACACCCTTCGGGCCGATTTCCATCCAATAGTAGTTTCAAGAGACTAAGTCATATCTAGAAGTGTTGGGAACATCCTCCCAATCATAAAAAAATATAAAAGGTTATTTTCAATATTAATATTTATTATATTTTCAAATCAAACACAATTTTTTTTGTTGTATATTTATACTAGTGTGAGGGATAATTTTTAAATTTAATTTTCTATTCAATTTGAACATAGTTTGTTATAATAGATACTTAACCTTTCATAAATATTGTTTTTAATTTATAATAGATATTATTACTTATTTTAATCTTATTTTATCATGTTTTCATATTCATGCATTCTTTTAAATGTTCATTTTTAATTTGACATTGAAATGATTCTTAGATGAATTTAAACTTAAACATCAAGGTTTAATATTAATTTTCTATTTTATTAACTTGCATGAGACTGAAATGATAAAATTTGCATTATATTATAGCCATGTTATCATGGTATTTCTAAAACCAAAAAGTGTTATTACTATAATTTTATTAAAAGAGTAAGCCTTGTGGGTTCTTTGTTAGAGACATTCTTACTACTTGGAGTTTATTATAATTCACAACATTTTTGAAAAACAAATAGAAGCAATTCATCCATTCAAGTCTTATACAAAAGTGTAAAAGAGGACAAAAGATAAAAGGATATTGTGGGCACCCATAGACACTTAAATCACTATATTTTCCATAGGTAAGAATCACATCACTCTCACACAATGGTGGAGTAGTGAGAGGTATTTATACCAATACCAAAATCCCAATTACATAAATAAACTTAACATAAACCGACATAACAAGAGGGCTTTAAGGTTAATTACAAACTTATAAGGTGGTTTTAACATAACATGGTTAATAGTGACACATTGAACTTACATAATAAAATATTACTATAAATTAAATATATTGTATAATGAATGTCTTTAGGCTTATCCACGTTTACATTATACAATGTTAGCCTTGGCCATGAATCAAATTACACTTTCAACATCCCATCATAATTTGAACTGAGGGATCAAGAGAGAAGACATTAGTAACAATAATATATTCTCTCCAATAGTGGATTCTCTAGTGTGCCTTTACTATTAAGGTAGATACTTCTAAATCTCCCTCATCATTTACAAGTTGTATGATCTTCAAAAATTTAATATCAATATTTTGTAATTTCAATAAATATTTTTTTGTTTGATGTCCTTCCCTCTTATAGTATTTACAAATGGTCTTGTTGAGTGGTAATTTTACCCGATTGCAAAACCACACTTACCTTAGGATTTTGATCACAAAACTCTCTCTTGCAAATAAGTTAAAACAAAACAACTTCTCCAAGGTTCCGTTATATTAGAATTGCATGTGCATTAGTAATCTCAATGAAAATATATCAAATGAATGCTAGGAACACCTTAGTGATTGCACAAGTATCTGTTAACAAGGGGCATGTGTTGGTTTATTTTACCATGCTACATTAATGATTGTTCATAAAACTTAAAGAAATATAGATGTGAATTGGCCCTCATATGACCACGATGTAAAGATTTAATTCATTTTATCTTGAATGATTTTAGATAGCTTTTATCTTCTTTAGATTAAGTAGATTTTAAACAAGTTTTTATCTTGCATTAAATCCTACTTTAAGCATGAAATAGAAGATTAAAACCTATCTCTAAGCATGAATTTCAAATTATGAAAGAATTCTTTTTAACCCTCGAGATGGAATACTTTGGATGACCAAATTTGTAGCTATAGTAGCCTTTGATATAATAAATAAATTATCCCTCTTTGATGAAATTAATTTTCATAAAGAGACAAAAATTTATTGCTTTAAATAATGGCCTTAAAATATCATTATTAATTATCGCACTTTAATGAAATCATAATTTTTATAAAGAAGAAATAATATAATGATTTAAAACAATAACTTTTGATGTAATGTATAAATTACTTCTCTTTGATGAAATCAAATTTTTCATAAAGAAAGACGAGTTTATTTATCAAAAAATAATAGCTAATGGAATGCCATAAAAATTAACCCCCCTCTAATGAAATTGAAATTTTCATAAAGGGAAGTTCATTTATGCTTGCGAATGAAAATGTGAAACTGGAAAAATATGATTTACCTTTAAAATGTGAAAAAAAATAAAATTTTGAAATTATAAAAATCTACATAAAATAGCAATTTTAAATAATTTTTATAAATTCGAAATAGCTTCGGAATGAAAACGTAAATGTGCAAGATGAAACTTTGAAGTTCATTCTATGAAAAAGTACAATTATTTTTGGATTTTAATTTTTTTTCAATTTTTATTTTAATCTCTGAAAATAAAAATAAAAAATCTACAAAAGAAAGGTTAGAAATAAAAAAATAAAAAAAATGAAATAACAGAAATGCTGCAACCCTGAATTTCTCCACAAACCCTGCAAGCATGAATATTTTGCACAAAAACCAACATTAGTGTTACCCGAATTCATGCAGTCAAACAACTAATGTGGTGCAAGCTTCTAAGGAAAGGGTGCAATATGCTGAAAATAGACAAATCAACCATAAAAATGCATTAAAATCTCCATTATATTGCAAAAAATCAAAGAAAGGTATTCAATGTTCAACATGTGTGCAAAAAATCTTAGCCCCAAAATAGGCATCATGTGATGAAAAACAACCTAATGGTATTTGGCCTCTCCAAGAAGATTCAACCCTCTCTCCCTGTTTTTTTGTTGTATTTAATAATTTCTGAAATGTTGTTTCACTTCTCAATGTCTTGTATTGGTTTCAAAGCGTTCTATCTTCGTTTCATCTTCCAGTGTTGTTTGCTTCTTTTCCCTTCTATCTGGTCTCGTCTTGCCTTCCGTCCCCTCCACATTATGGGTAACGTCCACTTTATATTCATTATGACATAAACATAAAAATATTTGTAAAATATAATGGACGAACCCCTTATTAATTAAAATAAAATAATGTGGCCTCCCTAGAGAATGTGGGGACTAGTAGAAGCCTGACGCTTCGCGTTACTCACTATCTCTCTTTATTGCACGAACATACATTGGACTATTCCCCTTTGACGTGCCATTTATCCCGTGATTCCCTTTCAAGATAATAAAACGACTCCTAAATGACCCATACCTAATGAACTCGCTAACAACGTATGGCAATGGGAATTAAAATACATGGATCTTCCATGTCCTCATTACCTTCCTCGTAAGACACTCGACTGTTGTACCTGTTAATTATTGTTGGTATCGGGGTAACACTACACAACGTGGCATGCGAAGTGTAAACGAATATAAAATCAATCCACCATAAGTATTGGACCAGATCTAACACTCAACCAACTCATTTCCTAGGCTGCAGTTATTTTGATTACATTATCTCCAGGTTCGAATCTCTTCAAACACTATAAACATTCCTTTGCTATTCTGAAACGACTGCACATCAATAGTTTTCCTTGATATGCATGATTATAACTTCCTCACTTTACAGAGATTTGCACAATCTTTCATTTCAAAGTATTTGCATTCCCCATCATCACCACTATTGCCCATATATAGTTTCATATCATATTGTCCATATTGACCAAAAGAACACATTAAAAATCACTTAAAACAAGAACCCAAAATCACTAACAACAAAATTGACGATAAATATCGTAAGCATAAATTGACGATAAAAATCATTAGCAACAAATTGACGATAAAAATCGTCGACAAGAAATTGAAGATAAAAATCGTCGACAAGAAATTGACGATAAAAATTGTCGACAAGAAATTGATGATAAAAATTGTCGACAAGAAATTGACGATAAAAATCATTAACAAAAAATTGATGATAAAAATCGTCAAAAATTGCTAATAATAAATTAACAAAAAAACCTACAACCTGAAACCAAACAACCTACTAAACACTCAAAATGAAACAAAAACACCCAAATACAAAAAATGAAAGGTGGGTCCCCAATTTTGGGGCAAGTTGTGCGACAGTCACAACAAATGGCGACTCTGCTGGGAAATGCTCCTGAGAATTTCGGGTGAAGAACCCAATCTGAAACAAGAACACACAAGATCAACAAAACGTAAATGATTTAGTAATGTCCCAAGAAGGTGGGGGTAAACAACTTCGAATAAAAACAATTAATCCATCTGCCATTGCTCTGTTGAACAAGGTGCAGCAAAAGTATTGTCATTGTTGTCAACACAGACAAAAATTGATGCAGTTGAAGCAATGGACAAGAATTCTGAAGTCAATCAGATCAAGTACAGTGAATTTGCAATAAAACAGAAGTGACCCAGATTCAGAAATTTGCAGAAAAAGACAAGTAAGAAAATTGTCGCGATATCGCGACATGTTTTCTGTCGCGATATCACGACAGGTTGAGAAGTCCGAAGGCAAAAAGAAATATGTCGCAATTTCGTGACATGGCCGAGGAGAGAGAAGGCGCAAGCAAAATTGTCACGATTTCGCGACATGGCCGAGGAGAGAGAAGGCGCAAGCAAAATTGTCGTGATTTCGCGACATGGCCGAGGAGAGAGAAGGCGCAAGCAAAATTATCGTGATTTTGCGACATGGCCGAGGAGAGAGAAGGTGCAAGGCAAACTGTTGCGATTTCGTGACATGTTGGCAGAGAAGGAAGCAAGGTGAAAAGATGTCACGATTTTGCGACATAAATGGAGGAAAGGAGCTTGCAACAAAAAGTGTCGCGATATCGCGACATGTCGGGTTTTCGCGACCCGAAGAGGAGAGAGAATGCTCAGCAACAAAAGTGTAGCGATTTAGCTACATGTCGAAGTTTCACGATCCAAAGCACAGCTAGAAATGCAAGGCACAAAGGTGTAGTGATTTCGCTACAAATCGGAAGTGCAGAAAACAAAGGTGTAGCGATTTCGCTACAAGTCAAAATGCAAGGCAACAAAGGTGTAGCGATTTCGCTACAAGTCAAAATGCAAGGCAACAACGGTGTAGCGATTTCGCTGCATGTTAAAATGCATGGCAACAAAGGTGTAGCGATTTTGCTGCATGTCAAAATTCATGGCAACAAAGGTGTAGCGATTTCGCTACAAGTCAAAATGCAAGGCAACAAAGTTGTAGCGATTTCGCTACATGTCTTGTTTTCGCTAGTGCATGAAGCAAGAGTTGTACGGAAGCGAAGAACGTCGCGATTTCGCGACATGTTCCATTTTCACGGATGCTGACAAGGAGAGTTGTATGGAAGCGCAAAGTGTCACGATTTTGCGACATGTTTCATTTTCGCGGATGCTGGCAAGAAGAGTTGTACGAAAGCGAAGAACGTCGCGATTTCACGACATATTCCATTTTCATGAATGCTGGCAAGGAGAGTTGTACGGAAGCGAAGAACGTCGTGATTTCGCGACATGTTCCATTTTCACGGATGCTGACAAGGAGAGTTGTACGAAAGCGCAAAGTGTCACGATTTCGTGACATGTTTCATTTTCGCGGATGCTGGCAAGAAGAGTTGTACAGAAGCGAAGAACGTCGCGATTTCGCGACATGTTCCATTTTCACGGATGCTAGCAAGGAGAGTTGTACAAAAGCGCAAAGTGTCACGATTTCGCAACATGTTTCATTTTCACGGCTACAATCGAAGGAGAGTGTACGGAAGCGCAAAGTGTCATGATTTTACGACATGTTCCATTTTCGCAAGTGCAAGCCAAGATAAGGTAGAGGAGGCAGAAAACGTCGCGATATCGCGACAGGATAGGTTTTCACGGTCAACAGTCCAGAAAAAGTCAACTGGGCAGAAATGTCGCGAATTCGCGATAGGTAACAGTTTGGCTGGAAAATGCCGAAGGAACATGCAAGGTGACACATGTCGAAAAAGCATCATGTAGCCAGTCAGATCGGCAGTTACACATTGACAGGTGTTGGACATGCACTGGAACAGCTGTATATGCATGATTGAAAAGCATTCGAAGAATCGCATATGGAGAATCAAAAATGTATTCGAAAAGCTGTATTTGCAGAATTTGAACAGTCGAATATGAAGGGTCGTAAAAGCTTTCGAACAGACGTATTTGCAGCATTCAAAATAGCTGTGAGGGTTAGAAGAGAGCCAAGAGAGAAATTAGCAGAGTCATGAGAGTGTGCAGAGTTTGTTTAATTGCAGACCAGTCAGGGTCGTGTAAGAAGTGAAGACATTTTTATGTCATTTTAAATTGCTCAGAATTGCAGTCCAAGTTGGTGCTTGGTACTAGGGGTTGGTGCTCCTTCTAGTAGATGCTGGTAAAGTGTTTGTAAAATTGGTATTTTGCAAAGACTAGATTTGGATTGGAGTCCAAGCAGTCATTTTTGAGGAGTAGCCAAATTGGTGAACCTCGGTATATTGAGTGTTGTGGTGTGCTCTATTGTTCAATTTGCTTTTCTGGTTTTCAAGTTCTCTTTGTTTCATTTTAAATGCTGTAGAATTGAATTTTAATAGTTACATTTATTCACCCCCCCCTCTCAGTGTCATTGTGTGAATATCATGCTCAGTGTGTAAAAAAGTGATTCATTATTACATCTCTAAAAACCCTCCAAATTCCATCATCTATTTTTCATTAGGCTACGAAGTACAACTCATAAAATAAAAACTTTTACAGACAGATCCCCACTGCCAGTTAAGAATCTATAGCCCCGGTAGGGTTTATCTAACTCACCCATGTGTTCATTTAATGCTTTGCAAAGCCTTCCTTTTAACCGCGTTGTGTCTAGACAAAGCCCTACTACTGGTCAGGCATCCATAGCCCCAGTAGAGTTTATCTAGATCTTGTGACTGATTTAATCAAACTTTTCAATGCTCGTTTTCATCTCTTTTTTCTTTCTTTTTTTTTCGAAAGAAAAACCTTGCAAAGCTTCAAGCATCATTAGGGTTAGGAAGCCAACAAGTGGAGTGTGTTGGATTTTTGCCTAGGGTTGCAAATCAAGATAACTTCATCCTTCATAATTTCCAGAAATACCCTTTAATGTATGTGAGTTACATGTGGATCTTTAGCAAAATATTTCATTGTTCCACTCTCCACCATCTTAATCCCAAAATATGAGCATGATCACCCAATAACTCATCCCCATTTTCTCAGGTTCACCTATTTTCAGATTAGATACTCCAACCTACTAAACAAAGAAACCCAAAAATAGGCCAAAGACCATAAGTTAGCGACCATGAAACATCACCTCAAAACAAGGGAACAACCCAAAACACAAAACTACAAAGAAACACAAACCCAATCTAACTTAATGCAAATTAACAAGAACGTAAAACAAAACCAAAAAATTAAGGATAAAGCACGAAAACAAAAAATTAAAATCCAAAACTATATACAAATGTACAATATGGTACAAGATGGTGTAAAATTTGACTTATCACTTCCCTGGATCCCAAACATGATTAGCGCATTTCAAAAGACATAACATGACATGCACACCAAGTTTTTCCAGAATTCAACCAAAGTAAATCTAGGCCAAACCATGCAACCATTTTCCTCTTGCCTCTCTCACCCCACCAATTTGATTTAGTTCCATTAACCATCCCATGGGTGAGATTTAAATCATTAAATTGATTAGACAATAAGTAATTTTTAATTACTTCTTGTCTATTCTTTAACAATTAAATTTCACAATTCCATTCATGACTTAGAAATAAGATTTCCTTTTTAAATATGAGATCTTGCAAATAGGAGCCTATTTCTACAAATTTCAAAGCCAATTTATTTTTCATGTTTGTAGGCCAATCAAATTCATGCAACCACTTGCAAGCATCTAGGATATTTATTAAATGAGGATCATCGTAAGTTTGTATCCTAGATTCAATAACTAATTGATTATGAACTTGATTTAACACTTCAAGCACATCAATTTCTTTTTTATTCAACAAAGCATTCTTATTAGTGGTGTGAGGAGAAATTGACTCAAATCAACCACACATGGCATTTCATCATTGATAGTATTTGAATCTAACAACCCATTAGACAAACCTTCACCTCAATTTTGAATGATGGAATCCAAAAGGTGAGATTTTACCTTTGATGCACTTTCATTTACCAATACTTGAAGAGTCATCGTGAGGTCTTCATCCAAAGTGTCCTGTAGCACTTTTTCTTTGTCCATGACCTGTTTATCAAAGACACCAAAATTAGGAACCCAATTAAAAACATGTCCATCCTTTTCAAACCATGAGTCTTGTCTATCTAGGGATGGGTCAACTAACACATCTCCATGATAAATCACTTGGGTTGTTTTAGATAACATGACATTTTCAATTGGATCATCGGTGATATCAAACCCAAACCATTCAGGATCTGGAATTTTCTCATTTTGAGATGGCATAGACATTGTAGATCCAATAGGTGAATCAAGATTTTTAATTCCATACCCCTCAAAGGGGACCAAATTAAGTGATTCTACTTCTTTATCCATGGTAGTAGAATCATTCTCACTTTCCAATACTTGATGAGATTCCAAGCCTTCTTCCAAAACTTTTTCAAATTGTACAGGACTTGTAATATCCTCATGCGAGAAAGCAATTGTATTATCCTACATATCAATTGACACAAAAAGTTCATTAGAAGGTTTAGAGCGAGCATATTCTTCCCATTTCTTCCAAGAATCATAGTAATCATATTCCAAAATCAAGTTGTGGTGCTCAACTACTTCTTCATCATCTTCCGATTCATCGCCATGTTTCTCATCAAATTCATCTTCACCTTCCTTAGATGGTTCACTTATTTCCAAGAGTGGGTTATTTCTTGTATTCCAATTTGTAAGGCTATCATAATCCACATTGGTAACCCATGATTCAATTTTATCACAATTTGGAAGGTGTGGGTTTTCTTGGCCATCAATTTCAACAATACCATCCAAAGTATCTTCCGAGAACAAGTGGTGAAATTTTGTTATGTCTTCGAATTCATTTATTGATTCTCTTTCAAACTCAATTTCAACCACTTTTGATGGCTTAGGGGTTTCTATAATGGGATCAATTTTTAGATTCTTCTTTCTATGATCATTCAAATCCTCATTTGTGAATAATGATTCTAAATCCTTTCTTTCCCAAACAAAATGGTGATCCTTTGGTTCTAACTCCTTGTTACCCATCCATATTATTTCTTCTCCAAAATATTCAAGCTCTTCAAGAGATTCTGAACAGGCATTTACTTCAATGTGGGTCACATCTAGACCTTCTCTATCATTTGAAGGAGCATAACATAGAATATCATTCAGATTAGTATTATGAAATTGCTTCCTAGGATGATTTAAAAGCATACTTTGATGCGCTTGTTTTTGTAATGGAACCATATCTCTACTTAACTTCTTAACCAACTTATTTCAATCTTTTATTTTGGATACAAGATCCTTGGGTTGGGTGGTAGAAGTAGTAGGATTATTTGGATTAACCTGAGTAGGCAAAGCCTGAACACTTGTTGCTATGGCTTCATGAGTGACCAAATGGTTCTCTAACCGTAATGGAGTGGTTGGATGGATAGATGTACTCGTATAATCACATGTGGGAGTATAAGTGGGTATGGTAGGATACAATTGATTTGAGGGCAAAGCATTTGACATCAAATTTTGTTGTGCCAATGATTGGTTTATCATCGAGATTTGATTGTAAGCTCCTAGTTGTCCTACCATAGGCAATTGTTCCATCCCAAAACCTTGCGGCCTTAATTGTTGATCTACAGTCATAGTTTCCGTGTAGGCCGAGGCAAGGGTAGTAACCAAAGGATTTGTCCTAGTGAACATGGCAAGTAAGGGATCCAATACCCCAAATTGACGATTTTTATCATCACTTTCTTGTCGACGATTTTTATCGTCAATTTATTGGCGACGATTTTTTATCATCAATTTATTGGCGACGATTTTTTATCGTTATATCGTCAATTTGTTGATGACGATATTTATCATCAAATTTTTCATTAATGATTTTATTGTAAAATTTTTCATTTTCTTTTATTTGTATGTTGCAATAAAAAAATAAGAAAATAAAAAATAAAAATATATTATTATTATTATTATGTTTCCTATATATAATAATAATAATAATAATCAAAATAAAATATAAAAATGACAAAATATAAATAAATATAAAATTAAAAAAATGAAAAGATGAAACGTTTTAAAGGCAAAGCATGCTTGCTTATATTGCCTTTATATCATATTTATATGCTCATTGTATTGTGTTTCAATGTATTGTCCTCATGCCTTTTTATCTTATGTGTGCAGGTCTCATGAAAACCGACGGTGACCAGCGATTTCGATAGCATGACATGGGGAGTGGGACCCATGGGTCGACAAGAATTCGATGCAGCGTGAAGCATACCGACAGTGGGAAATGACTGGACGAAGACGTGGTGGGGTCTAATCTGGCAGTTTGCTATGACGATTTTATGGCGGACAGCAGTGTGAGATTTCTCATTCAACAACGTTAAGGAACAAGAGACCAACGTAGTGAAGTGATGACATGGATGACTACGTAGCCTCAAGAGGTAGAGCATATCACAGCAGCCTATGAGCATCACGGTGACCCGATGGTGAACAAATAAAAACCTTTGAGGGACTAGCGCTGATAGTGGAGAAAACGAACCGATGATGTGGAGTGAGCACGAGGTTATGACGCGGTCAGGAAAATGTCATCGTAGACTGCCAGAAGAATGAGGTGATGATGGATAAAGGAAAATTCACTTTGAGGTTTGATGCACAAGTAGATGTGGATCCAAATAGCCTCGAATACAAACTAGTAGAGAGACAAAAAGGGTAGCTCCAGGTCAACGAGGAGAATCACGCAACTGACGGGTTGTTGACATGGCCGAATGGGATACCCTCATCATAAGCAAATATGGGCATGGGTTGATGTTTCATAAATACTTACTTGTAGGCAATAAGGGTAATACCATCTATTTGTTGACCCGTGGACGCAATATTCCTAATTCAATACAGGGTATGCCCATGATGAGGAATTTGTTATTATGTGAATATAATGTTTGTCTTCAAATGCTATCAAGAAATAATAAATGAAATACATATTTTAGTGAAACGGGCGACGATTACAATTAAAATGGAATCTTATGGAACGTTACTAAAAGAAATTAAACAGAGGTGGTCGTGGTCTTACGAAGAAAAGAGAAGGATACTTATGCATGTCCAAATTTTGCATGTATAAAGGAAAAAAAGGAATACCGGTGCCTTATGGAAAGGAGGTGTTATAAAATATTTGGAAAACGCTACAAAGTAAAGACAAAGAAAGAAAATGAAACGAGACCAAAAGAGAAAATGTTTTGAAACCTGCATATACGAGGAGATAAAAATGAAAAAAATTATACAACTTTAAAAATCCATCGAAGCTAATGTACAGTGGCTGGATCTTTTAGTACTGGTTGGACCATAGAGGCTAGATACTGAATGTTTTTTTGTCAAACCGTTGGGCTGTTTTTCATAACATGATGCTGATTTTGGGTTGATATTTTTTGCACACATGTTGAACATTGAATACTTTTTTTTTTGCAATATAATGGAGATATGTTAGATTTTAATGTATTTTTATGGTTAATTTATCTTATTTTTGGCATATTGCACTCTTTCCTTAGAAGCTTGCACCGCATTAGTTGTTTGACTGCGTGAATTTGGGTAACACTAATGCTGGTTTTTATGCAAAATATTCATGCTTGCAGGGTTTATGGAGAAATTCAGAGTTGCAGTATTTCTGTTATTTCATTTTTTTATTTTTATTTTATTTTTTCTTTCAACTCTTCTTTTGCAGAGTTTTTTTAATTTTCAGAGATTAAAATAAAAATTGAAAAAAATAAAAATTTAAAATCCAAATATAATTGTACGTCTACGTAGAATGAACTTCAAAATTTCATCTTGCACATTTACATTTTCATTCCAAAGCCATTTTGAATTTATAAAAATTATTTAAAATTGCTGTTTTATGCAGATTTTTATAATTTTGAAATTTTATTTTTTCATTTTTTTGAAAGCAAATCATAGTTTTATATTTTTTATTTGCAAGCATAAATGAACTTCCCTTTATGAAAATTTCAATTTCATTAAGGGGGGGGGTTAATTTTTATGACATTCATAAGCTATCATTTTCAAAGCAAAAAAAATCACTTTTCTTTATGAAAATTCTGATTTCATTAAAAAGAGGAAATTTATACACTACATCAAAGGCTATTGTTTTAATGCATTATATTATTTATTATTTATGAAAATTATGATTTCATTAAAGATGGATAATTAATAATGACATTTCAAGATCATGCAATAAATTGCTCTCTTTGTGAAAATTAATTTCATCAAATAGGGATGATTTATTTATTATATCAAAGGCTATTATAGCTACAAAGTGGGTCATCCAAATTATTCCATCTTGAGGTTTAAAGCAACATAAAAGGAATTATTTTATCATTTGAAATTCATGTTTAAAGATAGGTTTTAATCTTCTACTTCATGATTAAAGTAGGATTTAATGCAAGATAAAACTTGTTTAAAATATACTTAATAAAGGAAGATAAAATCTACCTAAAATACTCCAAGATAAAAGGAATTAAGACACTACATAATTTTTATATGAGGGTCAATTCACATTTGTGTTTCTTTAATTTTTATGAACAATCATTAAAATAGCATGGTAAAATAAACCAACACATGCCCCTTGTTAATAGCTACTTGCAATCACTAAGGTTTTCCTAGAATTATATTGATATATCTTCATTGAGATTACTAACACACATATGCAATGCTTATATAGCATAACCTTGGAGAAGTTGTTTTTATTTCTAACTTCTTTGCAAGAGAGATTTTTGTGATCAAAATCCTAGGGTGAGTGTGGTTTTGCAATTGGGTAAAATTACCACTCAACAGGTCTTCAGGTTTTTGAAGAATTAGCATAGCCCTTGGGCCCCTGGGTCCTAGCCTCCATAGATTTGAATTTCATTACATAAACATGTATTTGTGAAGTATCCCAAAAATTCCTCATTGACACCTAAAAATAAACTAGAATAGAGAAAAGACGATCAAGAATAAGAGTCTTTTAAGGTACTAAGAATATAGGAACCGTATGGACAACGAGGTTCAAAATTTGAAAAGAAGGAGAGAGATTAACAAATACAATCTTCATGAATTCTACATCATATTTCTTTGTGCCTCTATAAGATGCAATATATTCTCTCAATTCCTTAAATCTTGTAATATAGTCCTCAATATTATCAAACTCAACCAATTTAAGAGAAGAAAATTCTAGTTCCAAGCAAGTTACTTTTTTATATTAAAATTTCCAAATAGGTTATGCAAATTTTACCATACCTTAATAGGTTCATTCTTCTCTTTGATGTGGAAATTTATTTTTGGTTTAATCAAGAAGGAAAATAGGCTAATAGATTCTTTTTTATTTTGTTGGCGAGTTTCTACATTTAGGGTTGTTGCTTTATCTTCTTGATAGATGTACCATAGGTTCTTCCTACAAAATAGCCCAATTATTTAGATTGACCAAATACTATGATTTCATCCATTAAGATGAGTAACTAGGGGTTGATGATTGGTTGCACACAATCTAAATGTAACATTATAGTAGGTCTTTAAACTAATGCTATTAGTCTATAGAGCTCAAAAAAATGTGTAATTTGATAAAATAGTATTAAAATGCTTCTATATGCAAAAATTATGGCCTTCAAAAGTTCTACCTTAGTGGTCCCAAAAAATAAAAGATTATAGCCCCAAACCCTAGAAAACATGAATTCAATTATCTATTGTCATTTAGTATTCTACGATTCATTAGTATCCTCCACTTGTATTTTTCACTTTAGCGCCTTTGAACTTATGTGATTAAGATAATTGTTCATTCTTGATTAGTTTATTAGGTATATATGTAGTCTTTAATAATATGGTACCCCTTGATGCCATGTTGGCTTTCACATTAGCCAAAAATATTGTTAAATTAATTTTCTTTAAAATATTCATAGTTGGAACAAAATCCTAGTCTTCTACACATTAGAAGCCTTATATTAACCATTCTTCTTTGAAGAGAATTGGACACATCAATAAAAGTAGATAAGGTGTTATCATCCATATGTCAATATAGCCATGTTGTCCATTTTCCTTCTTTTGAGTAGCAAAAGAGGATTCATTATGATTTTAACAATAAATATGTAATCCCATGTGCCTATACATTTTCTCACCTATCCAACAAAGTGCCTTTGCAATGTAACTACAAGGACCTATCTTCACCATGATAAAGAATCTAGGTAGCTGGAAAGAAGACAAGAGCTTATAACAAGGGCATGCATACGATGACAAGTGCATGTGAAAAAGGCTCAGAATTTGACTTCAATGTTTTTGGAACCAAACATATGATTCTCTCTCCTAACACAATAATGAAGAAAGAAGGCACTAGAAACAACTTAGAGTTGCAGATTATAAATCAAGATTACCTCGGTAAAAATGAAGTGAGCAATTTTTTTTTAAATTCATTAAAAAATGAACAATATGCTATGGAATAAGAAATTTTCTTTGTTTCTCATGTCAAAAGCACTTATGAAACTTTAAAGAGTAAATTGTATTTAATATTGAAAGAATGTTTGAAGGTTTTAAGATGATCTCTTGCATGACTAAGTGAGGCTACTCTAAACCTACTTTGATACCACATTGGAATTCACAATATTGTGAGAAAACACAAAATTAGTTCATTCACTCAAATCTTATATAGAAAATATAAAAAAGGAAAAATGAAATAAAAATATAACGAGAACACATAGGCACCATAACTAATCACTATATTATTTATAGATAACAATCACATCACTTTGATACAATGGATGGAGTGGTGGGGGTATTTATACTAATGCCAAAACCTATATTACATTAATGAACTTAACCTATGTCAACATAACAAGAGGAAGGTTAACTACAAGTTTTTTTAATACATAGGGGAATCAGTAACATTGTTGGATGCTACCACTATAAAAACCTAGCTTGTTGAGTTTAGATGAAGTCAACGAGACCCTCAACCCTCCAGGGCATCCAATTCGCAAACACTCGGTCACTACCATCTAGCCTATCCGCTTCTGGGTACACTATGGTTTGAAACTTAATTACAAGTTTATAAGATGGGTTTAGTTATAACAATATTAACAATGGGGATTACATAATAAAATATTATAATAGATTAAATGCACTGTACAATGAATTTCCTTAAACCTATACAAGACTACATCATTCAATGTTGACCTTGGCCATGAATCAAATTACACTATTAACAAAGTTTAACCCATGATACTTGGCGCTATCTATTTTAAATTTAATTTTTATATTTTAATTTAAAAATAACCATTAAAATTTATTTTTATGTTTTAATGTATTTTATTTTAAAAACAACATGTTTATATGTTGATACAATAAAATTTTGTTTCTCTATAACACTTGTAAAATTTAAAATTGATGTGTGCATGTCTTAAAACAATCTATTCTCACTTGAATAACATGCATTAGTAGCATTGTAAATTTTGGAAGGCTTGAAAGTACTTAAAAAGAGAAATTTATTACATTTTCTTGCATTTTTGAAATTTATAATTGAGTAACCATGACTCTATGCATTATTCCTTTATAATTGTATATATATATTTTTTTTCCAACATATAAATTAGTATAATCTTCATATTATGATCTTGGAAGTCTATTTATGCATAATGTTAGCGAACATTGATCATTTTATACAAGTTTGTTCAATTGAAATTTAACATAACCCTTCATGGATGCCAAATTAGCTCAAAATATATTTTATTTCAATATCACTATAAACACCATCCTTAAGATTGATTAAAGATTAATGAACTCAAGATACTCATCTAGTAATTAACATATAAGCATATTGATTAACAATATAAAGTCATTCATTTTTTTATTGAAAGAGACTTTAAGATATTGACCATATTCAATTCTAAAATAATATTCTTCTTATCATTAATATTTCCTATTAATGAAGTCATATTCAGATGTAAATTATTCCTAATAAAGAAACAAAAATATGTCGATGATAATTATCAATTGACAGTTAAATGTGAAGGTTGCTATAGGAAAATATCAAGAAAGATGCTAAATTCTGGAGTAATTGTATTTAAATAGAGATTTGAAAAGATCCAGAAAATGAAAATCAAGAATTCAAACATTTTATGTAAAATGATTAGGATTTCTAGCTATAGCATCTCAATTGAGATGAGCAGTGTATCTATTTATAAAATCTCAATATCTAAAGAAGAATGTAATTTGTCAAGGGTGGGGGACCCAAGTACAACCCCTTATTAGCAAGCAAAAAAAAATATCAATTGACACTAAAATATTATTCTAGACAATGAAACTAAAATTATTATTGCTCATATTCAATATTTAGGGTGAGTAATGCACCTATGGAGTGAAAATACTCCATATTCATCTTATCTAGATCTAAAATAGCCAACTAGAAAATATCAACTCTTAATATTTATAACTCGTATCTAAATTTTTTTGAATAAATATTAGACTAAAAAATTAGTTATTTTATCCCTTTAGCTCTTTTGTAGTATCATTTGACAGAATGTAAGTTTTACTTAGCTTTATTTCAAATAAAAATATAACTATTTTGTTCATTTAAAACTAAGAATTAATTCAATCATGATAATTTTACTAGCAAGTAAGCCATATAATAGTAATATTGTTAGCTTGTGATACAGTATGCAATGAGAGATAAAAATCACAAGATGCATAAATAATATGACAGAAAGTAAATCTGCGAGATGACTGAAATATGCTATAAATAGAAATGACAAAAATTAATACAATGTAGCTATGGAGGAAATGAAAACTCCATGAATAATGCTACCATACTACATTGCACCCATCTCCAATATGGGCGACTATATCTATGCTATGCTCTGCTATGCACTCCTTTGCTCTCCTATGCTCTATATCTACTATTACAATGAGGCCATTATATAGGAAGATAAGTTCCTTGGCCAACACTCTATCTAGATGTGCAAGGGACAACTTGCACATTGACACTTGTGCATTTATTACATTGCATGAAGAAACTAGGTAACTTCCCCCTAAATTAATATAATGTCCTAAGTATGTACCTTGGTAGGTACATTTACATGATCCAAATAATGTAATATAATCTAATTCTAACAAATTTAAGCATTAAATAAATTTAAACAATACACCCAAAAAATGTATAAAAAATATTTTAAATATTAAAGAAAAATCAACACCATTAAGGTGTTAGGGATATTACATTATTTAGTAAATTAAACCTTATAAAAAGATAAGGACTATTAACTAAATTGGAAAAAAGAGTTATGAGAACACTAATTATAGGAGTAATATGAGATGAATAAGTATTAAAATGAACAAGCAACGAGCCTTTAAGAAAATATAGATGAAATTTTGTTATATGTAATCTCCACTCATATATATTTTTTTTAGTATTGGTAAGGGGGTTTTGAAAGGGGTCCCTCCCTTTTATAGATTTTTTTATTTATTATTATTTGTGGAAAACATCCCAAAAGGGATGCCACTTTCGGGTAAGACCCAAGGAGGTAGAGGTATCCTCCCTTTTATAGATTTGAAACAACCAAATGGAGAACAATTTAAGACCAGATATCAAATCTAATACAAACCAATGTACCTTTTCTTCCACATTTCACTTAGCTAGATGGATAGCCCTCTATAGCAATCAACAGATAAAAACTAAACCAAAGACCTATCTATCAATTCTAGTTTACAACAACAATAGTAGCATCTGTCAATAGTTACTCTTCAATAGTAGCAGTAGTTACCATAGTCACTAACATAGCCACAACAATAGCTTCAACTGTAGGTATAGTCATAGACACAAAATCATCCATAGTCACAACCACATCCATAGCCACAACCACCAACCACTACACCAAAAATAATCTTTAAGGGTGGTTATTTAGCTACTATCTATGAGGACATCATAAAAAGTTAAGGGTGGTTAAAAACCACCTCAAAAAATTGCCCTCTTAGGGTCTATTAGGGTGGTTAAAAATTGCCTCAAAAACTACCTTAGTTTATCACTATGAGGGCGATTTAAAACCACCCTCTTATTATTACTTTTAATATGTATATATATATATATATATATATATATATATATATATATATATATAGAAGGCAGTTACAAACGCCCTCTTATTATTACTTTATATATATAAACCTAATATACGAAGATTTTAAGCATTAGAAGAATACTTATTGGGCCACATAAGGAGATTGCCATGGTATACTTGTTAATATGTTTCCATTTATACTAACGTTACTGCAACTTTACCCATTTGTTTTAGAATGGCACTTTGAAGCCTTGTAAAGTGAAGATGAATGAGAAGACAAAGATGAGAGTTTTCCATTACTAGACCAACAATGGACATCAAAATATTTCTTGTGCTTCAATAATTCATCTTTCTTGGATATACTAGATTTATTACAAAAGGAAGTATCCAAGTCACTCTTCTTATATGTCTTTCTTATGGAACTTTCACAGTCTCCATCACTTAAAGCAACATCAGGATTATATGTATCATTACCATTTTCAATGGTTCTACTACTCCCAATCTGAGAACCAACATTCTTTAGATTTGCAATCTTCAATTATGGTTTTGGATGCAACTTTGCCAAACCATTATCCATATTTCCTCTATAAGGCAACACTCCAATAGATGAGTTGGATAATCCAAATGGCCTTTGTTTAAAGGAAACATATCCACCATTAGCAACTGAATTTGTACAATCTATTACATTGGAAGATATCAATTATTTTCCTTGTTTTGGTATTGGACTGCTTTGAACAAAGAATAATATATATACTTTTTTGCTAAGACATCTTGTATGGTGGTTGTAGAAACATGGGCATCATTACAGTAGTACCAATGAGAATTTGCATCCTGCATGTAACATAATATCAGTTACTTTGAAGGCTAATAATAGGATGTATTATTTTTGGTGCAATAGATCAGTAAATCTCTAATCAGCAACATGCATATACCCAAAGCTGGTGGACTAAATACATTTTATACCAACACTTGACATTCTTTAACCCAAGGTATCAGCATGCAAGGGTACATTTTGATACCTTAACATATGCATAATAATACCTAGAGTCTTGTGAATAGCTTGAATGGATAATGGTACCAAATAATGTATACATTGGCTGTGGGTCCTATAGAGAAGGCACAATATTAAACATCTAATATCTTAATATAATTCAAATAACTAAGATGAATCTACAAAGAAAATAATAAACACAATACTAGATGAAAAGTGACATTCTCTGCCATCAAGTTTGGGATATAATACAACTAATTCTCTAAATGATCGATAAAATGCTAAATACTACATATAAAAAAATAAAAATAGGGAGTTAAGAGTTCTAGTGTATGATGCAATCTCAGATAAAACTTATAATACAACTTAGATGCAAGCACTCTTAAAGATAGTTTCTATTCAAACAATATGGTGACCAAACATGCTTGTAGACAAGTGTTTGATATCATCCTAAATGAATACCAGGCTAACAAATGATTATCTACATTCTCTTTGAGTAAGCTAGAGCTGCCAAATGAACTCATAAGCTTGGATGTAAAATTACCACTACAACACCCGAGATGGTAAGTGTCATCAAAATTTGCAGCATACAATACTATGAAAAATTAACTCTTTCTTCAATGAAATATTAGTTGACCATACATAGGAAGCTAATAAATATAGCCATTTATCCCTTGTTTTCTTTCTAATACATTAGTTATTGAAACTAGTTTCTCCAACTGATATTCAACACAGATTTAGCTACACTGAAAAGGCTTTGTCAAATTTATTATTATTGGCCTCTAGGACTACTCTTCAACTCAGATTTAACTGCACTTGAGAGGCTTTTACATATAATATGCATACCAAATTTTCATTTGAACTCTTATATCACAGTTAGCTTTGACATTAATTTGTTATGTGCTTCATTTCTTCCCATTATTTACTCTACATATATCAAATTAGATTATAACAACACATTCCTCATCTTGTCATAACTCCATTTCACCAGGTGGGTTCTCTACTTTTTATTACTAGCCTCTGCTTTCTTTTTGGTAGTTTACAACCTTCTTGTTAAAGTATAATGTAGTAATTATAACAAATACTCTTTTGAATACCTTTTCAAATGCTAATTCTAATGCAACTCTCAAGAGAGAGGAATTAACCAGAGTCAAAGTAATGACTAGAGTGTAGTTTTATGTAAGCATGCTCTGTTGACTCATTTGGTGATTGTTCTAATTTTGCTTCACAAATTAAAGCAATTAGTACTAATAGATAAGCTTTAAAATACCAATTTTATAGAATTTCCTATTTCACAAATCAATCTGAACATGAACACATAGCACCTAATCTAAATTGGTATTAGTACATTATATTTTTACATTATATGGCCTAATAAAGCTTAGTTTTGTATTTGAAATTGTATAAACATCTAATTTGAGTCACTGTGATCGATGCTAAACCCATACATTGTCTTGAAGAGCTGTGATTTATTTTACACTTTATGTTTACCCATATTTTGGAAAAGCTCTTTGCATCAATTACAAATAATTTTGACTCTCTCAGTTTGGTTTGACATTTTTACAATCCAAACTAGAGGGTTTTTACCATGTAAATGACTTTATGCTACAAAGTAGGAATAATTAGCTAGTTCAAATACTATATCGATTGATTTGCATCTACATTTGCTTTTAAATTTTTTGATTAATAGGTCACAAAGATTGAACAATTTTTTCATTTGTTATTTTGTAGTGGAAGGAGCAATGAGTAACATCATATAAGTGCTTTTATAAAAAAAAGGGGGCATCATTACATCACAACAATTAAATTAGAATAACCTCTCATCATAGTACACACCATGTGTAGAGTTCATTGACCCTCAAATTATGCCAAACTTCTATTAGTTTTTTATTTGGTTATATCATATTAAAATATGTCCCATCCATATTACATCATGACTTTGCTACCACAATATTTTGACAAACTACATAGTGATATTATAACAATATTTTTAGCAATTATGCTTGTACGTCAGGCAAGGTTCGAACTTGGGTCTCCTCCTTGAAAGTCGAGGTATTTAACTGGTTGAGCTCATCCCATTTGATCAACCTTTTATATATCTACTTAAAGCATCTCATTGTCTCATTTATACTTGTTATGGTCCATGAAAACTAAAACTACTCTTATATGCCTAAAACATATCATTTATGTTTGTTGCAGTCTATAGAAACAACATTTGTGAAGATACTACAAACTTCTGAAAGTAACTAGAAATTGAAACCAACTAAAAATTGAGTAAGCCAATAGCAATTCAAACTCAGAACTAACTATGGTTTATATAGTTGCATAAACAAATCTATTTTTTTCAATTTAATGCAGCTTCCCTTAAAAATACCAACATATGATGTCTGTATCATGATAACACGAACCATTTTATTGAAAACAAGGATACATAAACACAATATATATTATGAGAGTTGATGGTTTTGATAGTATCCATATTGCAAATTATTGGGTAAAACATTGGTTAATTTTTCTATGGTTCAATTAATTGCCTCCATTTAATTGTCAACCCGAGGTAGCTCGTAGTCTTGTGAGCAGCCATGCAAAATTTATGCTTATAATTTCTCCTTCGGAGATGATTCCATTAGATTATGGTTTGGGGGTATTTGGTATTCGTTGAAGTTTATATTTAAACCAATAATATCATCCTAAGTCTAAGAAAATAGGACTAAAAACATTTAAAATCTAAATTACTACCTTGCTGGAAATCACAGAAAATAGGAGAAATAATAGAGAAATAAATTAATCTATTAAAATAAATATAAAAAATAGGGAAAATAGGGAAAATAGGGAAGAAATCTGTTGTAAGTGGGCCCACGCTTCCAGCAGGTTCTACTTGTTGTAAAATTATCACCAGACACTTTAGAAGAGTTTTACAGGAAAATTCTCAGAGAATTTATTAACAGTTATAGAAGAAGAAAATTACAAGAAAAGTTTGGGGGTCTTATTCAGGGGTGGCCTACATATTTATAAGATATACGGCCAGTCCTATTACAATTCTCAGGACAAATAAAAAATGATTCGTTGTTACAACTGTTTGCTTAATTGAAGGAATCGAGAAAAATATCGTGATATTTTAGCGTATTTTATTTCCAAAATATGTTTGATATTTATTTGCCCGATTTACATAAATCATTTACATATCAGTTGGAATATGGGTGATGAGTCACCTTTGACATTGTCCCATGTTCGGTTTCAATGCTAGAATTCCTTTCATGTTGGTTGCTAAAGTTTCACTATGTTCTGCTGACCACAAAGTCATGCTAGAGTTTGGTGTTACTGGAAATCAAGCATTGTGTTTGAAGAAGTCGGGAAGCAAGTGCCTTGTTTGCAGAAGTTGATAAGTAGGCGCCTTCCATCATATAACAAGCAGATACCTTTCACCATACAATGAAAAGCAGACACATTCTATTGTACAATGAGAAGTAGACACCTTTCATTGTACAATGGGAAGCAGGCACCTAACAGTTAAGTGTCGAACAAAAGTCAAGCGCTTCAAAGAAATTTAGGTGCCTAACTTCATATATTTTCATCCATATTCTGAAGATGTTTTTCCTTCATTAAATTGTAAGTTCTAGGTCTGAGTGGGACCTCAAAAAAAATTTCCAAAATGCAACAATTTCCACTAAATCTACACAAATTACACTTAAAGACAAATATTAGAAAATATGCAAAATAAACTATTAATTATATATAATTTCCATAAACAAATTATATCTACAAGAAAATATGCCACACATTATGAGGAAAAGAGTACAAAAAATAAGTAATTATGTGGTTCATCATCCCCCCATGCTTAAGGGGTGGCACGTCCCTATGCCACTTTGAACTGGTATTTACCAGTTATGTTTACAACATCCTAGTAAGCCTTGTTGGTCTGTGTCCTGTTCTTAGTGAACTTGGATTTTTCTTTATCTCGAGGCTTTCACCCCTTTGGTTTCTTGGGAGTGGCTGTCTCCTGACCCTACTGCTTCTGGTGTTTGCTGCACTGAACTGGTTCACTTGGCCATACTCTCTTCTTGGATTGTTCTCTGGTCTAGGTCACCTTACCCTTTAAAATTTTTAATAACCAGAGAAACTAGTGGTATCCTTCTATAATGCAGGATCAGTCATTTTCCTGTACTCATGGTGAGGTGGTAAATTTTCACCCAAAGACATTGATTATTTATCACAAAAGGCGATGCTATATTCCTTGGCAACCCTGGCTATAGGAAAATTTACCCTTGTTGGGTCAAGCTCAGGTTTAGCTTTGACCTCTATTTTTACCACTAGGAGAGTTCTACTACTTGATGCCAGATCTTTAGGTTGCACAAGGCCTAGAAATCCAATACTTTTAAAATATGCCTACATACTTGAAGGCTTTCTATCCTTCGACCCATATAAGTACAAGAACTACTCAGGTTGGGCAATTGGAATTTTCTTGTGAGGCCTACCAGATTTCTCCCTAACCTCTTTTTCTGATTCTTTATAGGCCCTCTTGGAAGCCTTATTCCATTTATTCTTATCTACTACCATGTCCTCCTTGAGCTTTTCAAATTTTTATTTCTAGGTAGCAAACAAATTCTTTGCTGCTTCCTATTTCTCATCAGAATATAGCTCCGATTCCTTATTAGATTTAATACCCAGTGCCTTCAACTTGGAAACTCTCACTTTGGTTCTGGGTCATCACTAATATGGAATTATGGCTTTTGTTTTAATATTATCTTGATTTTCTATACCCTAGGGTATGTTGGTGCAACTATTGTTTCCTAGGGTATAGGGGATTCAGGTTTTTGAGCCTCTTTCTCCTTTGTAGAAAATCGCTGCACAATAGGACTTCTTCTTCCTCCTGAGGCTGTCCAACCCCTGCATCAACTAGAGAGTGCTCTATATTTCCCTCCTTGCCTAACATTTGAGGCTCTTCGACCTTTATATCATTTTATCCCTCATATCCTTCCTTTGTAGGTTGTTCTACATTTTGAGATTCCTCAACCTCAACTTCATCCTCCTAGGTTATCTGCTTTGCAGAGGGAGACGTAGAACAAGGCTGCTCTACTTCCATTGCAGCAACATCTCCCTATTCTATTTCTATATCAGTAGGGATTATTTTTGTTGCCTCATTTGTTTGCAATACTGCATCAACCTTGGCTGGCTGCTCGACTCCTACTGGTCCACCATACAACTACAATTGTCTTTGCAGTTGCTAAATTGTTTGATACAATTTATATTTTTAATGTAGCCTCCTTTTGGGACTCCTCAAATAGAGCTCATTCTTTTTTAAATTTGGATTCCCAAGTGGAAGCCTATTCTCTTAAAACCTACAACTGTTGCTGCAAATCCTTCACCTGGACTTCGGGTGGTACATCTTCCATGGCCACCTCCTATTAAGGAGTTGGACCACAAGAAATATCCTATAAAATGTGGGCCAATTACTTATTGTTGGGCTCATCAATTGGTGTCTCTTCGTCAAATGAGATCAAAACCAACCTTGATTCTTTCGCTCTTCTACTTCATGACCTGGTGGAAATGGGCATGAAATCTTGCTCTGTCAAAGGAGACAGAGCCTATCATGCTTCCTCCTCAAGGAGACAGAGCCTATCATGCTTCCTCCTCAAGGAGACAGAGCCTATCATGCTTCCTCCTTAAATTTAGGAAAATAAAAGGACAAGGCCTGTCCTACTTCCCTTGTATTTCCTATAGGCTGGGGATGCAAGCATCATTTTTGCATGTTTTGTTGCCCCTTGGGTCGATTGTTCATTTTGAATTGGTACCTCCTCCTTTGTTTGTGCCCCTACTACTACACTAGTTCCCAAAGCTTCCTCAATTGTCACATTTCTATGTGACTTTACATATTGCACCAAGGCAAAAATCAGGCCATGGTTAGCCACGGTAGAGGTGGTGCCTACCTGGTATCACCTGGCCTTGTCTTTCAAGGTGCATGTAAGGTAATGGGGGACGTTGATTTTATCCCCATGTAGGATGTGATTGAGAAAATAGAAGTGGTTGAAATTCATATGAGATTACCTATCAGAGCATGTGAAGAAGTAGATGGCCTTCTCAAAAAATACCCTCCAGATCTCAAGAATGTGCCATTTCGACAAGCTAGTGGGCGTCAAGTGCTCATTTGGTGCTCCAAAAAATCTTTTTGCATAGAGGGTAAGGTTATCCTCCTTGTACATGCACTCCCCTATTAGAGGGAGGCCTGTAAATCTGGTGATATAGGCATTTATGAATGGAATCTCCAGCCCCCACATGTGCATGACCCATTGTCTCATCAATGTCACAAATTCATTTGCCACAACCACATCCTAACCTTGACTGACCAGTTGATAGTAGTCCATCCATTCTGTAGCATCCAATTGTGTTTGGATGTCTACAAAAATGCTTAAGCATTCGATCAACTCACTCTTCTTCAGGTCGTGATTCTTCAACTTTCCCCCCATGCTTTTCATTTAACTCACGATTCACTCAAGGATTCTTCCAATTCCTATTTGAATTGCTATTGTGCTACACTTCTATGTTTTTATTTATTTTCTCTAAAGGTGCATTCATAGTAGCTACTAAACATATTTTAAAAAAAATTACATTCATGCACATAGACAGTTAATTACCGTAATCAATAGTGATTATGGTTATCCACAATCCATTTCCTTCGAGCATGTTCCCGATTGCACGAAGATGATAACCATAAACTGTCGACCAATCAGAGGCATGCCATGTAGCACCATGCCAAGTGGATTTTTTCAAGTGGTTAAGGTAATAATGGGGGGTTGTGCCAGCACATTTCCATAGACACATGTTCATGAAAACAATATAGACAAAAAATAGAAAATTTAAACATGCATCTAAATTCGTTTCGTGGGTGCATATGCACAAATATCCATGGTGCATCGCTATTGGATGGTGTTTAATGATTGGGAAAACCGCAATGGACAACGATGGCCATGGTTCCCATGCAATGAATTTTCTTCAACATGATTGGTTCTTGGTAGCTACAATGTGATTTATTCGAGAAATCCTATAAAATTCAAAACAAAAATTAGAAAAAATGTATCTCCTTGGGATGACAAACATCCCCTCATTGAAATTTGGTTGATGTCAAATTTTAATTTTGTCCATGGTAGATTTGACTTTGCACTTGTGTGGGGTGCTGACATGGCTCAGGCCACATCCCAATGTTGATGTGTTATTCTGTCAAGGCAAAAAATAGCCGTAGTAGATGAAAATCAGACACCTTTTTTGTATGGAAATCAAACACCTTTTTTGTATGGAAATTAGGCGCCTTCTTTTCAAATTATAGGATGCAGGTCCCTTAGCAATTAGACGCTCTACTTAAGACAACAATCAGGTGCCTTAGAAATTAGGCGCTTATGCCTAATAGGAAGTAGACACCTTTTTTATAACTGTCGGGTGCTGTACTTATAAAATAAACTTTATACAATCTCAATATTTATTTTTTTACATATGCTAAGAATATTTGGTGTCAGTTTCCCAAAAATTAAAAGTTGGCTATTTTTTTGGAGAAACTAGGAGTCAAGCATTGATCTGCCAGAAATCGTGATGTAAGTGCCATATTTGTAACATACTAGGAGTCAGGCACCATAAAGCGTATAATAGGAAGTAGGTGCTTTCTACCATACAATGGAAAGCAAGTGCCTTCCACCGTACAATGGGAAGTAAGTGCCTTCCATCGTACAATGGAAGCAGGTGCCTTATCTCATAAAGGGAAGTAGACACCTTTCCATTAAATATAAAAAAAATTGTGCTTTTCTTTTATTCAACAGGTGGTGACTTGTCCTTGTATATGCACTGTCAGGTTGATCAGGCCCTTTAGTGCTTCTAATTGAAAAATAGGAACATAATCATCATACACCCCTGAACCAACAATTGAGTGTTTTATTGTAAAAAAAGACCAATCCAAACACTCTTGTGCAGGTTCAGGTTTATTATTCCCCTCTCTAAATGGAGACTAGATACTCCTACTGTAAGAAAATTCTTCTAGAAATCTTGGAAAGTGCAGGTTCATGGATCCTGTGCTTGTTAGGCCTAGGTTTCCCAAGCTACCTAATAGCTACACAAAGGGCATTGTTCCTGCAAAACAAAAACACAACTAAAAAAATAAAAATTTGAAAGAATAATTGTCTTTGGGACTATGTGAACTAGGTCCACATCTCACTGACTCAAGATAAAATTACAATCAACTGGGGTCTCCCCCATGCCTAATCTAGAATTAATCATGTATGCTTCAGACACATGGTATGGGCACAGGTGGTGGCCATTGACTGTTAAGGTAATGTTGCTACCGTCTATTGTTTTGATCCTTATAGCCCCATTGTTGATGACTTTAGTCACTTCATATGGCCCCATCCAATGTTGCATGAGCTTACCCTTCCTTTCTTGGAATCGAGAATCATAAAGTAATGACAATTCTCCCACTTTAAGCTACTTTGGCCTAGTGTGGCGATCATGCCACTTGGCCCTTTGTTTTTAAATTATCTCTATTTTATATAGAGCCTTAAGGAGGTATTCATCCAGCTGATTAAGTTACTAAATTATTTCTTTTTGTGCATCATCCAGGTTTATATTCAATTCTATAGCAGTCCTAAGTGTTTTGAATTCAAATTCTATAGGCATCATGGCACTTTTTCCATAGACTAACTAAAATGGTGTGAAACTAGTAGTAGTCTTCTAGGTGGTCCTGTAGGCCCACACTGCTTCTGGTAATCTAGTAGCCTAGTCCTTCCAATGTTGTACTATCTTTATAAGGAAATTTTCCAACTCTCTATTGGTCACCTCAACTTGCCCATTCACCTGTGGATGGTAGGGAGTGGTTTTGTTATGTCATATTCTGTATTGTTGCATGAGTTCTTGGATCATATTTGAATTAAACTAAGGTCCTTTATCAGTTGTGATCTCCCTTGGGACCCCAAATCTTGTAAAAATTGATGAATACAATAAATCTAGTATAATTTTCTCCTTTGAATCATGCAAATCCTATACTTCAACCCACTTTATCACATAGTCAGTACAAAATGGGATATACCTCTTACCTCTTGACTATGGATTAATCGGTCCTACAAATTCCATCCCCCATTTATCAAATTGTTTAATGTGAACATCTGGTTACAGTGGCATCTCATATCTAAGAGTAGGTTTTCCCATCCTCTGACATTAGTCACACTGGCTCACATGCTTGGTTGCATCCTTGAATAGTGAAGGCCAGTAATAACCAACCATCAATACTTTATATGTAGTCCTTTTTATTTTAAAATGTCCACCACAAGGTTCATCATGGCAAGCCTTCAGTATTTCAATTATTTCATCTCTAGCAATACATCTTCTCATGATTTGAGCAAGTCCTATCTTGAACAAGCACCCATCCATGATAAATATACACTTTTCTCAATAACAGTCTATTTTTCATGGGGTAAAAGTGCAGGGGATACTTTACTAGTGGCTAAATAATTAGCCATATCTACGTACCAAGGTATCTGATCATTCAAAGCAAATAAATGCTCCTCTAGAAATTGGTCCTCTATAGCTACATAGTCTGGAGGTGTGAATCTGGACAGGAAATCAACTACTACATTGTCATTTTATGGCTTGTCCACTATTGTCACATAAAATTCCTGTAAGAGCAACAACCATATGATAATTATGCCACTTATCCTAGGTTTTTTTGTTAAGTATCTGATTACTGAATGGTCAGTATGTAAAAATACCTGATAACCTATAATGTAATGACAAAATTTGTTAAGAGCATGTATTACTACAAGAAATTATTTCTCTGTGATAGTATAATTTAGTTCAACACCTATGAGGTTTTTACTAACATAATATATGGCATAAAAATCATCACCATATTTTTGTCCCAGTACTGAGCCTATTGCATTGTTAGATGCATCAACATATATGTGAAAATGTATGGTCCAATTTGGACCTCTCAGCATTGGAGTAGTAATTAGTTTTTCCTTTAAGGTGTTGAATGCTTGTTCACATTCTTCAGTCTAGACAAACTCTGCATCTTTAGTTAACAATGTGGTAAGAGGTTTAACAGTTTTGCTAAAGTATGATATAAAACTCCTATAGTAACCGACCTATCCTAGGAAACTATGAATATCCTTTTGTGTTTTGGGAGTAGGCAGGGTTTGGATGACTTCAATTTTCTTTCTGTCTACTTTGATCCCATCTACAAAAATGTGATGTCCTAAAACTATCCATTCCTGCATCAACATATAAAATTTCTCATTTCTTAAGGACATGTTAGTTTCCTCACAATAGTTACGTGTCTTTTCCAATTTTTTTGTGGTAGTTTCAAAATTTTCACCATATACAGTGAAATCATCCATGTATACCTCCACAGTCTCTCCAATCATAGGAAAAATGGTAAAACTCGGTAAGAAAATGTTCACCATGGACAAGTGAAGGTGGTTTTATCTTGATATTCCTCCCCTATTTGGATCTGATTATATCCACTAAACCCATCCAAGAAATAAAAGTACTTCTTGCCTGCTAAGGTGTCAAGGACCTGATCTATAAAGGATAAAGGGAAGTGGTCCTTCTTAGTTGCTTTATTCAGAAACCTATAATCAACACAAATTCTCCAATTTCCATTCTTCTTGGAAACCACCACTAATTATGATACCCACTCACTATCTGAAATGGGGTAGATAAATCCAACTACGAGGAGTTTTTGTAACTCTGTTTTGATAATTTCTTTCATAGTTGGGTTCATTATCCTCTATGGTTGTCTTACTAGTCTAACCTGGTCTTCCAGATATATCCTATGTGTATAGGTCTTAGGAGCTATTCTTTTCATGTCAGAATACTCCCAAGCAAAGGCATATTGATGTTTTTCCAATGTTTGTTTCATTTTGGTTTGTTGTTCAGCTGTTAACTTGTTATCCATATTCAACATTCTACCAGGTGCAACTTCTATTTGCTGAATATGGTGGTCTTTTCCTCCTACTAATGGCAACTTAGGAGGAGTATAGGAGGGTTCTCCATAAAAAAAGTGAGATATAATCTTATCCTCATCACTTTCATCTTCCAACTCCTCAAGTGTCATCATAGGTTAGATTATTGATAGACCATCGATGTTTTGATTCTCATACTCTCCCAACAAATCTATAGACTGTGCAGGTGTATGTATGATCAATTTCTTTATATTATGACCATATAAAATGGTCATTTTACCATATCTACAGCTTATGTAGGCATCATCTATTGCCATCTAAGGTCTTTCCAAGATTAATGGATATCCACCTAGTCTAAACTTAGATTGCAATAGTAAGAAATATGTTGGATACTCCCATGCATCTATTGTAACAGTGATATCTTCCAGTATTCCTTTAGGGAGTATTGTAGATCTATCTACCAACTGCAACATAGTTTTAGTGGGCTTTAGATTAGTCAATTTTAGTTTTTTCATGGTCTCTTGGGGCATGACATTGATGGTAGCCCCCAAATCTACTAGTGTGTTGGGTAAAACACATCCTTCTATTTTTATAGTTAGCATAGGGATTCCTATATCTGTGTGCTTCTGGATTTAGGTATTTCATAACATGAGGCCAACTAACTGACATACTAAACTGATTATTTTAGCTATTTTACTCCCTGGTTTCTTGAGGCAAAAATCTCTTATGGCCTTTCCATAAATAGGTATATCTTTGATGGCCTGAAAGAGAGGGATTGTGACTGTTAAGTTATTTAAACTAGAGAGGAAATCAAAATCTGTTTGTATTGGTTTCTTGAATTCTTACAACCTTTGTGGAAAATGTGGAACCTCATCTTTGTTATGTACAAGTGTTGATTCTTCTTCTACATCTTCTATAAGGGATGTTTCCCCTTTCTCTATTTCTATTGGTTCCTCTTCTTATACAAGAGGAGTGACTTCTACACCTACTTGCTTTCTTAATCTTAACTAGATAGGACCGCAATATACTTTAATATTATACATAGGTTACATATATTTTTCCATATGATAGGTTGGATACTGCTTGTTGTTTGGGTTTGTTGTTGGTTGTGCTGGTAACTGAGGAGTCCTTGGAGCAGGAAGAGTAGGCAGACTTGGCTGTAGTGTATCTAGAGCATTTTGTTGTGGATACTAATTCTAAGTATTTTGATTTCTCCACTGCTACATAGGCTACTGGTATTGTTTCCAAAGGTAAGGGTTATAAGGATTTTCTCCTTGGGGAAATGGATTCCAAGTTTGTTGACCATACCAACCCATATTGGGTGGTTGGGCTTGACCTTGGTTTTGGTAATTGCTACCCCCATAGGATGACATTCATGATTGCATATTGTTACCCATAGGAGACTATTTCTAGTTCCTCCTATTACCCATGAAATATACCTCTACTGTTTTAGGTTCGTCTTTAGATTTCATTAACTGTGGATACAACTTCGTTTTATGATCCTTCTTACAAATAGTAGATACATGAACTTTGTTTTTTGGGTACTCACTTTTGGGGTGTTTGCATCTACATTTAGGACAAAAGTAATCCAATACTACCTTATTCTCCTGCTTCTACTGTATTGTTTCATAAGGATCTTGTGCAAATAGTGGGTGTTCCTGCCAATGCAAAAATGGAGATTGTGATGGTGAAATTTCAGTATTAGGTTTAGGTTCTACTAAAGTAGAAGGATTTTTAGAAACAACTTTATTTTTGACAAAATGATCATCTGGTCCCCTATTCTTAGGTGGACTCATACAAAGTTTCAAATGAAGGTTTCTGAAGAAACACTCTAAACTACTATAGCTATGTTTCCTTCTAAACAATAAATTACAATGGCTACTCCCTGGCAATGACACTAAAATGTTGGGCAAAACATTGGTTATTTTTTCTAAGGTTCAATTAATTACCTCTGTTTAATTGTCAACTCGAAGTAGCTCATAGTCTTTTGAGTAGCAATGCAAAATTTATGCTTATAATTTCTCCTTCGAAGATGATTCCATTAGATTATAGTTTGAGGGGTATTTGGTATTTGTTGAATTTTGTATTTAAACCAATAATATCATGCTAAGTCTAAGAAAATAGGACTAAAAATGTTTAAAATCTAAATTACTACCTTGCTAGAAATCATAAAAAATAGGGGAAATAACATAGAAATAAATTAATCTATTAAAATAAATATATAAAATAGGGAATAAATATATTGTAAGTGGGCCCACACTTCTAGCAGGTTCTACCCATGGTAAAATTATCACCGGATGCTTTAGAAGAGTTTTACAGGAAAATGCTCAAAGAATTTATTAATAGTTGTAGCAAAAGAAAATTACAAGAAAAGTATGAGGGTCTTCTTCAAGGGTGGCCTACATATTCATAAGATATGAGATCAACCCTATTAAAATTCTCAGGATGAATCAAAAAATGATTTGTTGTTACATCTATTTGCTTAATAGAAGGAATCGGGTAAAATATCATGATATTTCAGCGTATTCTATTCCCATAATATGTCTAATAGTTATTTTACCTATTTACATAAATCATTTATGTATCAGATGGAATATGGGTGATGAGTGATCTTTTATGTTGTCCCATGTTCGATTTCAATGTTGGAATTCCTTTCATGCTAGTTGTTGAAGTTTCACTCTGTTCTACTGACCACAAAGTCGTGCTGAAGTTTGGCATTAGTGGAAATTAGGCATCGCATTTGAAGAAGTTAGGAAGCAGATGCCTTGTATGCATAAGTCAGGAATCAAGTGCCTTCCATCGTATAATGGGAAGTAGGCACCTTTCTCCATACAATGGGAAGCGAATGCCTTCCACCGTATAATAGGAAGCAAACACCTTTCACCGTACAATGGGAAGCAAGCGTCCAAAAATTAAGTGGCGAATGTAAGTTAGGCAGTTCAAAGGAATTTGGACGCATGACTGTGTACCTTTTCATGATATTTTTTGTAGATATTTTTCCTTCATTAAATTGCAAGTTCTAGGTTCGAGTGGGACCTCGATGAAAACATGACAAAATACAACAATTTCCACTAAATCCACATAAATTACACTTAAAGACAAATATTAGAAAACATACAAAATAAATTGTTAATTATATATATAATTTCCATAAAACATTTATATCTACAAGAAAATATGCTGCACATTATGGCGAAAAAATTACAAAAAATGAGCAATTCGGTGGCTCATCACAAATTAATGACAAGAATAGAACTAAACTAAAGTAAAAGCATACCCTTAAATTATGAATCTATGTATACCTGACTAGATATAGACATATGTTTAGCAAGTCCTAAGTGTTCCTCAAAAGTAATGTTAAAATCTATCTCACCACCAAATCCATCTTCAAATATCTATCCCAAAAACAAAACAAAAATAAAATGGTGAGACAATTGAATTTACTAATGAAACTAGCTCACAACTTCTATTACATGAGTAGGAAGAGAAATAAACAAACACAAATTATGGATTTTTCATCTTATCTACCTTTAGTTGAATCACGAGAATATTAGGAGCTTGAAAAATAAACAACTGCTTGCATACTATCGATAATTTGTTACACCTGTATTGTATAATCAACAATATCTCCTATTAATGAAACATTTCACATTAAAAACTTTGTAGTTTGTACATGCCAATATCTTCACCCTACCACTATCTCAAATTCACTCTATCTTTCTCACATAAAACAGAAGCTATTCAATAGAAAAACCATAGTAGCTTGAAAAGTATTTTTCCTAATCATTCTATCAATACTGATGAGTAAAAGTTGGGGTTTCTATGGCCAACTACATTAAGAAACTTTTGGAATTTTTCATATTGAATCAGAGAGAACAAATGTAAACTATAATATGATTTTATTATCATTCTATTTTAAAGGGAAAATAAACCTAGTGACATATAGTTCAAAAACTTTAAGGTTTTATATCTTGGTGGAGACACCCTATGCAGTCCCATGTTCACAATGATTATTTGCTCAATAATTGTAATTAAATACTTGTGATCCTCCTAGACGATAATACATTAGTCTATTTTTCTGTCTGAAAAATTTTATAAATTGCATATAGCATTTTAGATTCAGGGTGTCTCTTCAAAACCTTGCTAATTTGCTCAAGTATTCTCAATATCCTATAAAGTGACTTGAGCTTAAGATACCCAGACTCATTTAAGGAGTTCATTTTTCCTAAAATAAAAACCTAGGCTTCAAAACCCTTCCCAAAATTAATATTAACAACATCAGATGATCTAGAACAAAATTCAAAGGGACATCCATGTTCTTAACTATAAAGTCCATATTTTACCTAATCTTATCCTTACCCAATTTGAAAATGTATGGTAAAACCCTAAATAGTTCCATAGTTTTCTTAGTCATGAGTCCAAAATAGTTGAAAATTGTGGATTTTACCCTCTAATGTTTCCAAGTGGCTACTAGCTATACCTATTTATGTAAATAATCCATCTTCATTTGCATCTCCTCTATATGCTTTGTGAGTTGACCCACCCTCTCCTCCATCTAAGCAATCAATACCCATATGCCCATGACCTCAACATTGAATAGAAACAAACATATATACATATAACCCAAAATAAATGGAATAATAAGAGAGCAATACCTCCAACATATATGTTTTGGGACCTACCTGCCATATTCCAGTTTCTTATATAGATCTGCATACAGTTATTCATCATCATCATCGGGCTCCACCTTCAAATAGATGGAGTTAGGCACCATCAGATTCATTAGGATAAAAAAAGAGCCATCTAAAACCATCCCAAGCTGAATTCTACCCTCTAAAGTTCCTATGAATCCTTTATATCTATATATATATATAGATAGATAGATAGAGAGATAGATATTCAAAGGTGATTTTTAGGGTGGTTTTTTTCTGCTATAAAAAACCACCCTCTTAGGTCTATTAGGATGGTTTTTTAGCACCATAAAAAACCACATTATTTTTAGTGAAGTTAAAAGCTTTTACCATGCTCTTAGGGTCTATTAGGGTGGTTTCTTATTGCCATAAAAAACCATCGTATTTTAGCAGCCCTTAAAAGCCATTTTTGGTGTAGTGAATAACACCAAAACAATTAGCGACCTCCTATTGAAAATTCTTATGGTTATTTATGAGCATAACCAAAACTATATGACTTAAAATTGCCATCTAATACATCTAATATTGTAGCATAAGAATTGACATCTACAGTAGAGCCAACATCAACCGACTCTCTCAAACAGTGGGATCTATGAAAAATCACCTCCCTATCATCCCAACATGCCTCAAATACCACCTTTAGACATCCTCCCTATCACCATATAATTTTTTCTTAAGGACACAAAATATGATATTTGCTGGGAAAACATTAAACCAAGATTTAGGCTGCTCCTATTCATCCCCTAAGTTAGTAAGGGTGTCAACCACTTTGTTTCCCTCTTGGTAAGTGTGTTGCACATTGACCCTATTTAGTAAAATAAGAAGGCTTTGCACCTCATTTATCATATGGAGTAGGTTCCAAGGATGATTAAGAGAGTTAGACAATAGATTAGTAAGAAAGAGGAAATCCTCATTTATTATGACATCTTTGCATTTCGAATCAATCAACATTTTAATCTCCCTATAAGCTGCCCAAGCCTAAAAAATTATTGGATTGATTATCCAACGACTTTGCAAAGGTACCAACAATTAGTTCTCTATAATTTCTAACAATCCTCCCTACCATAGACCTTCCTGGGTTGCCCTTAGATGTGCCATCAAAGTTAAGTTTACACCAAACTAGAGGGGGGAGCTTCCATTTGGTCTCCTCTCTAGTCCTACTTTGGCTAGACTTGATCCTATAATTTCCCCTTGTAAATCCCTAGTAATATTCCATGTGGGATTCTCTCTGGGAAATAGATTCCCCTAAGAAGTCCATCACACTTACATTTTCCCATATGCTACCAAAAATCCTTTCTACCACTCTAAAAACCATTATTTTCCTTCCCTTAAAATCTTGGGCATTTCTCTCCTTCCAAACACCCCAACACCAATGCTAAAAGCCCAAATTCAACACAATAATCAAGAACTTGCTTCTAAAGGGACATATCCATTGCTCCCAAATACCCCTAAATGAAGTAGAAAGCACCCAAATCACTCCCAGGTTATCCATGAAGTACATAAGGATGATAGTACTAAAATTAGAATTGGCAAATAGATGGTCTATGGTTTCCTCAACTTTTTTCACATAGGTAGCATCGATTAACCAACTGCAACCCTATTTTTCCAAGTTTTCAACTATTAAAATTTTATCTTTCATAGCCAACCAAAAGAAAATATTTACCTTGGGTATTATCACCTTAATCCAAATGTTCTTGCTTTGGACAAACCATTATGGGTTATCATATTGCATATGGTATGCATAATTGACCAAAAATCTACCATTATCCCACACTATTCAATCAACCTATTCCTTGTAATAGATAACCTAAGTTTTTAGGTAGTTAGAGATCATCATATCCCCCCTTTGCTCTCCCCCATTTAGATAATTAAAGTTAATATTAATCTAGACCTTATACGAGGTCCTTAGATCTAGATAATCCCTCACCTTATCTCCAACATGCCTTCTGAGTTTCCTTTCCAAAGAGGTCAACTCCTCATAACTGCTCAAAGGTTTTTCTAGCAACCATCTATCTACCTAGAAATTCATTGATCTCCATATACTATGATCCATCTATGGTCTTTATCAATGAGAAATATTGATTTGCCAATGCTTTTCTGTTAGAGGTGTGAATAGGGTTTAGGATTAATAATAGCTATAAGCTATAGTCCTAGTGTGAATAAGGTTATTATTTAGGGGTTATTTTTATTTTTAATTTTATTTTAATTAATTCCCTTATCACTCCACGTACCACCTTATCCCTCCACTCCATCTTTCCTATCCTAACCTCTCCTCCTTTATTCTCTCTTACTCTTAACTCCTTATCCCTCCACCTTAGCCCTCCACGTCCCTTCTATCCCCTTATTCCTCCAACTTCCGCCGCCATCCTCATCTCTTCCCTTATCCCTCCGCAGCCCTTACCTATTTTCTTTCCAACCTCCACCTTCCCGACTAAAAAAAACATATTATAAATAATAGACGTTTTATTTAAGGTTGAGTTTTGCTTTTGTAAAGGTTTGGAGTGTGAATAAATATATTCAGCACATTTTTTTTTCTGTATTTTTTGTCTGTATCCTTCTCGAGCAGCGTGCATACAGGTTTGGTACCACATCTGGTATCAGAGCCAGGACTACTGGCACGCATCCCGAGGCCTGAGCAGAGGCACGGCTATCGAGGCTCGGGCACGGATCCCGAGGCGCGACCAGGCGCAGCAGTCGAGGCTCGGATCCCGAGGAGGATCGAGAGCAGACTCGGGCACGGATCCCGAGGAGGACGTGGACAGACAGGTGGCAGAACGCGACACGTGGCAGAGTGAGCTGAGCTGGCTGCTGAGCTGTCGTGACACGTGGTGGCTGAGGTGGCGGTGACGTGGCAGTGAGAGAGGCCAAAATTTTGCCACGTGGCGGAGTTTGACTAGTTGGCAGGGTGTCCACGTGGCGGGTTGCGGTTTGCTGTTGACTGACGGCAAAAGGGCGTGTGAAGGGTCGACCGCCCGAAGGCAGTCGACTTAGGTAACGTCGACTGAGGGTTAAAAACCCTCGTTGCGTCCATCACCGGACGCATGTGGGATTATTCCCACTAGTTTTTAAAAAAAAAAAAAACACCGCCCGAGAGGACATAAATTCATAGTCCTCACTCTTTGTTCGCAGCCAAGCCGCGTGGTGTAGCGGCAAGGCTCCTTCGTTCGAGCGCAGGAGGTCTGGGGGTCAAATCCCGCCAGCGACATTTTTTGTTTAAAAAATTTTCGCCACCTATAGTTTAAGAGGAAGGCGCTGCGCCTTCTCTACCAGCTGGGCCGTGCGGTGCAGCGGCTAAGTCCCTAGCTTGTGGCAAAGAGGTACCGGGTTCGAATCCCGTCGTGGAAAAGTTTTTTTTAAAAAGTTTTTTTTTGTCCGCAATTTCGCCGAGAAGGAGATAAATTGAAGGCTCTCGCCTTCAATACATACCTAGGCTGTGTGGTGGAGCGGCCAAGTTACCCGCTTTGTAAACAGCAGGTCGCGGGATCGAAGCTCATCAAGAGAGAAAATCCGGAATCCTTTGACCGGAGGGTTCAAAACACAGGACTTCACACTGTGTTTAGTCAGCTGCAGAATCAGGTGATTGCTCACCTGAGAAAGCCTGATTCTGGTTACGAGGGAGGTTCGGAGGATAACATCTTCGGACAAAGGATTGAGGAATCCGACACAGTGCAGTTTGTTTCGGATGTTCGAACTGGTGCTAGTTGTACACCAAGTGTACCTGTAACCGAATCAAGTGAGAGCTATACTCCACGCTCTCCAGAACCCGAACCTGAACCAGAACAAGAGGAAGAAGAGGAACCTGAAGAAGTTGAAGCAGAAGAAGAAGCAGCAGCAGAAGAAGAAGATCCAGAGGAGGTGGATCCTGAGGAACCAGAGATAATTGTCATCAGTAGTGACGACGAAGCAGTAAACCCTGCTCCTCCCAAAAGGAGCAATCCTTACACAGAAGAACACTCACAGACTGAGCGTTACAAAAAGGCGAGATTTGATCTGAATAATTAATATCTTTCTGTACTGCTTTGTATTTCCAGTTAGCATCAATAAAACTTTGTTTTGTGAAATGGCTGCAACTGCTAGTCTACCCATCCCTGAATTTAATGGTAGTGATTATGATTATTGGGCAATTAAAATGAAGACTTTATTGATTGGGAAAGGTCTTTGGGATGTAGTAGAAGAAGGTTATGAGGAACCTAGTGTTGCAGAATGGGTAGCCTTTTCAGCTGCTGATAGAAGATTAAGAAAAGATGCCCAAAAGAATAACTCATTTGCCCTATATCATATTCATGCTGCTTTAGATAAAAGTATCTTCCCTAGGATAGCTTCATATGTAATCGCCCAAGATGCATGGAATGCCCTCAAAGAAAGCTATCAAGGCACTGACCAAGTGAAGCAAGTGAAACTCCAAACTTTGAAACGAGAGTTTGAAAATCTCCGAATGTATGAGAATGAAAGAGTTGGAGATTACTGCGTGCGTGTGAAAGCCGTAGTAGATAAGATGGTCACATTAGGGGAAGATATCAAGCCTGAGATAATGGTTAAGAAAGTGTTGAGAACACTTCTTCCTAGATGGAACTCAGTAGCCATTATTATTGAAGAGTCTAAAGATTTGACTACATTGTCCTTTGAAGCTCTAATTGGTTCGCTTCTCTCACATGAAGAGAGACTACAGGAGACTACTTCCACTAGCTATGGAGGTGATGATAGAGCATTCGCTTCACATGAAGGTAGAGGCAAAGGCAGAGGTCGAGGAAGAGGACAACAGAGAGGCAGGGGCAGAAACAATCAAAGAGGTGGTACTCCTAACAGAGGAGGAATGACAAATAGAGGGGGAAACCAGAACAGAGGAGGTCAACAGAACAGAGGGAGACAATCAGGTAAAGGAAGAGGAGGAGATAAATCTAAACAAGTTTGCTACAACTGTGGCAAACTAGGCCATTACGCTCGTGATTGTTGGTCAAAGGCTTCGCAAGCAAGTAGCAGCAATCAGGGCAGTCAATTTGGAAACTTTGGAGAAGAGGAAGAGGCTTCAAATCTCTTTCTTACATATGATCAGGCAGAACAGAACATGAATGACACATGGATTTTGGACACAGGGTGTTCAAATCACATGAGTGGCAAGGAAGAACTCTTTGCTACAATTGACTCCTCCTACAAATCAAGCATTCGGTTGGGCGACGACAAGTCATTGACAGTAGAAGGCATTGGAGCCATGGAGGTTCCAACAAAAGAAGGAGTAAAACGAGTAAGTGATATCTATTACACTCCTCATCTTCAACATAATCTTTTAAGTGTTGGACAAATGCTAGAAAAGAATTATAAGTTGATTTTTGATGAGGGTAAATGCACTATTTTTGATAAGAATAATAGTAATAGAATCATTACTCAAGTACCAATGTCCAAAAATAGGCTCTTCCCTCTAAGATTTGGCCAGCCAGGGGGAGAAAAGTTAGCAAATGTTGCTATTACCAATCCAAGTGTCCTATGGCACTTGAGATATGGTCATTTGAATACAGCTAGTTTGAAATTGCTAACTTCACAAGCAATGGTGACTGGACTTCCAAAAGTTCAGGATACTAAGGAAGTTTGTGAAGGGTGTGCTTTGGGCAAGCATGCCAGGTCAAAATTCCCTCGTGGAGAAGCATGGCGGGCCAGTTATCCACTCCAACTTGTACATACAGACATCTGTGGTCCGATGCAGACCAAGAGTCTTGGAAACAACTCTTATTTTTTGCTTTTCATTGATGATTGCACACGAATGTGCTGGATTTATTTTTTGAAACATAAGGATGAAGCTTTTGCATGCTTTATCGATTTTAAAGAAAGAGTTGAGAATGAGAGTGGATATTCCATTAAGTGTTTGAGATCAGATAGAGGAGGAGAATACTCCTCTAATGATTTTTTGAATTTTTGCAAGAAACATGGCATCAAGAGGCAGTTCACAACTGCCTATACTCCACAGCAGAATGGTGTAGCAGAAAGGAAGAATCGCACCATAGTGGAGATGGCAAGATCAATGCTTCAGACGAAGCATCTGAGTAATTCCTATTGGGGAGATGCAACTAAGACGAGTGTTCACATTCTGAACAGGAGTCCTACATCAAGTTTAAAAGGGAAGACACCTTACCAAGCATGGTATGGTAGAAAACCAAATGTCAAATATTTCAGGGTATTTGGTTCACTGGCTTATTCTCACATTCCAGATGAGCAGAGAAAGAAACTAGATCCTAAGAGTCAGGCTTGTATTTTTGTTGGGTATTGTGAGAATACAAAAGGATACAGACTCTATAATCCACGGACTCGGAAAGTTATCATTTCCAGGGATGTGATTTTCGATGAAGGGGGAGAATGGGGTAAACCCCAAATATACAGTGAAGTTGAGGCACAAGATGCTAGTTCTAAGCAGGTACAACAGCAGTCACCACAGAAAGAAAAGAGGTCTCCACCATCAAGTTCTAGTCCAAGTTCTTCCTCAAGTTCATCTCCACCAAGTCCTTCTCCTCAAGGACAGGCAAGTTCCTCACCAATGGACGTTGATCCGTCATCCAGAGGTAAGAGAACTTTACAATATCATCCTGCACATCAAATGTTAGATACAGATTTTTCAAGAAGATATCTTAGAAGTCAAGCTAGTGAAATGGGTTCAGTTTTGCAAAGATTAGAAAATTTGCGTTTGTATGGAGATGATGAGTCACAACAAGAACCTAGAGGAGATACAGTTAACTATGCTTTGTTAACTAGTTCACAGCTTGAACCTTCAAGTTTTGAGAAGGCATGTACTCAGAAAGTTTGGCAGGATGCCATGAGAGAGGAGATAACCTCTATAAAAAACAACGACACCTGGGAGCTCGTGAAGCTTCCGAAAGGAAAAAAATGTGTTGGTTGTAAATGGGTCTTCAAGACCAAATACAATGCTGATGGCAGCATTGAAAAGCATAAGGCGAGACTAGTAGCAAAAGGCTTTACACAGAAGTATGGCATAGATTATGAAGAGACTTTTGCTCCTGTAGCCAGGCAGGAGACAATCAGAACTGTTCTTGCTTTTGCTGCACACAAAGGATGGACAATCCAACACATGGATGTTAAGAGTGCTTTTTTGAATGGTTACTTGACAGAAGAAGTCTATGTTGAGCAACCACAGGGTTTTGTAGAGAAAGGCAAGGAGCACCTTGTTTGTAGATTGAAGAAGGCACTCTATGGCCTCAAGCAGGCGCCTAGAGCTTGGTACTCACGAATTGATGGGTACTTTTCAGATTACGGGTTCATCAGGAGCAAAAATGAACCCACATTGTACTACCTAAAGCAAGCTAATGACATTCTCATAGTTTGCTTGTATGTAGATGATCTCATCTTCATGGGTAGTAATGAGAAGATGAATTTGGAGTTCAAGAACTCCATGATGAAGCAGTTCGAGATGAAAGATCTAGGCTTAATGCATTACTTCCTAGGAATGGAAGTTCATCAGTCAGATTTAGGGATCTTCATCTGTCAACATAAATATGCTCAAGACATGATCAAAAGGTTTGCTATGGAGCATTGCAAGGCAGTTGCAACTCCAGTTGGACATGGTATCCATTTGAGCAAAGATGATGGAGCACCAAAAGTTGACATGACCACTTTCAGAAGCATTGTTGGGAGTTTGATGTTTCTCGCCAACACTAGACCTGATATTCAGTATGCTGTATCTCTTGTTTCCAGATTTATGGCTAACCCCTCTGAGCTGCATTTGAAAGCAGCTAAAAGAATTTTGAGATATGTAAAGGGTACACTGGATTTTGGAATCCAGTACCACAAAACTGACACTATCAAGCTTGTAGGCTTCAGTGATAGTGATTGGGGTAGCAATATTGATGACAGAAAGTCAACATCAGGGAACTGTTTTAGTCTTGGATCAGGACTAATCACTTGGAGTTCCAAGAAACAAACAGTTGTAGCGCTATCTTCAACAGAGGCAGAATACATAGCAGCTACTTATGCAGGTACTCAAGCCCTATGGCTCAGGAAAATACTTGAAGAGATTGGAGAACAGCAGAGTGGTCCCACCAGAATTTACTGCGACAGCACCAGTGCCATTCAGTTGGCATACAATCCTATCCACCATAAAAGAACCAAGCATTTTGATATGAAGTATCACTTCATTCGTGATATGGTGGAACAACAAATTATAGAGCTTGAATACTGTCACACCTTGGATAACATTGCAGACATTTTCACAAAAGCAATGACAAAAGCACAATTTGTAAAGCTGAGAGACTGTGTTGTCAGTCCTCTCACCTTTAAGGGGGAGAATGTTAGAGGTGTGAATAGGGTTTAGGATTAATAATAGCTATAAGCTATAGTCCTAGTGTGAATAAGGTTATTATTTAGGGGTTATTTTTATTTTTAATTTTATTTTAATTAATTCCCTTATCACTCCACGTACCACCTTATCCCTCCACTCCATCTTTCCTATCCTAACCTCTCCTCCTTTATTCTCTCTTACTCTTAACTCCTTATCCCTCCACCTTAGCCCTCCACGTCCCTTCTATCCCCTTATTCCTCCAACTTCCGCCGCCATCCTCATCTCTTCCCTTATCCCTCCGCAGCCCTTACCTATTTTCTTTCCAACCTCCACCTTCCCGACTAAAAAAAACATATTATAAATAATAGACGTTTTATTTAAGGTTGAGTTTTGCTTTTGTAAAGGTTTGGAGTGTGAATAAATATATTCAGCACATTTTTTTTCTGTATTTTTTGTCTGTATCCTTCTCGAGCAGCGTGCATACAGGTTTGGTACCACATTTTCCATATAATACAAGAAGATATAACCTAAGGGTTATTCAAGAAGTTACCATCTAGCTCCAGATACTTTGCTCTCATGATTTGAATCTATCCTATCTCTTTATTTTGGAACACTCTCCAATTGAGTTTATCCAAAAGGGAAATATTTATTTTTTTGAAATCCCTAAGACCAAGACCTCCTTGGGTTTTCCTAGTAATAATTTTCTCCCAAGATACTATGTGAAATATTCTCTTCTTATCCATACCTATCCACAAGAATATTTTTTGCATGCTCTCAATCCTTATAATGAATGAGGCATCTTAACCATGGAAAGGAAAAATATGGGAATACTCTAGAGGGAATCTTTAACAAGTTACACCTTGCCTTCCTGATTGAGGAGGGCACCTTTAAATTTTCCACTTTTATTTGAACCCTTTCCACCACTCTGTTCCAAAAATTGGATCTAATAGGCCCCGAAAATAGTGGAAGGCCCAAATAAATACTAGGAAAATTAGCCTTGTTACACCCCAGAATGTTTGTAACTTTATTTGTATTTAGGTACCTACCAGAAAGAATCCTAAACTCTTCTCTAGGTTTACGTATTGGTTAGAAACTTCTTTAAATTTAGCTAATATTATTTTTATTTCCGTAGCCTAGATAATAGAGGCAATGGTAGTAAGGATCATATCATCTACAAATTGAAAATGAGACTTAAGGTTCAACTTCCAAGCAGGCTTTAGCCTTTCTAGAATAGATGAATCCTTAACCATACAAATAAAAATATAAGGTGACAATGGGTATCCCTAGTGTAGCCCCCTTTTGCATCCAAAATATCCCATAGGAGAGCCATTCACCATGACTTAAAATTTGGCCATGGAGACACACACATAGATCAACTTGATAAAATCTAGGTGGAAGCCATCCTATTGCAAGACTTGGAGGAGGAATTTCTAGGACACCCTGTCATAAGCCTTTTGAATGTCAAGCTTAACAACCATACCTACCTATCCATTCCTATCCACAAAGTGTAGTAACTCATGAAGAGAGATAACTCCATCAATCATCTATCTTCCCTTGACAAAGGTCTCTTAGATATTATCAATGAGCCTCAAGAGGAAATGTTTTAGCTTGTTAGACACTATTTTTGTTAGAAGTTTGTAAAACATGTTACACAGAATGATGGGGTGAAAGTCTCTAGAATCTATGGAACTTGGAGACTTAAAAATCTATTGGCATACACATGCACACACATATTTTAAAGTCTCATTACCCTATAATAATTCTCATCATATAATATATTTTTCTATGTGATTCTTCACATATGACTATATATATGTTCTAGGTATATAACAAGTGGTACTAAAGCCACATTTTTAACATGTGGTCCAATAAGGTTATTGAAAAAAAAAATTGGGCTTGTGGCCCACTTTATCAAAGCATGTGGCTAATATTTCTCTATAGAAAAAAAATATTTGACATTTTAGAGATATTTAAAATTACATATTAGGAGGTGATGGGCACAAGACAGATGATGCATTTAGGGGAGGAGAACTAGGGTTTGAGGCAAAGCGATGAAATAATGCAAGGCTTAGGTTGGTACTTCTTTGCATCAAACTATGTTCAGATCAATTGCAGGTACTTTTTATTTGTCTATTTTTCTTTTGGTGTGAATTTTTAGGGTTTTTTCATTTTTTGTGGTTTTCAATGGCTCCCAACCCTGGCGGGCCATCAAAGAGTGCTAGAAATATTGAGGAGAAGATAAGAAAAAATAGAACCCACATAACATCCCCAAAAATTTTACTACTGATGATTCATAAGTTAATCATGGAGATGTGTCCTTCAACCAATGATCTTTTGCAGAAATAGTTGAGGGTAACAGTATGAGAGAGGTCCACATAGAGGCACAAGCTACAAAAAAAATGCAAGAATATAACAAATAAAAATATATAGAACCCAAGAAAACATGGAGAAATGGGTGTTTTTCTCAAGTATACTTAGTTCTTGTCCTTGATATTGTAGAATAATTAATTGTAGAAGACATAATGTACAAATCCACCCATGCTCTGATTTATAAATTTGTGGGGTTGAGGCCATCCCATTGTTTCTTATACAACTAGTCATGGAAACATTGGGATACCCAAGGAGAAGTTGATATTTTTATTCTTTCAAATGGGTAATTTGTAGTAGATTTTATATTGGTATCAGTTAGGAACAAGGATTTTGAAGGGGGACCATACAACATTGGACCAGTAGGTTTATTCATGCAACCCTTGCAATCTGCATTTGATCCTCGTGTGGAGCCATTGACCACCCCAATATGGCTAAAGCTCTTTGCTCTCCCACTGGAATTTTGGAGAGAGGATATCCTTGGGATGATTGGTAATCTCCTAGGTGCATATATAGGAATATTATGAGAATCAGTAGAGGGGAATAATCATCATATGCAAGGATATGTGTGGAGATGGACTTGGAAAAGCCACTCCTGGTAGAAATTGAATTGCTAGTGGGAAGAAATACATGGAGATGGCAAGTGGATTATGAATTTTTTTTTGTAAATAAAGGGGTAAAAATTTATTGATAAAATGTTTGGATTACAAAGTACAACTGAGCTTCCAACCAAGACTCGAATAAACAACCAAACAGGGTAAAACCACTATACTAGAATGACACCCAAAAGATACAACAAGAACAAACCACATTAAGTCTGTACATCCTTGTGGATCAACTCCCACGGGCGTTGAGAGTCCCAAAATGGAAGACTCTCCCAATTATCGATACTCCAAGGATCCAACAGCTCAGAAGCCCTTTTGGCCAGGTAATCAACAATCACATTCCATTCCCTTGTAATGTACACAAAGGATATAAATTTGAACTCTCCACTCATTCTGATAATTTGAATGGCTACAAAGGCCAACTACCAATTAACTTCCTCCACCCTTTTACTATTTAAAATATTAACCACAATTTGAGAGTCAGACTTGCAGATAATCCTATGCCAACCAAGAGAAAACCCCCTTTGCAAGGCCTCAAGAATTGCAAGAGCTTCCATAAAATTGTTGGAGTGAACACCTTTATAAATGGAAAATAAAAAACTGACACCACCAATAGAATCTCTCCCAACACCACCAATGCCAGCATGTCCAGGATTACCCCTGGACAATCCATCAGTATTAATTTTTAAAACTCCTCTAGGGAGTGGCCTCCACCTACCATCTCTCCTAACCTTCTTGCTAAGTTGAGGAACCCTACTAGGGCTAGAAGAGTTCACACCATCCCCAAGGAGACCAAGGACTTGTTGTACCTTCTCCTCCCTAGAATCCAAAAGAGGGTCCACATCACATTTGCTATGGATGGTTTCCTGAACCATATACAGGATCCTTTACCAGATTTGTTGAATAACCAAATAACTATCCTAAAATACGTGTCGATTTTGTTCGAGCCAAATTTTCCAGATGATGCAATAAAGACCCAAATTCCAAGCCACCCGAAGGAAGTGGGCCTTGGTCGGAGGTCTGTCTAGACTACTCCAAAACTTCACTAGGGACAACACATGAAAACATGGATGGTTCCAAGCACTCCACCAATGATGCCAAATATCTCTGGCAAAGGAGCATTGGAAAAATAAATGAGAAGAGTCATCCTCATTCTTACTGCAAAGGACACAAAAATAGGGACCCTAAAATCCCATCTTCCTCACATTATCCCAAGTGATGCATTTATTATGAGCTACCAAATAGATAAAGAAGTTATATTTTGGTCAGGTGAATTTGTTCCACACCTTTTTCCACCAAGTGAGAGGAATACTCCCATACTTTTGCTTATCAAGAACCTGATAACCATAGGCTACCAAGTAGGTTCCCTTAGGATCAGGGTTCCAAGCCAGAATATCTTTACCCCTCAATGAAGAACAAGACCTCCTCGTAAGAATAAGAGCAAGCACCTCTCTATCTTTGGCTAGTCCCCCCTAGGGCCATTCTTACGAATATTTCCACCTGTACATCTCCATATTTCCAAAATACTGGATTTTTTTAAAGTCCTCCACGTGAGACCAACATGCTTCCAATAAAAAAATATGTAGGTAACATAACCTAGGATATTTATTCAAGATAGAAGGGTGACCATCCTAAGAATCCTCTCAAAAAATAACATTTGATCCCTGATTTCAAATCTAGAACAAACCCTGCTTGATTAAATTAGCTCCTCTTTTTAGAGTGTCCCAGATAACTGAACCTTTCCCAAACAAGCTGACTCTAGGGATATCAGCCTCAGAAATACCTCTCAAGTATTTACAAGATAATATTTTAGCCCAAATATGATCTTGAGAGGTACACAATCTTGAATAAAGTTTTGCAGCCAAATCCTGCCCAAAAGGAGTTGTCTATTGCAACCCAATGCCTCCCTATTTCATCGGCCTACATATAGAATCCCACCTAACCAAGCTCCATTTAGATTGATCAAGTTTTCTAGACCATAAAAAATTTCTTGACAAAGCATTCATGTCCTTGATGAAGTGAGAGGGAGCTATTTGTACAAAACATCTATAAATGGGTAAAGCTTGAACAACAAATTTTAAAAGCAACACTCTACCTGTAGTGGATAGCCATCTGAAAGTCCAGTGATTCACCTTCCTTCTAAACTTATCAAGCTTAGACTGCCAAGAAGATCTAGGTAGAGGATGATATGAAATTGGAATACTAAGATAAATGAAGGGGGGAGTCCCAACCTAGAATCTTAGATTGTGATCAATCTTGGCTTGAATAAGAGGAGGGGTATTGAGGAAGAAAATAGAAGACTTTTCCTCATTAATAAACTATCCAGAAGCACCAAGATATATGTCAAGAGATTGTCTAATATTGCCAGATTCCCAGATAGTGGTAACTCCCAACAAATTAGTATCATCAACAAATTGAAGGTGGGAAAGAGGTGGCAAACTACTATCCCATCTTCACCCCTAAATGAGACCCTGCATGACTTGAGACTTGAGCAATATTCCCAACCCTTCTACCATAATGATAAACAAATAAGAAGATAAAGGATATCCTTGCCTCAATTCCCTTGAGGCCTCAAATAGCTCTGATGGCTCATTATTAACAAGAACAGAGAATTATGAAGAAGAAACACAACTCATCACCCATCTAATCCATTCCTCCTCAAATCCAAAATAGCAAGAAATTTCTGTAGAAAGGACCATCTGACCCGATCATAGGCTTTGGCCATGTCCAACTTAATGAAAATAGTTTTCTCCTTAGAAGTTTCCATCGAGTGAATAGCTTCTATAGCAATAACAACCCCATCCAAGATTTTTCGGCCAACAACAAACCATCCTTACTCCTCAGAGATGATTTTACTCAACCATATCTTCAACCTCTCAGCAATAATTTTTGTGATGATCTTATACACAACATTGCAGAGAGCAATAGGCCTGAACATATCCAAGGAATTTGCTCCCTCTTTTTTGGGTATAAGCACCAAAAAGGTAGCATTTAGGGCCCTTAGCATCTGTTTGTTCTTTTGGGACTCATGGACCACCTCCAAAAGATAAAATTTGATTAAATCCCAAAACTCTTGATAAAACTCAATCGAGAATCCATATGGACCTAGGGCTTTTCCTTTTTTCATATTGAATACAACATTTTCCAACTCCTTAAGGAAATTTGGACCCATCAAGTGCTCATTCATCTCTTTAGAAATAATTTCTAGAATACAGTTTAGAATAAGCTTTTAATTCTCATCATCTGATAGGGAGTCCTCCTTGAAGAGAGAGAAAAAATACCTCTTAGTCTCTTCTGAAATATCTCTAAAAGAAGAGAGCAGGGCACGCTGAGAATTCACAAGAGAGGTAATCAGGTTACCATTTCGGTGAGCCTTAACTGAGTTATAAAATAAGGTTGTGTTCCTATCCCCTTCCTGAAGCCAATCTACTCGAGCTTTTTATTTCCAAAAAATTTCTTCCCTCAGTTTCCATTCAACAAGGTCTTTCACAACCTCAGATTCCTCAACAAGAATATCCTTCATGAATACCTGATCTCTAATATTCCTTGAATCTTCTTCCATCCTCATAAGAGCTTCCAACTTAACCAAGGAAAGGTTTCCAAAATTCAGTCTATTCCATCTCTTCAATTTATGTTTTATGAATTGTAGTTGCTTCATAAAGGAATACATAGCGGTGCCATGAGAAGGTTTGCCAGTGGTCCAATAGCCTTGCATGAAATCATGAAGCATAGGATCACGAAGCCACATAAGTTAAAAATTAAATGAGGAATTTTTTTTTAGCCCTAACTCCAAAGTAGAGAGTTTTATAGGCCAATGATCAGATCCCCTACCCTTCAGAATCATAGAACTAGCACTTCTATTATTACCCATACAATAATTGGATATCAAAAACCTATCTAGTCTCCCTGAGATGGAGCTTCCCCACACCTTCTATTATGCCAAGTAAAGATCCCATTATTTGGCTTGATGTCAACCAAGTTTAGGGCTTGGATATGAGAACTGAATACAGAAGAAAAAGGCTCGAGACGGTCCACCCCACCACGTTTCTCCTCCAGACAAGTGATAGATTTGAAGTCTCCAACCAAAATCCATGGGTACAGGGGAACCAAACCTCTCACAAAGAAAATGTGCTCCCACAAACTTCTATACACATTTGTAAGTAGGATGATTTCACCAGATTCATTATCATGCCCGACCATAAAAATAGACCATCTGCTGGAAATCCAAGAGGGGATATCTTAATCGGATCCCATAAATAAGCGATGCCACTAGCATATCCACATGCACCAATACACTGGCATTGCCCCCTTCTCCACAACTTGGGAGAAATATTGAACATACTATAAATAGCCAATTTAGTCTCCTGAATAAACACCACATTCAAAGAATGCACAGGAACCAAATCACAAATAATTTTTTGTCTGGGATGTTATTCAACCCCCTTACATTCCATGAGAGGATAATAATTTTTGGGGGTTATAAAAATAGGAGTCCAATGTTCTCACCAAGCCTGAATCCACCAAAGTCTCCCCCATTAAATTAATTTTATCCTAGTCCTTCTTTCGACCCACCTTCATATTCTTATCCGAAAAACTTTTTTTAATTATTTTCTACTGCAATCCCAACACCATAGGAGTTTTGTAGTCCAAGGATGACTACATCAGTGCCTAAGAAGGAGATGGCATAACTAAATCTGTATCACTTTCCAAAATAGTTTTCCTTATATGGCTAGACCCAACCATGTCCCCTATACTTAGATCCAAAGCCCTTTGTTCTTCATTTAAACCCCCTAGATCTGATTCCTTAGGTTCCTCCTCAAGAAGAGATATCTGATTTGGCCTTGTTATATTTGCATCAGGTAGCGATGTTTTAGGTATCTCCATGCACTTATCAAGATCATCTAATATTTCAAAACAGTTGAGTAGAGCATCTGGTTGGCTATCCTTAAGGTATTTTTTTGCCCTTCGTCCTCTATTTCAGGATTTTACCAAAACAAAACCTTCCTTATCCCGTTCCCCTTCCTTTATCGAGGCTTTTCCTTTATCCAAACTTTGTCCAGACTGATAGGGCCTAGGATTTGAATCCACATGCGAGATAAACTTAGGGCATTTTCTTTGTAGGTGGCCATATTCACAACAAATCCGACAACGAAATGGAAGAGCTTCATAGTCAGGTTTTTGAACCCATGTAGTTGATCCAGATTGTATTTTAATAGAATTTGGAATAGGATTATTTAAGTCAATTTCAACACAAATATGAGCAACAGAGATTACCTTTTTATCCATTTTCTATTGTGATGGTCCAACCAGCTTCCCAAGTAGAAGGGCAATCTTATGCAAGATATCAATTCTCCAGAATTCCAATAGGAGCCATGGAAGCCACACCCATACTGGAACCCGCGACGGCCGCTCCTTTGATGGGTTGAAACCCACATGCTAGGGTTTAATAAATAGTCCCACTTGGTTATAGAAATAATGACCCCCTTCAAATGCTTTGTTACAATCTGCAATACAAGAGAAAACCACCATAAAATAGTTGTTCACACTCAACATCACCTCCACATCACCTTCAGGATTCCAAGTCTTCCTGACCCAAGCCTCCACAAAGGGGAGAGAAATTTGGATGCCCAAAATATTTCTAATAAGGGCATTTTTGGTTAGATACTCCACATATTATGCCATCGAGTCTGGTTGAACCACTAGAACTAACCTGGCTTCACATCATTCCAAACATCCATTATTGTTTAACAAGCAGTTCCTGATATGCACTGGAAAATCCTATTTCTTCCAGTCATTTTTAGATGAAAAAACATCATGAGCATGCGCTATCTATGCTGGACCCGATGCCATCACGATATTCCTCTAATTTTTTAGACCTCCTTCGAAAGTTGCTGCCATCCCTATAGAGCAGTTTTTCTTCATCAAACCCTAGCAGAGTAGTTTTTCCTCATCAAATCCTAGTAGAGCCCCACCTTGTCTATTATATTTAGGTACTAAGGCATTGTTGGTGAATTTTGAATTGATTCCTTTTAGGTGTAGAGATTACCATAAGTACGGGCATATGGTAAGAAACTACCCTAAAATAGGGAGAGAGGAGATGCATCAACCTAAAACTAATATTGAAAACCCTCACCCATAGAAAGAAAATGATGAAGTGTTTCAAACAGTAACAAGGAGATTCCAAAGAAATAATTATCAAGAAAGAGAAAAAAATCCAACTAAATCAGGAAAAATGAACCAATGCCCAGATTGGAGGGCATCTTCTAATAAATATAAAATTCTTAAATTAGATGATCCAATAGAAGGGCAAGAGGATTCAGAGGTGGAACTGGTCAATGAAAAGGGCCAAAAAAAAGAAAGAGAACAATAGATCCATCGAGATTACATCCCCATCCCATAGGAGACAAACCCCTCCAAAATTATAATTGATCAAAATTTTATAATTGAGGATATTCAAGAAAATCAAGATATTATGATACAATATCAAGAATCGGAGACATCTAGGTCCCAAAAAATTGACTTGTTAAGGGCTTGGGAAGAGCAACAACAAACACCAAAGATATCTATGTTTCAAAAAAATGATATGGCAGGGGTAATAGTAGTGCATGTACCAGATAAAAATCCATAAAAAGACATCATTATGGGAGTGGAAGAGAAAAATAGAGAGAATCCAACACTATAAATCAGCCAAATACAGAAGTGACCAAAGAATGCAAGATCACAAAGGGTAGGAAGAAAAACAAATAAGGACAAAATACAACAACAAGGAGAACAAATGAGAGAATTTGGATTGGTGAATTCCATTGCCAACTTCTACAATACAGACCCTCAATGATTATAAACACATGAAATGTAATGGGTTTAAACAACCACCCTAGATAATTGGTTAAGAAAATTATTTTAGAAAATAATCCAAATGTGGTTTTGCTATAAGAAACTAGAACTTCTTTAGAAGCTATGGAAAATATTGCCAATAAATTTTAAGGGTAGACAGATTTTATGGCCTAAGCCTCTCAATGATTTTCAGGAGGAATAACCACTTTATGGAATAAAAACTTATTTCAATTGATGGACTCAACTTCAGCCAAAGAAATCCTCATGACAAGACTTAGGAAGAGGATCTCTAGGATGATTTGGATAATAATAATTTTTTATGGCATGATAGAGGTACGAGCTCAAAAAATTCAATGGAAGGTAGTACTAAAGTTGAGGCAAACTCATCAGGAAGACTTTTGGATAGTGGGAGGGGATCTCAATACTAAAATGTCAATGCAGGATCAAGGAGGTTTGACCCAGCTCAATGAGAAGGATAAGTTGTTTTTGGCTTAATCACAGTACCTAGATTTGATTGACATACCTCCACCAGGATGTAGAAACACATGGACTAATAAAAGAAAAGGAGCATTCACAATAAAATCTAGATTATATAGATTTTTTGTGGGGGAGAAACTCTCCACCCTTTGGTACTGTAAATTACAAATTTTGAACTGCTTAGCATCTAACCATTTTTCAGTATCTATCTACATAGGAAAAAGTCCTTGTTCAAGAATCGTCCTTATAGATTTGATATTTTTTGGCTCCAAAATAATGACTTGACAGAGCTAATTAAATAGTGGTGGGAATAAGGAAAACTAGAACAGGGGACAACATAATTTCAGCTTCACTCCATATTAAATTTTATCAAAGCCAAATTAAAAAAATGGAGTTAAATTTCATCGGACATATTTCCAGAAACAGAGAGCAAATATTTTAGTTCGAGTGCAATAAATAGCAAAAATGATTCGCATAGAACCTATTTGAAGAGCTTCTCCACAAATAAAATCTTTTGAAGCAAGAGGAAGAAGAGTTACAAAATAAATAGAAATCCTACTGGAGACAACGAGCAAGAAATTTTTGGCTGTAATAGGGAGATAGGAATACAAATTTTTTCCATCACTTAGCCACAACACATAATCACTATAATTGAATTGGTGCCTTATCCATAGGGGATGGAAATAAGGAAACTACTACCCTAGGTATGCAAGAAACTACAAATAAATAGTTTTTAACTTTATTACTGCAAATCCACACCTTTCCACTCAACACCAAGAGGAAATTTTAGAAAACATACCAATGTTAATTTCACTTAAACAAAATTAGGAGCTCTTAAGAGGTATTATATAGTAAGAAGTTAAATATATAGTTTTTGATATGCAGAAAAGGAAGGCCCCAGGTCTAGATGGATTTCTAGTAGATTTCTATAGAGGCTATGGGGATATAATTGCAATGGATGTAACCCAACAAGAATAATAAGTCAAGACTAGAGGAAGAATTATTAAAGCCTTGAATCACACCTTTTTGGCTCTAATCCCGAAAGGTGGAGATATGGAAAATCTCACTAACTATACACCAATTACTCTATGCAATGTGGTTTATAATATCATAACCAAACTGATGGCATATATGGTGAAACAAATCTTACCAGGTTTAATATCTCTAGAACAAGGGGGATTTGTGTAGGGTAGACAAATTATGGATGGAGTTGTGATAGTACAAGAAACTATTTATGATATTTGACAAAAGGGAAACAAAGGTATGTTCCTTAAGCTAGATTTATCCAAGGCATATGATAAAGTAAGTTGGGAATTTTTATCCCAAATACTACATAAATTTGTTTTTAGTGAAGAATGGATAAAATGGATTATGGAATGCATCTCTAAAATTTCTTTCTTAGTGCCCATCAATGGTAATCCATCCCAACTATTAAAATCTTCCAGATAAATCCAATAAGGGTATCCACTTTCACCATTTTTGTTCATCATTTTTGTAGAGGGCTTGGGAAGACTCATACAAAAGAGGAAAGCAAAGAATACCATTTCAGGGGTAAGGATAAGCAGGAACATAAATATTACTCACCTCCAGTTTGTGGATGACACAAGAATGTGGGGGGAAGCAACAATAAGAGAAAAAACCAATATTAGAAAATTGTTGGAGTGCTACATAGTGACTATTGGACAACTACTAAATGAAGAAAAATCATTAGTGTTTTTTTAATGTAATAAAAAATTAAGATAATGGATAACCCACATCCTCAGATTCTCAGAGGTATCACTGACCTTAGAATATTTGGGTATCCCCTTAAAATAAAAGGACCTCAAAAATAAATATTGGAAATCAATAAGAGACAAAATCCACTCGAAACTTTTACATTGGACCTATAGGTGGTTATGTTTTGGAGGAAGAGTAACATTGCTTAAATCAGTTTTACAAGAAATTCTAGTGTATAAATTCTCCATTTGGCTTCCCCAAATAGAATCCTAAAAATTTTGAACAAGATGATGAGACACTTTCTTTGGTCCAGAGTGTAGGGTAACCACACAAGGGCACTAGTCAGTTGGGACAAGGTTTGCAAGCCTAAGGAAGTTGGAGGTTTGGGAATTAGAATAGTAATGACAAACATCCAAGCTCTAAAAACCAAGTTATATTTGAGATGGCTAAATAGTCAACTTTGGAGCAAGAAATTTAAATACTATCCCTCACAAAATACAAAATATCTTCCTCGTCTTCTAGTATCAGGAGATATTAGAGATCTGGAAAGCTCTAAAGAAAGGAGCATCACTTATCAAAGAAGGATTATATTGGAAAGTGGGAGATGGTAAAACTGCTAGACTATGGGAAGTTTCTTGGGAACATTTCCCCTCATAATTTATTAGTACCCCAACTTAATAAGACTCAAGGAAAACTTTCATAGGAAAGGATGGAATCTCATAAAACACTATTTTAAAATGCCAGATCAACTGTAGGATAATCTCAGTCAGTGGCAAGTCCTAGAAGAGTTGAGGGAAGAGTGGATTGAGGAGAAAATAGAACTATAAGAAATATTGGATATACAATAGTTCCCAAGGAGTAATGGACCTGATCAACTTGGTTGGGGACATACCCTATTAGGAATTTATATTATCAAAGAAGGTTATAGAAATATTATCCAAAGTACTCAAATTGGTCCAAATCCCCTTGGTTGCAATTATGGCAACCCAAAGTATGGCCAAAGATAAGTTGCTTTATGTGGCTGGTTGCACATAACAATATTATGACTCATGATGACATGAGGAGACGTGGATTTATTGGATCCAACTAGTGTGTAATATATCACCAAGAGGAGGAAACAATGACCCACCTCCTTTTTTTGTGTCCCTATGGCTAAACAGTCTAGAGTTTGTGGTACAATATTTATTTTCAATAAAAAAGATCTATTCTCACAGAGAATAACTTTTGGGACTATTGAAAGACCAATAGATTCAAATAAAATACCTTGAAGATAGCTTGGGATTTAGTTTTGGGTTTCATTTTCTAGCAATTTTGGTTGGATCGTAATAACAAGATTTTCAATGAGAAATTTAGACCAGAGAAATGAATTTGGGGTAATCTAATTAGGAATATTTTAGAGACAGTGTCGGCTAAAATATAATAGGATTATCATATGGCAGAGGATGAATTAGATATATGGATACAACTCCATAAACAACTACGATATGAGAATTAAGAAAGGAATGATAGGAATAGAAAGAGGGCTTTATAGACTCATGATGAAGTTATGGATTTAAAAGGAAAGGGTAAATAGAACACCTTTAGAGGTCATCCAGGAGGAAGTAAAACTTCTAAAGTTGAACAGTCAAAGGAATAGAGTTGTGCTGCATTTTAAGCCTTGCCAATAAAGGTAGGTTATCAATAATAAATGTATAATTTGAGTTTTTTTCAATAAAATTTTTACCTTTTTTTCAAAAAAAAATTATATTTTAGAACTTTCATTTAAATAAAATCTAACATTTTTATACTTCTAAATTCAAACAAATCCAGAGTGAACAATATCATCATAGCCATGATCAAACATCCATTATACTACCAAAATCAATTGCCAACATTGCCACAATAATTCTATTAGATTTATTCTATTACACCACCATTATTGCATGCTCTACAACAAATTTTAAAGACAAAATGGTTTTAACCAAAATCCATATATTTAGTCATAAAAAACTTAACTTATTATTCTACATGGTTATTTTCTCTATTTTGCATGCTCTAATGCAAATTTTTGAAATAAGGCAACTTACCTCTTTTTTTTTTATAAAATTTTACCATTTTCAGCCTCTCCATATTTGAGCTCTTAATATAGTTTTGTAAAAGTAAGTTAATTTATTTTATTACAGGTAAAAGCTATAAGACACATGACCTCATAGGGGTACATGAGAAAAAATCTTATAAAACAAGTTATTGCACTTACGTCTCTTATGTAATCTAGGAGATAGTGAATTACATTTATTTATTTGGAGTTTCTTTAAGGAGTTTCAAGCTATGAATTTTTGATCAAGCCTTCGATATTATGATAATTCAGAAGGGACCTTTTGTTGGATCTTATTACATTAATAGGTACTTGTAAATATGTGGTATTAAAAAGTCTTGTAAATAAGAGTCATTTAGAGTTTGTCATGTAGTAAACATTAGAGTCTTTTCATTATTAGGAGTTAATAAAATATGTTTCTCTTATGAGAAATATGAAGAGTCATATCTCCTAATGTTTGAGGAGATGAATAGTTTGTTAAAATGGAATGTCAAGAGTCTTGTAAAGGCTATATGTAGAGGAATCATATGAGACTTATGCAATAGAAATTTTATTACTTCATTGATATTAGAATACTAAGTGTGTAATCCATGAAATACAATGAGTTTATTCATTTATATGAGATTTTATTATTCTTATATTGTTGAAAAGTGCTTATACTCTAACAAATTCATGTCAAGCATCTTGTGAGGGGGAGAGAGCAACATTTGATAGAATCACACACTACGAGGAGTCAAGGGAGAGTGGAAGCTAATGGTGAAAGGAGTAGAGAAGAAAATCTAGTGATGAATGAAGTAGTAGTGAGGAGAAGTTAATGGGAACAAAGCAGTGAAGAAGAAAAGCTAACAATAAAGAGAACCTAAGGTGAAGATAAGAAAGCAAATTGAGGTCTGTATCGCTCCAAATTTTTTGCACCCTTACCTTCAGGCTAAAGGATCCATGCCCGAAAGGGGGATGTGAGAAGGATGGGACAATACCTCGGATTGAGAGGCCCTTTGAAGGTCCCGCCTCTCGGGGGAGGGGTATTAAGGTGATTTTTTGACGGATGGTGGGGTTCACCAGGAAACGTTTAGTGGCAGTCTCCACGCCTAGGTTGGGAATGTGTTTGATGTGTTCAATTTTACATTTAATCATTCAAATCCTAGGTTTGGCCAAATGAATCTAAGTTGTTCTATATGAAATGCAGATTTAAATGAATACAAAAAACAGATTTAAACAGAAAACATAGAGAATAAACTAAGTGAAGAAATCCATACCTGATTCGGATGTCTGATGGAGGTTCTGATTTTTGAAGCAGTCAAGATCGCCTTGAATTTGACAGGATCGTCTACAATCTAATAGGATCATCTGAGATCCGACGAATTCGTCAGAGACCTACAATCAGAGAAATAGACACAGAATACAGAAAATGCAGCTATGCTGATAAAGGAAAATGATGTGAAATGATAATAATGATGTTAATAAGATAATCCCAAATAGAAATGCAAGTAAATTATCATGCTTTAATAGATAATCATGATTTTATTATGTACTTAAGCTACATGGGTGAACTCCAAGATGCAGGATAAGAGAAAATAATAATAAAACTAACTAGATGCAGAATAAAATAGCAGAAAGGTATAGGAAAAGTGCAAACTCTGGGCACTGATTGCCCCTAATGTAGACTGTAGTCGAAATCATCTCGAATTGGGGCGTGATCATCCGAGATTGTACAGGATCATCTGCGATGATCTGAGCTTGCTCCAGCTGAAGAATGACAAAGTTCCTGCAAGAAAATTCGAAAAGGACAAAGGCAAATGGTAGTCTAAGAAATTCTAATGCATGTAAAGAATCGAAGTTACAGGAAAATTCAGCCAGGGGAATGTCAAGGGGGGAGCCTAAGATTAAATAGGCATAGGAGGGAGGTTAGGAGGTTGGAGATCATCCCAATATGGGAGATCTCCAATGGGGGAGGTCTCTAACGGTGCAGACACGCTTTTGCCCGAGTTAGAGACGTCGTTGAAACATAAGCTAATTATGAAAAATCAGTTTTGGGACGAAATCGTCTGGACGTTCTGCTCCAGAAGAATTCGTCCGATCTGAGGCGATATCGTCTGATCGGCGATGATATCATCCAACGGTCAAAACAAATCCTAAAAATGGCACGAAAAATGAGGAAAGCGGGTAGCAGGCGGTTTTGGGGTTAAAATTTGAATTTTGAATTATTACTAAGGTAATTTTAATTATTTGCTAAGGTTTATTGCGCCAATTTTAGGGTGCTACATTTTGCCCCCTCTTTAGCGAATTTTTCGAAGAAAATGCGTTAAAGATGAGTTCTTCTCGATCTACGAGAAAGCAAAAATTATTCCCATTTTTAGGCGACGATTCTAGGTCGAATCGTACGACAACTTACTATGGTGCCCCCTCCGTGTTTTTACCCAAATCGAACGTTTGAGGTAAAAACGTGGAAAAGCAAAATTTTAAAATGTTTTTAATTGTTTTTTGAATAAAATTAAGAAAAATAGGGAAAAACCCTAATTCATTTTTACTGTTCATTTTCCTGGTTTCTAGAGCTCTGCAGACAAGATGGTCGAGACAGCGCACAGATCGATAGAGGTCCGGTGCGGGCTACGGGTAAGGGTCCAAACTTAATTTAGAATGCTTTAATTTTGAATTTCATGCTTTTTAGATTAATTTTGAATGATTTTTGAGCATCGCGGCCATTTTTGGGCCGTCGACGTCGTCGGGACGAAATCGTCTCAATTTCGTCGAAATCGTCTCGATATCGCCGATTTCGTCCAAGGGCGAAATCGACGATATGGGGACGATTTCGTACAATAAGGGACGATTCCCTCTTGCGAAATCGGAGACGAATTTGCTCAAATTTTGGACGATATCGTCCAATAGTGGACGATATCATCATTTGTATGAAATTGAACTTGTTTTACTTGCATTTTTAATCACTATTTTATTAATGATTTTTATTGTTTTGTTGTTTATGTTGCAGAGAGGATTACTAAAGAGCAGAGAATGGAAATACGATGGGCTGAGGGATGACTTGGCCACTCTATCTCGAGCAGAGCGAGATCAGTTGGCTCAAGTCGGCTTGCAGCATGTGGCAGATATGCCACAGGTTTCTACAGATATGGGGCTATTGACAGCCCTAGCAGAGAGGTGGTATCCGGGTTCTTCTTGTTTTTGGTTACCGACAGGGGAGATGACTCCCACATTGGAGGATGTATGGAGGATTTTGAGGATCCCCATACAAGGATGGCTAATAACTCCCATGGCCAATCAGGGCCACGTGATGATGCGACTGTGCGGAGATCCGAGCTTCACCCTGGAGAAGGGCGGAGTGAACATCGAGTCGCTACGCCAGATGCCTGGGGCATCTAGACTGACACAAGTTTTGGCTGGGGTGGTAGGTGGTCTGCTGCTATGCCATCAGAGTGGATGCAGAGTACCATGGCTACTGACAGATGTGGTCTACGACATGAGAGACCATGGGTATAGGTTTGCTTGGGGGAGCTTTGTACTATGCCGATTGTATAGGATCCTGCATGGGGTCGTATACAAGGGCGACCGATGTCTGGTCATGACATCACTACTGCAGGTTTGGTGCTGGGAGCACATCATGGTGCGAAGGCCGGTAGGGCTCCCACTGATAGGGATTGATGGGGAGAGGCCCCGAGTTTTCTATTGGTGGCTCCGAAGAGGGTCACAGCAGCGGATAGATCTGCCAATGTCCCGGAGACTACTTGATGACCTTGTCTCCGACCAGATCACCTGGAGGCCTTGGAGAGATCATCCAGGGTGGGCCGAGGATGGACAGGAGCTGGCTCACATTAGGCGAACCTGTTGGCTGAGGATGGAGAGGAGAGAGGTGGAGCTCCACCGCTATGACCGAGTTTTGAGGCAGTTCGGTCTACAGCAGGGGATCCCATCTCTCAGGGACTACGAGTTTTCCTAGACCATTCAGGATAACACTACAGTCAGTGGGGCTCCAGATATGCAACGCTTCTGGAGTGAGGACGTGGACGATGCCCCCATTCAGCCAGTGGATGGGGACGATGTAGGGGTTGCTGACGGCTATGATGCCTGGTATGCAGGCATCCGCTCTCCTCGGATGACGAGGGCTCAGGGTCCGATTCATGCAGTTGTGCATCGAATGGGGAGGCGATGCCAGGCGGCCATTGAGGCGGCACAGGGTCACGGCGGGAGAGAGCAGAGGAGGCCATAGGCTCAGTAGAGGCCATGACAGCGGGAGAGGAGGGAGGAGAGACCCCCTTCTCCATGGAGAGAGAGGCCACCATCGCCCGATAAGGGCAAGGGTGTCGAGGTAGGAGAGAGTAGCGAGATGGCTACTCTTTGAGCGAAGACTATTCGTCTCCAGGCTCAGGTGCAGTCCTTGCAGGATGAGGCTGCACGACACCGAGAGGAGGCCACACAGCTTGGAGATGAGGTCGCATGCCTCGGAGCATGGAGCAGAGGGGCGAGCACTCGGGACCTAGCATGGGCTATTGCCCGGATCACATTCTATCAGATGCTATACCACCATATGGTGCCGGAGGGGCAGAGGTTACCGCTATCGGCCCCCATTGCGGAGCCTGTCGTGATGAGGTCATCGAGGACATCATCACGATCAGAGTCTAGGACTCATAGCACCACACGGACTACGATGGGGCCACCTCGTCCACCTCGGGGCAGGGGAGGAGATGAGGTTGAGAGCTCGAGGGGTTCTCGAGGCTAGGCTACTGCACTGTACTATACAGATTGATACATAGTGTTTATTATTTTTGATAGAGGATTGAGTATGCCGAGGTACAGATTGTGGCATACCGATCCAGTTTTGAGATGATGTATATATTGTTGATATATATATAGATGAGATATTTTTGATCATATGACTTGTCTTATGTGTTTGTATGATGCTTTAATGTTTTGATGTGATTGATTTGATGATTCATGTAATTATGTCATTTGGAAATATTATGGTTTGAATGTCATGCTTTTAAAATTTAAATGAAATAATCTGATGTAAACAAATTGGTTGTTTGTGGGGTGATTTGATAAAAATAAAAGGGACTTCTAACAATAATTTCAAAGGACATTGTCGCTATTATAGACCATTTCATGGAGTCGCCGCTCACTCGGTCGTCAAGCTAATCCCGGTATAGAAATATTGCTAAAAGTAAAAGAGTGCTTAAGAGACTGTCTTAAGACTTTGTTGTGATGATGCAAATGATGATGATGATGATGGTGATTTGTTTTCAGATTTCCATGAAAATATTATGCATGAAATATATTAGAAAATGATTTTTGCTAGGCATAAATTCCTAAGTGTGATAAAATTTTTGAATAATTCCCTAGGAATTATACCATCATTGCAAAATTGAAGTTTGACATAATGACATGAAATAGAATAAGTGTTTGTTTGTTTGTAAAGCATAATTGTGTAACATAATGATTTAAGTCACATGTTTTGATGAATTTTGTTTTAAAATAAATGGAAAAGAAAATTAGAACGATGGTTTGCGCTAGGCATAGAATTATAGGTATAGACTTATACCATCATCGCGAAATCCAAAGAAGAAAATAGATTGTTGGTTTTATTGCAAGATGCATTTTTGACCTTTGATAAACAAAAAAATAATAATATGAAAACTTTTTGTTTGAAATTATTTTTGAGATTTTGTGAGAAGATGTATGTAATTGCTTTTATACAAAACAAGAATTCTGAAATAAAAGGATAAAATTATTCCGAAAAGAGTTACAAAAATATTTTAAATTATCTCAAAGAGAAATGTAGATTTATAAGGAATCCTCATGTGCAAATGTGAGTTCATTACCGATCTTGATTTATCATAATGATACAAAATCTCTCAAATACAAATGTGTGTGCGATTGTATTGTTCATTTACCAGTTTTGAGCAAGATAATTTGATACAAGTGATTTGAATTAACCAAATAAGTGTTCATTAACCATGATTTAGATGCATATAACCGTACCAGACTACTATGTAAGTCGGGTTATCAAGAGCTAGCTAATCCATAAGCGGACATAGGTCTGTACAAAAGAAGGTCGCTAATGTGACAGACATATCACCACGCTAGGAGTTACCCAAGGCCAAGCGGGTTGGGCACAAACCACCTGTTATGGGGCTTACCTCACAGTTTTCGAATAATTGAGAATTCCAGGGATTCAAGCTCATCAACCCTTCTTTTCTTTTCAATGGGTAGGGAAAGGGATTTTATTGCTTTTGCTTTTGCTTTTTTTTTTTTTTGTACTTTTGTATTTTTGCTTGATATTTGAGATAATGCTGAAATATTGCTGTGATGATTCAAAATAACCTTTTTCTTTTTCTCTTTTTCTTGAACTTTTCTTTTCTTCCTATGCTAGGGATACTTGCTCGGATTAGCTCGTAGAGCAAGGGATTTTTATTCTAGGTAGGGGTGAGCTTGTCCTTTTGTCAATTCTCAAAGATTCTAGACCATGTGCATGATAGGATAGCAGGGGAAACTTTTCGCTCAAGAAACCACTTCTACTATGTAGCATCATATCAAATTTGCAATGAAATCATTTTAATGTGAAGAGATATACTTGGTTCAAGTAAATAACAAGATCAGTTCTCTATGCTCAAAACTTTATTTAATTGACTTTGTTGGACTTTGATATAAGAGAGATTAATAATCATACCAAATAAAATCAAGATATTTATTCATGTGAATGTGAAAGTGCGGGATTCCAAATAAATGCTAATTTATCCAAAATAACTGAAAATATAACTGCAATACTTCACAATTTGAGAGGTACAAAAATAAAAGATGTTTTTGAAGATTTTGATGATTTGGATGTTTTTGGTGTTTTTATATTTTAATTGATGAATTGAAAGAAATACAAGATAGTGGTTTTTTTTTTTGTTTTTTTATTTTTATATGAATTTTTAGATGATGGAATTGGTGGTATATACAAGATGATCTATATACACTATACAAGGTTATTTGAGTATAGCATGTCTAAGGTTGCTTCAAAATCAAAGGAGGTTTTGAAGGATAATTTGGTTGTGTTGAAGGTAAGAACAAAAGGTGATGAATAAAAGGTAGCGATAACAAAAGCTTTGTTATAATGTAGAATAATGTAGCAAAAGATTTGACTTTTATATGTGTAAAATTGATCATATTACAAAATAAAATGTCAGAAGGATAAGAAGGTTCTTCATTCTTATCACTATCTTCCAAGTCTTGATAAGATGGAGGGAGCATATGTGAAAGATATGCATGGGTGTTATTTGGTAAACAAGGATGATCATATATGGATGAAGAAAAGTGATGGATAGAAGATAATTGTGACAATAGAGAATGTATAGAACTTGATGTTTCAACCGTTAAATATTCTTCAAATGGTGTTGGGTCACCATGTATGGTAACAATTTTATTTGCAAGTTCAAACTTCAAACATTGGTGAAGAGTGGAAGGGACAACCCTCATCGTATGAATCCAAGGACTTCTGAGAAGTAGGTTGTAAGGTGAAGGGCAATATGCTACATAAAACAAAGTATCCAGGATCTTGGATCCAATATTAAAGGGAAGAATTATAGTACCTTGAGCTTCTTGAATTTCATTGTTAAAATATTTTATAATAACATTTGATTCATTAAGATCTTCTTCCTTTAATTTGAGTTTTTGGAATAATTGATAAGTGCATAAATTAAGAGAGGAGCCATTATCTACCATGATAGTTTTAACGGGTGTTTCTTTACTAGATCCTGTAATGTAAAGAGAGGAGTCTTCTTGTGGAGTAGAGGAAGGAATCTCCTCATCATAGAATGAAATATGGTTAACCTCAAGAGGGTTTACACCATTAATTATGTTCTTAGAGAAAATATGATGAGGAACAAATTGTTGGCTAGGTATCTTGAACAAAGTTTCCTTATGAGAACTTTGTGATACTTCTAAAAGGGATATCTTTGCTTGAGGGTTAATCACTTGTTGTTGGTTATCAAAGTGGACTTCAAATTGAGATTTTGATTTTAAAGATAAGCTTTCTATGCTTACATTCCATTTTGGATCATTCTCTAGAGCCAAAGATAGTTTTGAAGGTTGGTCAAATGAGGAATCCATATCTTGAATATCAGATTGAGTTGATTGAACTTGAGGTTGCTCATTTGTAGTTTTTGTTACAATATTAGTAATATCATCATGATGGGACACATTAACATGCAATATTTGATTGGTTTCTTGTTGTTGATAATTGAATAGGGGTTCTTGGGAGATCCCCATGTCTTGATTGATTATTGGTATTTGTTGTGTAGGAGTTTGATTGTTTATTGGAGATTTATAATCAGTTGTAGATTGTAATTCCTTTATATTAAAAAGACCCTCATCAATCAAATATTGAATTGCACATCTTAAATCTTTACATTTTTGTGTCATATGTCCATCTACTCTATGATATTCACAATGTAGCTCAGGTTTAAACCAATCTGTTGTGGTATCAAGTTGTCTTATGGAAGGGAGTTCAATCTTATTTGTATCAAGTAAATGCTTGAGAATTATATCCATTGGTTGATTGAGCTTTGTAAATGTACGTGATGAAGGTTTTCGAGAGGTTTTTGATACGTGCCTTAGGAATTCAGTCATAAAAGGGCCTAATGGTTTCTCACCTCTACTTTCTTTATTATGGGTAGAATGATGATAGGAAGATTGCGAAGTATGAGGTGAGTGCATGGTAGGATTGGAAGAATAAGTATTTTCTTGTTGAAATGGATGTGTTGTATTGAAAGAAGAATATTGAAAGGGTGGAGGAGGATTGTATGTGGATTGATAGACATAATATGGATATATGGGAGAATAGATAATATCGTTATGAAGAGGATTGGAAAAGGGATTGTCCTGTTGGGGTAAGGATGAAAAATGAGAAAAGTGTGATGGAGGTGATGTTGAATAGGGATGAGGTTGGTCATAATCAACAAATGTATTTGGCTGAATTCTTCCAACATTACTGATGGGCTCATATTGATTTGAGTAAAAACTCATGGTTTCTTTAGTACTTCTAAAAGTAATATTTAGTATCTACTATTTAGAATTGAATCTAAAACATACAAACTTGAAATGATGATTTTGTTACTTTTTATTTTTCTTGTATACATACATATATATATATATATATATATATATATATATATTTTTATATTTTTGAATCAGAAATATGCCTATGTTATTCACGTCGGGTTCACCAAAATGTATCGCTCCAAATTTTTTGCACCCTTACCTTCAGGCTAAAGGATCCGCACCCGGAAGGGGGATGCGAGAAGGATGGGACAATACCTCGGACTGAGAGGCCCTTTGAAGGTCCCGCCTCTCGGGGGAGGGGTATTAAGGTGATTTTTTGACGGATGGTGGGGTTCACCAGGAAACGTTTAGTGGCAGTCTCCACGCCTAGGTTGGGAATGTGTTTGATGTGTTCAATTTTGCATTTAATCATTCAAATCCTAGGTTTGGCCAAATGAATCTAAGTTGTTCTATATGAAATGCAGATTTAAATGAAGATAGAAAATAGATTTAAACAGAAAACATAGAGAATAAATTAAGTGAAGAAATCCATACCTGATCTGGATGTCTGATGGAGGTTCTGATTTTTGAAGCAGTCAAGATCGCCTTGAATTTGACAGGATCGTCTCCAATCTGACAGGATCGTCTGAGATCTGACGAATTCATCAGATGAATTCGTCAGAGACCTGCAATCAGAGAAATAGACACAGAATACAAAAAATGCAGCTATGTTGATAAAGGAAAATGATGTGAAATGATAATAATGATGTTAATAAGATAATCCCAAATAGAAATGCAAGTAAATTATCATGCTTTAATAGCTAATCATGATTTTATTATGTACTTAAGCTACATGGGTGAACTCCAAGATGCAGGATAAGAGGAAATAATAATAAAACTAACTAGATGCAAAATAAAATAGCAGAAAGGTATAGGAAAAGCGCAAACTCTAGGCACTGATTGCCCCCAATGTTGACTGCAGTCAAAATCGTCTCGAATTGGGGTGTGATCATCCGAGATTGTACAAGATCATCTACGATGATCTGAGCTTGCTCCGGCTGAAGAATAACAGAGTTCCTACAAGAAAATTCGAAAAGGGACAAAGGCAAGATGATAATCTAGGATATTCTAATGCATGAAAGACTCGAGTTACAGGAAAATTCAGCCGGGGGAATGTCAAGGGGGGGGCCTAAGGTTTAAATAGGCTTAGGAGGGAGGTTAGGAGGTTGGAGATCATCCTAATTTGGAAGATCTCCAATAGGGGAGGTCTCTAACGGTGCAGACGCATCTTTGCCCGAGTTAGAGAAGTTGAAACAGAAGCTAATTATGAAAAATTAGTTTTGGGACGAAATCGTCTGGACGTTCTGCTCCAGACGAATTCGTTCGATCTGAGGCGATATCGTCTGATCGGCGACGATATCATCCAACGGTCAAAACAAATCCTAAAAATGGCATGGAAAACGAGGAAAGTGGGTAGCAGGTGGTTTGGGGTTAAAATTTGAATTTTGAATTATTACTAAGGTAATTTTAATTATTTGCTAAGGTTTACTGCGCCAATTTTAGGGTGCTACAAGGTCATTACAAAAAACCATGTTGGAAGGTGTAGAGTATTTGGTAAAAGAGACAATTCCTAGAGAGAAGAGGAGATATATGTGAAAGCACTTGGTGAAAGAAAAAGAGAAAGAAAAACCATGTAGAGGAAAACATATGGAGAAGAACAGATACACGCAAGAAGTGGATGTTTGGTAAGTTGAAAAATAAGAACCATTAGAGAACTATTGAGAAAAATCCCATGGCCAAGATATCTCCTGTTGTAGAGAAGAAGGAACTTGTCAAAGCTAAGAATAAAAAAGTAGTTGTAGACAAGTTATAGATGTAGATAAGCCTAAGATGCAGATATTACCTGAGCCACAAACATTAAGGAAACTCAAAATGTAGAAACACTAGATTTATAGACATTGAAAACACCAAGGAGGATACTACAAGGTAGAAAGAAGTTAGAAGAGAGCAACATAGATATTTTTTGACTTGGCAGCAGTGAAACACTGAAGTGTAGGTGAGAACAATGACAATATTACCAAGGGTAAATATATTTGGAGTATTTATTTATTAATAAAATATTATATATTAAAGCAAGTGCTTTGAAATTAACAAATGAGAGAATATTAAAGTTAAAATGTGGAAATTAAAAGGAGAAAGTTTATTGAAAATATGAATAGGTTTGCAGAATTAAATTGGAGGAAAATATTTAAAGAAATATTTTAATATTTTTTTTCTATAAAGAGAAACATTAAAGGAGGATAAATAATCGATAGATAAAAGTTTTACAGAAGAATTATTAATGTGAGGAGAATAATTATTGAAGAAGAGGAAATAGATTAAAAAATTGGGAATAATTATAATATTATTGTAGATTGAATAGAAAAAAATTTATTTGGGAGGAAATATTTGAAAAATAAATTTACAAATAATTTGAAGAGAAGAAAATTGTTGATTGAAGAAGAAAAAAATTTATTTGGGAGGAAAAATGATTTCTTCTATAAAGTAAATTAGTTTTTTTAAAGGATAAATAATTTATTATAATTAAATTGGAGAAGAATATTTTCAGATTTGAAGTATTTGAAAGAAGAAAATGTAGATATGGAAAATTGACCCATCAAAATGAGTCACTTTTTCCCTTAGATCCCTAAGAAGTCTCTCAAGCTTGCTAAGGTAAGTTTAGGTTTCTTTTTCTCCCTTTTGCTTGTTTTTTCCTTGGCCTTATCAAATTCATGGTCATTTAGGATGGGGTGCCAATTCTACAAAGTTGAGGTTTTTCTCTTGAAAACCCTCAATTTTGGGCCAACCTCTATGACATATGTTCTTTGCCAAGGTTATTTTTTATTTTCCTGAATTAACCCCTCCAAACCTCCTATAAATAGGATTGGATCCTGTTGGCATTTTTGCCACATTATTTTGATTGTTGATTATTCATGCATAAGATGTTGAAATTCTCACTCCTATACAGGTTTTGATGCAAAAAATGCCTAAGTCCAAAGACTGTCGTGAAATCGCGACAAAAAAATAGCATGGAGAGCCAAAGTTGAAAACCGTCGCGATATCGCGACATGTCGCGTTATCGCGGGTCTGTTGAGGAGAGAGAAATCAAACGCAAAGTTGTCGCGATTTCGTGATGTGTCAAAAAATCACGGTCAACGCAGTCAACGACAGTAGGGGGAAAACCGTCGCGATATCGCGACGTGTTGGATTTTCGCGGTCAAAGTGGTCAACGAGGGCAGCGCAACAAAATCGTAGCGAAATCGTGACATGTCACGTTTTCACGACTTGCGATGGCCAGGGAGCATAATGTTAGAAAAGGTCATGAAATCATGACATAACTCAAGCGAAAGGCAATGAGAATCAACTTTGTAGCAATATCGCGACATAATATTGCACACGGTACGAACGATGAAAGACGTAGCGAAATCACTACGTGTTGCGTGGTCGCGGCGAAGTGGAGACAGAAAGGCTTAAGGCATGAATACGTCACGATTTTGTGACATTTGTGGGATGAAGCCGAGCAAGACGAAGACGTCGCGATTCACGACAAGAAGTAGCTATGATGAATACGTCATGATTTCGTGACATTCATGGAGATAAATGCTAGCAGCAAGGAAACGTGATTTTGCGACATATTGGGATGGAAGGACCTAGTGCAGAAAATGGTAGCGATTTTGCGACGCATCGCGTTTTCACGGAGAGGAAGCAAGGAGGTAGCCAGATTGTACGAAACGTCACGATTTCGTGACATGACAAATTTTTGTGGTTCAAAAGCAGCAAAGTCCAAGGAGACAGAACCTGTCGCGATTTCGCGACATGATGGAGATTGAAGAATCACTTGAGGCAAGAGTGTTGCGTTTTCACGGGTTAGAAGCAGGACCATACAGAATGGATGAAAATTGTCACAAAATCGTGACATGTCTGATTTTTGTGACCCAGAGATAAAACAAAGATGCCGATGAGGAAAGGCGTAGCGAAATCGCGCATTGTCACATTTTCGTGGAAACAGGGCGGAGAAAGAGTAAAATGGTACGGAACGTCACGATTTCACGACGGGTCGCGTTTTTGCGATTCAAGGTAGCGAAGGAGATAAAGGGGCGACGGAGCAAAGATACGTCGTGATTTCATGACATGTCACATTTTCGCGACCTGTTACAGTTTCGCGCCAGAAAGCAGTTCAAACGGCCCGATGAAGTTTTGCGATTTCCAACGATTAAAAGCGCTCCAGAATTAAATGTTTTGCTGCTTTCCGATGCGAGCAAGGTAGAAGAACGTGTCCAAGCCATCAGAATTAAATATTTCCATTATCCAAAGCTGTTGTTCATGATTTTTCTAATGGTTCAAGCATGTTTCAAGAACGACCATTTAATGAAGACGACCGACTCCTCGTTCCATTCAATTTTTGGTTTCTCCGAGGCTGGTTTAAGGGGATGATTTCCTTGTTTTCGTTGCACATGTTGTAGATCTCGAGGAAGTTTGTTGCAAGTTTTAAATGTTGTAAAGAAGCAAGGCTTCTATATAAATCAATGTAGATCTCAGAAAAAGGGATCGGGAGTTTGAGAGACATTTTGCTGGAAACATTCAAGTTCTTTGCGTAAATAAGAAATATTTGGCCTCTAATTTTGCAAACATCTTTCTGTGTGATGATTTCCTTCTATTTCATGTATTTCTCAGTTAAGCTCGTCTTTCCAATCTGCTGTTAGATTCAAATTCTGCATTTGAGTTTGAATATTGCTTAAAAGAAAGTGAGTTCTGGAATGCAATTCTGAAGGTTGTCTGCGCAAAGTCGTAAGTGGATTATGCTGTATTCTGAAATTATATGTTGTTTATACGCTTGAGGTTAAATTCTTGCTGAGTTTCTTTCCCGATCTAACAAATTCGGCCTACGGCTATATTTCCCATCTCTTTCCATGTATTTCTTGTTTCTTTTTGCACATTTATAATTCCTTTCCAGTAACTTTAATCTGAAATCAAACTTAGTTTTAGTAAGGGAACCAGCCCTCTCTGGAGATTGGTCTGGGAGACATCTCTTTCTCCCAGCCTTTCAATGTTGGCCGGGTCTAGGGTGCATAGTTTTTAGAAAATCCTTTCTTGTGGCAGATTCGTGACCAACAGTTTTTGGCACGCCCGGTGGGACAGACTTCTTTCTGTCTCAGAAAGATCCCATAGTATTGAAGGTTTAATGTTCACCTTCATGTCGTAAATTTAGAACATTTGGTGACTCTACAGTACCCAGAAATCTCTGAACGTGGATGCAGTGAAAGCTGTACTTCATGATCACGAGATCAAAGTCTAAAAAAGTTGAAGATCTTGTTGAGTTTTTTGAACTTGACAGCACAAAAAGAGGTGAACACTCTAGGTTGGTTTCCCCATCGCTTGCATCATCTACCATATCCACACAAATCCCTGGTATTGTTACTAGTTTTCCATCTTCTCAATTACATACACTAGTCCCAATGGCCCAGTATCCTCCACCCAGGCAGTTTTTAGCATGGAACAGCTCAGGAGCCTTGAATTTGCAGGCTCAAAATCTAGTTCCCCAGGCTGCTTTGAAAGCCTTGCCAACCTATGATGGTACGGGAAAGACTACATACGAACATATTCATGATGTAGCTTCTCTGGCAGCCATTCATGATATAACAGACGAAGATGTGATGGTGAAGCTATTAGTGTTATCCTTAAGAGGAAAATTGTTGTACTGGTATCGATCTCTGCAACCAGGCACTATTGCGTCCTGGGATCAGCTAGGAGAATTGTTAGTGAAGAATTTTCATGAACAGGCTGACCCATTTTCATTGTTGCACCAGTTTAATGCAATCCAGAGGCACCCGTAGGAGGCAATTGCAGATTTCAATGTTCGTTTCACTAGAATCTGGCAGCGAGTGCCTGAAGGACTTCGTCCTACCCCTGAGCAAGCTACGTTTTACTACCTTCGAGCATTTAATACAGACATTGGCTTGGCGATCAGGCAGTCCAATGTGATGACTTTCTTGAAATTATTCGAGCAAGCACAAAAGGCAGAGGCAAACTTGATTGCAATCGGCAGGCTTCCCCCAAAGGTAGCAATGCCCATTTTACCTGATATTCCACAACATTTATATCCTAGTTCTTTTTTGCAATCTATGTCTTCTATGTACCCTGTTCCATCATGGAATTCCAATGCACCTCAAATTGCACCTATCCCAGTTCCTCAGCTGTCTACTTCAGCAAATCCCTAGTTGCCTGCACCCAACATTCTGCCATTCCCTGCTTCCACTTCATTCCCAGCATTATCGGCACCACCAGCACCTTTGCCCTTACCAAAACCTCCTACACTTGTAAATCCTGATCCTTATACAACACTCTTGCAAGAGGTAAAATCTGCCAATTTTGCAATAAGAGCAATGGGTAATAAGATCACGCTTATTGAAAGGAAGCAAGCTGAGCGAGATTTCCAGCCAAGGAGATTTCAACCCTCGTCGATTACTAGAGAACAAGCTGCTTCAACAAGAAAAGCACCCGAGAAGAACCTGACTGTTTTGGCAAATGAAGATGCAGTCCTTGCTGAAAGAACATATTGGTGCTCGACATGCAATGATCCCCATGGAGAAGACACTTGCATGGTTCATTTGAATTATGTGCAGACATTGGCTGCTAGTTCTTTGGGAGGGCAAGTCAATATGATCTCTGAGGCAGGCCATAGCTTAATGACTCCACTGGAAGAGCAAGTTTCGGTTCTCACAAGGTCTGGAAAGAAGCCTGTTACAGTAGATCCTGCTGAGTTAGAACCATTAAAAGTGCCAGATGATTTGAAGAAAATAGTGAAAACTCCTATGCAAGCATCAAAGCTAGATGCGCCTGTTTTACTGAAAGATCCTGTTTCACACAAAGTACAAGAAAAAGCCGCAACTGCACAGGCAAGATCAGAAGCAGAGGAGCAAGCTAGAGAAAATTTGAAGTACCCTTCATTGACAAAGAGGCTAAGAGTAGAAGCCACCCAACAAGTATAGGAGCAGATATGATCACCCCATTGAAAAGAAGGAATCTGCTACGGTTGCATACAACATTGTCGAAGAACTGAAGAAGACCCCAGCTAAGGTTAGTCTTTACGATGCATTGCAATTGCCTGGGTAGGTAGATTTATTGCAAGAATATTTGAAATCTATGAAGGATAGTGAAAAGGGTTCTACCCGGACAATTTATGCTCAGGCCTTAACCACTTCTATCACTGGTAAAAATAGACCACCCCCGTTTTATCTGTCATTGCAAATAGAGGGTTGGATCGTGCATAACTGCATGATCGACTCTGGAGCCGCTACAACTGTCATGCCAAAGGCAGTTTGCGAAGTTATGGGTATGGAATACACATGAAGTAGCCCTGGAGTCTTGCAGTTAGATGGTACTCCTATGAAAATGGTGGGTGTAATCAAGGATGTCCCAATTGTTTTACACACTATGCCTCAGATTACAGTCATTCAGGAGATAGTTGTGGTGGATCTAGAACCGTATTTTAGTATGTGCTTATCCAGAGAGTTTACTGCAAAGTTGGGAGGTTACCTTGCACTAGATTATTCCCACTTGGAGATCCCTTTCAAAGGTAAAAGACTCCGGATTCAGAATGAAAAACCTTCCTCTTTTCATATTGAGAAGTTGGAAGAAGCAGGAAAGACCATGCAGTCTGTCAACATGCTAACCGAAGAGTTAGAGGATTCTGATTTGATGAATAAGGTTTTAGATGAGCTTTAGTTGGAAGACGGGTTTTCCATGCTTGATTTCAATGCTATGCTGGAGACCGAAATCGGTTGTTATTCTATCACAAAGCCCAAGGATGGCACAAGGCAGGTACCCCTTAACCAAGATGATCAGAGCTCTATCACGGATCAACTATGGAAGTTATATTTTGATGGGGCAAGATGCAAAAACGGTGCAGGAGCAGGTATTGTTTTGATTTCTCCCTCTGGTTTGCAAAGAACATATTCATACCGTCTTACTTGGAATTGTACTAACAATGCTTCCGAGTACGAAGCATTATGCCTAGGCTTGAAAAAGGCAAGAAAGTTGGGAATCGAACAATTGCAGATTTTTGGTGATTCTGAGCTGATTGTAAATCAAGTAACAAACAGGTGTATTTCCAAGCAGCATTATCTCAAAGCATACCGCAACCAAGTTTGGGACCTGTTTGAGTTTTTCACAGCTCTGAATATTCAGGCCATTTCTCGAGAGCTGAATAAGCATGCAGATCTCCTAGCATCTCTTGGAGCAAATTTTTCTCCCATTGAGCAGGTAGTCAAGAAGCCAAAGATAGTAAGGATGGTGTACAGGCCTAGTGTCCCAGACAAAGATACTTTCTGGAAAGTCTTCGAGAGTGATGAGCAAATTGTTAACTTTTTGATTCAAGAAGCTGCCACCATCAAAGGAAGAACCTTGGAGCATGAAGAAACCGAAGGTTTGATTCAGTTGCGAAACAATCACATTTCGAAAGGTCTTATCACTCTAGAAAGTTTGTTTGATCAGCATGATCGGTCCAAAAAACATCGGATTGAGATTGATAAGAAAGAGTATATGGAGTTGCAATTGGAACCCAATAAGGTCATTAAGATTGGGACTGATTCTACTCCTGATGAACTGCAAGAAATCAGGCAACTGTGTCAAGAATTTTCTGATATTGTGGCCTGGAGTTATGAGGATCTAAGGGGATATGATAAACAGATTGTTCAACATACTATTGAGTTGGAAGAAGGAGTCAGACCCTTCAGGAAAAAGCAACCAGTGAATCCAAATATTGAGACTCTCATGAGGGCCAAACTTGTGAAAATGCTGCAGGCCAAGATTATATACCCGGTTAAGCACTCGACTTGGGTTGCTAATCTGGTTTCGATTCGAAAGAAAAATGGAGACATACGACTGTGTGTAGATTTTCAAAATCTGAACCGTGCATCTCTGAAAGATCACTATCCCTTGCCTCGCATTGATCAGATACTGCATGTTGTGGCTGGGGCTCAACATTTTTCACTGTTGGACGGTTTCTCTGGATATAACCAGATTTGGGTTAGGGATGAGGACCAGTACAAGACAACATTCACAACTAAATGGGGCACTTTTGCTTATCAGTGAATGCCTTTCGGATTATCAAATGTTGGGGCCACATTCCAGAGAGCCATGGACATTGCATTTGAGGAGCTTTTGAACAAGATTATTGTTATTTATCTTGATGATATGACTGTCTTTTCACATAGACGGGAAGATCACTGTTCTCATCTGAGGCAAATCTTTGGAAAATGTAGAGAGTTTGGTATTTCCATTAATCCAAAGAAGTCAATTTTTGCAGTGAAGGAAGGTAAACTCTTGGGGCATGTCATTTTAGAAGATGGTTTGGCAATTGATCCATCTCGAGTCGAAGCATTGAAGAAACTATCGCTCCTTGCCAATAAGAAAGAGCTACAGTCTTTCTTTGGACAGATTAATTTTATCAGGAAGTTCATTTCTGATTTTGCCCAGGTTGTCAAGCCCATGACTGAGTTGTTGAAGAAGGATGCAGAATTTAAATGGACAACTCAGAGGAAGGAGGCATTCCAAGAAATTAAGGATAGAATAGCGCAGGCTCCTGTATTAGTTAATCCAGATTATTCAAAAGATTTCATTCTATATGCAGTTGGGGAAGATGAAAGCTATGCCGCAGTGCTCACATAGAAAGGAGATGATGGGAATGAAAGGCCCATTGCTTTCCTTAGTCAGGTTATCTTACCTCATGAGGCAAAGTATAATTTCATTGAAAAATAGGTGTATGCTGTTATGAAGTCTCTTAAAAAATTCAAGCATTTCATATCTCAGAGTAGGACAGTCATCTATGTTATTCATCCCGATGTAAGGAATTTCATTATTCAGGGTGATATGGGTGATAAACGTGTAGGTTGGGTCACCAAAATTCAAGAATTTGATGTTGAGATTCATCCAACTAAGCTAGTGCAGGGTAAGGCCTTATGCCAGCATTTAGCAAAGACTACAGCATCTGGGATAGTTGATTATCAAGCAGATGATCTTGCTAGAGATAACAATCTGATGAATCTACTAGTTCAAGAACAAGATTGGGCAGATGACCTCATTGACTATTTCACAACTGGTAGATGCCCTTCACAGTTAAATGCCTCACAACGGAGAAGGTTTCGTCTGCAAGCTCTCAGGTATGTGTTGCTGCCCGAAGGATTGTTTTTTAAGAACATTGATGGCGTTCTTTTAAGGTGTGTCAAGGAATCAGAGAAGGCTAGACTCCTGGAGGAGTTTCATTCTGGCATATCAAGAGGACACTATGCAGGTAGACCAATGGCTTTAAAAATCATTCAGGTTGGTTTTTATTGGCCAACCTTGTTTTCAGATGCTTTCAGGATTGCCCAAGCATGTGACAAGTGTCAGAGGTATACCAGAAGGGTTAGAAATGCATCATTGCCTCTGCATCCAATTCAGGTTGAAGCACCTTTTCAGCAGTGGGGATTGGACTTCATTGGGATTATTGATCCGAATTCTTCAACTGGACACAAATATATTTTGATAGCTACAGATTATTTTATGAGGTGGTCTAAAGCTATTCCAACCAGGGTTGCAAATCAAAATGTGGTGATTTCCTTCATTGAAGGGCTGATTACACATTTTGGCATTCCTGATGCTATTATTACAGATAATGGAACTCCATTTATTGGAGCTGAGCTAGCTGAATTTGCAAATAAGTATGGTGTTTTCCTGAAGACATCCTCTAACTATTACCCTCAGGGAAATGGCTTGGCAGAGTCCACAAATAAAAATTTGCTCCGGATTTTAAAGAGGTCTTTGGGGGATAACAAGAGATCATGGCACCTTCTATTGAATCAAGCTTTATGGGCAGATAGGATTTCAATCAAGAAGTCTATCAAGACTTCACCATACGCCCTGGTATATGGAAAAGAGGCAAGGTTGCCTGTTCATATAGAGTTGCCAGTATTGCAGAAGTTGTAGGGATTTTAGGATGATGAAGCAGATGTAGATTCCATGGATATGCGGTTGGCTCAGTTGTTACAGTTGGAAGAACAACGTTCCTTGGCTTATGAGGAGTTTGCAAAGCATACACAGGTTATTTCAAAGTGGTTCCATAAAAATTCCACTGATCATCCGCTTAAGGTGGGTGATTTGGTCCTAAAATGGAATGAAAAGAAAGCCAAGCCTGGGAAGCACAAGAAGTTTGATGCTCTGTGGGAGGGCCCGTTCCGCATTGTTAGTGCTGGTGCAGCAAATTCGTTTCATCTAGAAGATTTGGATGGCAGCCCACTTCCTATTTCGGTGAACGACTTTCATCTGAAAGCCTACACTTCATGAACTGTCAGTCCAGTATCACCTTGTACATAGCAAAAAAAGAAAAAAAAAAAAAAGAAAAAAAGAAAAAAAAAGTATTGTTTTCCTCTGTCCACTTCGGCTCTTTTTGCATGCGAGCCTACAGATACGTGTTTCTCTTTTTTTTCTTCTTCTTTCCCAGCAGTTAGTGGCTTCCTCTTTATTTCTTCCCTTCCCCTCTTCATTCCCTCCTTCTCCTACTCCTTTTTCCTCTGCAAGTAATCAAGCCACTGTTGTTGTTTCTTTTCCCCTTTTCTAATATTCCCGGTTCTTCTTTTCCTTTTCTTCTAACTACATTGTTGTTTTAAGCATTTATCCATAGTTCATTTTCCCATTCCATTCTCATTCCACAGCCTACACATTTGCTGGTCATCATTCTGTTTATTCCATTCACCTCCATTTCCCTTTCATAGCAGCTGGTAGCACAGAAGCACTCTGTTACTGTATCTACCGCATCACTCCCTCCATTCCATTATTCCATCATTTATCATTTCCATTCCATGGTCAGCTAAGCCAAATACAGATTTACTTGAAGTTTCCATCATTCAGCAAGAGTTGTTGCAGCAGTCTGCCGAGATGTACCCCATCAGCCAGCTTTCTGTTCTCAGTTTTTCTTGACTCTGTTGCCCAATGGATTCAGGCCTAGGATTCGTGCATACAACAGAACTGTATACCCCGCAAGCCGCCAAGAATGTTGGCATTTTTGCCACATTATTTTGATTGTTGATTATTCATGCATAAGATGTTGAAATTCTCACTCCTATACAGGTTTTGATGCAAAAAATGCCTAAGTCCGAAGACTGTCGTGAAATCATGACAAAAAAATAGCATGGAGAGCCAAAGTTGAAAACCGTCGCGATATCGCGACATGTCGCGTTATCGTGGGTCTATTGAGGAGAGAGAAATCAAATGCAAAGTTGTCGCGATTTCGTGACGTGTCAAAAAATCATGGTCAATGTAGTCAACGACAGTAGGGGGTAAAACCGTCGCGATATCACGACGTGTTGGATTTTCGCGGTCAAAGTGGTCAACGAGGGCAGCGTAGCAAAATCGTCACGAAATCGTGACATGTCACGTTTTCACGACTTGCGATGGCCAGGGAGCATAATGTTAGAAAAGGTCACGAAATCGTGACATAACTAAGCGAAAGGCAATGAGAATCAACTTTGTAGCGATATCACGACATAATATTGCACACGGTACGAACGACGAAAGACGTAGCGAAATCGCTACGTGTTGCGTGGTCATGACGAAGTGGAGACAGAAAGGCTTAAGGCATGAATACGTCACGATTTCGTGACATTTGTGGGATGAAGCTGAGCAAGACGAAGACGTCATGATATCGCGACAAGAAGCGGCTATGATGAATACATTGCGATTTCGTGACATTCATGGAGATAAAGGCTAGCAGCAAGGAAACGTCGCGATTTCGTGACATATTGGGACGGAAGGACCTAGTGCAGAAAATGGTAGCGATTTCGTGACGCGTCACGTTTTCACGGAGAGGAAGCAAGGAGGTAGCCAGATTGTATGGAACGTCGCGATTTCGCGACATGACGAATTTTCGTGGTTCAAAAGCAGCAAAGTCCAAGGAGACAGAACCTGTCGCGATTTCGTGACATGATGGAGATTGAAGAATCACTTGAGGCAAGAATTTTGCGTTTTCATAGGTTAGAAGCAAGACCGTACAAAATGGATGAAAAGTGTCACGAAATCGTGACATGTCTGATTTTCATGACCCAGAGATAAAACAAAGATGTCGATGAGGAAATGCATAGCGAAATCACGCATTGTCACATTTTAGTGGAAACAAGGCGGAGAAAGAGCATAATGCTACGAAACGTCACGATTTCGTGACGCGTCGCATTTTCGTGGTTCAAGGTAGCGAAGGAGATAAATGAGCAGAGATACGTCACGATTTCGTGACATGTCACGTTTTCGCGACCTGTTACAGTTTCGTGCCAGAAAGCAGTTCAAACGGCCCGATGAAGTTTTGCGATTTCCAATGATTAAAAGTGCTCCAAAATTAAATGTTTTGTTGCTTTTCGATGCGAGCAAGGTAGAAGAACGTGTCCAAGCCATCAGAATTAAATATTTCCATTATCCAAAGCTGTTGTTCATGATTTTTCTAACGGTTCAAGCATGTTTCAAGAACGGCCATTTAATGAAGACGACCGACTCCTCGTTCCATTCAATTTTTGGGTTCTCCGAGGCTGGTTTAAGGGGATGATTTCCTTGTTTCCATTGCACATGTTGTAGATCTCGAGGAAGTTTGTTGCAAGTTTTAAATGTTGTAAAGAAGCAAGACTTCTATATAAATCAATGTAGATCTCAAAAAAAGGGATCGGGAGTTTGAGAGACATTTTGCTAGAAACATTCAAGTTCTTTGCGTAAATAAGAAATATTTGGCCTCTGATTTTGCAAACGTCTTTCTGTGTGATGATTTCCTTCTATTTCATGTATTTCTCAGTTAAGCTCGTCTTTCCAATCTGCTGTTAGATTCAAATTCTGCATTTGAGTTTGAATATTGCTTAAAAGAAAGTGAGTTCTGGAATGCAATTCTGAAGGTTGTCTGCGCAAAGTCATAAGTGGATTATGTTGTATTCTGAAATTATATGTTGTTTATACACTTGAGGTTAAATTCTTGTTGAGTTTCTTTCCCGATCTAACAAATTCGGCCTATGGCTATATTTCCCATCTCTTTCCATGTATTTCCTGTTTCTTTCTACACATTTATAATTCCTTTCCAGTAACTTTAATCTGAAATCAAACTTAGTTTTAGTAAGGGAACCAGCCCTCTCTAGAGATTGGTCTGGGAGACATCTCTTTCTCCCAGCCTTTCAATGTTGGCCGGGTCTAGGGTGCATAGATATAGAAAATCCTTTCTTGTGGCAGATTCGTGACCAATAGATCCCCATTTTTTCTTGCCTCTGTTTGGATTCTACCTAGCTAACAAGATTTCAAGATCTAACTTTGTGGTGATTGCAAGTGATTTGATGCTTTTGGAATGCTCTAGTGCTCTACTTTTTGTTTGTTGTGGAAAAGCAAGTGGAGAAGCCTTGATGATATATTATGTACACCATTTGTCTTCTAGAGAAGGAAAGGTCTTCTTCCCTGGTTGATACCTTTACCTATGCTTCCTCTATAGGTTTATCAACTTTTATCTAAGTTATTATCTCTTAGATCATTAAATATCAATTGCTTATTATAATTTTTTATTCATAATTTAGCTCTTTATTTTTCTTTCATGAATTCGTGCCCCACCCTTATGGCACACAAATTCATTGAAAACTTTGATTTTGTTATATCTTCTTTGTTACCAAATATACACCCATTAATTACGGGGCATAAATTTGATCATAATATGGGGCATGAATTTGTCAAAACCTTTGGTTTCGTTGTTTCTTCTTTGTTACAAAATCCATGCCCACTAATTATGGGGCACAGATTCAATCATAATATCTTGGGGGTAATTTTATTGATTCTAAAAATCTAGTTATTGTGTGTTCATCTATTCTATCACTGCATTCATTTTCACTATTTCATGCTATCTTTTTTTTTTTTGCTTGTTTCTAAAGGTCAACAATCATTTTTATTTTTGAATGGTCAACTAAAAGGAACAAGGGGGATTGAGTGCTACACTTCCAAGATCAGTTGCATAGTAGCCTAAGTAGGCCCCCAAACATTGATCAATTTTTCAAGGGTATTGAATTTATTTTGTAGGTTTTGACTGAATTCATGGTCAAGATTTATAGGGCATTAATTCAGCTAGGATCAACCACCAAATCATGTAAGTTCTCTAATAGATCGGTTAGGTTATTTTTTGTGTTCCTATATCCATTTATGTTCATTATCATATTTAAAGCATAAGAAAAGAACAAATTTTAATTTTTTTCTAGGCATTGAAAAAAAATAAAAGCATATAATTTATATCTAAGCTAATTCTATTTGTGCATTCTCTCGAACCCTTGCTAAAAAGAAAAGATTTAATTTATTGTGAATTTAGGGATAGTCCAAATTCAATCAAAGAAGCATTCTACGAATAGTCCTTTATTTTCTTGCATCATTGTTTACCTTGCAATGTTCTTTAATTCTTCATAGCTTAGAACTTAGTGACACCAAACATAGGTGCTTTTTCAAAGAAACACATCAAACATTTCATCCTAGACTATGAGCAAGACCTTAAATATTTTCTAGTGGACCCTTCAATCCCCAAACTCCGAAGTGTAAAGGAACAACAACCCCATGGTCACCTTGGCTCCCAATAAATCTAGGTAATAATTGTATGCAATGGGTGCTTTCCCCCTCTACATATTTGGTGAAACTGATGTGAAACACATTCTTAATGGAAATTTAGGTCTTCTTATTTTGTACCTTTTTTTTAATTTTTAAACTATAACCAAGACCATTTAATTTATTTGCATAGATAAAAAAATAAAAAACAAAAATAACTCCATTTTTGTTTTTGCGTTCATTTCACGTTCACCTTTTCTCCCTTCCTGTGGGTGAAATTCTACACCCACTCTTCCCTTCAGGGAGTGATTCCATTTGCTCAAAAAGAGTTCGTCAAGCAGGGTTATGCATAGTGGCTATTTTCGTAAAATTGGCTAAAATTAGGATTTTCAAAATTTAGAATTGGCTAATATTTGGGACCCTTGACCAAGGTCCATTAGCCAAAAAAATTTGGGTGCAACTTTTTTTTTTGTCGATTCGCCCCAAATCTATAATAATTTGACCATTTTAAGTTTAAATTTTCAACATTACCCTTAATAATAGTGAACCTTCTACATGTGTTTAAAAACTATTCACCTATATTTTGAAATTGATTCACCAAATTTTTATAAATATATTTTTGGGCCGACCCCTTACGCATAACCCTGTCGTCAAGTTTTGAATACATTGATGGACAGGTGATAAATGTTAAAGTAGCAACAACGGTTATAGGGTGGACCAACACATCGGGTGGACAATGTATTAAAGCAAGGTGGGAGATAGAGTGAGCAGATGTCCACCCTTAACCTCAAGTGGAACTTACCAAAATACCCATCCAACTTCTTGGGTAGAAATTTCAAGGGGCTAGCATGGGTGAACAAATTGTACAACCCCATACTTGAGGAGGAGATAGACTCTCGCCCATATTGAGTGGGAGATACAAGTGCAAACAGGGTGGAAACTTAAAGAAATTATTGCCCTTACTCCCTAGTACCCATTTGGATGGAAGGAAGAGAAAAAAAAGTGCCTGCTCAACATGCAAGGATGTTTTCATCGCCTAAAATTCAAATAGGGGACTTGTCCACTTTTATAGCAGTTTGGGTACTTAACAACGTACGTGGAGGTGACTGATTTGAGGATCACCAATCGAGAAGGATGAGGTAGCTGTAATTTAATAAAATGGGTAGAAATTTTAGAAGATCCAAGGGCCCAAATCCAACTAATTGTATCAGTTACCTTCTAGAATACCGATGCCATCCAATGGAACAATGTACCAGTGTGGTGCTTGTCTGCTACAAGGATTGTATTCCCGCCTATCACCATTAATGTTTGATTTTGTAATTGATGTAAATATACCTATAAATAGTGGAATGCTAGTCATTCCTAAGGGTGACTCTTTAGCCATTACAATTCATATGTAAGGTTTACCTCTATATAAATACAAATTCTACATTGTTTGGTCTCTGGCTTTGTCTCCCTATTCTCTATTAATTGTATGAATGCTTATTTCTTGCCTACTTGTTTAATTTATCCCATGTTATTCTACTATCTAGATTATTTGGGGTTTACTTGAGTGACTCAGGAGTGTGTGTGTGTAGATATAGATTGTGGGTTTATTTTTGCTAAAGCCAATTGAATAGGATTGCTATGATTTTACATCCTCGATATCATGCACTTGTTTGTTCATCCTGGAATTTGCCTCCCACCTACCACTAATAGGATCTACAACAAAGGTGTAATTAGGTGATTTTTTAGGTGCAGGGTTTGTGTTTCATACATGGTATATCATTTGCATATGTCTTGATGCGACTATACCCATCCTTATGAGTTTTGGCTATGACCATTTTATTTCTTTCTCTCATTTTCTCTTTTCCTATTTTGTGGTGTAGGTAACTGGAACCACCCCCTAAGAAACTAACCTTATTCAGATATTGTTTACCCCATCTCAATGCAATGCTTTTTCTATGTTTGGCATTGATATGCCACCCTGCTCGATGTGTGGCACTGAATTGGTAACCAATAGTTTTTGGTAAATTTTTTAGGGAACTCACTGAGTTTTCATGTTTTATGAAATTAGAGTTTTGTGGCTCTTTGATTTAACCATATCTTCTCAAAGTTACCTGATTCCTAATTGCATAGTACGTCCAGATCATGAGACCAGTCACCCACTTTTGCTAAAGATCCAAACATCCTGGAGAAATCAAGTGATGATGAGAAACCTTGACCTTACTATCAGAGATAGCATTCTCATCTAGAAACTTTGACTTTGATATCACAACCAGGACATTTGAATATTAGTATTGTTCACAATTTTGTCACATTTCTTAGAGGGGTAGTAAAATTAAATTTTTGTAAAGTATTTCTTTGAATTTCATGAATTTGTTCCCTTGTTTTTAGAAACAATATGTTCAAGCATTGCAACAATTTTGGCTTTCCTTACCATCCCCTTATACATAAAATGAAGATGAAAAATCTTCGCTACCGACAAACTAGAAAAAGAGCTTCGCAAGAAAAGGAAAAGGAAGCTTCGTCAAAGGAAAGAAATATAGGAGGTAAAGAGCTTCGCACCCAAAGCGTTTCAAGCAGCTACTTTGGATGAAAGTTTTACAAAGCGGCATTTCAAAAGAACAGCTTCGTCGAACAAAGAAATTCTAGATCATGGTTCGAATTTGCTAAGGTAAGAAAACTACTTCGGACCCGAAGCACTTCAAACAGCCACTTTGGGAGAAAAACTTGCGAAGCGAAACTCGAAGGAGTGCAACATTGAAAAATACTTCACCAAAAAACCGTCGAAGCACTCACTTCGGGCCTCTCCACTAGCGAACCATTTCTACTTCACCAAAAATATTGTGAAGCATTTGCTTCAGCTAGCTTTCGTGCGAAATACTTTCACCCGAAGTGGTAGCGACCGTAAAGAGCAAAAGATCTTTCGAAGGCAAGAATGTTCTTCAACTGAAATGCCCCCGAACCATGATTTTAAGGGAGATTTACGGTGAAGCATTTTGAAGACTCACTAGAGAAGCATTTACCTCAGACGGGGAACCTCGACGAAGTGGTTTTAGCACATCTCTCTAGCAAAGCAACGAGAAATGAATAGCCCCACCTTGAGGAATAATATTTGCTTCGGCACTCGACACCCCCGAAGCTTTCTTGCGAAGCTCCATCATGCAAAGTGTAAACCAAGGAGGAAGATCTGCTTTGGCTCAAACCCATTGCAAATCGGAGTTACGAACGAAAATCTGGTGAAGCGCTTCAAGGACATACACTCCAAGCCGGGTATTTTTTTGAGGCAATCAAGTGCCTCATAAATGCATTTTTACATGCCCGATAAAACCGTTGCTCATTTTTGGCAATTGGAAATGAAGTATCCGTTCCTAAAATGAGAGCCTGGTAAGCATGGCAGCCACTCGAGCACTACACCTAGAGGCCAAGGACATTCAGGCAGCTCATTAATACATCTTTCCCCAGCTAACCCAATCATAGCTGCTAGTTTTGGTAAAGGATTTGAGAGTTCAGTCACCAGAGCCGCGAAGTGCTGACCTCTCAGGTTTTGAGGATGTACTCCTCCATCTTGTGCATTGATGGCTCAGAGGTTCGGGTCCTCTATAAAAACCTAGGCATTGTAATGAAAATGGGGGAGAACTTTCTGCTAAGAAAGCTATTGTAACTTGATTTCCTGCAATTAATACTAAAGATCTTTGGGCTTGATTTCTTCATTTTTTTCCTTCATATTTCTTCATTTGCATACTATAATTCTGAATCCTAGATTTAGGTGTGCGACTGGGAATAGAACTCTAAAACTTTCCTGAAGGATACATAGGGGAGGAAAACACCATATTAGTTTTCTTGTATGCCGCCTGTGGATAGTGTTTCTATCATATTCATTTTTTCCTAATCGCTGTTACTCTGAACTCTAAATTTTGACGAAAGGAGAAAGAGGATCCTGGAACTTGTCCAAAGAATACATAGGAGAGCTAAAATTGTGTTCACTTCATTTTTATTCTTGGTGTTTCTTGCTGTTTTTTCAAGCTATTGGTCAGCGATCGTGCTTTCGGTTCTTTCCCACTTCAAATTATTGATATCTCTTCCCTTACCCCTTTTATCTCTTTCTTACACCCTTACTCTGTTTATCTCTTTCCTGCACCCTCATATTAAACATCAAAGTAGTTTAGTATAGGATCCGGCCTTTCAATGTTGGTCCAGGTCTAGGGTGCATAAACTTTCCCAAAATCCTTTCCTGGGTAGATTTGGTGACCAACAGTTTCTGGCACGCCCGGTGGGACACGGTCAGTCTCACCTTTTGAGTGGTAGTGAGAGTTGATGCTCGTCTCATCGCCGAAAGACTCTTAAAATTTGGCAACTCTATTTAATTGAGAATCTTTAAGTCGTAGAGACTGGTACTTAAATCTGTGCCTTCATGCAAACAAGATGGAGAATTAGGAATAGAGGTGAGGAAACTGAGTTCTTTGAGCTTGATATTCATGCCTTCAGGGAACATTCTAGGTTGCTCACCCTTGAGTTGCTGTTACAAGGAACATCCTCGCAAGAAGCAGCTATTGATGAAAAAGGTCTAACTTTTGATAGCACAGCGGTTAGCTTTCCTCCTAATCCTCCCAACTCATCGAAGCATCCTAGTGCCTCCATTCACATTAGTCGTCCTATTAGCAACCAAGGAGAAGCTTCAAGAATTCTTGTTTCTCAAAATCCTATCACAAATATGGCACAACAACAACAACAAAAACAACAACAACAACAACAAATGTAGCAGTAGCAGAAACCGCTGCCTAGACTGTTCCCAGCATGGAATTCCTTAGGACTGCTAAATCTAGCGAGACAAGGGCAAGTTCTTCCTGCTGCCATAAAAAATATTCCAACATTCGATGGAACTAGGAAGACAACCTTCGAACACATCCAGGACATGGTTTTTCTAGCGGTGATTCATGACATCATAGAAGAGTGAGTTATGGTAAAGCTTCTGGTTCTATCTCTTAGAGGGAAGCTTCTCTACTGGTATAGATCTCTATCACCCGGTACTATAATGGGATGGGACCAGTTAGCCGGACAGTTAATGCGAAGCTTCAATGAGTCTGTCGATCCATCTTCTCTTCTACATCAGTTTACAACAATCCAGAGACATCCACAAGAGGAGATCGTTGACTTTAATGTTAGGTTCACTTGAACCTAGCAAAGAATACCAGTTGGACTTCGGCTATCTGATGAAGCTACAACATACTATTTCCTTCAGGATTTCAACCTTGATATTAGTGTAATGGTAAGGTATTCAAACATTAATACTTTCCATGAGTTATACGAGTTAGCCCAAAGAGAGGAGATGGATCTAATAGCTATGGGTAAGCTTCCCCAAAGGATGTTGATGCCCATACTTCTCAATTTCTCTCAATCCTAATATTTTGGCTTGCATATCTTCAGCTTTGGGAATCAGTGGCAATGGAGCCATCGTTGGTATTGGAGGTAGGGCGATGTGTTGAGGTCGTGCTGGTAGTACAGGGAATGTCGAGGAGATAGTGGGTTGTGGTACTAAGAATGTGGGGAAATGGATTTGCAGAGTAGCAATCTGAGATACAATAGGATTCGGGTTCCAAGACAAGTTTATCTCTTTCTTACACCCTTACTCTGTTTATCTCTTTCCTGCACCCACATATTAAACATCAAAGTAGTTTAGTATAGGATTCGGCCTTTCAATGTTGGTCCAGGTCTAGGGTGCGTAAACTTTCCCAAATTATTTCCTGGGTAAATTTGGTGACCAACAGTTTCTGGCACGCCCGGTGGGACATGGTCAGTAACATATTTTGAGTGGTAGTGAGAGTTGATGCTCGTCTCATTGCCGAAAGACTCTTAGAATTTGGCAACTCTATTTAACCAAGAATCTTTAAGTCATAGATACTGGTACTTAAATTTGTGCCTTCATGCAAACAAGATGGAGAATTAGGAATAGAGGTGAGGAAACTGAGTTCTTTGAGCTTGATATTGATGCCTTCAGGGAACGTTCTAGGTTTCTCACCCCTGAGTTTCTGTTACAAGGAACATCCTCGCAAGAGGCAGCTATTGATGAAAAAGGTCTAACTTTTGATAGCACAACGGTTAGCTTTCATCCTAATCCTCCCAACTCACCGAAGCATCCTAGTGCCTCCATTCACATTAGTCATCCTATTAGCAACCAAGGAGGAGCTTCGAGAATTCTTGTTTCTTAAAATCCTATCACAAATATGGCACAACAACAACAACAAATGTAGCAGTAGCAGCAACCGCTGCCTAGATTGTTCCCAGCATGGAATTCCTTAGGACTGCTAAATCTAGCGAGACAAGGGCAAGTTCTGCCTGCTGCCATAAAAAATATTCCAACATTTGATGGAACTAGGAAGAAAGCCTTCGAGAACATCCAGGACATAGTTTTTCTAGCGATGATTCATGACATCACAGAAGAGCGAGTTATGGTAAAGCTTCTGGTTCTATCTCTTAGAGGGAAGCTCCTCTACTGGTATAGATCTCTACCACCCGGTACTATAATGGTTAGCTGGACAGATAATGCGAAGCTTCAATGAGTCCGTCGATCCATCTTCTCTTCTACATTAGTTTACAATGATCCAGAGACATCCACAAGAGGAGATCGCTGACTTTAATGTTAGGTTCACTTGAACCTGGCAAAGAATACCAGTTGGACTTTGGCTATCTGATGAAGCTACAACATACTATTTCCTTCAGGATTTCAACCTTGATATTAGTGTAATGGTAATGTATTCGAACATTAATACCTTCCATGAGTTATACGAGTTAGCCCAGAGAGAGGAGATGGATCTAATAGCTATGGGTAAGCTTCCCCAAAGGATTTTGATGCCCATACTTCTCAATTTCTATCAATCCCAATATTTTGGCTTGCATATCTTTAGCTTTGGGAATCGGTGGCAATGGAGCCATCGTCGGTATTGGAGGTAGTGCAGGGTGTTGAGGTCGTGCTGGTAGTATAGGGAATGTCGAGGAGATAGTGGGTTGTGGTACTGAGAATGTGGGGAAATGGATTTGCAGAGTAGCAATCTGAGATACAATAGGATTCGGGTTCCAAGACAAGTTTATCTCTTTCTTACACCCTTACTCTGTTTATCTCTTTCCTGCACCCTCATATTAAACATCAAAGTAGTTTAGTATAGGATCCGGCCTTTCAATTTTGGTCTAGGTCTAGGGTGCGTAAACTTTCCCAAAATTATTTCATGGGAAAATTTGGTGACCAACAGTTTCTGGCACGCCCGGTGGGACACAGTCAGTAACATATTTTGAGTGGTAGTGAGAGTTGATGCTCGTCTCATTGCTGAAAGACTCTTAGAATTTGGAAACTCTATTTAACCGAGAATATTTAAGTCATAGAGACTGGTACTTAAATCTATGCCTTCATGCAAACAAGATGGAGAATTAGGAATAGAGGTGAGGAAATTGAGTTCTTTGAGCTTGATATTGATGCCTTCAGGGAATGTTCTAGGTTGCTCACCCCTGAGTTGCTGTTACAAGGAACATCCTCGCAAGAGCCAGCTATTGATGAAAAAGGTCTAAATTTTGATAGCATAGTGGTTAGCTTTCCTCCTAATCCTCCCAACTCACCGAAGCATCCTAGTGCCTCCATTCACATTAGTCGTCCTATTAGCAACCAAGGAGGAGCTTCGAGAATTATTGTTTCTCAAAATCCTATCACAAATATGGCACATCAACAACAACAACAACAACAAATGTAGCAGTAGCAGCAACCGCTGCCTAGACTGTTCCCAGCGTGGAATTCCTTAGGACTGCTAAATCTAGCGAGACAAGGGCAATTTCTGCCTGCTGCCATAAAAAATATTCCAAAATTCGATGGAACTAGGAAGACAGCCTTCGAGCACATCCAGGACAGTTTTTCTAGCGATGATTCATGACATCACAGAAGAGCGAGTTATGGTAAAGCTTATGGTTCTATCTCTTAGAGGGAAGCTCCTCTACTGGTATAGATCTCAACCACCCAGTACTATAATGGGATGGGACCAGTTAGCCGGATAGTTAATGCGAAGCTTCAATGAGTCCATCGATCCATCTTCTCTTCTACATTAGTTTACAACGATCCAGAGACATCCACAAGAGGATATCGCTGACTTTAATGTTAGGTTCACTTGAACCTGGCAAAGAATACCAGTTGGACTTCGGCTATCTGATGAAGCTACAACATACTATTTCCTTTAGGATTTCAACCTTGATATTAGTGTAATGGTAAGGTATTCGAACATTAATACCTTCCATGAGTTATATGAGTTAGCCCAGAGAGAGGATATGGATCTAATAGCTATGGGTAAGCTTCCCCAAAGGATGTTGATGCCCATACTTCTCAATTTCTCTCAATCCCAATATTTTGGCTTGCATATCTTCAGCTTTGGGAATTAGTGGCAATGGAGCCATCGTTGGTATTGGAGGTAGGGCAGGGTGTTGAGGTCGTGCTGGTAGTACAGGGAATGTTGAGGAGATAGTGGGTTGTGGTACTGAGAATGTGGGGAAATGGATTTGCGGAGTAGCAATCTGAGATACAATAGGATTTAGGTTCCAAGACAAGTTTATCTCTTTCTTACACCCTTACTCTGTTTATCTCTTTCCTGCACCCACATATTAAACATCAAAGTAGTTTAGTATAGGATCTGGCCTTTCAATGTTGGTCTAGGTCTAAGGTGCGTAAACTTTCCCAAAATCCTTTCCTAGGCAGATTTGGTGACCAACAATTTCTGGCACGCCCGGTGGGACACGGTCAGTCTCACCTTTTGAGTGGTAGTGAGAGTTGATGCTCGTCTCATCGCCGAAAGACTCTTAGAATTTGGCAACTCTATTTAACCGAGAATCTTTAAGTCGTAGAGACTGGTACTTAAATCTATGCCTTCATGCAAACAAGATGGAGAATTAGGAATAGAGGTGAGGAAACTAAGTTCTTTGAGCTTGATATTGATGCCTTCAGGGAACGTTCTAGGTTGCTCACCCCTGAGTTGTTGTTACAAGGAACATCCTCGTAAGAGGCAGCTATTGATGAAAAAGGTCTAACTTTTGATAGCACAGTGGTTAGCTTTCCTCCTAATCCTCCCAACTCACCAAAGCATCCTAGTGCCTCCATTCACATTATTCGTCCTATTAGCAACCAAGGAGGAGCTTCGAGAATTCTTGTTTCTCAAAATCCTATCACAAATATGGCACAACAACAACAACAACAACAACAACAACAACAACAACAAATGTAGCAGTAGTAGCAACCGCTGCCTAGACTGTTCCCAGCATGGAATTCCTCAGGACTGCTAAATCTAGCGAGACAAGGGCAAGTTCTACCTGCTGCCATAAAAAAGATTCCAACATTCGATGGAACTAGGAAGATAGCCTTCGAGCACATCCAGGACATAGTTTTTCTAGCGGTGATTCATGACATCACAGAAGAGCGAGTTATGGCAAAGCTTATGGTTCTATATCTTAGAGGGAAGCTCCTCTACTGGTATAGATCTCTACCACCTGGTACTATAATGGGATGGGACCAGTTAGCCGGACAGTTAATGCGAAGCTTCAATGAGTTCGTCGATCCATCTTATCTTCTACATTAGTTTACAATGATCCAGAGACATCCACAAGAGGAGATCGTTGAATTTAATGTTAGGTTCACTTGAACCTAGCAAAGAATACCAGTTGGACTTCGGCTATCTGATGAAGCTACAACATACTATTTCCTTCAGGATTTCAACCTTGATATTAGTGTAATGGTAAGGTATTCGAACATTAATACCTTCCATGAGTTATACGAGTTAGCCCAGAGAGAGGAGATGGATATAATAGCTATGGGTAAGCTTCCCCAAAGGATGTTGATGCCCATACTTCTCAATTTATCTCAATCCCAATATGTGAACAAAGTCACTTTGTAGATCTTTGCAATCCCTGCATACCTGATCTTGTCTTGGAACCCGAATCCTATTGTATCTCAGATTGCTACTCTACAAATTCATTTCCCCACATTCTCAGTACCACAACCCACTATCTCCTCGACATTCCCTGTACTACCAGCATGACCTCAACACCTCGCCCTACCTCCAATACCAACGATGGCTCCATTGCCATCGATTCCCAAAGTCGAAGATATGCAAGCCAAAATACTACAAGAAGTTCAGTCTCTGAACTCCACTGTGCAAACTCTATCTAATTACATGACCATTATGAAGAAGAAGCAAGTGCATCATGAGTTTCTATTGAGAAGGTCGTATCCTACACCCATGCTTACTAAAGATTAGGCAGTCCAGCAAGGGAGAACATCGACAAGAAATGACATGATTGATGAAGCTTCGAGCACATCCGATTACATATATTGGTGCTCCACGTGTAATGACCCTCACGAAGAGAATACCTACATGCTGCACCAACATTATGTGCAAACACTGGAAATTAGTAGTCATGCTGGTCAGGTCAACATTATCAAAAAAATGGAACGAAACCTGGTGATTGGTGAAGAAGAGCAAGTTGCAGTCCTTACTAGAAGAGGGAAAAGGTCGATAGAGGTAGATGCTACTAAAATGGCTCCCTTAAAGGTTCATCCTCACCATGAGAAGGGAAAACAACCTTCTCAGGTCCCGAATGAAGCTCCTCAGCCTACACCAGCCAAAGAGAAGGCCCAATAGGCCCCTACAAAACCACCTCAAGAGGAAACTAAAGAACAAGCTAGAGAGAAGCTCAAGCTTCCTTCGTTGACTAAGCGGCAAAGGGTAAAAGCTAAGAAGTAGTATCGTACCAGGTATGAAGTAAAAAGAGAACATAAGGTGCCTAGCTCCCTAGCTTACAATATAGTAGATGAGCTAAAGAAGATTTCGGCCAAGATCAGTCTGTATGATGCACTGCAACTACCCGATCAAGTGGACTTGCTGCAAGAATCATTGAAGATGACTAAAGAAAGAAAAGTAGGACCACTTGCCCTAGTGTAGACCTTGTCCACATCCATTATGGGGAAGAATTGACCACCTCCATTCTACCTATATTTACATATGGAAGGGCATATTGTTCACAATTGTATGATTGACTCCGGGGCCGCGACGACAGTCATGCCCAAGGTAGTATGCGAAGAGATAGGGATGGAATATACCCAAAGTAGTCATGCTGTACTCCAATTGGATGGTACTCCCATGAAGACTGTAGGAGTGATTAAGGATATTCCTATTCGACTACACAAGATGCCTCAGATCACGGTTATACAAGAGGTTGTGGTCGTCGACTTGAAGCCATATTTTAGTATGTGCTTATCAAGAGAGTTTACGGTGAAGCTGGGAGGATATCTATCTATGGATTACTTGCACTTGGAAATTCCATTCAAAGGGAAGAAGGTAAGGATCTACAATGAAAATCCTTCAACATTACTTGTACAGAAGATGTTCGAAGAAGAAAGTAGTGATCCTATGCAGGCGATAGTGGAAGGAATAGAGCAAGTGGACTTGGTCGAGGAATCCATCACACAGTTAAGTTGTGAAGATGAATTTTCATTGGTAGTATTTAATGCCATGATAAAAACTGAGATGGGATGTTATGCCATCGCCAAGCCCGAGAAACACATCAAGTCAGAAGATAAGGTCTCTGTCCAAGGTGAATTATGGAAGTTATTTTTTGATGGCGCTCGATGAAAAAACGACGCTGGGACAGGGATTCTTCTAGTATCACCTTCTGGAGAGCAGAAGGAATATTGTTACCAGTTGGTGTGGAGTTGCACCAACAATGCAACAAAATACGAAGCATTATGCCTAGGACTCAAGAAAGCAAAAAAGTTGGGCATAAAGCATCTCCAAATCTTTGGAGATTTAGAATTGGTATACAACAAAATAACCAACAAGTGCACTTCAAAGAAGCACTATCTCAAGTCATACCATAACAGGGTATGGGACTTGTTTGACCAGTTCAAATATCTCAATATGCAGTCTATTCCATGAGAAAAGAATCGACATGCCGATGTTCTAGCATCTATCGCAGCCAAGTACTCTCCAGTACAAGACATGGTGCATAAGCCTAAAGCTGTGAGGATGATTTACAGGCCCTCTGTCCCGAACAAAGATATTTATTGGCAAGTTTTTGACAGTGATGAGCAGATTGTGAATTTTATGATTGAAGACCACAATTGAAAGAAGAAGCCCTGATGATGAAGAATATGAAGGGCTAGTTCAATTGAATAATAACCATGTTCCCAAGGGACTAATTACTCTTGAGAGCCTCTTTGATCAGAATTATCAAACAATTTCTCATAGGATCAAAGTTAATGCAAATCAGTATCAATATTTGGAGCTTAAACCTAGAAAAGCAGTAAAATTTGGAACATATTACACTTCAAAGGAGCTAGAACAGATACGATCTCTGTACAGAAGGTATCCTGACATCGTGGCATGGTCTTATCAAGACTTAAAGGGATACGATCGATAGCTGATCCAACATACAATTGAGTTGCAGGAGGGTATCAAACCCTTTCGACAAAAGTAAAGGCTTGTAAATCTGAAGATCGAGGTCCTGATGAAAGCCGAACTCCTCAAGATGCTCGAGGTAAAGATAATTTATCCCATCAAACATTATTCTTGGATGGCGAATTTAGTCCCTGTTAGAAAGAAGAATGGAGATATACGACTATGCGTGGATTTTCGTAACCTAAACCAGGCTTCTCTCAAAGATCACTACCCTCTCCCATAGATAGACCAAATCTTTCGCTCAGTGTCTGGAGCTCAGTGCTTTTCCCTACTCGATGGCTTGTCAGGGTATAATCGGATCTGGGTTAAGGACGAGGACCAGCATAAAACTGCATTCACAACCAAGTGGAGAACATTGCTTACCAATGAATGCCATTCGACCTTTCGAATGTAGGGGCCACTTTTTAGAAAGCCATGGATCTAGATTTTTGTGAAATCTTGAATAAGTTTATTGTTATCTATCTCGATGACATGACCATATTCTCCTGAAGAAGGTAGGATCATCCTTTTCATCTACAACAGGTATTCAAAAAATATTGAGAGTTTGGCATTTCAATTAATCCAAAGAAGTCCATATTCACGGTCAATGAAGGGAAGTTATTGGGGCATGTGATATCAGAGAAGGGTCTCACTGTAGATTCTGATAGAGCTGAGGCTCTACTGAAGCTCCCAATCCCTGTGAACAAGAAAGGACTTCAATCCTTTTTTTTCCAGATCAACTTCATGAGGAATTTTGTTCTAGACTTCGCCTAGGTCATCAAACTGATGTCCAAACTTTTGAAGAAGGGCACTGAATTCATCTAGACAAGGGAAAGAAAAGAATCATTCGAAGAGATCAAGGCCCAAATCACTCAGGCGCCTATCTTGACCAACCCTGAGTACAACCAGGATTTCATCCTCTATGCCATAGGAGAACCTGAGAGCTACGCTGTAGTCTTAACACAAAAGGGAAGATGGCGAAGAGCGCCCCATAACGTTTTTAAGTCAAGTGATAAACTCCCATGAAGAGAAATATAATTTCATAGAAAGGCAGGTGCATGCAGTAATGAAGTCTCTTAGGAATTTCAAGCAGTTCATTTCCCAAAGTCGGGTTATAGTCTTTGTCATTCACCTGGATGTGCGCAACTTCATTATCCAAGGAGAATTGGGAAGCAAAAGAGCTGGTTGGGTCAGCAAGATACAAGAGTTTGACATTGCTATTAGGCCCACAAAACTGGATTGCGGTTGCACATTATGTCAAGAACTGGTGAAGAGCGTAGCGACCGAAGTAATAGCTTTCCAGTGGGACAATTCACCAGTGGGAGGATGCTTTGCAAATCAAGAAGAGAACGAGAAGGATAGGGTCAACGATATAGTTGAATACTTTGACACCGATAGATGTCCTTCACACCTAAATGCTTCATAGCGAAGGAATTTCAGGATACGGTCCCTCCAATACACACTACGCCCCAAAGGCATTTTTTTTAGAAACATTGATGGCGTTATTCTCAGGTGCATAAAAGAAGACAATAAGAAGAGAGTCCTGGGAGAATTTCATTCAGGGTTATCTAGAGGTCACTTCACAGGAAGAACAACGACATTGAAGATAATCAAAGCTAGTTATTATTGGCCTACACTCTTCATTGATGCCTTTGTGGTCTGCTATCGATGTGAGCGATGTTAGAAGTTCATCAGCCAAATTAGAAGCGCTCCTATGCATCTCCAACTAATACAAGTGGAAATGCCCTTTCAACAATGGGGGTTGGATTTCATAGGGGTCATATCACGTAAATACTCCATTGGGCATAAGTTCATCCTGATCACGACCGACTACTTCACCAGATGGGCCAAAGCAGTTCCTATGAAACATACTGATCAGGAGACCGTCATCGCCTTCCTTGAGGGATTGATCACCCGATTCGACATCCCAAAAGCAATCGTAACAAATAATGGTACTAGTTTTTTAGGTGCCAAAATCAATGAGTTCCTCTATCGATATGGGATATATCATAAAGTCTCCTCCAACTACTATCCACAGGGCAACGGATTGGTAGAATCCACCAAAAAGACTCTATTAAGGGTGCTAATAAAGCTTGTGGAAGATAACAAAAGAAATTGGCACCTTCTTCTAGATCAGGCCTTATGGGCTGATCATATTTTTGTTAAGAAGTCGATCAAAACATCCCCTTACACCCTAGTGTATGGCAAGGAGGCCATATTACCAACTCATGTAGAGATCCCTACATTGTAGCTATTGAACAATGAAGAGGAAGTGGATTCTATGGAAAATAGGCTGGCTCAGCTTTTGTAGCTAGAGGAAGATCACGAGAAGGCTTACCAGAGCTTCGCTAAACATGCCCAGATCACCCGAGACTGGTTTAAGAAGAAGTCCTCCGACCGCACTTTCAAAGTAGGAGATCTAGTATGGAAGTGGGATTCTTGGAAGGCCAAGCCTAGAAATCATGACAAATTGGATGCATTCTAGGATGGACCATTCAAAATTGTGAAGGTAAACTCGGCCAATTCTTTCATCCTCAAAGATGCAGATGGCCAGGTGTTGCCAATCTCTATCAATGGTCTTCACTTGAAGACTTTTCATCACTGAAGATGTAAAAAAAAAAAAAAAGATGTTCAAATTTTACTTTTGTATGTATTTTTAATTTTTGTAAATATACCCTGCTCCGAGACTTCCAAGAGGTTAAGTGTCACAGCGACGAATTCCAGCTTCACCAAGCCTAGTCAAAATCTCCTTCGAGAAATTTTAGTGCGAAGCAACTGACGTGAGATGCTTTGCGTCAAAGCACTTCGGCTTCCAAAAGGTCCTCAAAAGACTGAAGGAGTCATCAAAAGGAAGAAGTAGGGATGAAAAGAGCTTTGCACCCAAAGCGTTTCAAGTAGATACTTCTGGTAGAATTTTTGCGAAGCAGTTTTCAAAAGAAGCCTAGCGAAGCATTTTCCAAAGAAGACAAGCTTTGGGGGGGCCAACTTTTTGTGAAGCAAAAGGTGACGCAGCGAGGAAGAACTACTTCAGGCCTGAAGCATAGAAAATCCACCTATGCTAGAAGTTCTCCGTGAAGCAGTTTTAGCATCGATTTCACTTTGCCAACCCAATGGCATGCGGAGCAAGGAAAATTTAAAATGTGTTTTGGGAAACGCACCGACGGTAACCTAGGGTAATGTTTGGGGTAAACAATTTTAATGCCAAGCTAGTAGAGCATAGCCCAAGACAATTTTGTTGCAAGAAAATTTCATGCCTAGGTACGAGGTGGCAGAAGGTCAAGTTCCCAATGTAGGGGAAATCATCGAACCACATGGGCCCGCGTACCACGCTGCTGCAGAACCAAACAAATGACATGACAACCTTCCCCATTCGAGTGTAAAGTTAATTATGGTAGGTACCATAAATTTAGGTAGTTGCCTTCTAAGGATATAAAACTCAAGCCTTAACAGTGAGAGGGTTATTCACCTATCGGTTCATGCAAGACTAAGAGCCTTCACCGTTACTCTGCAACTCTTCCACCCTTTGCATCGAAGTCCTTCATGTTGAAGCTCTCTGCATCAAGGAATATATCGCCACTCATATCCACAATGGGAAAGAAAAACTCCAAGGAGAAGGGTAAGAAGCCTGAGGTAGCAGCCCCAAAGAAGGGTAGGGAGGATAAAAAATATGCACCTAAGAAAATCAATCTCAACCCTCGCCTAGAGAAGAAAATGGTGGAAGAAGGAGAGGATTATGAAGAGGAATAGCTTGAAGAACCACCAATTGATGGGTGGGAAAAAATTAGGGACACAGAGCTCTCAAATAGCATGGTTGAACTTAGACATCAAAAAATAGGAAGAGAAAGAGGCAGGAGCAAGTTCAAGTGCCTCTGACCCAACCGAAGCGACCCCGCACGAAGCACCCAAGTACCTCTTCCGAACAACCTGCGATCAGCTTTGCCGAAATAAATGTCAAAGGGACGGTGTCACCAAGAGCTGAAGCAACCCTAGACATGGATGTCATCGATGTGGAGGAACTCCTCCAACAAGAAGGGGTCCTTGAAGAAGTAGTAGAGGTTGCAAGTACCAAGGCTCAAAAGGAGTAGGAGCCAATCACACAGGAAGTTACTACTGTCACTCTTCTAGGTGGGCACGAAGGTACGCACTCTCTACCCTTTGCCCTAGTTTCAAAAAGCACGTCCATCGTAGTCCTGGCCAAAATTCCTCATAAGTCTCTCCACCAATCTCTTCCTCCCTTGCAAGGTCAATCACCTCCTCGTGCGTTGCATATTACTACTCCAAATTTATCTTATGATCCTATTAGCCCCACTCCACTCGAGTCATCTTGTCGGGATAGGTCTATTGATGCTACTTTGCCTATCCACACCACCACCCCCTTGGTTCTTAGTCAGTGCAAAGAGAGTACCCCAACGTCGAACCCCATTCCTTGTTCCCCTATTGTACAAAGCATCGTTCCTTTGGCCGAAGCTACCATCACACCTATCGTCAAACCAATTTGTGAGGCATCCCCCATTCATTCCTTATATTTGTTCACCCCTTTGGCTGGAGAATCAGCCTCATTTGAATAAGAGATGTCCTTGATCAAGGAACTTGCTCTAGCCGAGAAGCTGCTCCCGGCCTAGTAGAACACAGAGAAGATGCTGAAGGAGGCCAAGAAAAAGAGAGGGTGCTCTTTAGCAAAAGTAATAAAATGCATCGTTTTTGACTTGAAAGGCAGAAAGTTACATAAGGTTAAGAAGGTCCCTAAGGTCCAGAAACCTTTGGACAAGATGACTCTGGTAGACTATGATTATCAAGAGAATACCAAGGACCTGGGGCACCTAAATGTAGATAATGAATCGACATCCATGCATGTCAGAATTGAAACTTTCTGAGTGCATGCGAACATCACCAATCAACGTAGATTTGAGGCTAAAAGCGCCAACATCAAGTTGGAAGAAGAGCTAGCCAGGATCTGATCCAAGCTAGAAGACTCGAAAAAGCAATGTGAGCAGACAAAGAAAAAAGTTGACGCTCTGAAATGACAAATAATACAATTGTAGAATGCAACTAAAATTCAAAGCCAGATACAGGCCGAAGCTGAGCTAAGGGCCAAAGATCTTGAAAGAAAGATATTGCAAATGCAGCAGTAGTTGTACGAGGAGATCCTAGAGCTGTTTGAAAAAGGTAGAATCAAGGAGATTCGCTCACATTTTCTCAAGAACTTCAGATCTCGGGCCTCCAGTGCCCTATCAATTTTAACATACATCATCAAAGCCCAGTATGCCACTGCTTAGGAAGGGCCAAAAGTAGATGAGGTCATCCAAAAAATCAAAAAGTGACTCAAGCTAGCTTTCGAGGTCCAAAGCATTAAATATCAGGACTTGCAGGTTGTTGCGATGAGTCGGACGGCTAGGGATTGGTCTACAGTCAAAGCCAGAGTTCGTGCCTTCTTCTCTAAGGTGAAGAAAGCACAAAAGGCTGAATATATTTGAGTATGAGCAACGTGCATCAATCGGTTACCTCCAAGATCTTTCTTCCTTAGGTTTCCCAAGTTTCACAGATGATGATGGGAACCTTCTGACCAAAGAAGAACTCAAGCCGGCATGGCTCCATTTTGAAGGTGACGTCTCAGAGATATACGGGTAGGCAAAGCCAATTACAGAAGTACAAGTCACAAAATTCATTCTGAGACATTGCAAGATTGTGGCTTGCCTAAAATATCTGAGCACCAGAGACAAACATGCTGACATCGGGTAGATTGATCGGTTCCATGTTTTAATCAAGGCACTACAAGATCAAGAACCATTTTAGAAGGGTGTCTGGGCTCATGTCCGTAGAACCATGGAACGCATCTGCAATCACCTTCTCCCACCACCACAACAAGAAGCCTCACCAGGAGAGGAAGAAGAAGAAGAAGAAGAAGAAGTCATGGAAGCACCCCCGAAAGGAGAAAAGGGAGAAGGGTCTGGAGGTAATTCTGGCCCCATAGATCAAGGCTAAGGGTTCTTCCACCGAGATGAGCTCGTTTCCCCCCGAGCCTCCAATAATGTTGACAATTTTGTCACATTGCTTAGAGGGGTAGTAAAATAAAAATTTTGTAAAGTATTTCTTTGAATTTCATGAATTTGTTCCATTATTTTTAGAAACAATATGTTCAAGCATTGTAGCAATTTTGGCTTTCCTTGCCACCCCCTTGTACATAAAATGAAGATGAAAAAGCTTCACTACCGACAAGCTAGGAAAAGAGCTTCGCAGGAAAAGTAAGGAAGCTTCATCAAAGGAAAGAAATAGAGGAGATAAAGAGCTTCACACCCGAAGCGTTTCAAGAAGCTACTTTAGATGAAAATTTTATGAAGCGGCATTTCAAAAGAACAACTTTGTCGAAGGAAGAAAGTCTAGATCGTGGTCCAAATTTGCTAAGGCAAGAAAACTACTTCGGACCCGAATCACTTCAAATAGCCACTTCAGGCAAAAAACTTGTGAAGTGGAACTCGAAGGAGTGCAACATTGAAAAATACTTCACCAAAAAACCGCTGAAGCACTCACTTCGGGCCTCTCCACCAGTGAACCATTTCCACTTCGCCAAAAATCTTGCGAAGCATCTACTTTGGCTAGCTTTCGTGCGAATTACTTTCACCCGAAACAACAACAGTCGTAAAGAGCAAAACATCTTTCAAAGACAAGAATGCTCTTCGGTCGAAATGCCCCTGAACCACAGTTTTAAGGGAAATTTGCGATGAAGCATTTTGAAGACTCACTAGCGAAGCATTTACCTCAGATGGGGAACCTCGACGAAGCGATTTTAGCACATCTCTCCAGTGAAGCAGTGAGAAATGAAGAGCCCCACCTTGAGGAAGAATATCTGCTTTGACACTCGACACCCCTGAAGCTGTCTTGCGAAGCTCCATCATGCGAAGTGTAAACCAAGGAGGAAGATCTACTTCGGCTCAAACCCATTGCAAAGCGAAGTTGCAAACAAAAATATGGTGAAGCGTTTCAAGAGCACACACTCCAAGCCAGGTATTTTTTTGAGGCAATCAAGTGCCTCATACATATATTTTTACATGCCCGATAAAACTGCTGCTCATTTTTGGCAATTGGAAATGAAGTATCCGTTCATAAAAGGAGAGCCCGACAAGCATGGTGGCCACTCGAGCACTACACCCAGAAGCCAAGGACGTTCAGGCGGCTCATTAATACATCTTTCCCCGGTTGACCCAGTCACAACTGCTAGTTTTGGTAAAGTATTTGAGAGCTCAGTCACCAGAGCCAGGAAGTGCCGACCTCTCAGGTTTCGAGGACGTACTCCTCCATCTTGTGCATTGATGGCTCAAATGTTTGGGTCCTCTATAAAAACCTAGGCATTGTAATGAAAAGGGGTGGAGAAATTTTTGCTAAGAGAGCTGTTGTAACTTGATTTCCTACAATTAATTCTAAAGATCTTTGGGCTTGATTTCTCTCTTGTATGCTACCTTCTGCGTTTGTTTTCTTCATATTTCTTCATTTGCATACTATAATTCTGAATCCTGGATTTAGGTGTGCGATTGGGAATAGAACCCTAAAATTTTCCCATAGGATACATAGGGGAGGAAAACACCATATTAGTTTTCTTGTATGCCACCTGTGGATAGTGTTTCTTTCATATTCATTTTTTCCTAATCGTCAATACTCTGAACTCTAAATTTTGACGAAATGGGAAAGAGGATCCTGGAACTCGTCCAGAGGATACATAGGAGAGCTAATATTGTGTTCACTTCATTTTTATTCTTGGTGTTTCTTGTTGTTGTTTCAAGCTATTATTCAGTGATCGTGCTTCTGGTTCTTTCCCACTTCAAATTATTGATATCTCTTCCCTTACCCCTTTTATCTCTTTCTTGCACCCTTACTCTGTTTATCTCTTTCTTGCACCCTCATCTTAAACATCAAAGTAGTTTAGTATAGGAGCCAACCTTTCTCCAGAGATTGGCATGAGGGGCATCTCTTCCCTTCGGCCTTTCAATGTTGGTCCAGGTCTAGGGTGTGTAAACTTTCCCAAAATCCTTTCCTGGGCATATTTGATGACCAAAAAGTACCTTAATGGCTCTCCATTGTTCCCTTAGTGGAATGATCCTGGTCCCTTCAATCTCCCTCACCAACACGATATTTTGAAATCCACCTTTGATGCCTTTAAAAAATATAGTGGTATCAAGGGAGCTATGAAGGAACACCTTGAAAATGTGGCTTCACTGGCCACCCTTCACAATATCATATATAAATATGCAATGATTAGGTTGTTGGTCTCTTCTCTTGAAAGTAAAGCATGGCTCTATTACAAAACCCTGCAACCTAGAAGTATCTCTATATGGGTGGATCTGGTAGAGCCTCTCATGGATACATTTGGTGAAATGAATGGCCCCTTCTAATATCTAAATTAATTCACATTTATCAAGAGGAATCCTATTGAAAGTGTGGTGGACATTAATATCCATTTTGAGAAGAGCTAGAAGAGGATTTCACGATAAATCCTTCCAACCTCTACCCAAGCGTATCTATTCTACATTTGGGCTCTTGGTCCTGTTGTGGCTGATCCACAACACACCCCAAAATTGGGGACCCACCTTTTTGCTTACTTCCAAAGAAGACCGCTGTGACCCAGATGCTAAAAAAATCAAGAAAAAAACAAAATTTCACAAAAATGAAAAAGTGTCGCGATATCGCGACATGTTGCTCCATCGCGGCAGAAAATGAAAAAGTGTCGCGATATCGCGACATGTTGCTCCATCACGGAAGAAAATGAAAAAGTGTCGCGATATCATGACATGTTGCTCCATCGTGACAGAAAATGAAAAATTTTCGTGATATCACAACATGTTGCTCCATCGTGATAGAAAACGAAAAAGTGTCACGATATCGTGACATGTTGCGTTGTCGTTGCCAAGAGATGAAAGTTGTCACGATTTCATGACATGTTGCACTGTCGCTACCCAAAGATGAAAGTTGTCACGATTTCGCAACGTGTTGCACTGTCACTGCCCAGAAATGAAAGTTGTCACGATTTTGCGACATGTTGCACTATCGCTGCCTAGAAATGAAAGTTGTCACGATTTCGCGACGTGTTGCTCCGTCGCGGCTCAGACAAGAAAAATGCAGAGAAAGAAGAAACGTTTTGATTTCATGACTTGTCATGTTTTTGCGACTATGAGCAGCAGAATGCATCGTGAAGAGAAAATGTCGCGATATCGTGACGTGTCGAGAAATCGTGGTCCATAGAGGAGAGAGAAAGACAAAATGGAAAATTGTCACGATATCGCAACATGTCATAAAATCGCAATCAAACCAGTCAAACAGGGCAAGGCACTAAAGTTGTCGCGATATCGCGACATGTCATGATTTCGTGACAAGAAGCAGCCAAGGCATACAAAGATGAAAAGCGTCGTGATTTCACAACAAGAAGCAGCCAAGGCGTACGAAGATGAAAAGCATCACGATTTCACGACAGGAAGCAGCCAAGGCGTACGAAGATGAAAAGCGTCACGATTTCACGATAGGAAGCAGCCAAGGCGTACAAAGATGAAAAGCATCATGATTTCATGATAGGAAGTAGCCAAGGTGTACGAAGATGAAAAGTGTCACGATTTCACGACAGGAAGCAGTCAAGGTGTACGAAGATGAAAAGCGTCACGATTTAACGACAGGAAGTAGCCAAGGCGTACGAAGATGAAAAGCATCACGATTTCACGATAGGAAGCTACCAAAGTGAACGAAATGAAAATGTGTCATGATTTCATGATAAAAAGCAGAAGATGGGGCAAAAGAGAGAAGTGTCACGATTTCGTGACATGTCACGTTTTCGTGGCTAAGTGCAACAAAACCCAGCGAAGTAGAAAAGCGTCACGATTTCACGATAGGTTGCACCCACATGGCCCGATAGCATAAAAATGTCACGATTTCGTGACATGTATCATTTTCGTTGTGCATGGTGGTGGACAAGGCTGTTGGCTGAAAAATGTCACGATTTCGCGACACATCTTGTTTTCGCGATGCAGGTAGAAGAGCAGAGTTGCATGCAGAAAAACGTCGTGATATCGTGACATGCTATTTTTGTCACAATTTACAAGGGGGAAATTATGAAGCATGCAGAGGGGCACAAAACACGTGGCATATAGGTGTCAAGGTTACAGAAGCGTTACAGTTCACAGAGAATATCAAATGTTTCGGCATCAAACATAAAGTCAAAAGCAACGAAAAGGTAGGGAATACGAAACAATGCAATCTAGGAGGTGAAACGAAGCACCGCAGAGTGAAACAGAGAACCGCACTAGAAAGTATAAAATCAAAGGCACAGATTGGCACAGGGGTCGAAAACCGCTGGGAGCAGGGTTGCAGAGCTGAGGGTGATGAGCCATTCTGGACCTACTTTGGAGTGCTTTTCTTCCACTTTTTCTGGTTTTGGAAAACCAGATATCTGTTATTGTAAAAAGACAAATATTTAATGCAGATAACATTTCAAAAATTTGCATCTTATGGGCAAGAAATAAGGAGTCATTTTTTGCATGCAAGATTAAATGTCTATTTTCCCTTTTCAGATTTTAGGCTTGTAAATGTAGTTGATACAAGTTTTTCTTGGTTGCTGCATGCGAATGCTTAAATCTGAAAACCTCATTCAAATACCTAGAATCTAGCACTTATCTTATCAATATTTTGCATGTTTTGTAGGTCCAATAGGTTAGGTTGCATGCATGGAAACCTCATATCTTTGATTTTGTCGAAACAGGATAGCATCAGACTGAATGTGTTCTATTTTTAATTTTCTGCATTTCTTTCTCATTTTTTATTTTTCCAGAAGGTTTAATTTATTTAAAATAAACATTTCTTAAATTACAAAATCTAAAAAAAAACAATGAACAATCACTAAATCTTCATGATGAAATAACCCAACATTGCCCCTTGTTTACGGTTACTTGCAATCACTAAGGTGTTCCAAGTATTTAAATTAATTGTCTTCATTTGAGATTACTAATACATAGTCGCAAATGCTAATACAGCGGAGACCTTGGAGAAGTTGTTTGTTTGAATTCTTTGCAAGAGGGTATTTGGGACCCAAATCCTAAAGGAGAGTTGTACTTTCACAGCTGGGTGAAAATACCACTCAACATTTTGGCGCTAGAAGGAGGGCTTGAACCGGTTTATTTTAGATTGATTTAAATGCTATAGGGATTTAAATTTTGAATATTTCATGCCCTATTGATTATTATATTTAGCCCTCTTTTAACAATACAACTTTGTACTATTAAAAGGAGGACATGAATTGCTATGCACTGGTCTAACACTTTGATTGTTCATACAGGAATAATGTGATTTAATTTAATTTAAAAAAAAAAAATTGATATTAAAGTTGTATTCTTTAAGATACACTAATGGCTATGTTTTCACCATGGATGCCAGGTAGCCCATTGAACATACCGGGAGTTCAAAATTATTTTCCCATTGGTTTTGAGAGATGTCTTCCTCGATTTTCGTCTAACGGGACAAATACTACAGAAGAACACATTCAAGCATTCAAATTCTGTGTCAATCACTTAACAAGTTGGTATGATGATGTTGCTTGTAAAATGTTCCTGTACACCTTGGAAAAAGTGGCATATGATTGGTTTACAAGTCTACCTTTAGGGTCTATTACTTCTTGGGCTCAACTAGAGGCAGCATTTCTTAATCAATTCAACAAAAAGCAAGTTGACTCAATCCAAATGTATGAGCAGTTTTCACTATTAAAAAAGGACCAAGTGAAAATGTGAGGTCATTTTCTAAAAGGTTCTTTGGATTATATACTCAATTAGTGACATTTTATGTTCTGCAAGAAGAATTGGCTCTCCAAATATATGTCAATGCTCTTGACCCACTCACTTCCACATATTTGCGAGGGATGCCTCTAATCACATCTTTGTCACAAGCCTATACTCAAGCAATGGCAATTGAGCAACAATTGAGTGGTCAAAATTATGGTGTGGTTTTTGTATCATATAATTTTCAATCATTTAATACTTCCTTTACCCATCCAATGTTTTATCCATGTCAACCAAGTTCAAGTGTGAATCAATTTCAGAATCAACAATCACTCCCAAGCTTCAATCAATTTCAAAATCCTCAACCTACTATGCAAGATCAACCATATTTCTTAAGTATGAATCAACTTCAAAATACTCATTTTGATTCAAAAGATGTTTCTAAAATAAATTTCAATGATTTTCATAATAATATGATTTTAGGCAAGGGAGGAGTACTAGATCCAACTAGTATTGAAACATGTGACAGATTGGGAACCCTTGACTCACCAAAATATGAATTCTACGAGGATGAATCTATTTTGGATGACATGTTGGATGACATTGTTGAAGATAATGGCCAAGAAAATTCACACCTTCCAAATTATGTTAAACTTGAATCATGGGTTACACATGTGGATTATGATGGCCTTATCAATTTGAATACAAGCAATAACCCAATTTTGGAAGTAATTGAACCATATAAGGAAGGTGAAGATAAATTTGATGAGAAACATGTTGATGAATTAAAGGATGATGAAGAAATAGTTGAGAATCACAATTTGATTTTGAAAGATGATCATCATGATTCTTGGGAAGAGTATGCTCACTCCAAAACTTCTAATGAAATTTGTGTGCCTATTGATATGTAGGATAATACAATTGCCCTTTCATATGAGGATATTACAAGTCCTGTACAATATAAGAATGTTTTGGAAGAAGGGTTGGAATCTCATCAAAATTTGGAGAAGGATAATGATTCTACTACCATGGATAAAGAAGGAGAATCAATTGTTTTTGTTCCCCTCGAGGGGCAAGAAATCGAAAATCTTGATCCACCTATTGTTTCTACAATGTCTATGCCACCTCAAAATGATGAAATTACAAAGCCTAAGTGGTGTGGGTTTGATACTATTGATGATCCTAATGAAAATATGAATTTTGAGGCAACTCAAGCCATTGATCATGGAAAGGTGTCACACGACACATATCTTGAAAAACTAGGCTCTTATTTTGAAAAATATGGATGCATATTTGATTGGGTGCCTAACTTTGGTGTTTTTGAATAGGTGTTGGATGATGAAGAAGACAATGAGAAAAAAGAAAAAGCTACTAACACTCATCAAGTTGTAAATTCTAATTATGATGGGTTGAGTATGGGTGACAAGGTGAAATCTTTACCTTTGGTAGTAGCTACAAAAATTTTAAGTGATGGATTACATGATGTCCCTTTGGATGCTAATGTCATTAATGATGAAATGTCAAATCTTGGTGATGTTTGTCAAGTTTTGATTGATTTTTATTGCTTTAAAATCTCAAAAAATAATTTGAATTCAAGACTTTTAGAAATAGGCTCTTGTTTGCAACATCTCACATTTGAAAAGGAAAGCCTACTTCTAAATCATGAATGGAATGATGAAACTTGCACTTTAAAGAATAGACAAAATAAAATTGAATACCAACTATTGTCTAATCAATTTGATTTGAATCTCACCTACGATGTTGGTAATAGAACTAAATCAAATTGGTATGGTGAGCATGGCAAGTTGAAATTTGTTTCATTACTTGGTTTGATCTTATTGTTGTTGTTGGATTCCTACAACATTTGGCATGTGTATTGTGTCATATGTCTTTTGAAATGTTCTAATCATGTTTGGGATCCAAGAAAGTAATAGTCCAAGCTTGGGATCATCTTGTACTATACTGTATATAGATTTTGGTTTTGGTTTTGGTTTGTGTTTTTCAAGTTTCATTTTTGGGATTGTTAGTTTGATTAAGCATGATTTAAGTTGTGTGTTTATTTGACATGTTTGGTTTGTCTAAAAAAAAAAATGATGAAAATTTGCCTTGAGATGCTAACTTATGCTTTAGATCAGGGAAATATGGAACATTGAAATTATGTTGTAGAAAGCTCCACAAGTAATGCAAACACATTAAATAATATCGTTTGAAACTTGTGATGCATGAAGTTGTCAGTTTTACAAATTATGGCAACATAGGTGGTATACTCCATCCACCATTCAGAAAAGCAATGCATTCATATTACATTCCATTTTGCATATATATTCCATCTTAGTTGCATATCCATTTCCAATACAATCGTTGAAAAATGTCAAATCCTCTTAGGGTTATGCTATAACATAAATAAGAAAAAATCCTAAGGTTGGGAACTGAGCCCCGAAATATCTAGAACCAAGCACATTTTATACACATTAAAAAGGATCTTGAGCAAAATGATCAAAACCTTGCTTGGAAGGAAAGGTCAGGCGAAAGAAGTATTTCATGTCTATCCTATTATGCAACATGATCTTGAAAATAGTGGTTTTTACCACTTCCATAAATCTTAAAGCCTAAAATTAGAGTAGTAAGGATAGGGTTTAATCCCCATCGAACTTAGGTTGAGGATCCAACTCCCCAAAGCTCTAATTTGACCTACATGGAGTAGTAAGGATAGGGCATAATTCTCATCTCGCCTAGGTTGAGAATATGATTCCCCAAAGCTCCTATGTCTCATTTCATCATAAATATTGGATTGGAAGGATCGTACTACATGTCCTCTACAAAGGATGGGTAGTCATCCCCAAGGTCCAAGAAATAAAAACTAAATATTTTCCATTTAATAAATCTTGGATTGGAAGGATCATACTACATGTCCTCTGCAAAGGATGGGTAGTCATCCCCAAGGTCTAAGAAATAAAAACTAAATATTTCCCATTTAATAAATCTTGGATTGGAAGGATCATACTACATGTCCTCTACAAAGGATGGGTAGTCATCCCCAAGGTCCAAGAAATAAAGGAATGAAGCTAAATCATGGATTATGGGGTTAAGTATGCTCATGCGTGGCAGCATGTCTTGTCTAAAAACAAGACCACTGACTGTTCAAACAGATAGACTAGCATGACCATTTCATCCATAATTGGTTAAATTATTTTGCTTAAAGTGAGGTAATGAACTCCAAATCAAAGTAGTAAGGATAGGGTTAAACTCCCATCTCTATTAGGTTGGGAGTCCGATTTCCCAAAGCTCTGATTTCATTTTCATTTGCACATGGGTTCAAGACAGTAGTGACTCATAACCAGCTTTAGGATCTAATAAAGTAATTCATTACACATATATCTGGTCCTAAGAGGGTTTGACAGTTTTAATATGTTATTTTCATGATATTAGAAGGTTTGAGCCTTTGTAAAGCAGGTTGTTATATCTCTAGTATCTTCATCATGCATCAAATCCTGCACAAATCATTCATAGCCTTGCATACAAATCATAAGTGAAACTGACAATGGAATGTTGATCCAGTTCAAGTGATAGGGAATGAAAACACATTGCACACACCGAGCTGATACTAAATTATTCTAATGTTTCATGTATTTTTGATCTATTGATATTGGTTTATCTTTTATGTGATGACGCTTGTATCTAAGCTTGTATATTTCAGGTTGGGTTCTCACCAAAATGCTCAGAAGCATTTGATAGCAGAGTCGCCATTTGTTGTGGCTGATCCACAACACACCCCAAAATTGGGGACCCACCTTTTTGCTTGCTTCCAAAGAAGACCGCTGTGACCCAGATGCTAAAAAAATCAAGAAAAAAGCAAAATTTCACAAAAATGAAAAAGTGTCGCGATATCGCGACATGTTGCTCCATCGCGGTAGAAAATGAAAAAGTGTCGCGATATCACGACATGTTGCTCCATCACGACAGAAAATGAAAAAGTGTCGCGATATCGCGACATGTTGCTCCATCGCGGCAGAAAATGAAAAAGTGTCGCAATATCGCGACATGTTGCTCCATCGCGATAAAAAATGAAAAAGTGTCGCGATATCATGACATGTTGCATTGTCGCTGCCAAGAGATGAAAGTTGTCATGATTTTGTGACATATTGTGCTGTCACTGCCAAGAGATGAAATTTGTCCTGATTTCGTGACGTGTTGTGCTGTCGCTACCTAGAAATGAAAGTTGTCATGATTTCACGACATGTTGCGCTATCGCTGCCCAAAAATGAAAGTTGTCGCGATTTCGTGACGTGTTGCTCTATCGTGGCTCAGACAAGCAAAATGCAAAGAAAGAAGAAACATCACAATTTCGTGACTTGTCGTGTTTTCACGGCTATGAGCAGCAGAATGCATCGTGAAGAGAAAATGTCGCGATATCGCGACGTGTCGAGAAATCGCGGTCCATAGAGGAGAGAGAAAGATAGAATGGAAAATTGTCGCGATATCACGACATGTCATAAAATCACAGTCAAACCAGTCAAATAGGGCAAGGCACTAAAGTTGTCGCAATATCGCGACATGTTGTGATTTCGCGACAAGAAGCAGCCAAGGCGTACGAAGATGAAAAGCGTCACGATTTCACGATAGGAAGTAGCCAAGGCGTATGAAGATGAAAAGTGTCATGATTTCGTGACAGGAAGCAGCCAAGGCATATGAAGATGAAAAGCATCATGATTTCGTGATAGAAAGTAGCCAAGGCGTATGAAGATGAAAAGCATCATGATTTTGTGACAAGAAGCAGCCAAGGCGTACGAAGATGAAAAGCATCGCGATTTTGCGACAGGAAGCAGCCAAGGCATACAAAGATGAAAAGCATCGTGATTTCATGACAGGAAGCTGCCAAAGTGAATGGAATGAAAAGGTGTCACGATTTCGTGACAGAAAGTAGAAGATGGGGCAGAAGAGAGAAGTGTCATGATTTCGTGACATGTCGCATTTTTGTAGCTAAGTGCAACAAAACCCAGTGAAGCAGAAAAGCATTGTGATTTCGTGAAAGGTTGCACCCACATGGCACGATAGCATAAAAATGTTGCGATTTTGCGACATGTATCATTTTTGCTGTGCATGGTGGTGGACAAGGCTATTGGTCGAAAAATGTCATGATTTCATTACACGTCTTATTTTTGCGGTGCAGGTAGAAGAGCAGAGTTGCATGCAGAAAAACATCACGATATCGCGACATGCTATTTTTGTCATGATTTACAAGGGGGCAGTTATGAAGCATGCAGAGGGGTGCAAAACATGTGGCATATAGGTGTCAGGGTTACAGAAGCATTATAGTTCATAGAGAATATCAAACGTTTTGACATCGAACATAAAGTCAAAAGCAACAAAAAGGTGGGGAATACAAAACGATGCAATCTGGGAGGTGAAACGAAGCACCGCAGAGCAAAATAGAGAACCACACCAAAAAGTATAAAAGCAGAGGCACAGATTGGCACAGGGGTCAAAACCGCTGGGAGCAGGGTTGCAGAGCTGAGGGTGATGAGCCATTCTGGACCTGCTTTGGAGTGCTTTTCTTCCACTTTTTTTGGTTTTGGAAAACCAGATATCTGTTATTGTAAAAAGACAAATATTTAATGCAGATAACATTTCAAAAATTTGCATCTTATGGGCAAGAAAGAAGGAGTCATTTTCTGCATGCAAGATTAAATGTCTATTTTCCCTTTTTAGATTTTAGGCTTGTAAATGTAGTTGATACAAGTTTTTCTTGGTTGCTGCATGCGAATGCTTAAATCTAAAAACCTCATTCAAATCCCTAGAATATAGCACTTATCTTATCAGGATTGTGCATGTTTTTTAGGTCCAATAGGTTAGGTTGCATGCATGGAAACCTCATATCTTTGGTTTTGTCGAAACAGGATAGCATCAGACTGAATGTGTTCTATTTTTAATTTTCTGCATTTCTTTCTCATTTTTTATTTTTCTAGAAGGTTTAATTTATTTAAAATAAACATTTTTAAATTACAAAATCTAAAAAAAAAACAATGAACAATCACTAAAGCTTCATGATGAAATAAACCAACATTGCCCCTTGTTTACGGTTACTTGCAATCACTAAGGTGTTCCAAGTATTTAAATTAATTGTCTTCATTTGAGATTACTAATACACAGTTGCAAATTCTAATACAGCGGAGACCTTGGAGAAGTTGTTTGTTTGACTTCTTTGCAAGAGGGGATTTGGGACCTGTTGGTCCAAAATCTGCCACAGGAAAGGATTTTATAATTGCACCCTAGACCTGGCCAACATTGAAAGGCTGGAAGCAAGAAATGGCTCCCAGACCAATCTCCAGAGTGGGCTGGTTCCCCTTACTATTCTAAATTTCTGTTTGAAGATAAGGGTTCTCTGGAAAGAAATTAAAAGTTGCAGAAAGAAATGAAATATGGCCACAGGCCGGAGTTATGGGATCAAAAGAACAACGACAGAAAACTTAAAGTGCGGCAACAGCAAGCAACAGAATATAATGACTCAACTCCCACACAACTGTATGCAGAAAATCTCTCCAAGACTACACTCCAAGAATCATATCCTTATAAGCAATATTCAAATTCAATATGCAGAATTTGAATGTAACAGCACTCAAGGAATATAAATTTGATTAGAAATGCAACGAACAGAAAAGACAATCCCCCAAACAACTGCTTGAAAAATCCGAAGCCAATAATTTATTCTTGCAAATGCACTTCCAGTTTTTAGCAAAACTTCCAACCTTTGCAAATGAAAATTACATTGGTTTTTATAGAGGTCCGTCCTCTTTGCAGCATTAAATAATTAAAACCACTTCCTCGTGATCTACAATCATGCGAAGGAAACGAGGAACATGATCCCCTTAATCGCAGTCTCGAAGAAATAAAAATTAAATTCCATGAAACGCTTGCGGCCCTTCATTAAATTCGATTCTTTGAATATGTGCATGAAAAACCGTTGAATTAATCCACGAACGGCAACTTCGAACCAATAAACCCTTTAATTTTGGTAGCCTGGGCACCCTTTGACCTTAACCGCATTGGAAATCCGCAAATTATTTAATTCGAGTCATCATTAAATCATCGGAAATCGGAAAAAACCCTCTCGGCCGTTCATACTGCACTTGGCGGGAAAACTGCGCAGGTCGCGAAAACGCGACGGGTCGCGAAATCGCGACATGATTTTACGCCGTACGCTTCGCTGCTGAAGACTCGCGATTCCGGAACATGTCGCGATATCGCTACATGTCCGGCTCCCTTTGCTCCTCCCTGCGCTCTGCCCCGCGAAAACGGAACACGTAGCGATTTCGCTACATGTTCCTTCTCTCCGCATCAATCGCCATTTTCTGTCGCGATTCGCTGACATGTCAGCGACGCGCTGCAAGTTTTCACTTTTTGCCTTCGACGCTCACCGGGTCGCGATTCGCTGACATGTCAGCGAATCGCTGCATGTTTTCAGACTTAGTGCTTTTTCTGCCCGCCGACCCGCGATTTCGGAACACGTCGCGATATCGCGACGGTTCCGCCAACCTGCCTGCGTTGACTGCGTTGACCGCGATTCTGCAACATGTCAGCGCGTCGCTGCAATTTTCAGACTTAGCCATTTTTTGCTCAATTTTTCTCCTTTTTTCGCCCAAGCTGCATCAATCAAAGGTCAGATCCCCAACAATACATCAATGCATTCATCAATGAGAATCAATGTGGCAAAAATGCCAACATTCTTGGCGGCTCGCGGGGTATACAGCTCGCTGTATGCAAGAATCCAGGCCTTAGTCCATTGGGCACAGAGTCATATTGGAACTGTAAACTAGCTGCTGCAAAACATGTCAGGGGACTGCTGCCGAACTTCTTCTGCTACGGAAAACTAGAACTGGAAGAACCTGCATAGAAGCGGTTATAAACTGAAGAAATGGAATGTGATGGTGGAGTGAGCTCCTGCGATTGCGCAAGCGGTGACTGCAATGGAGTGATGTGGAAGTGAGCAAGTGAGGAATGAGATAGACATAACAACATCATGTTGATACACTACCAGCGGCAATAGATGGAATGAACGAATGGATGGAACATAAGTGGAAGTTTTGAAGTGTGAAATGAAAATGAACTAAGCTGAAAGGAAATGCCTTTAAACTGAGAAGAAAGGGATAAGAAGACATGGGAAAAGTAGAAAAGGGGAGAAGAAACAACAGTCGTGGCTTATTCTGTAACTGCAGAAGGAAAAGAAGTAAAAGAAGGAAGATGAAGAAGGGAAAGAAAAGAAAAAGGGAAGGGAAAGGAAGAATTTTCTAGAAAGCCACCAACTACTGGGAAAAGAAAAACAAGCATCTACGGCTCGCAGGCAACAAGAACCGAGATGAACAAATAAAAACAATACCACTCTTTTTTTTTTTTTTTCTTCTTTTTCTATTTTTTTTGTGTTTTTTCAAAATACTATATACAATAAGTCACGACATGATTGGCATGTCGTCACCAGACACCCAATCTCAGAATGTTATCCGGTAAATCTGCAATGTCCCGACCAGATCTGATCATACTTAAGTCGGTCCTTGAAATTGGGCTGGCTCCTTCCTGAAGTTCTCCATGGTGCTGATACTGGCAAGTTATCATACATGCCAAGACCTACACAACTGACAAATAATGCGGAAAAGAAACCCCACCATCTTGAAAAGTTCTCTGACTGTGGACTGAAAATAGGTTCCTCCAACTCCTGGATCCGATCACAGGAATTGTCCAAGAACGAGCTCCTTCTTCAGGATCTCTTCAGACTCTACCTGTTGATCTGACATATTTAACAGGTTCTGACTAAATGCTTGCATGTCATGCACAGCTATGCCTTCTTGGTGCTCAGGTTCTTCTTCTTTGCTTATATCCTCTGGATCCATCTCCTTATGAAAACTGCAAGCAACCATATTGTTCATTGCCAATCCTTGGCTTTGGATGAGATCTGTCCCTTGAGCTCCACACAACGACATCTCAGGTTTCTGTACAGTATAAGGGAGCTGGCATGAATGTGCAGGGTAAACAGGAGCAGCAACCATCGGAGAAGGTAATGGAGTTTCCCCCCCGGTAACTTTCCCGATAAGTGCAACATCCGTTCGCTTCGCACTTGCTTCCTCAAAGATTTGTGGGAAGCGTTGTTCACCTGACTGCAGCAAAAAGAGACCTATGTCAGAATTAAAAGTGCGAACATAAAAGAGGTGGGCCTGGGTGGGTGATGGACGGATCTTCTCTGGAATTCTCTGCCAGCTTCTCAAGAATCGGACATTGAAGTCCGTGATGCTTTCTTGAGGTGCTCTCTTGATGTACATGAAAAATTGGTAGAGATCCAAAGAACTATAGAAAGGATCTTCATCAAATCTTTTGATCAGTGCTCCCGCGAGATCATCCCATGAGCTGATGCTTTGACGTTTGAGCAGTCTGTACCATTGCAATGCTCTTCCTTCCAAAGACTGAACCAGAAGTCGGATCATAACATCTTCGTGTTCTATGACATGGATCATGGACATAATAGCAATATCTTCAACATGTGTCAGAGCCATGCCTTCGGTACCATCATATTTTGCCAGGTTCTTCAGGGAACCTTCAGGAATTTCATGCCGAACTTGCAGATTCAGAGGGCCAGGATCATCCCATCTAGAAAAAACCCTCGCCTTTGTGGCAGTGGTCTGCGGGATCATGGCCATCGCCATTAAGTCAGAGTCGCCAGAAAAAACATTCTTTGAAATTTTTTTTTTTTTTTTTTTTTTAAAACAATAGGCGTCCACGAACAGATCTTCAACTCAGCAAAGTCGCCAGATGAACTTAAAAATCTCCGCTGTGAGGCCAAGACAGCTCATCAAATCTTGAGACCTCCGGGTGTTAAAACGTGCCAAAACTGTTGGCACCGGTGGGGTTATCACTTTGGAAAATTATGCGTATCCCACCGATTATGAATTCTTGGAGACAGAAACAGTCTGTCCCACCGTGCGTGCCAAAAGCTGTTGGTCCAAAATCTGCCACGGAAAGGATTTTATAATTGCACCCTAGACCCGGCCAACATTGAAAGGTCGGAAGCAAGAAATGGCTCCCGGACCAATCTCCGAGTGGGCTGGTTCCCCTTACTATTCTAAATTTCTGTTTGAAGATAAGGGTTGCTTTGGAAAGAAATTAAAAGTTGCGAGAAAGAAATGAAATATGGCCACGAGCCGGAGTTATGGGATCGGAAGAACAACGACGAGAAAACTTAAAGTGCGGCAACGAGCAAGCAACGAGAATATAATGACTCAACTCCCACACAACTGTATGCGAGAAAATCTCTCCAAGACTACACTCCAAGAATCATATCCTTATAAGCAATATTCAAATTCAATATGCGAGAATTTGAATGTAACAAACACTCAAGGAATATAAATTTGATTAGAAATGCAACGAACAGAAAAGACAATCCCCCAAACAACTGCTTGAAAAATCCGAAGCCAATAATTTATTCTTGCAAATGCACTTCCAGTTTTTAGCAAAACTTCCAACCTTTGCAAATGAAAATTACATTGGTTTTTATAGAGGTCCGTCCTCTTTGCAGCATTAAATAATTAAAACCACTTCCTCGTGATCTACAATCATGCGAAGGAAACGAGGAACATGATCCCCTTAATCGAAGTCTCGAAGAAATAAAAATTAAATTCCATGAAACGCTTGCGGCCCTTCATTAAATTCGATTCTTTGAATATGTGCATGAAAAACCGTTGAATTAATCCACGAACGGCAACTTCGAACCAATAAACCCTTTAATTTTGGTAGCACGGGCACCCTTTGACCTTAACCGCATTGGAAATCCGCAAATTATTTAATTCGAGTCATCATTAAATCATCGGAAATCGGAAAAAACCCTCTCGGCCGTTCATACTGCACTTGGCGGGAAAACTGCGCAGGTCGCGAAAACGCGACGGGTCGCGAAATCGTGACATGATTTTACGTCGTACGCTTCGCTGCTGAAGACCCGCGATTCCGGAACATGTCGCGATATCGCTACATGTCCGGCTCCCTCTTGCTCCTCCCTGCGCTCTGCCCCGCGAAAACGGAACACGTAGCGATTTCGCTACATGTTCCTTCTCTCCGCATCAATCGCCATTTTCGGTCGCGATTCGCTGACATGTCAGCGACGCGCTGCAAGTTTTCACTTTTTGCCTTCGACGCTCACCGGGTCGCGATTCGCTGACATGTCAGCGAATCGCTGCATGTTTTCAGACTTAGTGCTTTTTCTGCCCGCCGACCCGCGATTTCGGAACACGTCGCGATATCGCGACAGTTCCGCCAACCTGCCTGCGTTGACTGCGTTGACCGCGATTCTGCAACATGTCAGCGCGTCGCTGCAATTTTCAGACTTAGCCATTTTTTGCTCAATTTTTCTCCTTTTTCGCCCAAGCTGCATCAATCAAAAGTCAGATCCCCAATAATACATCAATGCATTCATCAATGAGAATCAATGTGGCAAAAATGCCAACAGGACCCAAATCCTAAAAGAGAGTTGTACTTTCATAGATGGATGAAAATACCACTCAACAGGTCCTGGGATTGGATTCCTTCTGCACCAATCAGGGGAAATTAGTTTCTTGTAACTCTACAAGGAAGCTATCAGATCTAAGAATCTTTTGATGTGGAGGGTCCATCCTATCAATTTCTTCTAGGAGTTGGTATCGGATCATGCAGTGGACACATACTAGGAGAAGGTGTACCATAGTGACCACATCCATAAGGGCAATAAGATAGATCAACCTAAGACTCAGTGGGATATAGGTGAGGACGTGGATGTCCATGAGTGGGAGGAGTGCCTCAATATGGAGGAATATTTGGCCATGGGATTGCAACAACTGGCCAATCATAGAGAGGAACGACATGAAAAATTGGTCCCTGATAGCTCATGGCTAGGAATGTAGAATATAGTGGCAAAAGGTATTGACACCTAGGTTTCAAAAGCCTAAGTGTTCAGACATTCAAGAAAAATAAGAAGAATTATAATTTTATCATAATTTTGAGACAGTTTGGACAATGCCAGATGAATCACAAATGACACCTCAAATACAATGTGATCTAGTTTAGCCATTGTACATTTATAGGATGATTTACATATGACATCTTGGCTTGGGTGTGCCTATCACACCATAATTTTATGACCAATAAATAAAGCCTTGCATTATACAGGGCCAATGCATTGGGAATCATAAGTTTTTTCACCAACCATTGGTGCAATAGAGTCCTATAAAAATTTGCCACTTGGTCAGACATCGAAGGGCATCAGCAAGGATTTTCCAAAAATATTTTATAAAATGTAGCATTCTCACCCATCCTTGTGTTGTTTTCCTAGTTTTCTATTCTTTTGTCTATTTTTATCGTGATCCCATATCCAATGGATACATTCAACAATTTTCAAGGCCTCTTAACTCATCCCCAAGAGCTGTAGTAACCCTTGAAACTCATATATGCAAGCACAAGGTAAGGCGAGTATGCTATAAATAGCCCCTATGATAAGATGCAAATGAGACCATATAGTACAAACCACAAATCATGGTTGAACCAAAATGACCTCTTGATCGATAATAGTTAGTAAAAGAGGATCATTGTTGGATTGTGTGAAAAAGAAGATATGGGATAGAAAAAATAAGAAACATTGGCAATCAATTTGATTTTGGAATATCTCAGGTCTTCAGTGGGTTACATTTAGGAGAATTAGATCTATAAGAATACCTCATTAAAAAGGGTTTACGCCCTATTGGTTTCACTTGATAGGTTGTGGATTACTTTTCCCTTCGTGTCTCCCCGTTTCCCCACCCTTTCCTCCCCTCTATTGTCCTCTCTAATTTGTTTCCTGTAACTCTTCTAATTGGTAATAGAGGTTTCAGTGTCTCTTCTTTTTCGTGTTTCACTTTCTTCTTGTGTGTGTCTTATACTAGGTTTTTTGAGTATTTTCTTGCTATTTCCATTGCTTGTCTTCCTACTAATCCTATTCATAGTAGTTCTCCCTATGTTGGCCACCTTGGCCCTGCCATTATGGCTTTCTTTTTCTTGTTTCCACTTTTCACTCTCATTGGTTGGGCCCCTATTTATTTTCCTCTACTCTACTATTCACCGTGTTAAATTCCCTATCTCTTCTATCATCTTTTCATGATCATTTTTCTTTGCATCCTCCTTTCCTATATACCCTTCCTTCCTCTCCTTCGTTTCTTTGTTGTGATTATTGTATTTCCTAATCCTTATGGGTTCCTTTTTTCCATGAGATGGAAAACCCCTATAAGTTACCAAAATTGTGGGTGAAATTCTACACCCACTCCCCTTCAAGGAGTGATTCCCTTTTCTCAAAAGGAGTTTGCCAAGTTTTAAATATTCTTATTTTTTTCCACAAAATATAATAAATATTCTTATTTTTTCTGTTGTTTAAGTTGTCTCTTCGAAATTAAACATTTCTTATTATGTTCCACCAAATGTAATTTTTATGCCACAACAAGATGCTACACAAAACATCCCATTCTATAACTAGTTATCACAATAGTGTTAATACCTCCAAAATTAACCAAGTTCTCTTTCAATAGCCTACCTATAATACATCCTTAGGGAATCAAGGGGCACTACACAACAACAATCCCAACATGTAAAGTTTGAAAAGTATAGTAAAACAATTGGCATTAAGAATGGATACACTACAAGCACTAAGTTTCACCTACAACTATAATAAAATGTGCAAACCCCTAGATCCTATGATCACCGCTAGACCATATCCCAAGCATTTTTAATATCGATCCTACCCATTTATAAGGGAACAAAGGACCCAATAGAAAATTTAAGGATGTTTAGAACAACATGCCATGATACTATGTATGATGATATGTTTTTGCTAAAAATATTCTCTAAAAGCCTTGCTGGTATGGCATTGGAATGGTATTATCAACTACCTCATAATTATTTGAGAAAATTTGAAGAAAAAACTGAGTTATTTACCCAATAATTTGGAGCTTATGTGGAGAAATGTGTAACCATACCAGATTTATATCTCCTAAAGCAAGGTAAAGATGAAAGTTTCTCAAATTTTTTATCTCGATGGAGAAGTTTAGTTGGATGTTTAAGATACACCTTGCCTCCTCAAGACATGTTAGATATATTTATTGGAAATTTAAAAGAATAAATCTCATATGAGTTGGAAACAACAACTATCACCTATTTCATGCAAGCAATAGATTTAGAAAGAAACGTTGATAAGGCTGTCATTCAAAAAGGTCAAATATAGTTAAGGAAACAAGAAGAAAACCAATTAAAAAAAAAACCATGAAAACCTAATATAAAAAAAAGCATGTAGTTGGTGATGGGGTAAAAGATAATAGGTAAACCAACAATGTTAATGCAACTAGTGCCTAGTAGAAATTGATACTTAGCAAACCTAAAAAATCCTCACTAGGGAATTTCATTAGACTCAACCAACTTATTTTGTTGGTCCTTAAGAAAATTTTGGAGGCTAAGATGATCAAAATACCTCCCATAGGGCAACTTGACACCACAATAGATTGGTATAAGCTTGGTCAACATTGTGAATATCATAAAGTGTAAGGGAACGTGATGAACTCATGTAAGAGGTTCAAACATGTGGTTCATGATTTAATAGATGAACGTCACTTCATTGTAGACGATTCCCAACCCACACCTAACCACAAACCTTCAACTAATCAACCTCCTACTCAATAGATACCTACAACTAATCAAGATATGGGTATCTTCCAAAATCCTCTACCTAATCATGGGCAACAAATAAATAATCAAGTGTCATATCATAATGTACCACCTCCTTACAACATGGGTATGATAGCAACTACTACAAGGTAACAAGCTTAAGCTCAACCAAATCTATAATAATATTAGTAGGAGACAAGTTCTACATCCAACCAACCCTTTAGACCATCCATAGTTCTTAAGAGTACCTCTAAAAGGAACACAAGTGTAAAAAAACCAACCTTGGTGTTGAAACCACAACCAAAGTCTCCTTTGACATCCAAAAATAGTTAAGTAACAAATCTACCAAGATATACCTCTTGGAACTTTTACAGACTTATCGAATTCATAGGGAAGCCTTGTTGAAGATTCTATTTCAACAATCTATCCCACAAGATGTTCCCCCTAGTAACCTAGCTAATGTTGTAGGCACTCTTGGGATATATCACATATCATTTTATGATGATGATATTCCTTCCTAGAACTTACAAGGGGATTATATCCACTAGATATATTGGGTAGAATTTCATTAAGAGGATCTTGGTGGACAATGGTTCCTCCCTCAATATATGCACTTATAATTTCTTCCAAAATTTTGGACTTAGGGAGGAATATTTTGTTGGAAATTTTGAGTTATTGTGTTATCATTGATGTCAAAGGATTGATTTTTGGACATTTTGAGTCCGTAAGCCAAAGTTGTCATTGATGTCAAAATGCCAGTGAGAGTTCTTCTTCAGTTCGAGCGCAAAGTTTAATGGAAGTTTATAATGGGTTAAAATATTTTATTTTACACCCAAACATATTGGGTTAGAAAGAGGTTTTTACTTATCCATGGAAGCAATTCATCTGAAGCGTTGGAAGGTTAAAAATATTATAATTGTTATTATAATATTTACCAAAGTGGTAAAAATCTAATTAAATATTATAATTTTTAATTATAATATAATTAGATTTTAAAGGATAAAGTTCATTTGATTAAAACCCTAAGGTTAGGTTTTAGAGAAAATAAAATATATTCGAGCGCAAATGTTTTAATAATTAAAAACCCAAAAGTTGGGTTTTACTAAGACTTTCAAAGCCTTAGAGTGCCGATGTGATGCATTCAAATCAAAGCGTCGACGTCTTAGACAGAGGATGGCAATATAAATACATGCCCAAAGTTATTCATTAATTTATCCTTGCTATAATGAAATTTGTGTGGCATATGCAAAAATGAGCTCGTGTGGTTTAAAACGATTAGCAAAGGAAGTAGAGAATAATATAGAGTGAGACCACCCCCCAATTCGCATTGGGCAGTGTGGCCTAGTGGTAGTTTGAAGAGTGCAAAGGCATTGAGAGCACGGAGGTTGTGCATTCGATTCTCACTGAGTGGTTTTTGGTGGCAGTGTTGTGGAAGCGCCAAAGGTGCACATTTTATTAAATGTGGGCAATGAGAAGCACAAAGAGGAAGCATGTGGTGCTTCCCCCTTTGTGAATGAGTGTGTATCTTGTGTGGAAAACTTAGCTATGGCTAAGGCACTCATGATGAGGGCAAGTCGTGGGATCGAAACCCCTTGAGGCAGGTACAATTTTTTAATTAAATTTCTATGGTTTGTGCCCTAAGGTTGGAGTGATAAGGTTGTTTTAGATTTTATTAATTTTTAATAAACTTTATTAAATAAAGGTTGTGGTGATTGATTTTTGAAGGTGAAGTGTTGATTATTATTTGAATTTTATAATCTGGAAATTGTTGTTTTGAGAGTTATGTTTTAAGAGGTATAAGGAGTTACAATAAAGTCTTAATTGAGATTTATTTTAAGACTTGTTGGATATAATTTTGAAAAGGGTTTTATTCTAAAATGACTTTGGTGGATGTTAAAATTAAGTTGGAGTAACAAGGTCTAATTGAGTTATTATTTTTGTATTGTGATTTTTATTGAAGTCCTCTAACCCTTATTGAGATTGGAAAATAAATTTTTAAGTGTGGCAGATTTTGTGAACAACTCCTTGGCAACAAAAAGGTATGGGCAATATTCTCCTTTGATAATTTGATTGGTTGGTTGATTTCTGAAAACATATTTGGAGAGAAAAGGATTTAATTAAGGTTTCCTTTTTTGAAAGTTTTTGAGTTGATGCTTCAAGGTTTTCTGAATTGAGAGTTGTGATTAAATCTTGCTTGATAAGCATTGTTGTTGATACCATTGGTTGTGTGAAGTATTTGAGTTAGTCCCTCAGGGTTTTTTGGAATTAAGTGTTGTGATTAAAACATTATTTTATTAGCATTGTTCTTGAAGCCATCGGATTGTGCAAAGAACTTGAACTTGAGTTAGGAAAGAACATGAGTATCATTGTTATGTGAAGATTGATTTATGAGCATTGTGGTTGAAGTGAGTTGTTATGCAAAGAAATTGAACTAGGGTTTGAAAAGATCATGAGTATCATTGTTATGTGAGATTTGTTGTTGAGCATTGTTGGAAATATTTTGAGTTGGATGATACATGCTTGGACTAGGGTTTATGAGCAAGAGTTGATTGGGCCTAGTCAAGTGGATGTATTTAGTGGTTGTTCAAGTTCCATAAAACAAACTATTCCATATTCTGATTTGAGTTGTGATTGAGTTTTTGAGAATAGAACATATTGAGTCTCTAACAATTCTCTTTATGCTTCTATAAAATTGAGTTGAGAAAGAGATTGAGTTTTGAGTATAAAACATATTGAGTCTCTAACAATTCTCTTTATGCTTCTATGAGATTGAGTTGAGAAAGAGATTGAGTTTTGAGTATAGAATATATTGAGTCTCTAACAACTCTCTTTATGCTTCTATGGGATTGAATTGAGTTGAGAAAGTGATTGAGCAGATTTGGGCAAGTTATGTATGAGCTTGTTGAGCATATTTGGACAAGTTCTATGTGAGATTGTTGAGCATATTTAGAAAAAATTTGTGTGGACCTGTTGAGCAGAGTTGAGCAGGTTCTGTGTGGACCTGGTGAGCATATTTAGACAGGTTCTATGTGGACCTATTGAGTAAAGTTGAACAGGTTCTGTGTGGACCTGGTGAGCAGATTTGGATAGGTTCTATATGGATCTATTGAGTAGAGTTATGCAGGTTCTGTGTGGACCTATTGAGCTGATTTGATCATGTTATGAGTGGACTTATTGATCAGAGTTGTGCATGTTTTGTGTGGACCTGTTGAGTAGATTTGAGTAGGTTTTGAGTGGACCTATTGAGCATATTTGTGCTAGATCGATTGGACTATGTTTAGTACAAATTTGAGTGGACTTATGCTAGATCGATTGGACTGTATTTAGTGCAAGATATTGAGCAGAGTTATGCTAGAACGACTGGACTGTGTTTACTATAGCATTGAGAAAAATCTTTGGAGGTGACAGAGTAAAGAGGATAGAGTCTCCAGTGGACAGATATCCATTAGCCAGGACATTGAGGACAAGTATTTTGAGTGAGGACAAAAGTATTCAAGTGGAGAGAGATCCACAGTCAGTGTAGTGGATGCTCTTCTAAAGGATCACCAGCCAGAGTAGAGGAGAAAGAGTTCTCCTATGGATAAACCAGATTTAGGGGATCAGCATATCCTTTGTACAGAGGTCCATAAACATTTTAATTGGGAAGGATTCCCAAGAGATTGATTGAGGAAATTTAGTGAAATTTCTTCATGGAAGTAGCCATATTTGGGTGAACCACGTAAATTGTTGTGTCTCTATTGTGTGTGGTGTTGTATACATTGCTTTGATTACTACTGTTGATATTGCTATCTTTACATTGCATATACTTTTTGAGAGAAAAATTAAAAGTGCTCTTATACTATTCACCCCCCCTCTCAGTATAAGCTTGTGTTATTCATTGATGTCAAAGGTTGATGTTATTAATTTTCATTGATGCCAAAGATAGTTTGGTATGATAATAAGATAAGGTTTATAAGATGTAAGGTAAAGTTCATCCCAATGCAAGGAAATAGATTAAAATAAAGGATTATAATATTTAAATTTTAAGCCCAAGAGGTTTAGGACAAAGCTCCAAGTGTTTGGTTAAAATGTTGAAAGCCATGGTTCAAAAACCCTAAAGGAAGCAAGTGACTAAGGCTTAAAAGGAAATAATATTATAATATTTTAATATTATAATATTAAAGTTAAAAGGTTAAATCCTAAGGTTAAATTATACAATAATTATAATATTTTATATTATATTATTTTATAACCCAAAGTGGGTTTTGGCACCATCATTAAAAATTTTATTTTTTAAATTCCTAAGCATCGACATCCTTAGCATGGTGGTAAATCCATATTAATATGGATAAAGTTTCATGCCCTAAAGTGTTTGTTTGATGCACATTTCAAATGAGTAATGTGAGTTTCTTGCATGCGCGTCATCATAAGAAGACAATTTTTTTAAAGCAAAGTAAGATCTTTGGGATATTAAATATAAGATTGTGTGATCTTATATATAGCTAGGTAGTTTTCCTAGTGGTAGAATGGGCAGTGTTAAGTTGCAAGACAAACAGTAGGTCATGAGGTCGAATTTGGGCGGTGACAATTTTGAAATGATTTCTTTTGGCAAGTTTGAATGGATTTCAAAATGCGCTTCGTGCATTAATGTTTTCATGTGGGTGGTTGGCCTAGCGGTAGCCCAAGAAGCATGAGAATGTTGGTAGGTAGGAGGTGTTGTGGTAAAATCTCACCTGTGATATTTTTGTTGCAAAAGATATTGTGTGTGAGATAGATTTTTGAAGACATATCTCCATAAGAGCAAGCTAAGGAATATGAACACATATTTTCTTATTTAAAGTATTTATTGAAGTGAATGTTTTGAAACATAAGGTGGAGTGAAAAGGATTGTTTGATAAGCATTGTTGGAAATATTTGAGGAGGGTTTGAGACGTAAATTGCGCATATTTGTTGGGAGAAGTTTGAACACACTTGTTTAGAGTTTGTGAGAAAATTGTGCTTCATTGGTTGTATGAGTGTGTGAAGATTTTTGGCATTGGTTTTGAATGATATTGAAAGTGAATGTGCAAACATTAGAAATCAAATTTGTGAAAGAAAGTGTGTGCATCAGGAAGATAGGTGTCATGTGCTGGACTAGATCTACCTTTAATAGAGTAATAAATGTGAGACATGTGAAAGCGATAAACTTAATGATTGAGTAGAACATATTGAGCTATTTTCAAGTGCATATCATTCTCTATATGTTCCAGAGGTTAAATGAATTCTGAGTAGAATATATCTATTTGAAGAAATCATTTCTAAAAAATATATAAGCTTTGTTTGTGTGCAAAGTTTGGAAATATTTGAGTAGGTTAAGTGAGCAGCATTAAGGTAGTTTTGAGAAAGTATTTTGATAAGTCTTGAGGGCATATTTGAGCAAGTCTTTTGATAAGTCTTGAGGGCAGATTTGAGCAAGTCTTTTGAGAAGGCTGTTGAGCAAGGTGCAACAACAGTATGTCATTGTTGTCAACACACTTAGATGGATAGGTTGATACAGTGGATAGTTTTTCATAGGTTTTTCAGAGTATGTACAATAATGTTCAATGCTTATGAGGATTTTTTTATGTTTGGGTGAAGTTTTTATAGGTTGTTCGTGCAAATTTGCAAAATTTGAAAAAATTGTTAAGAAGTTGTCAAAAATTTGTAAAATTCATCATGGGCGTAGTTGGACAGGATGGATCAGTTTGGAACATGCCATTATGTCAAGAAATATTCTATAATAGCGTTGGAGGTGTCAGAACAGTGTTTGGATTGATCAGTGACATTTTCGGTATCTTGGCGGATGATTTGGCAAGTGGTTGTACAGGCCAAAAAAGGGTAGTTTTGTCAGAAGTACTGCGAGCAAACCAAGAATAATTTGATAGCAAAATTTTAACTGGAGGTGGTCGTTATCTTCAATAAATTTTTTTCCAAATTTCCATCAAAATGGAGAAACAAGGCGAATGTTACACGCATTGCAAGACTGTCACAAAAATGCTCTTTTTGGAAAAAGTGTGTCAGCAACAGTTTTCATGGAGGTGGTATAGGTGAACTGTAAGGATTTATGTAGTGATATTCATACTAGATGTAATAATTGCATAGATTCTACATTTCAAATTTTAGAGAAAATAGAGTTACGAGGTGAGAGTTATGATTGTTGTAAAAACGGTACTGGTCACTTTTATGTCAATTTGTTCCACTTGTGTAAAATCCTTTAGTTGGCCATTTCGACCTTGCAGAGTCACCAGAGTTTCAATTTCAGTGTTGTTACACCTTCAAGGCATCAAATAGAGCATATTTTGTTTTTGGTTTGAGGTGTCACGTGGCTCTAAAGTAAGAGAACGAGTAAGGTGTCAATTCTTTGCATGTGACATGTTTGACGAAATGCCTTCTCAAAATAAAAAAAGGAAGTTATATTGTTTTAAGAAGCTTCATTAAAGAAAATATTTTTCAAAATTGAAAAGGGAAAAAGAATGCAAGTGTGTGATTTTTAAGTGATAAGGGATTTTATTGAAATGTGGGGATTTTATTTTGTGAAGAGAGAAGTGTGTGTGGAGAAAAATAAAGAGTGAAAATCCGTGATTTTTGGAGAGTGGTGAAAAAATCACTTTAGTATTTTGGGCATAACTTTATCATATGATATCCATTTTGGCTAAAATTTTGAGATGATTTCGTAGATAAAGTGATGCACAATACCTAGAAAGTAGTTAGCAATTAGAAAAATGAGCTAAGAGAAAAATCACTTTTTTGTGAGAAGAGAAGATTCAAATTCTGAGTAATGCAGAGAGAGGGATGCTATACTAGGTGAAATAGAAAGTTTTAGATTTTGAGGTTATAGACCATAGAGGGTTCTGGTTTTAGTGAATATATTCATATATGTCATTTTATTATCAATATCAAAATCAAGTGGGTGCTTGGTAGAGGGGTTGGTGCTCCTTTCTGTTGGTGTAGATAAATCAGGGGTTGGTGCTCCTTCTAGTGGGTGTTGGTAAATTTATTATAAATTTGGTGCTTTGCAAAGGCTATATTTGGATGGAAGTCCAAATAGTCATTTTTAGGGATGTAGCCAAATCGATGAACCTCGATACATATTGTGTTATGTGATGTTCTCTTGTTATACTTGCTTTATTTAGTTTTATGTTTTCATTATTTTGGCTTTGAGTGTTGAAGATTTAAGTTTTAAAGAGCTACACTGATTCACCCCCCCTCTCAATGTTATTGTGAGACTAAAAATTGGTATCAGAGTGAGGTTCCTGAATAGGCTTAACTGGCTAGGGTGATCTTGGAAGTGACACAATAGCAGGTGGTGAAGGCTTCTCATCAAACAAAGCACCATTTTTTGATGGAACTAATTATGCATTTTGGAGACTCAAGATGCAGACATATCTTTGTGCTTTGGGATACGAAATTTGGGATTCAGTAGATAGTGGATACACAATACCCACCATTTCTCCAACCGATGTTGTTGGTAAGAAAATGTTTGAGAATGACTCAAAAGCAAAGAATGCTATCATGTGTGGATTAGTGAACATCGAACTGGTAAATATTATGGGTTGTAAAACGACAAAGGAAATATGGGACAAATTGAAGAGCATTCATGAAGGAGATGTTAAGATCAAGGAGGCCAATTTATAAACACATCGAGCTCAGTTCGAAGTATTAAAGATGAATGACAATGAAAATATAGAGGCATATATGTTGAGAGTTAATAAAGTCATTAATGCGATTAGAGGACTCGACGAGAAAATCAAATATTCTGTCATCATGAAAAAGGTATTAAGATCCCTTCCCCAAATATTTGATTCTAAAGTTTCAGCTATAGAAGAAGCTAAAGATCTAAATTCTTTTAGTATGGATGAGATGCATGGTTCTTTGACTGCATATGAGATGAGAATAGGAAAATTTAAACCCACATACAGAGAAGCTACTTTTAAAGCCCATAAAAATATGGAAGCAATATAAGGATTCGAGGAAGAAGAGACATCAGATGAAATGGAAGCAAACTTTGTTCGAAAACTAAAAAGGGGAAAAGGAAAATATAGAGGAAAGTTACCATTTAAATGTTTCAACTGTGGTGGCATTGGGCATTTTGTATCTAAATTTCCACTTAATGAGAAGAACAGAAGTGATGAAGGATCACACGAAGAAAGAAGTGACTGGAAGAAAAAAACAAATTTCAAAAAATGCAACTTCAAGAAGAAAATTTTCATCTCCAAGAATGTCAGTTCATCAGAAGATAGCTCCAGTGAGGATTCTGAAAAGGAAACAGGTGAAGCTCTTTTCATGGCACTCAAAGAAGAAAAACCAGAAAAAGAACAGGAATGTGATGAAGAAGAAATTGATGCAGAAGTGAATTTGGAAGAGGAACTAATTGCAACTCTAGATGAATTGAAGATAGAAAGAAAAAAGAATAAAAAAATTTCAAGAAAGCTTGAGGATGCAAATGAAATCATAACAAATTTGAAAGTACAGATAGAAGAATCCAAGAAAATCTTTGAAGATCTCGAAGTGCAAATAACCATGAAAATAGATTATTGCAACAAGCTAGAAGAAGATATTTTTGGTTTAAGAATGCAGCTAGAAGAGATGAATCAGAAATTAGTTGTTATCACAAACGTGAAGTTCTATGAATTTGGATAAGATCATAAATAACCAAAAGAATACAAGCATCAAATTTGGTTTGGGTTTTTATGAAGGAGAATCATCAAATGGATCAAAGGCCATAAATGAAGAATCCACAAAGAATGAAGAGAAGAAATAGGTTGATAAAAAAAAAATGAATCATGCAAAGGAAAGCAATAATGCAAGACATGAAAGGAGAATTGAAAATGATGGCTTCACCAATGTCACACATCAAAGAAGAAGAATATTTATGGCTCCTACGACAACATGGCAAAGACCACCACCCAAGTTCAATCATCTCTTTTCTGGTTACTATTTTAAATGCAATGGTTATGGACATAAGATCTCAGATTGCAAGTATAATGTAGGACCAAGGAATTTTACCAATAGAAATGCTTTTCACCTTTGATTGATTATGTAGTAGAACGTTATAACTATCATAATTTTGGGCATATTGCAAGAAATTATCAAAGTACATTTGCATCAAATAAATTTTAGAAAAGAAAATTTCAACCAAATGGAATAAGATAAAATAGGATATTTCTCGAAAAACATGCACAAGCTACTGAAAAAGAAAAGCCAAAACAAGAGCCCAAAATTGTAATCAAACCTAGGTGGAAATAAAAAGAGTAACCTAAGGAAGAAAATGAATCCTTGATCGTACAGATGACATTTAAAGTGTAGAATAAATATGCACCATGGATACTTGATAGTGGATGCTCCAGTCATATGACAGGTGACAAAAAAAAATTTGAGAAGCTACAACAATATGAAGGTGGCTCAGTAAAGTTTAGAAACAATGATGGAGCTAAGATAGTTGGCAAAGGTTCAGTTAAGATTAGTAATGGAAAAATCAGGTCAAAAGAAGTCTTGTTCATGGTTGGTCTGAAGCATAACTTGTTGAGCGTAAGTCAGATTTGTGATAGAGGTCATGAAGTGATATTTAAGAAGCAAGGTTGTGAAGTCAGAAAGGCAAACAATGGGAAGTTGATAGCTACTGGATCAAGGACATCTGGCAACTTGTACACTCTCTTAAATACTTCAGAAGGAGCTTCCTTGATTGGACAGGAAGAAGAGAATTGGTTGTGGCACAAGAGATTCGATTATATCAGTTTTGACAATCTAGTAAAAATCAGCTCAAAGAAAGCAGTGAGAGATATTCCCACCATTGGTAAACCATTAAATAGCATTTGTGCTTCATGCCAAAATGGGAAGAAAACTAGAGTCTCATTTAAAACAAAAGAGTACTACACAAGCAAACCGTTGGAACTAGTACATACTAATTTATGTGGACCCATGAGAATGCAAAGCATAAACGGTGACAAATATTTCATGTTGTGTATAGATGACTATTCCAGGATGACATGGGTACTATTTTTGAAGAATAAATCAGAAGCTTTTGATATGTTCAAGGTTTTAAAAAACCAACTTGAGAATAAAACAGGAAAAAGGATTAAATGTTTAAGGTTAGACAGAGGAGGAGAGTTCATTTCATAGGATTTCATAGAGTATTGTGAAAAATATGGCATTAGAAGATAGTTTTCAGCAACCAGGACACCTTAGCAAAATGGTGTGGTAGAAAGAAATAACAGGACAGTGCAAGAAATGGTACGGACTATGTTGACTGAGATCAAAGTAGCAGACATATTTTGGAAAGAGGTAGTCCATACTATGGTATACATCCAAAATAGGTGTATTTTGAGGACACATGAAAGAAAAACTCCTTATGAGTTGTGGTTTGGTAAAAAGGCAACAACAAGATACTTTAAATTTTTTGGCAGCAAGTGTTACATCAAAATAACTGAATAAAACCTTGGTAAGTTTGAAGATAGAGTAGATGAAGGTATTTTTCTTGGCTATTCGTCAAAAAGCAAAGCTTACAAATGCTACAACAAGAGGTTAAGGAAAATTATGGATAGTGTCGATGTTAAAGTTGATGAAGGAAGGGAACAAGTAATTAGCTATGAAGAGAACTACCTAATTTATGAAGAGGTCATTGAAGGATATGAGGAAAAGAAAACGAAAAAAAAAACCAAAAATTGACTTAGAGGATTCAAACAGTGATTCAAAAGTGGAAGAAAACAAGAAATTCAAAACAGGCAGCTGGTAGAAAGATCATTCTAAAGAGCAAATAATTGGAGACCCCACAGTTGGTGTTCAGACAAGAAGAAGATTAGTAAGTAACTACTCTTTATTATCTAGCATTGAGCCCAAAAATATTGCTGACGCAAGCAACTATGAAAGTTGGGTAAAGGAAATAAATGAATAATTAGATTAAATCAAGAAAAACAAGACTTGGGAGTTAGTACCAAGACCCGCAAATAAAAATGTAATATGTACTAAATGGGTCTTTCGAAACAAATTGAATGAATACGGACAGGTAGTCAGGAACAAAGCAAGATTGGTATGCAAAGGCTATGCACAAGTTGAAGGTATTGACTTTGAGGAAACCTTTGCACCTATGGCTATACTAGAGGCAATTAGAATATTTTTGGCTTTAGTAGTTTACAAGAATTTCAAAGTTTATCAAATGGATGTGAAATCAGCATTTTTGAATGGGAAACTTGAAGAAGAGGTTTATACTGAGCAGCCAGATGGTTTCTAGCTTGGTGATGATCCCAACTTGTTTTGCAAGTTAAATAAAGTGTTATATGGCTTAAAATAGGCATCCCGAGCATGGTATGCAAGGCTAGATAATTATCTTAATCAATAAGGGTTCAAGAAAGGTTTGTTGCTATAGTAATTTGTATGTCAAAATAGAAAATGGTCATCATATTATTATTGTTGTAGACATAGATGATATCATATTTGGTAGTAGCAAAGATGAGTTGTCGTATTTCCTCGGATTGCAAGTTAATCAAAAGGAGAAGGGCATATTTATTTCTCAAATTAAATATGTGAAATAAATGTTAAAAAAGTTCACAATGGAGGATTGTAAGCCAGTTAGCACTCCCATGATGACAGGTTGCAAGTTGAGCAAGGATGACAAATCTCCACATGTTGATCAAACTATGTATAGATCTATGATTGGGAACTTACTGTACTTGAAAGCTACTAGACCAGATATTTTACAAGCAGTATGCATGGTAGCATGATTTTAGGCTAGTACCAAGTAGAATCATGTTACAGCAGTGAAGAGGATTCTTCGGTACCTCAAGCATACTATGGAGTATGGGTTATGGTATCTAAAAGGTAAGGACTTCATCCTTATTGTATTCAAATTCATATTGGGCAGTATGTGTAGATGATAGGAAGAGTACCAGTGGAGGTTCATTCTATCTTGGATATAGTTTGGTCGCATGGCACAGTAAGAAACAGAAGTCAGTCTCCTTATCCATAGTAGAGGAAAAATACATTACAGCAACAACATGTATGCAAGTGTTATGGATGAAATAAACTTTGAAGGATCTTTGTATTAATTTTAGTGAGCCAATTTTAGTTAAGTGCAATAACACCAGTGCCATTAACATCTCAAATAATCTAGTTATGCATTCTTGCACAAAACATATTGCTATCTGGTATCATTTTTTGAAGGAGAAAGATGCAAAAGGTGAGGTTAAGTTGGATTTTGTTCCAAAAACAGAGCAAGTAGCGGATATCTTCACCAAAATATTGCCCAAGTAAGTCTTTGAGTACCTTCTCAAGAAATTGGGAGTGGTCACACTTCCCAAGAATTGATTAGCTATTGGGACCACATTCTCAGGGGGAACATTTGTGTATTTGTTTATCTTTTTTCTCATGTTTGTGATTTTTACTGTGTAATAATTTTTGCCTGAGAATGTTGTGCATGGACTCAAGGGATTTTGTAGTAGCCCTTTGGTCTTGTTTTAAAATATGGATAAGAGTTATAGGAAATTATGCGTGTGTTGCCAACAATTCCAAAGGGGGAGATTGTTGAGCAAGGTGCAGCGATAGTATTGTCATTGTTGTCAACACACTCATATGGACAGGTTGATGTAGTGGACAGTTGTTCGGAGGTTTTTTAGAGTATGTACAATGATATTCAATTCTTATGATGATGTTTTTGATGCTTGGGTGAAGTTGTTACATGTTGTCCATGAAAATTTGCAAAAGTTGAAAAATCGTCAGGAAGTTGTCAAAAAATTGCAAAAGTCATCATAGGCACAGTTGGACAGGATGGATCAGTTTGGAACATGCCAGGATGTCATGAAATAGTATAGAATAATGTTGGAGGTGTCAGCACAATGTTTGTATTGATCGGTGACATTTCGGGTATCTTGGCAGATGATTTTGCAAGTGGTTGTACAGGTCAAAAAAGGGCAGTTTTGTCATAAGCACTGCGAGAAAACCAAGAATAATTTGATAAAAAAATTTGAACTAGAGGTGGTAGTTATCTTCTAGAATATGTGTTCTAAATTTCCACCAAAACGAGGTGAATGTTACAAGGGTTGCAAGACTGTTACAAAAATCCTCTTTTTGGAAAAAGTGTGTCAGCAACAGTTTTCATGGAGGTGGTACAGGTGAACCGTAATGAGTTATGCAGTTATATTAGGACTGTATGTAGTTAGTATTACAAAAATTCTACGTTTCAAATTTTAGAGAAAACATAATTACGAGGTGAGAGTTATGATTGTTGCAAAAACGGTACAGGTCACTTTTATGTCAATTTGTTCCACTTGTGCAAAATCCTTTGGTTGGTCGTTTCGACCTTGCAGAGTCACCAGAGTTTCAGTTTCAGTGTTATTACACCTTCAAGGCATCAAGTAAAGCATCTTTCATTTTTTGTTTGAGGTGTCACGTGGCTCCGAAGTAAGAGAACAAGTAAGGTGTCAATTCTTTGCATGTGATGTGTTTGACGAAATGCCTTCTCAAAAAAAAAAGAAGTCATATTGTTTTAAGAAGCTTCATTAAAGAAAATATTTTTTAAAATTTACAAGGAAAAAATAATGCATGTGTGTGCGTTTTAAGTGACAAGATATTTTATTGAAATGTGGGGACTTGTTGAGTGTTAATTTGTCATATTACAAATAATAACACGCAACTTAGAGTCTCGAACAAAAGACTCTTTCTTGCAAAGAAATAATTTATTTTATTTTCCTTCCTTTTATTATTTCTCCAAGCTTCTTTGTGAAACAACTTTTACGTATATAAAAATGAATTTCAATTTAATACATACAACTGATATATCCCATAATAACTCAAATCCTGCAGATAGTTGTTAACAAGGGGCCTTTGTTGATTCTCAATGAACTTTATAATCTTGACTTGTTTGATTAATCAAAAATAAACAAAAATCCTTTTGATGTTCTAATATTCACAATTTATTCTAAGGTTAACCTGTTCGCTTTATCTCTATTCAATAGTTCTCGTTATTTCAATGTTAGTCTCCGACATGAAATTAAGCATATCAAGGAATAAAACAGAAACCGTTATTTTTGAATCACTGGAAAATAATGAAGGATATTAAAATGGTTCACGATCTCCTCCCCGCAAAATCCCAAGTTAAGAGATGAAGTCCCCAAAACAACCCAACCGATCAGATCTGTACTAACACACAATCTAATCAGATCATATGCAAGACTCTAAGGAAAAGAATATAACTGCATCATTCTACCATTCACCTATCGTAACCCATCCCATGGCGTAAACGAAATAGATACAAGACAAAATGATGCAACGGAAAGATTGACAGTAAAACAATAGTTTTGGCTTCGATCTCCTTTTGATTTTACACACAAAAGTCGTGTTACCAAAGAAAAATCCTTTATTTCAATAAGTAATGCTTTTTTTGTTACAGTCTCCAGCTCCGTATCCATCTACATTTCTGCTATTTAACCTTTCTGTCGCGCGTTCTCGACTGCTCCATGACGCTTCGTTTCGACTCCCGGGACCCTTCGCTTCAATTCCCGCCTTTTGGTATTCTAACCTTTGCGTGCAATCGTAACGCTCGATCTCTCGGCCAAGAATCGTTGTTATGAAACGTTACTCCGGTTCTCGTCATTTCTGCCACGTGTCCCGCGTCTCCTGCACCTTTCGTAACGCTTTCCCATGGAAATCCCGACAGAATTTGCATTTGGCCTCTTCCGTTTCCTAGCCGCGATAACGCGACATGTCACGAAATCGTGACATGTCACGATATCGCGACATGTTCTTGGTCCGTACGCCCGTAGTAGCTCGTTGTAGCGATATCGCTACCGACTTTGCTTTGCCTTCTTTTCAAAAAGTGGTAGCGATATCGCTACCACTTTGGTTCCGAGCCTTCCTTCAATGAAGTGGTAGCGATATCGCTACCACTTTGGTTTCGAGCCTTCTTCGATGAAGTGGTAGCGATATCGCTACCACTTTGGTTCCGAGCCTTCTTCAAGAAGTGGTAGCGATATCGCTACCACTTTGGTCTTCGAGCCTTCGCTTCACGTAAGTGGTAGCGATTCGCTACCACTTTTCTTTCGAGCCTTCGCTTCACGAAGTGGTAGCGATTCGCTACCACTTTTCCTTCGAGCCTCCTAGAAGTGGTAGCGATTCGCTACCACTTTCTTGTGGTTACCACTTTCAACCTTGTGCTTCCTCTCCGCAACTCGTAGCGATGGAGAGACAGGTCACGATTTCGCGACATGTCGCGATTTCGCGACCCTTTCAACACTTAGGCATTTTTCTTCTTTTCTTCATTTTTAGCATCCGGGTCTTTGAGATCTTCCCTAAAACCTGCAAAAACAAAGGTGGGTCCCCACTTTGGGTGTGTTGTGGATGAACCACAACAAATGGCGACTCACTGTCAAATGCTCTTGAGCATTTTAGTAAGAACCCAACCTAACACAAATCACAAATTTGAAAACATGGGTTAGCCCATAATCAATATAACTAATGCCCAAAATCAGAAGTACATGAATTATCATAATCATCAAGTACTAGCTCGGTGTGTGCAATGAATTCCTTTCCTTATCATTTGAATTTGATCCACATTCCATCATCGGTTTTGCATGAATGCATATGCGAAATTGTGAATGATTTGTGTATCCTACCGAATATGCCATGAGAAAATGTATAGTCACTCTTGTAGTATTATGTGCAAACATTCAAGACTCGCCAAACCCTCTTAGGATCCACTAGTGAACGGTTCATTATATCCCAAAGTTGGTTATGAGTCCCTACTATCTTGAACCCATGTGCAAGTGGATGTGAAATCAGAACTTTGGGGAATCATACTCCCAACCAACCGAGATGAGAGTTTAACCCTATCCTTACTATTCTGATTTAGAATTCTTTACCTCACTTTGAGCAAAATAACTAAACCAATTATGGAAGAAATGGTCATGCTAGTCTAACCCTCTAGACAATCAGTGGTCTTATTTTTTAGGCAAGACATGATGCCATGCATGGGCCTATCTAACCCCATAATCCAAAACTTATCTTCATTTCTTTGGACCTTGGGGATGACTACCCATCCCTTGCAGAGGACAAGTAGTACGATCCTTACAATCCAATATAAGGATGAGATGGGAAAAATTTATTTATTTTACTTCTTGGACCTTGGGGATGACTACCCATCCCGGTTAGGGACAAATAGTACGATCCTTACAACCCAAGATTTTAAATGTAAATGGAAAATATTAATCTTGTTACTTAGACCTTGGGGATGACTACCCATCCTTTGCAGAGGACAAATAGTACGATCCTTACAATCTAAGACTTAATACGAAATGAAACATAAGAGCTTTGGGGAATCGATTCTCAACCAACCGAGATGAGAATTTATGCCCTATCCTTACTACTCCATGTGGGTCCAATCAAAGCTTTGGGGAATTAGATTCTCAACCAACCGAGATGAGAATTTAACCCTATCCTTACTACTCTGATTTTAGGCTTTAAGCTCTATGGAAGTGGTCAAAACCACTGTTTTTAGGATCATGTTGCATAATAGGATAGACATGAAAACCATTTTCGCCCAACCTTTTCCTCCAAGTTAGGTTTTGATCATTTTGCTCAAGATCCCTTTTAATGTATGAAACGTGCTTGGTCCTAGATACTTCAAGACTCAGTTTCCAACCTTAGGATTTACTTAGATTTATGTTATAACATAACCCTAAGAGGATTCAACATACTCAAATGAATTGCACCTAAGATGCATATGCCACTACGGTGAAATGTATGAAAAGTGAGATGGAACATGAATGCATTATTTCTTGAATTGCAAATGAGATGATTTGTCATGCAAAACTGACTTTTTCATGCATCACAAGCTTCAAATGATCTAAATTAACTGTTTGTATTACATGTGGAGCTTTTACAACATGATTCCAATGTTTCATATTCTCCCAATCTTAGGCATGTGTTCAACATCAAGCTTTTATTCCCCTTTTTTTTTTTTTTTTTAAGGCAATGAAAAGGAAATCAAAGGAACACCACCGCCTAAATGTCCAACCTGCACACAAACGCAAAAACCCAACATTAATACAAGAAAAACCTGAAATAAAAAATGAATACATACTAACATATCAAATCTGCACATCAAGAAACTAAATTACAGCATTGACACAAAACTAGATATCTCCTGAAACACACACTTAAGTATCAAATCTGCACACAAAGAAACAGATCACAACATTAATACAAAGCTTAGACATGTCAAAAAAAAATAATACACACCTAAACATGAAAAATGAAAGCAAGAAATTACAGCGTTATTACATATAATACAAAGCCCAACTACCTCATGCTTGAAAGTAATGCTTCAAGTGCAACCCATTGATAGGTAGTGCCAAATCCTTTCCATCCAAGGTTTTTAGTCTAAAACTATTTTCCCCTAGGATCTCCGAAATCTGGTAGGGACCTAACCAAAGGTAATCAAATTTATCATGTTCCCCCTTCTTCTCATGTCTTTTGTCCCATAACAAAGACTAAATCTGAAATTTTAAACGCCTTGGCCTTAGACCTTTTGTCAAACCATATTTTTACAATGTCTTGGTGTTTACTAAAATGAAGCATAGCTTCATCCCTTTTTTCATCCAAGCGCATTAATTGCGTTAGTCTAGACTCAAGTTTATCATTAGTTCCAAAATAATCTTTCATGAAGTGCAGCGTTTGTAATCTGAGATTTGCAGGAAAAATGGGATCTTGTCCATAAACCAGATGGTAAGGAGATGTCCCTATTGCTTCTTTGACTCCGATTCTATCAGCCCAAAGGGCCAACTTAAGCTTATTGTGCCAGTCCCGCGGATTCCTTTCCAACAATTTTTTTATGACAGTCAATAGATTCTTATTGGATGACTCGGCCAATCCGTTACCTTGAGGGTAATAATTGGAGGAGAACTTTAAACTCACGCTGTTATCAAATGCCCAATTAGCAAACTCTAGAGAGGAAAAGGCCGAACCATTATCACTTACGATGGAGTTAGGCATCCCGAATCTAGTGACAATGTTATCTTCTAAAAATTTAATGACCACCTCTGCAGTAGCATTCTTTGTGGGGATAGCTTCGGTCCATCTCGTGCAATAATCCGTAGCCGTCATAATATATTTGTGAGCATCGAATGAATTGGGGCTGATAATCCCAATAAAATCCAGGCCCCATTGCACGAAAGGTCTGGACTCGATTACGGACTGTAAAGGCATGGAAGCGTTTCTATCTCTATTGGCTATAGTTTGACATATGTGACATGACCTCACATGAGAATGGGCATCCTTGAATAGTTGAGGCCAATAATAACCGGCTCTGAGGATTTGATGGGTTGTGGCATTAGCAGACCCATGCCCTGTCCCATGTTTACCATGAAACTCTTCGAGTATTCGCACTGCCTCCTCTTGATCAACGCAACGAAGGTAAATACCTTCATGGTTCTTTCTGTATAATGTGCCATATCTAACTAGAAAATTAGCAGACTTCAAACGCAAGGCTCTACGCTGAGTAGCATTCAAAAATGATGGACACCTACCATTTAGTAGATAGTACACCACATCTGCATACCACTCCTCCTTAGTTACATCAACGACTTCATAATGTTGACAAGGAATTGCGAGATCCTGTTCTGCGATTGCCTTAGCTAACCCTTGCCCCCGCACTATCTTCATCGATTGAATCTCCGTATCAAATTCCTGCAAAGTTGAAACCCACTTACCACGCTTCTCACCTAATTCATTCTCGAACGAACATGGCTTTGACAGCAGGATCTGGGACGATAGCAAAGACCCTACTGTGGACTATGTAGTGCCTGAATTTTTTTACAGTCTTAACCAACGCATACATTTGCTTGTCTAGGGTAGAATATCTCAGCTTCGCATCTTTGAGAGGACTACTCAAGAAAGCAATGGGATTTTCAATGCCGCCTTCACTCTTCTGAGTTAAAACACTCGCAAAGGAGTGATCTGAAGCAAATGTGTAGATATAGAAAGGCTTCGTATAATCGGGACTCACCAAAACCGGGGCTTTAGAAATCGCATCCTTGATATTATCAAAAGCCTCTATCCTTTCATCTATCCAAATGATCTCGGACCTCTTTCTTTAGCATGTCGTTCAAAGGTCTTGCTATCTCCGCAAAATCTGCGATAAATTTTTCGACAAAATTGATCTTTCCGAAAAATGATCTCAACCCCTTCTTGCTATTGGGACGAGGAATTTGCTGTATGGCTTCTATTCTCTCATGGTCAATGGAAATTCCATCCTTAGATATTATATGCCCCAACAGCTTTTCCTTCTCGTTACCCCGAAGATGCACTTCTTTGGGTTGAGATATATACCATGTTCCCCGCATCTTTGAAAGACTTTCTTAAGATCCCTGACATGGTTTTCCCTGTTCTTAGAAAATACAGGAATGTCATCGACGTAAACAATGATGCACTTACCAATAAGCCCTTTAAAAGCAAAATCCATAGCTCTCCGGAAAGTGGCACCTGCGTTCAATAGTCCGAAGGGCATTCTCCTGTATGCAAAGGTGCCCCATTTTGTCGTAAAGCGGTCTTCATCCTATCACTAGGATGGATAAGGACCTGATTATATCCCGAATAACCATCCAGGAATGACATCATCTCCGACCCGTTTACCTTTTGGAGTATTTCATCGATGGTGGGTAACGGGTAGTTGTCCTTTTGGGATGCCTTATTGAGATTTCTGAAATCAATGCACAACCTTATTTCTCCACTCTTTTTCCTCACAGGGACTAGGTTAGCAACCCACGTGGAATGCCTAACGGGAAAGATGATCTTAGCTTCTAATAGCCGCTTCACCTCTTTCTCTATCAAGGGTTCTAATAATGGATTGACTCGCCTTTGTCTTTGCCTCGAAGGGCTTGGACTCGGCTTCAGTGGAATCGTGTGCATTATGACATTCCGATCATAGGTTTTCAACTCCTTATAACTCCAAGCAATGCAATCTATGTATTCTTTTAATGCATTTGCTATGGAATCCTTCTCCTGCTTGGTACATGCTTTTGCTATGAATACCTCCCGAGGATTTTCTGCACTTCCAATGTTAACCAAATCACAGGCCTCTCCAGGAGATGGAACCCTTTTACCTTTTCTTGGTTTGCATCCAATATCAAAGATTTTTTCTAATGAAGCTATCTCATCATGCATCCTGTTGTTTTTTACAGGATTTTTATCTTTCGAAACTACCTCCTCTACGTCCCTTTCTTCTTCATCTATGTACTCGCTTTTCAAATATACCGTAATTAGTGACAAAATGAAATATGTGCCCGTCACTATCAAATACTTGGAAGTTCGTAACATTATCTCGGTATCGAGGGACAAGGGACCAACTCTATAGAGAACTTCTTGCATTTCTTATGGTCCACCGGCTTCAACATACTCGCCGCTACAGCTAGGGAGTCTCGCTGTACGATTGCCCTTTCTCGAGATCGGAGAAATGTTAAAGGCGTCAAACTCATCTATTAAATCTCCGACCCTAGTTCGGTAAAGCCCGAGCCGCCCGTCCTTGCATATGTATTGTCCCCTCACTTGTTTCACCACCAGCTCCGAATCACCAAGGACTTTGATATATTTAATTTTCTTTCGAATGGCCAGCCGTAGTCCAAGAATCAAAGCCTCATATTCTCGCCATATTGTTGGTGGCAGTGGAACCGTAGTCCGTATGCAGCGAATATAGGCTCCCCGGTCCGAACATGACAATTCAACACCGGCTCCCCGCTCCTTGTCCTGGACCTCGGATCCATCAAATCTCAAGGTCCAAATGTCTTGATGTCCTTCAAGAAAGTTGCGCCCCATCCTTTCATCATGGGTATTTTCGAGTGCTTCTATGTCCAAACAAGATGCTCCCAACTCACCTTCAATGTACTGGATCTCGCTCGGCTTGTTGTAATCTGTGATCATCTCTTTGAGCTCGGGGTTCACAGTCAATTCGAATTTGATTGGCCACTCCCCTCCAAGGCAGCCACATGTGTGAAGAGTCTGTCACAATGTAACCGTTTAGGTTCTTACTCCAATCTCTTCCCAATACCATGCCATATTTGATAGGAATATCGAGCACCAATATGTCTATGCGCCGTTGAACTCCGGGTTCCCGAATTGACTTGAATATGCACATCACCCAGCCTCTCCCACCGCCTCCATGGTTGACTCCGTCCAACCGCACCACCCCCCTCCTAGAAGGCTTTGGTGTAAGTCCCAATCTTTTACAGATTTCTAAGGGCATGATAGTAGCCGAGGCCCCTGAGTCTATTAAACAATTGTGCAAGTTTTTACCTCGCAATTCTAATGGTTACCAAAAAGGGAGGTATATCTCATTTTTCTTTTTGTACAACCACTTGGGACTCAGCACTTTTAGCTTCATGAACTTGTGCAGATGGATTTAATCCTTTTGGTGAACTCACTTCTTGGCCTAATAATCGGGCCATGTCATACATCGATACATTGGCCCTATTCTTCTTCATATCTTCCACCAAATCGTAAGTGAGCTTTTCTGGATTTGGCAAGTTTTGCATCATCTTAGACTTTTCGACCTTCGATGGAGGAGGGGGATTGACATCTCCTTTAGGGTCAGGAGGGAGTAATTGATTATTAGGAGGAGCAGAGGAAGTTTTGGGCTCTTTAGAACTCCTAGTGTAATATTTGTGATTTGCTTTCCCAAAACGTTTGTTTGCATGAACTTCCAAAGCTTCTTCATCTTCGCTTCCAAAAAATTCTACATCCTCCTCTTCTTCACTTTCATGGGAATGTATGACCTCCGTTAGCATAGACTCCGGTTTCACGTGGCCACAGTGCGGGCAATCATTATCACAAGATCCTCGCATCTCCACGCCCTTCCGAAATGTCTACCCGGTTGGCAACGGGATTGGGTACCCGCCCGTTGTTAGGCCGCGTGTTATACATTCCTTTTCCTCTATGATTGTGAGGTCGGTTATGGCCCATGGCCCGATCAACTTTTTTATTGACATTCCCCACCGTTACCAACACCTTGGCCAACGTTTCTTTCATATTTTCTATGGCCGCTTCGGACCCTTGTGGTTGAGGCACTCGCAATTGCAGGTCCATTGTGTTGGCCGCATTAGCCACCTCTCGGACTGGGTACAATGGCTTGGGTTTGGGCAGGTGGATTCCATCCCGGATTCCCATTTTGAATGGCTTGAGTTTGGGCAGGTGGATTCCATCCTATTCTCGGATTCCCATTTTGAATGGCTTGAGTTTGGGGTGGATTCCATCCCGGATTCACACTTTGAATGGGAGTGATTGTTGGATAAGTCACCGAGCTTGGCGTGTTAATTGGAGCAAACCCCGACATGGTCAACAGATTATTGCCCATACCGAACCCATGCAAACCCATCGAGTTATTTTGAATCAAACTCGTGTTTGAACAACGGCATTCGGATAACCCGACAATGGCGTAACTTGGGTGGGTGTTTGGAAGTTGTTCAACATCGGAGCCTGTGGTGCTACTACCTGGTTCATCATGGAAAATTGGCTGTATGGGCCATATTGTCCCATCCCAGTCAATTGAGACAATCCTGCGCCTGGCAGGTTCATCTGCCGTTCGAGAGTCATTGTTTCTGCATAAGCCAAAGGAAGGGTTGTAACCTGAGGGTTCCTTCTAGTCAACAAAGATGTTAAAGGATCTAAGGCTCCGAAGTATAGCTGCAAGGCAATTGCAGGGTCTACCGCAAAGTGACGAGTCACATTCGTATATAGCTTTTGAAATCTCTGATTGAACATTCGAATGGGTTCATTGGTTTGTCTTTTGCAAGATACGAAGAAATTGTATGTCATGGAGGGATCTACTAACTGTCTGAATTGACCTATGAACGCAGTTTCTAGCTGGGCCCATGAAGTTATGGACCCCGCTGGCAAATTTCGATACCATTCGTTAGCAATGTGGTCTAGACTAGCAGGGAAAACTCGACAGGCAACATCCTCGTGAGTAACCCCCCGCCTAAACATGTAATCTTTATAGATTTGGACATGATCTTCTGCCGTTGTTGGACCATCATGAATGAATTTGGGTAATCCCCTTTCAATGTTTCTAGGCAAGTCGTGGACTGCCCCGGGAATATCTAAAGGGGAACTCTGAGCACCATACCAAAGGGCAGGTGGCTGTTGTTGTTGTTGTTGTTGGGCCATGTTATTCAAAGGTGTCAACCCTGTGGGAACAATTGGAACTCCTGGAACTGTGGAGACAGATACAACTGGTGTTACTATCCCACTTGAACTTAAGGGTTCAGGCCCACTAGAGGTACTTGAGTCCAAAGAAATCCCTAACTCAAGTATACTGGGTGGTATTTCAACTTCTAATGTTTTGTTTTTCGGCCTCCTAGCAGTGGGAGAAAGGCTTTGGAAGATAGTTTCCCCCGTGGTTTTAGACCTAGTAGCAATGTACTCAAAGTTGGGCCACCTTTGGAAACTCTAGGACTCTAAAAGATTTCTCAACTCGCTGCGCGTATAAAATGTCCTAGATGTTACACCCGCAAGCACAATAGGTGGAAACAAAACTACCCACGTTAATTGTTAGAACAAATCAAAATTGCAAAGCAATACATAAGGCCCTCCTTCTAGCGCCAAAATGTTGAGTGTTAATTTGTCATATTACAAATAATAACACGCAACTTAGAGTCTCGAACAAAAGACTCTTTCTTGCAAAGAAATAATTTATTTTATTTTCCTTCCTTTTATTATTTCTCCAAGCTTCTTTGTGAAACAACTTTTACGTATATAAAAATGAATTTCAATTTAATACATACAACTGATATATCCCATAATAACTCAAATCCTGCAGATAGCTGTTAACAAGGGGCCTTTGTTGATTCTCAATGAACTTTATAATCTTGACTTGTTTGATTAATCAAAAATAAACAAAAATCCTTTTGATGTTCTAATATTCACAATTTATTCTAAGGTTAACCTGTTCGTTTTATCTCTATTCAATAGTTCTCGTTATTTCAATGTTAGTCTCCGACATGAAATTAAGCATATCAAGGAATAAAACAGAAACCGTTATTTTTGAATCACCTGGAAAATAATGAAGGATATTAAAATGGTTCACGATCTCCTCCCCGCAAAATCCCAAGTTAAGAGATGAAGTCCCCAAAACAACCCAACCGATCAGATCCGTACTAACACACAATCTAATCGGATCAGATGCAAGACTCTAAGGAAAAGAATATAACAGCATCATTCTACCATTCACCTATCGTAACCCATCCCATGGCGTAAACGAAATAGATACAAGACAAAATGATGCAACGGAAATATTGACAAGAAAACAATAGTTTTGGCTTCGATCTCCTTTTGATTTTACACACAAAAGTCGTGTTACCAAAGAAAAATCCTTTATTTCAATAAGTAATGCTTTTTTTGTTACAATCTCCAACCCCGTATCCATCTACATTTCTGCTATTTAACCTTCTCGTCGCGCGTTCTCGACTGCTCCATGACGCTTCGTTTCGACTCCCGGACCCTTCGCTTCAATTCCCGCCTTTTGGTATTCTAACCTTTGCGTGCAATCGTAACGCTCGATCTGCGGCCAGTAATCGTTGTTATGAAACGTTACTCTGGTTCTGTCATTTCTGCCACGTGTCCTGCGTCTCCTGCACCTTTCGTAACGCTTTCCCGTGAAAATCCCGACAGAATTTGCATTTGGCCTCTTCCGTTTCCTAGCCGCGATAACGCGACATGTCACGAAATCGTGACATGTCACGATATCGCGACATGTTCTTGGTCCGTACGCCCGCAGTAGCTCGTTGTAGCGATATCGCTACCGACTTTGCTTTGCCTTCTTTTCAAAAAGTGGTAGCGATATCGCTACCACTTTGGTTTCGAGCCTTTCTTCGATGAAGTGGTAGCGATATCGCTACCACTTTGGTTTCGAGCCTTCCTTCGATGAAGTGGTAGCGATATCGCTACCACTTTGGTCTCGAGCCTTTGCTTCACGAAGTGGTAGCGATATCGCTACCACTTTTCTTTCGAGCCTCCGCTTCACGAAGTGGTAGCGATTCGCTACCACTTTTCTTTCGAGCCTCCGCTTCACGAAGTGGTAGCGATTCGCTACCACTTTTCTTTCGAGCCTCCGCTCATAAGGTAGTGAAATGATTACCACTTTCAACCTTGTGCTTCCTCTCCGCAACTCGTAGCGATGGAGAGACAGGTCGCGATTTCGCGACCCTTTCAACACTTAGGCATTTTTCTTCTTTTCTTCATTTTTAGCATCCGGGTCTTTGAGATCTTCCCTAAAACCTGCAAAAACAAAGGTGGGTCCCCACTTTTGGGGTGTGTTGTGGATGAACCACAACAGGACTTTATTTTGTTAAGAGAGAAGTGTGTGTTGAGAAAAATAAAAAGTGAAAATCCATGATTTTTGGAGAGTGGTGAAAAATGTCACTTTAGTATTTTGTGCATAACTTTCTCATATGATATCTATTTCAGCTAAAATTTTTATAGGAGTTCATAGACAAAGTGCTGCACAATACCCAGAAAGAATTTAGCAATTGGCATAATGAGCTAAGAGAACAATCAATTTTTTTGTGAGAAGAGAAGATTCAAATTCTAAGTAATGCAGAGAGAGGGATGTTATACTGGGTGAAATATAAAGTTTTAGATTTTGATATTATAGACCATATAAGGTTCTGGTTTTAGTGAATACATTCATATATGTCATTTTATTATCAATATCAAAATCAAGTGGGTGCTTTGTAGAGGGGTTGGTTCTCCTTTTTGTTGGTGCAGATAAATCAGGGGTTGGTGCTCCTTTCTATTGGTGTAGATAAATCAGGGGTTGGTGCTCCTTCTAGTGGGTGCTGGTAAATTGATTGTAAAGTTGGTGTTTTGCAAAGGCTGGATTTGGATGGGAGTCAAAACAGTCATTTTCGAGGATGTAGCCAAATCGGTGAAACTCGGTACATCTTGTGTTATGTGATGTTCTCTTGTTATACTTGCTTTATTTGGTTTTATATTTTCATTGTTTTGGCTTTGAGTGTTGAAGATTCAAGTTTTAAAGAGCTACACTGATTCACCCCCCCTCAGTGTCATTGTGAGACTAACAATGGCTTGAAGGCAGTTTTAAGCAAGTCTTTTGAGAAGGCTTGAGAACAGATTTGAGATGAATTGAGAGTAAGTTTGATTGTTGATTTTTTCAAGCTCTGTGTTAAAGCTTGGGGTAGATTTGAGATAGAATTAAGAGCATATTTGTGAGTATATTTAGATCAAATTTATGCTAGATTTGGGACAAATTTTAGTGCATATTTGAGATATATTTTGGTATATATTTTTGAGCAAATATAGAGTAGATTTGTGCAAGACCTATCATAGATTTTGGTATAGATTTGAGATAGAATTTGGTGCAAATTTATGAGAAGAGACAAAGCAGATTATTGCTAGAACTATGATAGAGTTTTGTGTAGATTTGAGATAGATATGAGAGAAGGCTTTGGAGGTGACATAGAAAAGAGGATAGCAATATCCTATGGAGATAGATCCACCAACCAATGTAGTGGGGATAGAGTTATCCTGTGGATAGAGATATGCTAGCTAGAGTAGTGGGGACAAAGGTCTTCTATGTTAGAGATTCACCAGCCAAAGCAGTGGGGATAGAGGTCTCCTATGGAGAGATATGCATGAACCATATCAAGGGGAAATAGTTCTCATATGGAGAGAGATCCATGAATTAGAGGAAATGGAGAAAGTTCTCCTATGGAGAGATATTTATAAATCAGAGCAAGGGGGAAGAGTTCTCATGTGGAGTGAGATCCATGAACCAACTAGGTAGATAGAGTTCTTATGTGGAGAGATATCCACAAACCATTTGAGGAGATAGATTTCTCCTGGATCAAGTTTCGTGAACCAAAGAAAAGGGGAAAGAGTTATCCTGTAGAGAGAGATCCACAAATCAGATAATAGAGGATTGGTGTCTCCTTTGGATAGAGGTCCATAAATTTTATAATAGGGAATTGATTCCAAAGATATTTGTTGAGAAAATTTAGAAGAAATATTTTCTTCATGGAGTATCCCACATTGGGTGAATCACATTAAATTTATCTCTCTTATGTGTGACAATTTGTGCATTTCTTTGATTACTATTATTGGTATTTCCATTGATAATATTGAATAATATTATTTGGGAAAGAAAAGTAAAAGTTGATCTTATACTATTCACCCCCATCTCAGTTTAAGCCTGTGTTCTTCAAATTTAACTAAATCTAATGTCATCATAAAATATTTAAAAAATGAATTCCAAGAGGCCTACAAAATTTTATTCCTTCTCCTTAGAGTAGGACCCAATATCTTAGACATGTTATTTTATGTGGTATATTTGTTAGAAATAGATTATATTCCATAATTTGGGTTATGTAAATGTATCTTCCAAGGTAAATAATTAGGACAATAGATTACTCTAGGGGGAAGTTATCTAGTTACTTCATGCAATGTAATAAATGCACAAGTGTCAATGTGCAAGTTGTAAATGTGCAAGGTGTCACTTGTATAGCTAGATAGAGTGTTGGCCAAGTATCATATTTTACTATATAATGAAGACCTAATTATTAGATATACAAAGAGTAGGGAGAGTCAATGATAGAGTAGCTTAGAGCATATTTATAGGTAGTATAGTTCTATATGGATAACCATCTAGTGGTTATGGGTGTAATGTAGTCCAAAAACTTTATTAATGGAGTGTTCACTTCCTCCATAGCTTTATTGTATTCATTTATATAATTTATGTTTATTGCATATCTCATTTATCTAGTAGATTTACTTTATTTCATATTATTCTGCATATCAAGGTTGTTATCTCCCTTTACATATAACACCAAAATCTAACAATCTTGCCCAACGTCATTTAATATTCTTCTTGAATGCTCTTGGATTCATGAAATGAGGGTTTTCCCTTATACTCTTCACCAATATTTGAAGTATGAATTTAAAAATTAGCTTATCACCATCCAGGGTAACCCTCACCTATTCCAATATTATTCAATGGTTGATCAAGCCCAATATATGATCAATTTCTTTCCATCTATTATCTTCACGAAGTGTCTTCTTCTCCTCTCATCTCTTCTCATCATTCTTATTGTCATTCTCAAATTACCAAGGATTTTGATAACTTAAAAATAAATAATGAACCATCACTCATAATATCATTATATAATCAAGCTAATCTACTCAATGAAAATCCTCTTCTAGACCTCATAAAGCTACCACCTTCACCCCAAACTATGGGTTTACCCCATAAAAAGGGTGAAGTAGTGCACACTGGTATGTGTACCTTTGTCTACGTGGGTATGTCCAATGAAGAAAATATATATGGTAGCAACCCCTCTCTAGTAGAGTGAACTTTTACCCATTGTTATCTATCCAATGATTACCCACTTCCTAATTATATCTTGTCTAGTATAGGATATGTAGGTAAGGATTTGGGGCCACAATAGAAATGTGTTCAAGAACCTTTGGATGTTTATATTTGGCCTAGGTGATGTGGCATAGGTTACATCCCTAATAAAACTAACCTTTACCAACTAATGATGATCAAGTTGTCACCTTCACTGAATTCATGGATCATCATGGCTTGGAATGGAGTAATAAGTACGAGGGACTGCCTTCTCCCTCTAAAATATTATTTTACAATGTGATAACTTTGGTGCACCCTAAGTTAGTTATGAACCCAAGGGAGTATGTTGAAGCGAAAACTCTTTGTGATATGTATCATGATGATATCCTTCAAAATAGCTTCTTCTTTTATGGGTTAGTCCCTTGTGTTTTGCATGTTGAGTCTTCTAGTTCTCAAGTGGACCATCTTTCTGTCTCTTGAAGACCTTGAGCTCCTCACTATAATTATGATTCCCACATACTCATTGAGGATACCCTAGATGTTAATATACTTTTCAAGGAAAGCCTTATAATCCTTAAATAAGGCAAATCCTTGTCCATGGATGAGCAAGAGCAATTAACCAATTTATTGAAGGGATTTCAAGATACTTTTGCTTGGTCATACATTGACATGCAAAGGTATGATCCCTCTCTCATTATGCATAATTTGATTTTTAAGCCTATTAAGTAGAAACTTATGAATATGCATCCTATGGTTACCCTTTTAGTCAAGGAGGAGCTCCAAAATCTCCTTAACATTGGTTTTATCAAAGCCATCGACTATTCTGATTGGATCTGCAATATCGTTCTTGTAGCTAAGAAGGAAGGAAAAATCCAAATATATATCGAATTTTGAGACATTAACTTAGAATGTCCCAAGGATGATTTTCCCCTCACCAACATAGATATGATCATAAATATTTTGCTAGATGTGGAATGCTATCACTCATGGATGGCTTCTCGGGATACAATCAAATCATGATTACCCCTAAGGACTAGTCTAAGATAACTTTCATAACTCCTTTGGGTACCTTTTGTTATAAATTCATACCTTTTGGCTTGAATAATGTTGATGCCACATAAAAAAGGGCCATGACATATATTTTTCATGACATGATGCATAATATTTTTGAAGAATGTTACGAAACTTTATTTTCATTAATAAAAATCATTCATCAATATGCAAAAATATCAAATAATTCATCCAATAACATCCATAATAATAATCCACACAATGAGATAAATATAAATAATACCCTTAAGGTAGGGCAACACCAGTAATACTCCTTAAGGAAGGAATAATTCCACAAGATCTCCCAAGATGAGAGTGCCACTTAAGGAAGGCAAAGTCCTATAAGCTACTTGTGGGTAAAGATGATTATATATGATTTATCTCCATGATGATTACAATGACAAATATCTCTTGTTTATATCCATATTCTAAATCTAATTTGAGATCCGACTACTAATATAATATTATATTATAATATATTATAATATTAGAATACAATCAACCTTGGGTTATGTGTGGCCCATGCCAACAATTATTCGATATAATATCATATCCCCATAGATCTATTCCTAGGTACCCTAACATTCCACCCCCTGTACAAATGTTTTATCCTCAAAACATATGAATAAACAAGATAATATGATTTGTTTAGAAATGTTAGTAACTGGTACAAATCTCGATCATCCATCCATCTAAGTGAAACATTGATTGGTGGTGGTATTCATTGATGTTGATATGCAATTTTGTCATCTGAGTATACAAATATGCTTTGTTGGCTTCATGATTTTACTGCTTTATTTTTATAATTCGAATGATGGGTCCACTTGTTCCTTGATTCTGATGCACCACTCTAAAAACTACGATTAGTATGCTTTCTCTGCTAAACACTGCCATACTTGATACCCTTTTGATTCCATGTAGAACCATAATATTGTTGCCTTGATTCATGCCTCCAAGATTTTTGCCTCTCATGGTGGTGTGGATGGTGATATGCTACAACCTTAACTTGATGTTCTAGTTTCTTTGTCTCCTCAAAATTTTGCTCCACTATTTTAAATTCTTTACATGTTGTTCTCTCATGTTCCCTTTGTTTGGTGTGTCCTTATGATATTCTATCAAAGCTTTCTTGGACTCTGCTATTGTTATTTCCATGGACTTGATTGTTGTTGCTTCTTTCATGGACTCTATTGCTGCTACTACGTTCTTGAATTTTGTTTTAGGTTCTTATATTTGTTCTTCTATTTGTTTCTCTACAACCACTTCTTGTTTTCCCTTTGGATCTGTTGAGTGATAATTTTACCCAATTGCAAAACCACACTCACTGTTAGGATTTTGATTAGAAACCCTCTCTTGTAAAGAAATAAAAATTTCTCCAAGGTTCCTTTTACTTAATATTTCTTGTGTACCTAAAAATATGTATAAAAATAAATGCTAGAAATACCTTATTGGTTTGTAAGCAACTGTCAACAAGGGGCCTATGCTGATTTTATTTTGATTTTTTCATGCTTTTCATTGATTAAAAGGGCTTGATTTCCCTTATGTACATAAATAAAATGATGAATGAATGCCTAAAATTTATTTTACTTCATTTTTTATTTTTACTTTGTTAAAATGATATATCCCTAAATATTGGTTAGCAAATATCTTTTATCTTAGGCTTTAATGTGAAATTGGAGTAAGCATTTGTTGATAGTACTTGTTGTTAGCAGATTCATTTTATTTCAAATTAAAGTATGTTGTTAGCAAGTGCTGTGGTGGACCACTTCATTTTATATTTGCATTAATATGAAATTTGGAGTTAGTAAAATCCCTCCCTTAAATGCAAAGTTGATTTTATCTTGGTCCTTAATTGATAAAAGAAATGTTGAAAACTAATGAAGTGTTGATTTCCTTTATTCTAAAAGAATGCTAGAATGATTATCCAAATAATTTAGATGCTTTCTTTGAACAATAATTATTTGGATACTTTAATACTACAAAACCCTAAAAGTTTAATGCAACAAGCTTTGAATTCGTTAGGATTTTGAGTGTTCAAAAACCAACATAAAATGAAATGAAATGATAACAAAAAAATGGCAAAGACAGGATTAGAGAAACAAAATCAAAAGACATTTGGAATATGGACTAGAATGCAAAAAAGGACCAAAGAGAAACTACTGAAAATAAAACCGATCTAATCTACAGAAAAATATAAATCTTGAACATGAAAACACAACCATGTTAGACTTGCATCCACACAATATAATATCTGATTATGTTGAGAGTCTAAAGGGTAAGAACATGTATTAAATCTATCTAAATGATGCTACCAAATTCACACATAAAACACCATTAAAAATAACTCAAACATTAATAAATATATGCAATGAATCTTTATTGTGTTAAAAAAAAACCTTTGTTCTGCATACAAAGTAGACCGAGGGTGTTGACAGTAGCTTAAATGACCTTCCAATATTTCTCCAATAATTCTGCTCCAAACATTTCCATCCCTAGTTCTCTATTTCTATGGGGCATTTAAAATCTGCAAACTATCCTTTCGCTTTCCTTTTCAATGCCTCTTGGTTTTCTCCCTTTTATGCTCGTTGAATTTACCTACTTTTGTAACCATTGTATTTTGTCATTTCATTACTTTAAAATACCCTTTTGATAATGCTCTCATTCCTCACATTATTTTAATACAATTCTTTCCAATAAAGCTACCTTTTTCTATATTATTCTCTCCACCTTAATAGTTGCATAATATCCACGTTTCATATTACATATAGTATAAACCTTTGTAATAGCCTTCACACACCCCCTTTTACATTTCCAATATAATGCCATTTGGCATATTAAAATTGGCACTCTCTTCTTTCATTGCATGATTTTTAATTCAAAAAATCTATTCTTGAAAAAAAGGGCAAAACCAAACTGTGTGCGTCCATGTCTCCAAATTCATCTTAATCATCGTCATCGTAGGAAATGGATGAGCTAGAAAATATCCCAACATTTCATCCAAGGAGGAGATTTTACTATAAAAATATACCTTGAGTGAATTTTCCAGCATTCTAATAGACGTTGGGAGATCCGCCATTGTATCCGCAAAGTTAAACTCAAGTGATTCAATGATATCTTCGTTGGCCTGCATAATTTCCTTTTCTTGCTGCAAAGAATTTTTGCCATGGGACCTGATGGCACTTACGTACACTACAACTACAATTAGTTGTGAAAGGATTTCTATGCGTACAAACTAGGACTTCCTGGTTGCCAAGAATGTGCGATGGTATTAATCATATAATCCTCTTCAGTTGAGGTCCAACCTAGACGAAGATAAAATAGAAAAATAAAATTTGTAATATTGTCTTCCTTGTTTTCATCCATGGTTGTGATACCTACCGTTATAGCCTTCATTAATCATAATCAAGGATATTTTTAAAATAATCATGCCCAGTAACATGAGTGCCAATATAATGTCCCTCCTTTTAGCTATTAATTCAACTTCCATGTCCTCGACTATTCTCGTAATGGTATCTTCAGGCCATGCAGTTTATCGTTTACTAATTTATAATAATGTTCATTGGCCCTCTAAAATATTATCACATCCACCTTGTACACTTCTCATTCCTTCGACGAATCTACCTCTAATGCCTACTATAGCCTCATAGTCTACGATCATTGTATATGCGTAAACTAGACTATAATTGGAATCCTACTAAATATGAACTATAAATTACTCTGTTTGATGTGCTCTTCATCACTACATTAATGTCCAACCTTAATTAATGTGCAAGGAATTTGTCATATTTCACCAACCCCTACATGTCTGTGCATCACCACATCAACGATCTCTTCCATGAGTCTTCATTGTTTGGGTGCCACCAGGATCCATGATTTCAACACTATCATGCCCTCCTCCATTATTGGTCCATGCTAGTATCTACATCCACCTCAGTGATTCATTCAATCTATAGGGTCTATCGAACATCTATTCACCAAGTAATCAGTCCATAAAATTGCCCTATCAGTGTTGGCCGATATCCACCATTGGTTCATCCATCCTATCATCTATTTATGTTGTGTAAACACCTACTGTGACTGCATGGCAATCATACATGTTATCTGACGTCCAACATCTATATCTGCTTTACCTGAAATGGCCTTGTAAGTTGCCATTTTCATCTCATGTGTTTATCCCTAAATATCTACCAAACACATAGTTTCCTCACGATGCATCAACAATGACTGGATATCTAAACAATAATATCTATTTTTGATATTTTCCAAGATTAGAAATCGTAACTGTAGGATCCCAAACTATAATCTCATTCAATATAGCAATTTTTACATGTGTTTTGTCTCTATGGTGTTCATCGAAGGCACCCTATCACTGTCACACATCGGATGCACTATCCTATTCCACATGCCTTCCATGCTATTGTATCACCATGTTAGCCCTAATATTATATCGGTCTATGTTCTAGTCTAGGGGTCCAAGTTATTCGGTATTGGTAGTCTACATCGTCACTTATTCATCCATAATTCAAGTCACCATGCATATTGAATGTTACAACAACTCTAGGTCAAATCTGTCTAGACATCGTACATTCTTGTCACATGTCCACATTTGTGGATTCCCATATGCGTGGTTGCCAAATCATAAATTTTGAAATCCACCTCAAAATCTACCTTGTCTTTCATTCATGACTTGATAACGTCCACCTCACCTTGAATTTAAAATTAACTCTGTAATCCATATTAGTGCCTCAATTCTGAGTAGTTTTTTTACTACATCTATCGTGTCCATGGATCCATCTTTGTTTACAATGTCTCATCCATCGAGTCATGTTCATAATGTGCATCCCAATCGGTCAGTCTATGTCCATAATATTAGGGTCATCGTGTGTATTATTTGAGTTGTTTTACTCCTTGTCCGATCACCACATCATCCTCATAGCCTCGGGTGACCCCTTTGGAAATTGAGCTAGCTCCCCTTTTAACCTACACAAATAAATAAAATAAGTTAATACCTATGATAGACTTAACTTTGATTAACTCCAACTATAATAATAGGCATTCATTAGCATGACACAAACAAATGGGTGTCAAAGTGGAATGAAATTCCATTGTGGATATAGGTCCCTTAAATGAGTACATTGAAACTTAATTTTATTTAGTATGAACCTATGTATATATAAATATATATGTATATATACATTTATTTGTTTAAATTTAAAAAAATCCACATAAAATGCTTTAATTATTAAAATTCAATATGAGAAGGAAACATTAACCTTAACATTCAAAATTTAAACCAAACAAAATGAACCTATCCATTTAATGCAAAACACTAAGCACTAAAATATTAATGAAGGAAGACACTACAAAATCTTGAACCTTAGAACCTATCAAAATTGGTATTCAGAGAATACAAAAAAAATTCCAAAAACCTCAAATTTTAAGATGGCTTCCCAAGTTTGGGTTAAGTTGTGCAATGGTCACAACAAATGGCGACTCTGTTGGGAAATGCTCTTGACCATTTCGTATGAAGAACCCATTCTGAAACCAAGAAAACTGAATATTAGAGAAATATACGTCATAAAGTAATATCTAGAGAAAATGGAGGTGATACCTTCAAATGAAAACAAATAAACCATTTGCCATTTCTTAGTGTGTGGAAAGTGATTTATTTTGTACTCTTAAAACAATCCAAATTCCATCATCTGTTTTGCATTTAGGCTATTAAGTATTGCTCATAAAAATAATTTTTATAGACAGAGCCCTACTACCAATTAGGCGTCTATAGCTCTAATATATTTTATCTAGACCACCCTTGTGTTTAATTGATATTTTGCAAAGCCTTTTTTTAACAAGCTTTATATAGATAGAGCCCTACTACTAGTCAGGTGTTTATAGCCCTGATAGAGTTTATCCAAACCTCATGACTGATTTTAGCATGTTTTCCTTTGCTTACCTTTTTTTTTAAATGTCTTTGCAAAAGTTTATGTACCACATGATTAGATAGTATTTGAAGCTAGATATGGAGCGTGTTGGATTTTTTGCCTTAATTTGCACACCAGAATGATTTCATCCTTCAAGATTTCACATAATACACTTTAATATGTGAGTTATATGTGGAGCTTTGGTGAAATGTTTCATTGTTCCACTTTCCACCATTTTGGTCCCAAAATATAAGAATGATCATTAAGCAATTTCATCCCCCTTTTTCTCAATTTCACATATTTTCAAACTAGGTATTCCAACCTACTTAATAAAGGACCAAATACCAACAAAAGAACTAGGGGTTAGTGTCCTTCACCAAACATTACCACAAACAAAGGGAGAAAACCAAAACAAGAAAATGAAAAGCCACACCCTACCCTAAACAAATGAGAGCTAATAAGAAATCAAGAAGCAAACTTGTGACACCACGTACAAAAGCATCAAACCAAAACAATACGAAAAGTCAAATATACAAAATCTCAAATCTACATAATATACAAGAATTGTACAAATGATACAAGCATTTTTTTGCCTCATGGGTGAAAGTAGTGCTTGATAAATTGCCTATTCATAGGCAAGTGAACATAATCTCCATTAAAAGTTTTCAACTTGAAAGTATTTTTACCAATGATTTCAAAAATTTGGTAAGGACCAAGCCATAGATAATAAAATTTATCATGGTCTCCCTTTTTTCATGTGCCTTATCCCAAAGCAACACCAAATAAAAAATTCAAAAATATTTAATTTTAGATGTTTTCTAAAATGAAGCAAGGCATTTTCTCGTTTTTCATCTAGGTGCATGAGGTGAGTGAGATCAGCTTCAACTTTATCATCCATGCCAAAATATTCTTTCATGAATTGAAAGGTTTGCAACTTAATATTAATGGAAAAAATAGGATCTTCACCATACACCAAATGATAGGGTGATGTACCAATGAATTCCTAAACTCTTATTCTATCCACCCATAATGCAAACCTTAATTTATTGTATCAATCCCTAGGATTATGTTCAAGCATATTTTTTATAATTGACAACAAGTTTTTATTAGAAGATTAAGCTAATTCATTACCTTGTGGACAGTAATTAGAAGAATGTTTTATTCTTACCTTGTTATCATAGGCCCATTCTAAAAAATGAATTGAAATAAAAGCAAACCCATTATCGCAAATAATCAAATGTGGCATCCCAAACCTCGTTACAATATATTCCTCCAAGAATTGAATGACAACCTCGGTAGTATAATTTTTGGTGGGGATGGCTTACATCCATCTAGTACAATAATTAGAAGTAGTGAGGATGTACTTATGAGAAGCGGAAGAGTTAGGGTTTATAACCCCTACAAAGTCTAAATGACACTGGGTAAAAGGTCTCATTTCTACTACTGGCTGTAATGGCATTTGTGCGTGCCTCTCTCTACTAGATGCAATTTGACACATATGGAAAGATCGCACATGGGAATGGGCATATTTAAAAATATGAGGCCAATAATAACTAGACATTAAGATCTGGTCTGTAGTGGCATTTGTTGAACCATACCCCATCCCATATTTATCATGGAATTCATACAAAATGTGAGTGGATTCTTCCTTTCTCAAACAACGAAGAAATATTTCCTCATGATTTTTCTTGTACAATAATCATGAAATTCATAGATTTTAGATGAAAGGTTCTTTGTATGGCATCCAAGTGTGAAGGACACTTACCATTCAGTAGAAAATAAAAAATATTGATATACCATTCATATTACGTGATGTCCCTACGCTATAATGTTCACATTAAATTTAAGGGTCTATCTCCGCAAGTTTCGTTATCAAACCTTGGCCTTGAACTAGCTTCATCGGGTGAATATCAAGATCGAATTATTGTAAAGTAGACATCCACTTCCCTCGTATTTCTCCTAGCTCATTCTACATCAACATGTTTTTTATAGCAGGATCAAGCACAATAGAAAATACTTAATTATGTAAAATATAATACCTGATATTTTTAATAATTTTAAATAAGCATATGCTTGTTTATTCATAATAGTATACCTCAATTGTGTATCTTTTAATGGTGAACTCATAAAAGAAATGGAATTTTTAGATTTACTTTCACCTTTATGAGTTAGTATGCTAGCATATGAATGATCGGATGTAAAAGTGTATATGAAGAATGGTTTCATAGAATCAGGACTTACCAAGATAGGTGCATTCGAAATGGCATATTTCACACCCTCAAAAGCTATCCTAGCATCACATGTCCATTTAATATTAATATCCTTTTTCAACATGTCATTCAATGGTTTAACAATTTTGGCAAACCTAGAAATGAATTTCCTAACAAAATTGATTTTCCCAAAGAATGAACTAAGGTCCTTCTTACTTCCTAAAAAATGGATTTTTTGGATTACCTCTATCCTCACAGCATCTATATATCTCAACAATTTCCCTTCAATTACTCCAAAGATACAATTTTTGGGATTAAGTGAAATTCCATGTTCTCTACATCTTTAAAGAACCTTTATCAAGTCATTGATATGATTATTACACTTCTTTGAGAATACAAGGATATCGTCTACATAAAAAACTATGTATTTACCAATAAGGTCCCTAAACACATAATCCATGACCCACTGAAAAGTAGCACCTGCATTGAGAAAACCAAAAGGTATTCTTTTATAAGCAAATGTTCCCCATTTGGTGGTAAAGGAGGTCTTCATTCTATCTCTAGGGTAAATGAGAATCTGATTATAACCAGAATATCCATCAATAAATGAAATCATTTCAGATCCATTGACCATTTGTAAAATGCTATCAATAGAAGGAAGAGGGTAGTTATCTTTTTGTAAATATTTTATTGAGGTTTCTGAAATCAATACATAGTCTGATCTTTGTTGGAAATTTTGAGTGATAAGTTGTCATTGATGTCAAGAGTGAGTGGTCATTGATGTCAAGCTTTTAGCACCATTCAATGGCAGTTTCAATCAACAACATCAGTTTCCAGTTCTCCAATAAATGCAAAAGGATAATTCAGTTTCAGTTTCAAGACCGAGTTCCAGGAAGTCAGATTTGGTCCAAAGTGCAAAAAGAAGCCCAAGTGAATAATATTATAATATTATACAAAGGAAGTTTAAAATTAATTATAAATTAATTTACTTAACTTATAAATTTATTTAAATTAATTATAAATTAATTTAATTATTAATTATTACTTAATTTAAGCTAAGGTTAAATAACCCTAAGGTGGGTTATTAAAATTAAAATTTGAAATTCGATTTCGAATGACAAAGCACTAATGTGAGGAGAAGTTTAAAAATATGTATATAAGGGGGAACTCCCACTTTACCAAACCTTACCATACCTTCAAAATAAATTGTGAGCCTTATAATTTGTGTTGCATCCAAGGAATAAAGAACGTGCAAATTTGTGGAAAGTCAAACGACGATGAAGGCATAAGAGGAAGGGACTCTTCCTTCCTTCACGTGGGCATTAGTAGCCCACGCGGTGGGTTCCCAAGTGCTAATATGCTTAGGCTAGAGGATACGACGGATCGAATCTCACCGAATTTCCTTTTTGGGGAAGAAAGAGGTATGCTTTAATATTGGTCGTCGAAAATTTCAGGAATATAGTTTGGGCATTTAAAAATTAATTTTTGCATATTTTTATTGGTTCTAAGGTTGCAAAGGGAGTTATAAGGGTCTTTCAAAATTAAATTTTTAATGTTATTTTATCAAATGTTTTGAAAGGATTGTAAGGTGTTTGGTTTATATTTTATGGTGTTGGATACTATTTTAAGTTGCAGTTTATAATGTGTATCAAATAAATTATCTTTATGTATGTTATGATGAGTGTTATTTTTAAAAGGAGCAATAAGACATAAAGTGAGTTGTGATTATTTTATGCCTAAGGAAATATTTTTGAGAAAGTATTGAAGTGATATTGTTGTGTTTAACCATTGGAATTGGAAAGAAGGGAATTGTGATTAATACAGGTTTTTCCAAAGGCACTTCTACATCCAACAAAAGGTATGGGCATATTCTTCCTAGTGAATGGTTGTTGAAAGTTGTGTATGAAAATTTGGAGTGAAAAATATTTTTTGGTTAGCATTTTTGAGAGTGTTTTGATTATATGCTTCAAGGTTTTCTAGAATAAAAAAAATTGTTGATAAAACCTTGTTTTATAAGCATTGTTGTTGAAGTGATTAAGTTGAGTGAAGAACTTGAACTAGGGTTTGGAAAGAACATGAGTATCATTGTTATGTGAGAATTGATTGATAAGCATTGTTGGGAATATTGAGTGATTGTTCATGTGATTGGACTAGGGTTTGTGAGAAAGGATTATTTAATTGAGTGATTGGTTGATTAGAGTTGTTTGTGCCTAGTCAAGTGAATGTGTTGAGATGATTGTTCAAGTTCTATGAAAAATTATTCTATATTCTGAATTGAGTTGAGAAAGTGATTGAGATTCTTGTGAGTGTGAAGCATATTGAGTCTCTAAAAATTCTCTATATGTTTCTAATAGAGTGATTGAAAGTGATTGAGTATTGAGGTGAATGTGAAGCATATTGAGTCTCTAACAATTCTCCATATGTTTCTAAGAGAGTGATTGAAAGTTATTGAGTATTGAGGTGAATGTGAAGCATATTGAGTCTCTAAAAATTCTTTGTATTTTTCTAAGAGAGTGATTGAAATTGATTGAGCATTGTGATGAATGTAGAGCATATTGAGTCTCTAACAATTCTCTTTATATTTCTATGAGATTGGACAAGTTCTAGTGAGTACTTGTTGAGCATATTTGAGGTAAGTATTTGAGAAGAATTGTGGATATATTTGTGTGAGCTTTTGTGAAAGCTTACAATACATATTGAGAGCAGTTTTGGATAAGTTCTAGTGAGGAATTATTGATCAGATTTGACAAGTTCTAGATAAGACTTGTCAATAGATTTGTGTGATTTTTTGTGGAAGCTTACAAGGTAGATTTGAGATAAGTCTTTGAGAAGACTTGAGTGCAGAGTTGATTTATTGATTTGTTCAAACCTTGAGTTAATACTTGGGACATATCTAGCAGAGTTTATTTGATATTGAGTTAAGCTTTGTGTTAATGCTTGAGGATAGAGATTGAGTATGTATTTGTACTAGACTGAAGGACTATGTTTAGTGTAGATCAAAGGACAAATATTGAGGACAAATTTGTGCTAGACCGAAGGACTATGTTTAGTGCAGATCAGAGGACAAAGATCAAGGATAGATTTGTACTAGACTGAAGGACTGTATTTAGTCTAGATTTGAGAAAGAGCTTTGAAGGTGATCGAGTATAGAGGATGATAGTCTCCATTGGATAAATATCCATTAGACAGGGCAATGAGGACAAGAGTCTTTAGTGGATAGAGATCCATTAGCCAGAGCAGTCGGGGCAATAGTTTTTCTAGAAGATCACCAGTCGAAGCTAAGGGAAAAGGAGTTCTCTTATGGATAGATATCTATGAACTTGATTAGGGGATTGGTGTCTCCTTTGGATAGAGATCCATAAAAATTGTAATAGGGAAATAATTCCTAAGATATTGATTGAGAAAATTTTAGTGAAAATGTTTCTCCGTGGAGTAGCCCACATTGGGTGAACCACGTAAATTTGGTGTTTCTATTGTGTGTGGTGATTTGTGCATTGCTTTAATTATTTTTGTTGATATTTCTATCTATAAATTATATAATATTCATTGGTAAATAAAAGTAAAAAAGTGGTCTTATATTGTTCACCCCCCTCTTAGTATAATTTTGTGTTCTTCAATTGGTATCAGAGCAGGTTCCTTCGAAAGAGTTTAACACCTTGAAGGAAAATTTTTTAAGATCACAATGGATTCTAAGAATGTGTTCTCAGATAATTCAAAACCATTATTTTATGAAAGTGATTATATATATTGGAGTGTGAGAATGAAGGTTCACCTGATGGCACTTGGCAATGAAATTTGGGAAGCAGTTAAAAATGGATACATACCACCAGCTGATCCAGCTATAGATAAGGAAGGTAAACTTCTACAACATTACAATTCAAAAGCAATGTATGCACTTTTGAGAGGTTTGCATAGAACAAAATCAATAAAATTTATGCATTGTAAAGATGCAAAAGGAATTTGGGATAAGTTGCAAAGCATATATGAAGGAGATAAAAATATCAAAAATGCAAAGACAAAAAATCTCAAAGGACAATTTGAAGAATTAAGAATGAAGAATGAGGAAGACATTAGTTCTTATCTACTTCGGGTAGATGAGGTTGTTAAATATATGCAAGGAATTGGACTTAATGTGGATGAATCAGATGTTTGTGATAATATCTTAAGGTCTGTTCCAACAAGGTTTAGTGAAAATATTTCAGCTATAGAAGAAGCAAAGGATGGTGATTCTTTGATAAGAGATATGTTGCTTGGTATTCTTACGACTTTTGAGTTAATAACAAAAGAACATAATTCTCATAAGGAAGCATCCTTCAAAGCAATTAAGAATACAAAGGGTAAGAAGTTAGAATCAAGCAATGGGTCATCCAGTGATGAAGAAGCAAATTATGGTAGAAGGAACAAGGATTCAATAAGATTAAAAGATGCAAAATCTATTAGGTGTTTCAATTGTGGAAAGTATGGTCACTATGCAAATGATTTTCATTAAGCCAAAAATAACAATGATGAAGAAAAACAAGATCACAGGAACAAGGAATCAAAAAAATATAGATACCAAAATAAAGGTAAGGATGGACAAAGCAGATAAGGGAAGAATTTATTTCAAAGACAAAATAGGAGCTACTATGTAGACAAGGCAAGTAAGTACTCAAGTGATAGTGATGCTAGTTTTTTAGATAATGATAGAGATGAAGTCCTATTTATGATTGAAGAAAAAGAAGAAGTCAATAAAAGGTCACCAATAATTCTCAAGTATTTTAGATGTGGTAACTTTGGACATCTTGAAGATAGTTGTACAAGGAATGGTTATAGTTTCAGTGATGATGAATATGAGGATGCACTTGAAAGACCCGAATAAAATATTCTAATGGCACTAGAAGAAGAAGAAGGTGATCCTATAAAAGATAAGTCAAAAGAAAATGAAGATGTAGACAAAGGAAAAGAAATAGAGGAAGAATAATAAATAGAAGGATTTGATCTTAAGGCAGAACTTATTTATGCTCTTGACACAGTAAAGAAGGTAAGAAAGCGAAACTCTAAAATTGAGTTTCAGTTTCAAGAATGTGGTGAAGAAAGATAAAAACTTATAGAGGATCTAAACAAGTCAATGACTAATACAAAGAAGTTCAAGGATAAGTTAGAAGCAAATGTCTTAGAATGTGAAAGGTTAGAACAATAAGTAGCTCTACTAAGGGAAGATTTAGAAAAATCTAAGGATAAGCTACACAAGTTTGGAAAGAGCTCAAAGATTGTGGATAATATGATCAAGGTACAAAGAAGGTCAACAAACAAAATAGGTCTTGGTTTTGAACAAGCTCAAAAGAAACAAGAAAAAGAGTCAACCTCAAGTTCTGAAGAAGAAAAAACTTTAGAAGAATAAAATTCATAAGAAGAAACTTCAAAATAAGACAATGTAAGAGAAAGTGATACATCTAAGGATGAGTTGGACAACAAAAAGTTCAACAAGGAAAGGAAAAATGTACAAAGAAGAAATATATAGAATAGAAATCAAAATAGGTCAAGAGAGATTAAGAGACCAATGAGGTCAAGACAAGAAAATTTCAATGGAAGGTGTTTCTCATGTCATGGGTTTGGACACATGGATTCACAGTGCAGGACACATGAAAGACAGAAAACTAGGAATTTTAGAAACAGACAGTTTTTCCATGGGTATTGCTACTCATGTAATCATTTTGGTCATTTTTTGACATTTTGAGTCATTAAGTCAAGTTTTCATTGATTTAAAGGAATGAAATCATCATTAATATCAAGGAATTTTTCAAGAAATAAAGTTGTCAAAGTTGTCATTGATATCCAAGAATAAGCCACTGATGATGTCAAAGGTCAAGAGGAACAATGCAGAGGTTAAAAGTAAAAGGGCTTCATAATATTTTAAATATTATGTGGAAGCATAAGTTAAAAGGTTTTTCATAAAAACCCAAGGAAGCTTATTGCAGAGCTAAAGGAAGGTTTAATATTTATTTGATAAAATATTTAAATTCAAAGTGAATTTAAATTTTATAAATAAATATTATTTATACCAAGTTGTGCAATGAAATATGGCCTTAATAAAACCAAAGGGTTTTAAAGAATTAATTTATAAAATTTAAATTCAAATGAATTTAAATAATTTATAAATTAATAAGTTCAAAGGGAAATAAAAATCACCGACGTCTAATATATTGGAGGAAATTCGAGCGTTGATGTTATCCATGAAGGGGGGAAATCGATATATATACCAATGCCTTAGAGGCATTAAAGATTATCTGTTTTCTCAATTAATGAATGTGTGCAAATGTGTTGAACTCATGTAGAATAAGAGAAGCAAATTTTGTGTTTTAGCACCAGTGAATAAGGGTTAAGGAGAATAGCACCAAAGTACCAAGCACCAACTAGGCAACGTGGCATAGTGGCAAGAGGATAGTGGTTAGAGTGTTTGGGCACTAGGATTCCTGCGTTCGAAACGCAGCAACAACATTTTTGGCGGTTGCATTAGTGTTAGGCAAGGCATACATTTTTGTGTTAGGCAAGGTGGGGAGTCTTTTGGAGCACGTGGTGCTCTTTAGTCCCCAAGCGAGCGCCTAGCTCATGCGGTGGTTGGAGTCACGGCTAGGGTGTTGGTTGAGGCTGCGTTGTGAGTTTGAATCCCTTCCAAGGCAAGGTAATAAATTTTGATTATTATTTTTATGTGTTGCCTAAATTTTGGAGAAAAAAGGATTGTTAGTTGAAAATTATTTTTGATAAGTTGGAGGAATAAGGTGTTAGCTTTATTTTAATAAAGTGTTTGTGTCACATTGATTTGTTGAAGTTTTTAAAAGGATAGAGGGAACTTCTATCATTGAGTTATTTTGAAAAGAAGAGTGCATTGAATAATATTTTAATTGGGATATTATAAGGTGTAAGTGGTGTATTAATGTTTTTGTAAATGTTGATGAATATTTTCTTAAGTATGGAGTGATAAGGTGTATGTGTGTCTTGATATTTACATTGTATTTTGAGGAATTTTATCATCTTATAATTTCTTTGAGCTTGGCAAAGAAGTGTTTGTGATTGTGGCAGATTTATGAGAATCCTTCATTAAAAAGGTATGAGCACATTATTCCATAGTTAAGTTGATTGATTGGTTTTCTAGAAAATAAGTTTGGAGTGAAAAGGACTTGATTAGTGTTTCCTATTGAATGTGTTGAGTTAATGCTTCAAGGTTGTCTGGAAGAGTTGTTAAAACCTTGTCTTGTAAGCATTTTTTTTTTAAACCATTGGTTGTGTGAAGAAATTGAACTAGGGTTTGAGTATCATTGCTATGTGAAGAGAGTTTTTTTATAAGCATTGTTGGAAACATTTTGAGTGAGTGATCATATTCTTTGACTAGGGTTTGTGAGCAAGGGTTGTTTCATTGAATGTTTGGTTGAGTATATTTTGTTGAGCCTAGGCAAGTGGGTGTGTGAAGTGATTTTTCAAGTTCCATAAAGCAAATTATTTTATATTCTAATTTGAGAAATTTATTGAGCATTAAGTTGAATTTGAAGTGTATTGAGTCTCTAACAATTCTCTTTATGGTTATATGAGATTGGACAAGTTATGTGTGGACTTGTTGAGTAGATTTGAGGTAAGTATTTGAGGATACTTGTGGACTGATTTTGTGTGAGCTTTTGTGGAAGCTTACAATACATATTTTGAGCAGATTTTGATAAGTTCTTGAGAGTACTTATTGAGAATATTGGACAAGTTCTAAAGAGGACTTATGGATAGAGTTTGGTGCATATTTGAGCATAGGTTTGTGCCATATCAGAGACAGATATTGAGAAGAGTTGTACTATACTGAAGGAGTGTGTTTAATGTATATTTGAGATAGATATTTGGAGGTGACAGAGTACAGAGGACAGTAGTCTCCAATGGATATAGATCCATTAGCCAGGGTAGTGAGGATAGGTTTTCTGAGTGAGGACAAGATTCTTCAGTGGAGAGAGATCCACAAGCCAGTGCAATGGAGGCAGTAGTCTTCTAGAGGATTACCAGCTAGAGAAGAGATTAGGAGAATGAGTTATCTTATGGATAGAGTACCATGAACTTGATTTAGGGTATTGGTGTCTCATTTGGACAAAGGTCCATAAACATTGTAGGGAAAGGATTCCCAAGAGAATTTATTTGAGAAAAAATTATAAAAAATATTTTCTCTAGGGAGTAGCTTGCATTGGGTGAACCACATAAAATCATGTCTCTCATGTCTATGATGCTTTGTGTGATGTTTACTGCTTTAATATTTTCTATGATGTTATTTAGATTAAAAAGCAAAAATTTTTATTGTATACTGTTCACCCCCCCTCTCGGTATAAGCACATGTTCTTCAATTGGTATCAGAGCGGGTCTCTCCATGAAAAGACTAATACCTTAGAGAAGAATCCATCAGTATCACACATGACTTCATAAAATTAAGAAGATACTATGTTTGATATAAAATAGGAATTCTTTGCTGCTCTCAGAAAGTTGGAAAAACATAGAGAGAAGAATTCAAGCTTGAAGGAACAAGTTCAAGAAGATGAAGAAGGAAGGATGGAACTTTTACAAAATCTCACAGAACTCAAGATTAGGGTGGAAGAAGAAAAGAAAATTGAGCAGGACATGACATATCTGTTGAGAACCAAGAAAATAGAATGTGAAATATTGGAAGCAAAAATTTTCCACCTAAGGAATGAAGTTGAAAGGACCAAGGCACTACAAAATGTAGAATATGAGAAACAAAAAGAGGAATCAAGTCTTCAAAAAGCAGAAACCTCAAACAAGGATAAGAAAGCAAAGGAATAAAAAAAAGGAGAACCCTAGATAATAGTTAATCATAAGAGGAAGATTACTTAACCACAAACTTCAGTACATCCAAAAAGATTACATAATATCTTCCATGGTCATTGATTTTCTTGTAATAAATATGGTCATTGAGTTGTACACTATTGTCATCATGCAAGAAACAATGTTAATAGAAATTTCAATTCCTTTGCACCTCTTATGGATGATGATATTATATGTTACAAATGTAATAATTTTAGGCACAAGGCTATATGGTGTAAAATGATACCTCTTGAGTCTAGAAAAACAATATTAACAACTAGGAAAGATGAAAGGAAAAGTATTAAGGCTAGGTAAATGTTAGTTCAAACTGCCCTTCATGCTCAGGATAAATAGGAACAATGGTATCTTGATAGTGGTTGCTCTAGTCACATGACATGACAAAAATACAAATTCATTGTACTAAGATAAACCAATAGAGGATCAGTAAGTTTTGGTGATAATGGATCAACAATGATCGGTTGAAGAGGAACTCTAAGTTTAGATAATGGAAAAACAAAAATAGAAAATGTGTTGTATGTTAAAGGGTTAAAACACAATCTGTTAAGTACAAGTCAACTTTGTGATCAAGGGTACATGGTTACTTTCCATACAGATAGATGTGAGATAAGAAAATCAAAAACTAGAAAAATCACTGCCAATGCAAGAAGAACCCCAAACAACTTATACATGCTCAATGAGATCAAAGGGAAAAAGTGCTTTCTATCACAATAAGATGATAGTTTGTTATGGCATAGAATATTGGGTCATCTAGATTTTGATAACATAGTCAACATAAGCAATAAACAAGTGGTCAAATATTTACCCAAAATAAGAAGACCTCAAAACACAATCTGTGCACCCTGTCAACATGGAAAGTAAACTAGGACAACATTTAAATCAAAAGGATATATGGCATCTAAGTCATTGAGTCTAATACATACTGATCTATGTGGTCCTACTAGAACACAAAGTATTCATGGTGAGATCTAATTTATACTATTTATAGATGATTATTCCATAATGGTTTGGGTAGCCTTCCTAAAAGAGAAGTCATAGGCTTTTGAAAAATTCAAAGCATTTAAGGAATTGGTTGAAAATGAAATTGGAAAAATGATTAAGTGTCTGATATCTGATAGAGGAGGATAATTTACTTCAAATGAATTTGTAGAGTTTTGTGAACAACATGGGATCAAGAGAGAGTACTCAACAGCAAGAAATCCTCAACAAAATGGGGTAGTTGAAAGGAAAAATAGGATAGTTGAAAACATGGCTAGAGCTATGTTAAATGAATCTAAGCTATCAGATGGTTTTTGGAGAGAATATATAAATGGTTAGGATATCACTATTAAAAATAAGCACACTCACACAAAATACTGAAAAATAACTCAAATACATAAAATAACTCAATAACACTATGCAGAAAACAAATGAAACAATATCACAATAACACAGAATCATAGGCCTCTTTAAGGGGGCAACCTCCTTCAATATTTCATTAGATTACAAGAATATGAATTTTTAGATGGCTTCATATATTTTAAATAAAAACTTCATGCAACCCTACCTAAAGGCTCAAGAATTGGCTTACGTGCAAAATGCCACTCGAGTTAGAATCTCCTACCTACCATCAGTTACAATCTTGATAAAAACGGTTACATAATATGGTGCAACTTGGCTAGAAATCCTACTTGCAACATACATTACAAAGTATTACAAAATAATATCAGAATGGGATCCCCCACATTGGAAGTGGATCATTACATAAGTAAATGATAATTACAAAATGTTGTTAGGATAGGATCCTAACATGTCCTTCCTCTTCGAAAAGCTTTGTCCTCAAAGCTGAAAAATAAGGAAACTGGTGTTGGAGTTGATGGAGAGACTACCATGTAGCATCTTTTGGCTAGAGCTCACACCATTGAACAAGAACTTATGTGATGGTACGATTGTAGAGAGTATGGGTTCGATGATCCAACAATTGTTTAGGTTCAAGTAATATGAACCCTTATTCATCTAATTTTGGTAATGTTGACGGAACCTATACCTATGTGCCCATAACTTATTTGAGAAAGGAAACATGGAAAATAGGATGGAGCTTGGAGGTGGGCGAAAGAGCCAATTTGTAAGTAGTGAAACCAATCCGTTGGAGAACTTGGTAGGGTCCATAGTATTTTGCAGTAAGTTTTTGGCATCGACTAAGTTGTAGAGATGATTGTTTGTACGACTAAAAGTGAATGAAGACCATGTCACCCACATCAAAGATACACTCAGAATAATGTTGGTTAGCCTTTTGTCAAATCTGATTCTGGGCCACGTCTAAATTTTGCTTCAACTGGCAAAGAAAATCGGTATGTTTACTGAGAGTAGTGTCGACTGCCTGGACCTTGGAGTTTCCTGGGATGTATGAAGAAGGTGTGGATGGAGGTCATCCATAAACAACCTTAAAAGGGGTGAGTTTGGTTGTTGCATGATAGGAAGTATTGTACCACCATTCGGCCAAAGGAAGCCACTTCGCCCATTGAGTAGGATGATCTGATGCAAAGCAACAAATATAGGTCTCTAAACATTTGTTGACAATCTTAGTTTGACCATCTGTTTATGGATGATAGGCTGAACTCATTTTGAGCTAAGTTCCCTACAACTTAAACAATTCTTGCCAAAAATGACTAGTGAAGGTTGGGTCTCGATCGGACACAATGGAGGTGGGCATACCATGAAGGAAAAAAATAGAATCCAAAAATATTTGGGCAATGATGGAGGCTGTGTAAGGATGGCCAAGGGAACAAAAATGAGCATACTTTGAAAGGCGATCCACCACCACAATAATAACAGACTTACTGCTATATTTGGGTAACCCTAATATAAAATTCATGGAAATATCAGTCCAAACCTGATCTAGAATGTGCAAGGGTTGAAGGGTACCCGAAGAACGTACTGTTTCACCTTTCATCCATTGGTAGGTATCACAAGCTGCTACAAAATCACGAATGTCTTATTTCATACCTTTACAGAAGAATGTGTGCTTGAGGCGTTCATATGTTTTAAGAAATTTTGAATGGCTTGCAAAGGGATTAGTATGTAGTTCCTTCATGAAAATGTCATGGAGTGGGGACATGCAAGGAAGAACAAGGCATTGGTGATAATGCAAGTTATGGCCATCCCAATTATAGCCTGGGAATGAAGTAGGATCATCACAGAGTGATGCCACCAAAGCTTTCAAGTCTACATCCTAAAGTACCTCTTATCGTAAGGAATCTATCCATTTAAGAACTAGTGAGGAAATGGCACATAACATACTGAGGGCCTCAAATTGATGAGAGAGAGAATTAGTCTCAAGATTATCTTTACCCTTTTTATAGGTGATATCATAATCATATCCCATGAGTTTAGAAACCCATTTTTGTTGTTCTAGGGTAGTAACCTGTTGTTCCAATAAGTATTTGAGACTTTGATGGTCTATTTTAATGGAGAAATGGCACCCAATGAGATATGGTTGCCAATGAGTTACAACATGTTAGATGGCAAACATATCCATAGCATATGTAGATTTCCCAAGTTACAATCAGAGAGTGCCTTACTAGTGAAATCCAAGGGTATCCCTTCCTACATCAACACGGCCCCAATGCCATGATCAGAAGCATCACTTTCAATGACAAAATGCTTGGAAAAATATGGTATGGCTAAAACTGGTGTTGTGGTCATAGCATGCTTTAGTTTGAGGAAGGCTTGGTCAGCGGGCCCCGTACAAGTAAAAGAGTCCTTCTTTAACATGGATGTGAGGGGGCTGCTATTTTACCATAATTATGAATAAATTTATGGTAGTAACCTATAAGCCCTAAGAATCCTCAAAGCCTCTTGAGACTACGATGTTTTGGCCAGTCTTAAACGGCCTGAATATTCTTAGGATCGACCTTGACGTCATATTTGGAGATAATGTGTCCTAGATACTCCACTTCATTTAGACCAAAGGAACACTTGGAAAACTTAGTAAAAAGTTGATGTTGTGCCAACAGTTGTAATGTCTGATCCACATGGATAAGGTGTTCTTTCCATGAGCGACTATAAACCAAGATATCATCAAAGAAAACTAGGATGAACTTTCACAAAATAGGGTGAAATATATTGTTCATAAGGTTCTAAAATATAGAAGGAGCATTTATTAGACCAAATGGCATTACCAAGAACTCATAGTGACCTTCATGAGTATGAAATTAAGTTTTTGGGATATCCTCATCCTTGAGCCTGATTTGATGGTAGCCATAATGAAGGTCTAACTTGGAGAAGTACATAGCTCCATGTAATTCATCCACTACTGGAATGAGGAATTTATCCTTGATGGTAATTTTGTTGAGCTCATGGTAGTCTATACACAATTGCCATGCACTATCCTTCTTACGAACTAGTAAAACTAGAGAAGAGTAAGGGCTGGTACTTGGTCGAATGACACCAATTTTGAGTAATTCCTATACCATCTGCTCAATTTCAAACTTGAAGGCATGAGGATACTAATACGGTCTGATTTTGGGTGATGCATGACCTAGTAGTAGTGGAATAGCATGGTCATGTGAGCAATGAGGTGACATGGTAGTAGGTTCTAAAAAAATGCCATCGTGCTTGGTTAGAACAAGTTGTAAATTTGCTAGAATTTGATCCACTGTGGAAGTGCTTGGTTGAATTGAAAATATTTGTGCAATGACCCCACGGGATGACTTTTTCAATAATTTCTCCATATGATTGGAATTGACAATTTGGGAAGGGCATGTTTTGGCACCACGGAGGGTGTGTGTTTGTCCATGTTGTGAAAAATGCATCCATAGTTCTACAAAGTTTAAATTAATAGTGCACAAGGTGCTCAACCATTGGGATCCCAATACAATATCACATCCTTCCAATTGGAGGGAAAACATGTCTTTTTTGAGTTCATAATCCCCCATATTTATTTTAATATTATGACATTTACCGTTACAAGGTAAAGTGCCTCCATTTTCCATCATGACTTCAAAGGAATTGCAAGTGTGTATATAACAATTGGCCTGCCTAGAAACTCGAGGATAGATAAAGTTGTGTGTTCTGTGGCTGCCTGAGTAAATAAGAATAGTAAGGCGTTGGCCTTTGAAAAATCCACAACTCTTATGGTTTGTGGAGTGGTAACCCCGGCAAGAGCATGGATGGAAATTTTTGCTTGAGGGTCTTGGGTTTCCCCTTCCTATTGAGTTGGTGCTTCAGATATGCCATCAACTATGTCACTGTCCTCATCACTATGGTCACTGCTATTAGGTTCCTCCACATCGATTAAGAACAATCTCTTATTTGCACATATATGCCCCTTCACAAATTTTTCATCACAATTATAACATAGCCCTTGGGCATGACGCACATCCATCTCAGATGTAGTCAGTCGTTTAGAAGTAGGAGGTTTATTCAATATTATTTTAGAATCAAGGAGGAAAGGGAGGTCAAGCTTGAGAAAATCATGGTGTCTTCCATTGAGCTGAGAGTTTAGATTCGACAAATCGGGCTAAACGGATAGCCTCCATCATGGTTTGTGGTTTAAACATCTTGACTTCATCCTGGAGATCATCTTTCAACCCACTCACGAAACAACTCATAAAAAATCCCTCATTCAAGCCCCTTGTTTTATTGGCCAATTTATCAAATTGTGTTTGGTAATCACGAACTATGGTAGTTTGTTTCAGCTTTGTCAATGCTCTTGTAAAGTCTTCATAGTCATTAGGACCAAATCGGGTGAGTAGTTGGGACTCAAATTCCTCCCAAGATAGATCAGGGGTAGTGGCTCATAGCCATTGGAACCAATGTAAAGCTTCAGATTCTAAGTTGAAGGAAGCCATATGAACCCGATAATATATAGGGACATTGTGGAGTCTAAAGAATTGATCAACCCGACATAACCACCCATCGACATCCTTTCCACTAAACTTAGAAAAATCCAATTTAGGCATTTTGAAGGTTGAATCACGGTCATAGTGAGTGTCTTCAGTTCCCCTTATTTGATATTTTTTTCCCTTCTTCAACCTCGTTTAGAGTTTTCAGCTTGGTGTTCAGATGTGAAAGTACCTTGCAATTGTGTCTCCATCGCTGTAAGTTGTTTTTCTAAGCAGATTCTCATGGTATCCTGATCCATTCGGAGCTCTTGAATCTCTTCTCTTATGGTGTGGTTTGTAGTGGTCAAGTAGTCAATATATTTTTGTATATCAACCAACATTGTGGTAATTTCTAGCTCCTTTTGTCCACAGGTGCCACTTGCCATTGTGAGCCCTCTTTTACTCAGTTACTAAAAATAGATATGGGATTTCAGGAGTTACTATTTTTAGTAAGGGTCCAAAATTTAAATTGGAAAATGGATTGCAACAATGATTTTAGAATAGGGTCTACTTTGGTGGTTGTTTTATCTGAGCACTCAATGAGGAGGTATACTGAATTTCTTGAATTTTTGTGATCTCATGTTGGTTGTAAGTCGATGTCAAGGTAATTTCTTCCACTTAGACTTAAAATTTCACCAGTGAGTCCTTAAGGGTCTTTGGTGCAGAATAAAAAATAGCTTCTATTCCCAAAAATTACTCATTGGAAATTTATGGCCTTGGAAAGAAAAATAAAAAATTGCTATTTTTGTAAAATTGGTGTAAAATTTGACCAGGGGCTGCCAAGGACAATTTTGTCTGGAATAGAGTGTAGAATTATCTGCTAAATTTTTGAGTTAAACTGAGCTCTGTGTAAAGAGATATATCTATTTTAATAAAAAAAAATTATGTTGTCGCTGGTGTTGTCAGTTTCTAATTTGGAGTTATAGTTCAAAAGTTGGGGTCTACGATCAATTGTCTTTGACCTGTAGTCTACACCCTGACCACCCTGTCACTATCATGTTTCTTCCTCTGTCACCTACATTGCAGTTACTGACATGGTTCCTATCACTGACCCTAGGGATTCTCTGACATTGATAGTATTGTTTCTGACACTAGAAGTCTATAATTCTAAACTATTATAGAGGGTTGTTACTATCGACCTGACTATCTATGTTACTAACTTGACTGTTTCTATCATTGTCCTGACTATTTTATTTTTGACCACGGGTTGTTGCAGACACTTACAAAATCTGTCCTAACTGTTGGTGCATGCAAGTTTGTTTTCTCTGATAAGGAATGCCTTCTCCGTATGCTCACTTTTGGGGTTGTGAATGCAGGTTAGAAGAATAGGGATGGTGTTGATTTGTAGGTGGAAGTTATGTTTTGTAGAACCAGGGTATGCTAAGTAAGGGAGTATGTAATACCCATAGGCCCTCTATTATACTCCAGTGATGAACAATAGTGCTCAGATCAACATTTCAGGCCACTACCCAAGGAGGATTCCACACATACCCTTGAGCACACTATCTGCCTCTCTAAAAGTATGGGAGGGTGATTGTCCAAGATGTTGTGTCCTATGGACTATGGATAATACAAGGCTGAAAAGCTTCCTAATGGATAATTTTTTTTTAAACCTAGATTGTCTCTCGATACACCCGAAGATGTGTGGGAGCTCAGGTTCATGCGCGAGTGTTGTCTAAGGCCTGGGTATTAGATCCTAGTTGCCCCTCACTTCACTAGACGCTTTATGGGCTATCTATATCATCCAATAATGATAGCTCCTTCATGATATTTTAAAACCCATGGCAAAAGGTTTCTAACCTACACAACTACTGAAAAAAAGACTATTTTTTGTGTTTTTTGGATTTTTGGTCAAAAAAAGGACTATTTTTTGGATTTTTTAATAAAGGAAAAATAGAAATTAAAAAACACATAAATTTATACCTAATAGGTGGAATGGCTAGAAAAAATCATCTCAGTTGTAGTAGAACTCGGTCCTAGAAAGCACTCTAATACCACTTGTTAGGATCTCACTATTAAAAATAAGCAAACTCACACAAAATACTAAAAAATAACTCATATACATCAAATAACTCAATAAAACTATGCAAAAATCAAATGCATAAATGAAATAATCTCACAATAACACAGAATCACAGGCCTCTTCGAGGGAGCAACCTCCTACAATATTTCATTAGCTTGCAAAAAGATGAATTCGTACATGGTTTCATATCTTTTAAATAAAAACTTCATGCAACCCTACCTAAAGGCTCAAGAGTTGGCTTACATGTAAAATGCCACTCAAGCTAGAATCTCCTACCTACCATCGGTTACAATCTTGATAAAAATGGTTACATGAGATGGCACCACTTGGCTAGAAATCCTACTTGCCACATACATTACAAAGTATTACAAAATAATATCATAATGGGATCCCCCACGTTGGAAGTGGGTCATTACATAAGTAAATGAGAATTAAAAAATGGTGTTATGATAGGATCCTAACATAAACATAGCAGTATACATAATCACTAAGGCTCAAATGAGGGTAAATCATCACAAGACTCCATATGAGCCTTGGAAAGGAAGACCTGCCACTATAAAACACTTCAGAATTTTTGGAAAGCAAATGTTATATAATACGGGAAGATAAAAACTTAGGCAAGCTTGATCCAAGTTGTGATGAGGAAATTTTTCTTGGTTATTCCACAAGGAGTAAAGCCTAAAGATGCTTCAATAAAATAACACAAACCATGGTGGAAAGTATAAATGTAACAATTGATGAGAAGATAAATTCAAGAGAACTAGTTTAGCAAATTGTGGATAAAGAAGATGGATGTTGCCAAGAAGAATTTTGTGAGGAATCAGATAAAGAAGAAGAAACACAAATACTTCTTCTCAAAAATCCATCCAGGTATGTACAGAAGCATCATCTAAAAGAGAAAATCATCGGGAATCCAGATGAAAGATAGACAAGGAGAAGAATAATAAAACCATCTCAATAAGCAAATTTTTCTTTACTATCTAAGATTGAGCCAAAAGACTTCACCTAGGCAAGTGAGGATAAATTTTGTATTAAGGCAATGGATGAGGAATTATATCAGATAGAGAAAATAAAAACTTGGGAACTTGTTCTACGACCGAAGGACAAAAATGTGATCGACACAAAATGGGTATTCAGAAACAAGTTAAATGAATATGGACAAGTGGTCAGGAATAAAGCAAGGTTAGTATGCAAAGGTTATGCACAGGTAGAAGGGATTGACTTTGATGAGACATTTGATCTAGTTGCATATTTTGAAGCTATAGGGATGTTTTTAGCCTTCTCAATTTTTAAAATTTTTAAGGTATATCATATGGACGTCAACCTAGCATTTCTAGATGGTGTTCTATATGAAGAATTTCATATTGAACAGCCAAAGGGATTCATATTAGCAGATAAACTAGATCATGTATGCAAATTGAAAAATGCAATGTATGGTCTAAAGTAGGATCTGAGAGCATGGTACTAAAGATAGGATAATTATCTTCAGTAACAGGGATTCAGAACCAGTGTTGTAGGTGAGTTGGAGAGGAGAGGGCAATCCTCCAAGGGAGGTCCCAAGTTCGAATCTCCACCCTACTAAAAAGCTGAATTGGGTACCCAAAATCCAATTGATAATGTTGGTGCGGGCAGGGCTAGGTGCAACTCCCGGGTGAATTTTATGGTATAGAACCCCCTGTTCATGGTCTCTTAGACCAAGGCGGCCCTACAAGGGGTTTTTCGCTAAAAAAAAAAAAAAAAAAAAAAAACAAGAGGATTTAGAAAAGGAATAACATACAATAATTTATATATAAAAAATTAAGGGAGTGATCTACTAATAGTGGTTGTTTATGTTGATGACATCGTTTTTGGGGGAAACAATGATAAGATGTGTAAAGAATTTGCTAAGAACATGCAAAATGAATTTGAGATGTCTATGCTTGGTGAATTGTCCTTATTTCTTGGAATTCATATTTCACAATAAAAAGAGGGGTGTTTCTCTCACAAGCCAAGTATATAAAAGAAATGTTAAATAAATTCGTATTAGAAGATTGTAAACCGATAAGTACCCCCATGGTCACAGGATGCAAGTTGAGTAAGGATGATGAATCTCTAGAGGTAAATCAAAGATTATACAGACCTATGATTGGCATCTTATTGTATGTTACATCTATAAGACCAAACATAGTACAATCAGTGGGATTAGTGATAAGGTTTCAAGTATCACCTAAGGAAACACATGTGGTAGCCGTAAAAATAATTTTTAGGTATCTAAAAGGGACTATGGATTTTGGGCTTTGGTATCCCAAAAGTGACAGTTTCACACTAACAGCTTATACAGATGCATATTGGATCAACAATATTGATGACAAAAAAAGCACAAGTGGAGGAGTATTATTTCTTGGAGACTGTTTAGTCTCTTGGATAAGAAAGAAGTAGGATTTAGTATCCTTATCTACAGCAGACGTTGAATACATTGTAGCAGTATCTAGTTGTACATAGGTGTTATGGATGAAGAGAACTATATAGGACTTCAAGATAAAGCATGACCATCCTATTCCCATACTCTGTGATAATACAAGTGCTATAAGTATCTCAAAAAATCCAGTGATGCACTCCAAGACAAAGCACATTCCAATTAAGTACCACTTTCTAAGAGAACAGGCAACAGATAAAAAATTCAGGTTGGAATATATTACTACAAAGGAACATATAGTAGATATTTTCACCAAGCCACTTTCAAAAGAAACCTTTGAGTATCTTCGAGGAAACTGGGAGTAAGACTCCCACCCTAGAATTAACCACTCAAGAGAATGTGGGAGAGGGTCTAAGCTAAGAGGTTCATTCTTAGCCCCAAGCCCCAAAGGTGACCCTTTGCCATTGATGTCAAAGGGGGAGAGATTTGAGTAAGGGGGAGAGATTTGTTATTTGAGTAAAAAGGATAAAGCATTGAGCAAGGAGGAGTAATGTCCTAGGGGGAGCAAAACAAAGAAAAAACCAAGTTTTCAGTAAAAATAATTTGGGTTGTCATCAATGACAAAGGGGGATATTGTTGGACATTTTGAGTCATTAAGTCAAGTTGTCATTGATGTCAAGGAATGAAGTCATAATTAATGTCAAGGAATTTGTCAAGAAACAAAGTTGTCAAAGTTGTCATTGATATCCAGGAATAAGCCACTGATGATGTCAAAGGTCAAGAGGAACAATGCAGAGGTTAAAGGCAAAAGGGCTTCATAATATTTTTAATATTATGTGGAAGCATAAGTTAAAAGGTTTTTCATAAAAACCCAAGGAAGCTTATTGCAAAGCTAAAGGAAGGTTTAATATTTATTTGATAAAATATTTAAATTCAAAGTGAATTTAAATTTTATAAATAAATATTATTTATATGAGGTTGTGCAATGAAAGATAGCCTTAATTAAACCAAAGGGTTTTAAAGAATTAATTTATAAAATTTAAATTCAAATGAATTTAAATAATTTATAAATTAATAAGTTCAAAGGGAAATAAAAAGTGTCGACGTCTAATATATTGGAGGAAATTCAAGCACCGATGTTATGCATGAAGGAGGGAAATCAATATATATACCAATGCCTTAGAGACATTAAATCTTATCATTTTTCTCGATTAATGAATGCGTGCAAATGTTTTGAACTCGTGCGAAATAAGAGAAGCGACTTTTGTGTTTTAGCGCCAACAAATAAGGGTTAAGGGGAACATCACCAAAGTACCAAGTGCTAACTAGGCATCATGGCCTAGTGGCAATAGGACAATGGTTAGAGTGTTTGGGCACCAGGAGTCCTACGTTCGAAACATGGTGGTAGCATTTTTGGTGGTTGCATTAGTGTTGGAAGCACCAAAGGAAAGGCGTACATTTTTGTGCTAGGCAAGGCGAGTCTTTTGGAGCACATGGTGCTATTTAGTCCCCAAGCGAGCGCCTAGCTTGCACGATGGTTGGAGTTGTGGCTAGGATGTTGGTTGAGGCTAGGTTGTGAGTTCAAATCCCTTCCAAGGCAAGGTAATACATTTTTATTATTATTTTTGTGTGTTGCCTAAAGTTTGGAGTTAAAAGGGTTGCTTAAAAGGATTGTTAGTTGAAAATTATTCTTGATAAGTTGGAGGAATAAGGTGTTAGCTTTATTTTAATAAAGTGTTTGTGTCACATTGATTTGTTGAAGTTTTTAAAAGGATAGAGGGAACTTCTAGCATTGAGTTATTTTGAAAAGAAGAGTGCATTGAATAATATTTTAATTGGGATATTATAAGGTGTAAGTGGTGTATTAATGTTTTTGTAAATGTTGATGAATATTTTCTTAAGTATGGAGTGATAAGGTGTATGTGTGTCTTGATATTTACATTGTATTTTGAGGAATTTTATCATATTATAATTTCTTTGAGCTTGGCAAAGAAGTGTTTGTGATTGCGACAGATTTATGATATTCCTTCATCATCAAGAAAAAGGTATGTGCACATTCTTCCATAGTTAAGTTGATTGATTGGTTTTCTGGAAAATAAGTTTAGAGTGAAAAGTAATTGATTAGGGTTTCCTATTGAATGTGTTGAGTTAATGCTTCAAGGTTTTATGGAATAAAGAGTTGTTAAAACCTTGTCTTGTAAGAATTGTCGTTGAAACCATTGGTTGTGTGAAGAACTTAAACTAGGGTTTGAGTATCATTGCTATGTGAAGAGAGTTGTTTTATAAGCATTGTTTTTGAGCATTATTGGAAACATTTTGAGTGAGTGATCATATTATTGTAATAGGGTTTGTGAGCAAGGGTTGTTTCACTGAGTGTTTGGTTGAGTAGAGTTGGTTGAGCCTAGTCAAGTGGGTGTGTGAAGTGATTGTTCAAGTTCCATAAAACAAATTATTCTATATTATAATTTGAGAAAGTGATTGAGCATTAAGTTGAATTTTAAGCATATTGAGTCTCTAACAATTATATTTATGGTTCTATAAGATTCGACAAGTTTTATCTGGACTTTTTGAGCAGATTTGAGGCAATTATTTGAGGAGACTTATGGACTAATTTTGTGTGAGATTTTGTGGAAACTTACAATACAGATTTTGAGCAGATTTGGATAATTTCTTGAGAGGAATTATTGAGCAGAATGGACAAGTTCTAAAGAGGACTTGTGGATAGATTTTAGTGTAGATTTGGGATAGGTTTATGCCAGATCAGAGACAAAGATTGAGTAGAGTTGTACTATATCGAAGGACTATTTTTAGTGCAGATTTGAGACAGAGTTTTGAAGGTGATATATTATAGAGGATAGTATTCTCCAATGGATAGAGATCCATTAGCTAATGTAGTGATGATAGGTTTTTTGAGTGAGGAAAAGAGTCTTCAGTGGAGAGATATCCACAAGCCAGTGCAGTGGAGGCAATAGTCTTCTAGAGGATCACTAGCTAGAGCAGAGATTAGGAGGAGTTCTCCTATGGATAGAGATCCACGAACTTGATTTAGGGTATTGGTATCTCCTTTGACAGAGGTCCATAAACATTTTAGGGAAAATATTTCCAAGAGAATTTATTTGAGAAAAATTTATAAGAAATATTTTCCCCATGGAGTAGCCCGCATTGGGTGAACCACATAAAATAATGTCTCTCATGTGTGTGATGATTTTTGTGATGTTTCTTGCTTTAATATTGCTAATACTGTTATTTGTATTAAAAAGTAAAAATATTTATTGTATATTTTTCACCCCCCTTCTTAGTATAAGCACATGTTCTTCAATCACAAGGCAATGGATTGCCGGGTTCATGACAAAAAAGGATATGGCTTCACTAGGAGAAATCCTAAGATATTTGCATCTCCAAGGAATAAAAACATTAAGTGTTATAAGTGTAATAATTATGGACATACAACAAAATGGTGTAGAGCAGACATTCCATAATCAAGCATGAACAGGAATAGGAATATGAATAAGAACATGAACAGGAACAGGAATATGGATATGAATATAAATAGGAACAGGAATTTGGACATGGATAGGAACAGGAACAAGAAAATTCAAAGAAATCAGAAGGATCATATGAGAAGAAAAGAGGATAAAGGTAAAGACCTGTGCTTCCTGGGTGTAGAAATACTCCCACTCCAAAATTAACCACCTCAAAGAGGATGTGGGGGAGGGGCCAAGCTAAGAGATTCATTCTTAGCCTCGAGCCCTAAAGGTGACCCTTTGCCATTGATGTGAAATGGGGACATATTTGATTAAGGGTGAGATATTTGGTTTAAGGAGAGAGAATTGAGTCAAGGGGAGGAGTTTCCCAGGGGAAGCAGAACAAGAAAAAATATCAAGTTTTGGTAAAAAGAATTTGGGTTGCCATCAATGACAAAGGGGAAGATTGTTGGACATTTTGAGTGATAAGTTATCATTGATGTCAAGAGTGAGTGGTCATTGATGTCAATATTTCAACACCAATCAGTGGTCGTTTCAGTCGGCAACATCATTTTTTGATTCTCCAATAAATGCAAAAGGATAATGTGGTTTCAGTTTCAAGACCTAGTTCTAGGAAGTCAGATTTGGTCCAAAGTGCAAAAATAAGTCCAAGTGAATAATATTATAATATTATTTTATTATATTATACAAAGGAAGTTTAAAATTAATTATAAATAAATTATGCTAAGGTTAAATAACCCTAAGGTGGGTTATTAAAATTAAAATTCAAAATTCGATTTCGAATGACAAAGCACCGACGTGAGGATAAGTTTAAAAACGTGTATATAAGGGGGAAATCCCACTTACCAAAACTTACCATACCTTCAAAATAAATTGTGAGCCTTATAATTTGTGTTGCATCCAAGGAATAAAGAACGCATGAATTTGTGGAAAGTCAAACGACGACAGAGGCATAAGAGGAAGTGACTATTCCTTCCTTCACGTGGGCATTAGTAGCCCACGCGGTGGGCTCCCAAGCGCTAAGATGCTTAGGCTAGAGGAGACGATGGATCGAATCTCGTTGAATCCTATTTTTGAGGAAGAAAGAGGTATGCTTTAATATTGGTCATCGAAAATTTTGAAAAAATAGTTTGGGCATTTAAAAATTAATTTTTGCATATTTTTATTGGTTCTAAGGTTGCAAAGGGAGTTATAAGGGTCTTTTAAAATTAAATTTTTAATGTTATTTGCTCAAATATTTTGAAAGGATTGTAAGGTGTTTGGTTGATATTTTATGGTGTTGGATATTATTTTAAGTTGGAGTTTATAAGGTGTATCAAAGAAATTATATTTATGTATGTTATTTTTAAAAGGGAGCAATACAACATAAATTGAGTTGTGATTATTTTGTGTCTTAGGGAATATTTTTGAGAAAGTATTGAAGTAATATTGTTGTGTTTAACCATTGGAATTGGAAAGAAGTAAATTGTGATTAAGATAGGTTTTTCCAAAGGTACTTCTACATCCAAGAAAAGGTATGGGCATATTCTTCCTAGTGAATGATTGTTGAAAGTTGTGTATGAAAAGTTGGAGTGAAAAAGATTGTTTGGTTAGCATTGTTGAGAGTGTTTTGATTATATTCTTCAAGGTTTTTGGGAATAAAAAGAGTTGTTGATAAAACCTTGTTTTATAAGCATTGTTGTTTAAGTGATTAAGTTGAGTGAAGAAATTGAACTAGGGTTTGGAAAGAACATGAGTATCATTATTATGTGAGAATTGATTAATAAGCATTGTTGGGAACATTAAGTGATTGTTTATGTGATTGGACTAGGTTTTGTGAGCAAGGGTTATTTCATTGAGTGATTGGTTGATTAGAGTTGTTTGTGCCTAGTCAAGTGAATGTGTTGAGATGATTGTTCAAGTTCTATGAAAAAATTATTCTATATTCTGAATTGAGTTGAGAAAGTGATTGATATTCTTGTGAGTGTGAAGCATATTGAGTCTCTAACAATTCTCTATATGTTTCTAATAGAGTGATTGAAAGTGATTGAGTATTGAGGTGAATGTGAAGAATATTGAGTCTCTAACAATTCTCTATATGTTTCTAAGAGAGTGATTGAAATTTATTGAGTATTGAGGTGAATGTGAAGCATATTGAGTCTCTAACAATTCTTTGTATGTTTCTAAGAGAGTGATTGAAAGTGATTGAGCATTGTGATGAATGTAGAGCATATTGAGTCTCTAAAAATTCTCTTTATGTTTCTATGAGATTGGACAAGTTCTAGTGAGGACTTGTTGAGCAGATTTGAGGTAAGTCTTTGAGAAGACTTGTGGATATATTTGTGTGAGCTTTTGTGAAAGCTTACAATACAGATTGAGAGAATATTTGGCTAAGTTCTAGTGAGGAATTATTGAGCATATTTGACAAGTTCTAGATAGGACTTGTCAATAGATTGGTGTGATTTTTTGTGGAAGATTACAAGGTAGATTTGAGATAAGTATTTGAGAAGACTTGAATGCAAAGTTGATTGATTAATTTTTTCAAACCTTGAGTTAAGGTTTGGTGCAAATCTAGCAGAGTTTATTTGAGATTGAGTCAAGCTTTGTGTTAATGCTTGAGGACAGATATTGAGGATAGATTTATGCTAGATCAAAGGACTATGTTTAGTGCATATCATATGATGAATATTGAGGATAGATTTGTGCTAGACCGAAGGATTGTGTTTAGTGCAGATCAAAGGATAGATATTGAGGATAGATTTGTGCTAGACCGAAGTACTATGTTTAGTGTAAATTTGAGACAGAGCTTTGAAGGTGATAGAGTATAAAGAACGATAGTCCCCAGTGGATAGGGATCCATTAGCCATGGTAGTGAGTATAGGAGTCTTCAGTGGATAGATATCCATTAGCTAGAGCAGTGGGGGTAGTAGTTCTTCTAAAATATCACCAGTTAGAGCTAAGGAGAAAGGAGTTCTCCTTTGGATAGAGATCCACAAAATTGATTAGGGGATTGGTGTATCCTTTGGATAGATATCCATAAACATTGTAATAGGTAAAGAATTCCCAAGAGATTTATTGAGAAAATTTTAGTGAAATATTTTCTCTATGGAGTAGCCCACATTGGGTGAACCACGTAAATTTGGTGTCTCTATTGTGTGTGATGATTTTTGCATTGCTTTAATTACTGTTGTTGATATTTCTATCTATACATTGCATAATATTGATTGTGAAAGAAAAGTAAAAAAGTGTTCTTATACTGTTCACCCCCCTCTTAGTATAAGCTTGTGTTCTTCAATCTCACCAATTTTATTTCTAATAGGAACTATGTTAACTACCCATGTGGAATGGCAAACAGGAAATATAATCTTGGAATCTAACAACTTATTTACTTCCTTATCTTTTAGTGGTTCCAACAATGGGTTAACCATACGTTGTTTCTATCTAAAAGTTTTAGAGTCTGGCTTCAAAGGGATGGTACGCATGATTGTTTTGATTATAGGTCTTTAAATCCTCATAATTCCATGCTATAAGATTGATGTAATCTCTTAACACATGCATTATTCCTTTCTTTTCTTGAGGTGTACATGCTTTCCCAATGAGCACATTATGTGAATCTTCATTTCCAATATTGACTATATCATATGCATCATTCTCAAGTGCAACAGTGCCCTTTGGGATGGCATTAGATTTTTGTTGTCATATCTTCTTCATACTCATTCTCTTGTAATATTTGATCTTCATCTATTAATTGATTTTCAAAGACACATGAATTGATCATGAAATCAAAGAGGTGTCAGTCACTTTCAAAAACTTGTAAGTTTTTAACATTGTCAGGTATGGATGGACAAGGGACCAACTCAATTGAAAATATTTTTAGTTTATTTTTATCCATGGGATTTAGTGTACTTGCAACAACTACCAAAGAATCAATGATCCGATTACTTTTTCTAGAGATTAGAGAAATATTAAATGCTTCAAATTCATCAATCAAATATCTAACTCTAGTCTTGTAGTGGGTTAACCTTTCATATCTACATGTGTATTCTCCTTTTACTTGCTTAACCACTAGTGCTAAATCTCCTAAGTTTCAAGCATTTATTGTTTTTATTCAGCGCTAACTATAATCTAAAAATCAAGGCTTCATACTCTGCTACATTACAAGTGCATGGAAATTGTAGTCTGAATGTAGCGAGAGAAGACTTCCCTTTAGGACTAATGAGCTCCACCCTAGATCCACTACCCTGCTTGGATATAGAGCCATCAAATTTTAGTGTCCAAACCAGATGGTCTTCCGTAAGTGGACCACAAGATAGAACTTCAGCATCTGCTTCATTAGCGACCCATTTGGTATCCAATGTGTAAACACCCAACTTAGTTTCATAATAAAGGGTCTCATTTGGCCTATTATATTTTGTGATCATCTCTTTGAGCCTAGGTTCTCTTTCCAATAATATTTTATTGGCTATCCCTTTCCAAGGTATCCACATGTGTGAACAATCTATTGAAAAATAGCCATTCAAGTTTTTACTCCAATCCCTAGCTAGTAACATACCATAATTGGCAGGAATATCAACAACATGAATATTAATATGTTGTTGAACTCTAGGTTCTGATGCAACCTGCACATGGATTTCATGAAGCATACCTACAACATTTACCTTGGATCTATCTAATTGTATCATCATTCTATTTGAAGGATGAGGTTTCAAGCCCAATCTCTTACAAATATCATAAGGCATTACATTACCCGACGTGCCTAAATTTATCATACAATTGTGCATATTCCTTTCAATGACTCTGATTGTTAGGAGATAAGGAGAAACTTCTCCTCTCTCCTTTTGCAAGGTATAATGCGATGATGTAATTACTTTAGCATCATTTTTTTTATCTCCCTAAAGCCTCAATCAAAGCCTCCTTTTGACCTGGTATCATTGTCACTGTGAACATATTGATATTAGCTTTTTCTGTCTTCAAATCCTCAACAATGTTATAAGGACCTTTATCGACACTTCACTCCTTTTTAGGTGGTTTGGATAAATTCATATGATATGGAGGTGGCAGGTTGTTTTTTTCCTATCATCATGTGGAATAATGAAATTGTTTGGTGGAGTGGAAAAAGTATTTGGGAACTTACTTTTATTTCTCAAATAATAGTTGTGATTCCCATTTTGAAAATTCCTAATGACTTGAACTTCTTATATGGGCTCATATTCCTCCTCTTCTTCACTTTTGAAGCTAAAATTTTCAATAACCAAAGCATGCCCCTTGCCTCTGCTTGAACTAGCTTGATGAGAGTAGTCATCATTAGATACTATTTCACACTCATCAATATCTTGTTGGAAAATATCTCTAGACTGTTGAAACATGGGGCATTCGTTTTTGTTATGCTCATTAGTGGAATGCCACCTAAACCAATTTATCCTAGTGAAATTTGAAAGATTAATAATAGCATGAGATTGGCTATAACCAGCATTACTATGATTAGAAACTATATTGGGTACCCCCATTGTTCGGTTGCGTATTCCACTACTTATTTCTATAGCTAAAATGCCTATTTTTCTATGCATTTTAGGGTGTCACTACTTAGTTTCTGGAACAACCAAATATTTTACATTTGACTCCAGCTCATTGGGTTGAGGAGTAGCAGTGGTAGGATTCATTGGGTTCTATAAACCCGAGATATTCTGATTAGGTACCGTGTTTTTATTTTGAACACTTTGACTTGAGAATGGATTCAAATTATGTAAGGGTGTAGGCATGGGAAATGAAGCCAAGGCCTGAGCATTGGTTGTAGTGACTCCCTAAGTAGCCAATTAATTATCTAAAAGCAAAGGAGTAGCTGAAGGAATGGATGTGTTTGGATAGGTGAGTATGGATGGATAAAAGGGTATTGTAGCACCCTAAAATTGGCACAGTTAAAAACCTTAGTAAAAGATAAAAGATAAAAATTTGAATTTTAACCCCAAAACTGCTCCAAAATCGCCTGTTACCCGTTTCCTCATTTTTCATGCCATTTTTAGGATTTGTTTTGACCGTTGGATGATATCGTCACAGATTAGATGTGATGAAATCGTCATGGATAGAATGTCCAGACGATTTTGTCCCAAAATTGAATTTTCATAATTAGCTTCTATTTCAACAGCCTCTCCAACTTGGGCAGAAGCGTGTCTGCACAGTTGGAGATTTCCCTGTTGGAGATCTCCCAGATTGGGATGATCCCCAACCTCTTAAACCTCTTCCTAAGCCTATATAAACTAGGATTTTCTAGTTTACCCCCCCTGGCCCTACCTGACTCCCCTTGATCCTGATTTCCCTAAACCCCTTAGCTGACAGATTTAACTCCTTATTCCCTCGTACTACTATATGTGTTCTATATTTTGCATTTTCTTGCAGGAAATCTACTATTTTTCAGTCGAATATAGCTTGGATTGTTGCAGATGATCTCGTACGATTGGAGGTGATCCTAACTATTCCAGATTGGGGGCAATCCGAGTCCAGAGTTTGCATTCCCTTAGATTTCTCTGCATTTTTCATATTGTATTTCTGCATTGTCTTGAATTATTATGTTTTTTGCATCTTGGAGTTCACCTCATTTAGCATAATCGCATGGTAAGGTTAAAATCAATCATTAAATCTACTACATTTCCTTATTTGTTATTGGAATCCATTATTTAGGCATGTTTGTTGTTATTTCTACCATTGTCCTTTGCTTCTACACTTGCATATTTGGTATTTCGCATCTATTTCTGTGATTGCAGGTTTCTGACAAATTCGTCTGATGAACTCATCAGATTTCAGATGATCTTGTCTGATCTCAGACGAGGCGATCTAGACTGCTACAAAACTTAGAATCTTCATCAAACATCCGAGATCAGGTATGACACATTCTAATTAGCATATTCTCTGTTATTAGCACTCATTCCTATTTTTTGTATCCATTTAAATCATTATTGGTAGATAGAATAGTTTAGATTCATCTTGGCCAAACCTAGGAGTTGAATGATTGAGTATAAAAATGAACACATCAAACCCACTATCAACCTAGGCGTGGAAACTGCCACTCAAAAGTTTCTTGGTGAACCCACCATCCATCAAAAATTCACCCTTATACTCCTCCCCCGAGAGGCGGGACCTTCAAAGGGCCTCTCAGTCCGAGGTATTGTCCCATCCTTCTCGCATCCCCCTTCTGGGTGCGGATCCTATAGCCTGAGGGTAAGGGTGCAAAAAATTTGGAGCGATACATTTTGGTGAACCCGACGTGAAAACTAAAAACCTTTTGAAAACAATCCAAAAAAAAAAAAACCCTAAACATAAATGCATTTAGAATCAAAGATTGCATGTCATATTTAGATGGTAGATTATAACAAAAGACGAGCCGTCACCATTAATGTTGAAAACCAATTAGCAGCTATAGAGATTAATTCTTTGCTTAGAGTAGCTCCAACATATAGAGTCCCACCTTTATGGGACGAGCTTAATAGGAGATTGAATCTTATTTCATCTAGAGCAACCGAACTTAGGCAAATCAAGAGGTTTGTCCTAGATAGAATCCTGGATCCCGATCAAGTGACTTTGTATCATGAGCTTCAGAGAGCTTGCCATAGGTGGTTAGCAGATAAAAGAGCCCTTGTGTCTTCTGAGTTGTATACCTTTGAGGAATACCTCGATAATGCAGCTATAGTACATAAATTTTTGTCTCGTATAGAGGACCAAGAGGTCGTTCTTACGGATAGACAAATATGGAATAGAGTCCCCAGAGTCGTGTTATATCGAGAGTATTGTCATGAGATTTATTTTTACAAGACAGAATCTGAAATAGATAATATCACTATAGCACACTTTATCAAGTTCTTGAAAAACCATTTCCAATTTGAAGAAGAGCATTTTATGACTCCTGATGAACTTGATCCTATCAATGATATTCATAAACTCTTTTTAGAAAACTAAGCTATTATTTTATTATTGTTATTTCTTGTATTTAGTGTGCTATTTGTTGTCTTTATAAGCATAAAATAAAATAAAAAATAAAAAAACAAAATCATAAAAAAAAATCAAAACATTTTATTTTTAAGCATCATAGTAGGTATATAATTAAAATATATACCTCCCAAATCTGTTGCAAATATATCAATATATATATTTGCTAAAATCTAAGATTTAGACATAATGACTAAACTCAGGAATGGAAAACAAATTGAAGTAGAAGAAGATTGGTTAAGGAAAATAGAAAACAACCCAGATGTCCTTCTTGAAGACCCAATTCAGGAAGAAGAAACTCTAGACCAACAAGAAGAAGACTATGTTGATGCAAATGAACAAAGAGAAAATGTTAGGGAGGAAGAATCCTCATCTCCTAAAATATCTCCAGAAGGAGCTATTACTTTTGAGAACATGGAACATTTCTGGAAGTTCCTCCATGATAATATGGGCACCCTTAACAGAGCAGTTCATATGGACAAAGATCAAATTAGTGACACTCAAGCAACCCTAGAAGACATATATCACACACGCACTAATCCTTTGTCCTTCGTTGATCAAGAGAGTGATCAAGCTAGACCGTCCAATTTGGACATGGCTACTATAATCCAAAACACGCGACAACAACAGGTTACCCAACTACCTAGAGTGCCTATTACTAAGCCAAGGGTTATTCCCACACAAAAGAAACCTTCATTCACTGCTCTATTTTGCCAAGCTATTGATCAATATACCTCAAATCAACAAAAGCCTAAAACAAAACCAAATGTTAATTTCCAACAATATGGGATACAACATAATGCTACAACAAATCTTCTACATAATACTCTTCCTACCAATCATTTGCATAATAGAAATATAGCATCTAATCCTTATGTCCCGCATTCCTATGCTCACAAATCCCATACTCATGTACCACCAAACCAATATGGTGGACAAACTGGTAATATGGAAGCCATGGTGAAACAGTTAACCTCCCGTATGGACCAAATAGATCCCTACCGTCCCTCGTACAATTATCGAGAGATGTGTAGTCAACCTCTAGATCCTATAGTTGTAGCACAACCATATCCTAAACGCTTTCCCATGCCTGTCCTACCTATATACAAAGGAACCAAAGATCCCATAGAGCATCTTCGTATGTTTAGGATAGCATGTCATGATATATCATATGATGACTTGCTATTACTAAAAATGTTCCCAAAAAGCTTAGGAGGGATGGCATTGGAGTGGTATTATCAATTGCCCACTCATTCTTTGAGAAATTTCAAAGAGACCGCCGAGTCTTTTGTGCACCAATTTAGTGCCTATATTGAAAGGCATGTAACTATTAAAGATTTGTACAACCTAAAACAAGACAAAGATGAGTGTTTTGCTGACTTCTTAGCTCGATGGAGGCAGTTGATAGGAAAATTACACTTTGTGTTACCTTATCGGGAAATGTTGGATATTTTTATCAATAATTTACAAGAACAACTATCCTATGAATTATCAATTGCTACCTTGACCACCTTCGATCAAGCTATAGACTTAGCCCGAAGAGTGGAAGACGCTCTCATTAGAAGAGGTCAGCTCAAAAAGAAAGATGATGAGAAAACATCTAGAAATCAATATAAAAATAAACAAGTTGTGGGTGATGGAGTCACTGATAGCAGAAACATTGCCAATGTTAATACTGCAAAAACAACAGAGAAGTTCATATTGAAACCTCCCGATAAACCACCTCAAGAATTTACTAGGTTAAATCAACCTTTATCAACCATTCTCCCACAATTACTAGCACGAGGATTGATCCAATTACCAACTATTCGGGAACCTGATCCAACCATACCCGGATACAAAGCTGATTTGCATTGTGATTTCCATAGAGGACCTGGACATGCTACCAACTCTTGTAAAATATTAAAACATAAAATACAAGATTTAATTGATAACAATGAGATGGAGGTGCAAGCCTTTCAACCTAAACAAAATCCTACTAGTAATGTTCAAAAGAACACCCTTCAAAGTCAGAATCAGAATGCCAATCAATCATTGGACATATTTCAACATCCTTTACCAAAGCATGGCAAAGAGGTGGCTAATCAAATTGAACATCATAATGTTCCCCCTCCTACCCGATATGTAGGAGCCATTAGTGGGCATTTACCTATTCCCGATCTAGAAATATTTGACACAACTTTATCCATGGTTACGTCTAGACCCCTATATAATACTCAAACACCTGATTTTAGTGATGTAGAATCTGATACTGAAAGTGACATGGAAATCACCTCCAATCAATCGAATAGTTCTGAAAATGAATCAGATCCTATTCAACCCCATCACAAATTCTATGGTTCTGGAAGAACCATTTCCTAGAAGAGTTACTACTCGACCCTCTTCTCATCAGTTCCTTTCTAATGAAAAAGCCATAAATGCTAGACCGAGACCAATTCATCATCCTCAAAATAATATTGTAGGTACCATCGGAGTCGTTACCAGACAACAAGCTCAAAACTCTCAACAGGATCAAACTTAGAATGATGGATCAGCTCCATTTGTTTTGAAAAATCCCAATAAAGGGAATCATATGCCTAATGTTCAACCTAAGCCTCCGTATAATATTAATGAACAATTATCCAATACTACAGCTAGAATTTCCCTTTTGGACCTTTTAAGATCTTCTCCTATCCATAGGGATGAATTAATGCTCACATTAAGCCAAATGATGGTACCACAAAATATTCAGCCTAAAGCCATGACCAATACTATCATAACTCGAGAAGTTGACTGTATTGACTTCCGAGATAGAGATATACCACAACATAGTTTACATAAGGATAACCCCTTATATATTACTGCCCTAATTGGGGACGTAGTCGTTAAACGCGTCTTGATTGATAATGGTTCATCTTTAAACATATGCACTTTCGACTTCTACCAAATATTTGGCTTTAGAAGTGACGAAATGAAAAGAACTGATATGATTATAAAAGCCTTCAATGACGAGACACAAGAAATGTGTGGAGTCATTACTATACCCTTGCAAGTTGGTCCTAGAACCCTAGATACAACCGTGTTTATTGTACATTGCCCAACATCGTACAATATACTTTTGGGTCACCCTTGGATCAACGCGATGCAAGCGGTTCCATCCACTTTACATCAGTGTGTTAAATTCAAATTTAAAAACTAGTTGGTTACCATTCATGGTGATCCTAGACCCTTTGATATGTGTGCTTTGGTAGAACCGGTTGGAGTTCAATTTTGCCCTACCCTGTCATCCACACATCCTAATTCTCATCATCCGCCCAAACGTGTGAAACACACACCCATAACCTCATCTACTCTTTCAACTACACCTATACATATAGCTCAACCATATTTTGAACAAACCACATTAGGACCTCGAAAAGATCCCAAAATTACAACCAATGCTTCTTGTTTTACCCCTATATCTTCCATACCGATAAACTCCCCCATCGATATCCCTATAACATCTACATCCACTATAGGCATTCTTTCCACATCAAAAGATCAAGGAAATGTTCCTTCTACCTCTTATGCTCTCACTGATGAGCTCTTACCCGATTTATCTAAAATTCTTATATCATAAGAAACCAACACTGCTATGCAAACTTCCCTCCTTTTAAATAAACTCCCACCCTCTCCTCGTACCTTGGGCCTCCCACAACCTATGGGAAGTATCTACCAAGTCGGGAGTTGTGCTTTTATTTATAAAGGATATGATTGGGGAAGAATACCCAGAAACATCAAGACACATTGTGATGGATATGCTCGATGCTATTTTGCTAATGAATATATTAAAGCTAAACCCATAATGCTTAAATTGGGCTATAAAGGGAAAGGTTTGGGACCTTCCCAAAATGGTATGAAGGAACCTATTGAGGTAGAACCATGGCCTACCCGATGCGGTGTGGGCCTATTTCCTAGTAAAGGTCAACCCTTCCCATTTGAGGAGGATGACCATCTTACATGTTATCAAGATTATCTGGATAAACAAAATTCTTTGCTTTTAAAAAATAATCCCTTTACCTGTCATATGCTATCTCTCGCCTACCCTGAGATGATTGTTGAATCCGATGATGAGTTGGAAGGGGATATCTTCCATGATGTCTCCATTGATGACTTGTTACATAACGAATTTTATTTTGATGGCTCTATACCTAGTATAGCCCAGCTTGAGGCCTCGACTCCTCAAGACGAATTATCCAAGCTAACCTTGGAAGAATTACAAGAATTGGGTGTTTCACCCACCCCACCTAATTTTGAGAGAGATTTACATATGGAAGTTGAAAATGGTATAAAAATTAACATTGGAACCGAACATAACCCTCACATAATCAATATTGGATCAGAATTAAGTCAAGAAAAACAAGATAAATACATTTCATTTCTTAAAGACTATGAAGATGTCTTTGCTTGGACATATGAAGACATGCCAGTCTGGACCCTTCCGTAGTCATGCATCATCTAGTAGTCCATCCAGATGTTAAACCTGTTAAACAAAAACTTAGAAAAATGCATCCTAAAGTGGCCTTACTAGTCAAAGTAGAACTAGAAAAATTGTTGAAGGTCATTTTTATACAAGCCATTGATTATGCTGAATGGATCTCAAATGTAGTTCCAGTAACTAAGAAAGAAGCCACTAAAGTTAGGGTTTGTATAGAATTCAGAGACATTAATGTTGCCTGCCCTAAGGATGATTTTCCTCTTCCCAACATGGATCAAATCATTGACTTTACTGCTCAAAGTGGAATGATATCCCTAATGGATGGATTTTCCAATTATAATCAGATTAGGATAGCTCCTGAAGATCAGGCTAAAACAACCTTTATTACCCCTTGGGGAACCTTTTGTTGGAAAGTGATGCCATTTGGTTTAAAGAACGCAGGTGCAACCTATCAACGAGCCATGACTTATATCTTTCATGATATGATGCATGATATTCTACATGATTATGTAGATGATATTATAGCTCGTTCCATCAAAGAAGATGATCATTTAAATGACTTGAGAAAAGTATTTGATCGGTTAAGGGAGTATCTTATCCGATTGAATCCAACCAAATGTATATTCGGAGTTAAGTCCGGTAAATTATTGGGGGTTATCATTTCTTTACGTGGCATTGAAATTGACCCTCTCAAGATCGTGACTATCACTGATATGCCCGCACCCACCAATATATCAGAATTACGAAGTTTACAAGGTAAGCTTCAAGCTATTCGTCGCTTTATTGATAAGTTGGCAGATAAAATTAGACCCTTTCTTAAACTTCTTAAGAAAGATGTCTCTTTCCATTGGGATGAAGAATGCCAAGAAGCATTTGAACTCCTTAAGCAATATCTCCTCCAACCACCGGTGCTTTCCCCACCTAGATCTGATCGTCCATTTATTTTGTACATTTTTGCTTCCGATTTTGCCTTAGGAGCTATGTTAGCTCAGCTTGACGATGAGAAGAAAGAACGTGCTAATTATTACATCAGTAGAACCTTAATCAGTTATGAAACTCGCTATACCATATTAGAGAAGTTATGTCTTGCAGTCATATTTTCTACACAGAAACTATGACATTATATGCTCAGTCAAAAAACGTATGTTATTGCCAAATTTGACCCTTTGCGATATCTTATGAGTCGACCGTATTTATCTGGTCGCACAGCCAAGTGGGTTCTTGTGCTAAGCGAGTTTGAACTCACGTTTATAGGACAGAAGTCTATTAAAGGTCAAATCATAGTAGATCAATTAGCTGTTGCACCCTTAGAGTCTACCCATCCCCTCATCATTGAGCTTCTCGATGAATGCCTTAAATTAGAGGTAGACCATCCTAAACAATGGTCCCTATACTTTGACGGAGCCCGATGTATGAGTGGGGCTGGTGCGGGTATTATTTTAATATCTCCGCAAAAACATCTTATACCTCTATCCTTTAAATTAACGTTTGCTTGCACTAATAATACTGCTGAATATGAGGCTCTAATCCTTGGATTACGAGCAGCTTTGGCATTGAAAATTAAAAATTTGTTAGTTTTTGGTGATTCCCAACTTGTCATAAATCAAATCAATGATGTTTATCAGACTAGAGATGATAAATTACGCCCATATAAAACATATGTTTTGCAATTATTATCCTTATTTGATCAAGTTACCTTGGAAGCTATTCCTCGAACTAGCAATCGTGTGGTTGACGCTATGGCTGCAGTTGCATCTCTTTTGCCCTTGGAGTTAGATGATGAATATGCTACCATCATTATTCATCGACTCTAGGAACCCGCTTCAAGCAAATCATGCTTAGAACCTTTGGATGTGTTTCTAATCAATGACACTACTCCCGAACCATGGTACACTGATATATTTAATTTTTTGCAAAATGGAACCTTCCCTAATGGTTATACTAGCAACCAATGCCGATTATTATGTAGACGAGCAAGTCGCTTCGTAATTATTGGTAATACCTTGTATAGGAGATCTTTTGAAGGCATATTATTAAGATGTTTGAATCTAGAAGAATCTAGATCAGCTTTGAGTGAAGCCCACGATGGATCTTGTGGAGGACACTTTAGTGGTAACGCCATTGCTAAGAAGCTCCTTCGGATAGGATATTTTTGGCCTACCATGGAGAATGATGCACATGATTATGTGCACCATTGCGACAAGTGCCAGAAACATGCTGACCTTGTCCATGCGCCTGCACAAGAACTGCAGGCTATTTCATCTCCTTGGCCCTTTTCAAAATGGGGCTTAGATATCATTGGGAAAATCAACCCTGTGTCATCTGATGGACATAAATTTATCATAACCACTACTGAGTATTTCACAAAATGGGTTGAAGCTATGCCTTTAGCTTCTTGTACTGGAACGCAAGTTTCCAAATTTATTTTTAATCAAATTATTTGTAGGTTTGGAATTCCTGCCAATCTCATCTCAGATAATGGAACTTGTTTCAAAAATAAAGATGTCAAAAAATTATGTCAAAGATATAAAATTCAACATCGTTGGTCCACTCCCTATTATCCTTAGGGTAATGGCCAAGCAGAAGCATCTAATAAAACATTAATCAAAATTCTCAAAAGACTGGTCAATAAATCTAGTCGAGATTGGCATATCCAATTATATCCTGCTTTGTGGGCCTATCGAACTAGTGTTCGCACCCCCACTGGAACTTCATCTTTCATTTTGGTTTATGGTGCTGAAGCTATTTTTCTATTTGAATTAGAAGTTCCTTCTTTGGCTCTACTACTTCAAGATACTGAAGTAGGGGATGAATATCATGCTGGCAGATTTAGTCAGCTAGAACTTTTAGATGAAAAATGCATCAATGCTTTGGAGCATCTTTGTGCCTACCAAAACAAGCTTAAGAGAGCATATCTCAAGAAAGTTCATCCTCGATCCTTTGAGATCGACGACCTTATCTTAAAAGAAAATCAAAAAAATACTAATGCAACTAAAGACCTTAAAGGTAAATTCGAGCCCAACTAGCTTGGATCGTATATCATCACTGCTAAATTTGGATCGGGAGCATACAAATTATCTACCTTAGATGGTAAAGAACTTAAAGAACCTATGAACATTATACATCTCAAACGCTACTATGCATAAAACATTGGGTCATTTCATCATTTGTATATACTGTATTTTGCATATTGTTTCATTTTTAGCCATTTCTATCAAAATATTTTTCAAAGAATAGTAATAGTATTTCTTCTTGCAAATCATCAATTAAAATCAAATACAAAAACATCAAAATTGTCAAAATCTTCAAAAACATCTTTTTTATACCTGTCAATTCTTGGAGTTTGCAGTTATATTTTCAATTATTTTGGATAAATGAGCATTTATTTGGAATCCCACACTTTCACACTCACATGAATAAATATCTTGATTTTATTTGGTATGATTATTAATCTCTCTTATATCAAATTCCACATTGGCATTAAATAAAATTTTGAGCATAGAGAACTGATCTTGTTATTTACTTGAACCAAGTATATCTTTTCACATTAAAATGATTTCATTGCAAATTCAATATGATGCTACATAGTAGAAGTGGTTTCTTGAGCAAAAATTTTCCCCTATTATCCTATCATGCACATGGTCTAGAATCTTTGAGAATTGACAAAAGGACAAGCTCACCCCTACCCAGAATAAAAATCCCTTGCTCTACAACCAATCCGAGCAAGTATCCCTAGTATAGGAAGAAAAAAAGAAAAGTCAAAGAAAATGAGAAAAAGAAAAATATTATTTTGTACCATCGCAGCAATATTTCAGCATTATCTCAAATATCAAGCAAAAATACAAAAAAAGAAAAATAAAAAGAAAAAAAGAGCAAAAGAGAAAATCAAAAGCAAAATGCAATAAAATCCTTTCCCTACCCCTTGAAAAGAAAAGCAGGGTGAATGAGCTTGAATCCCTGGAACTCTCAATTATTTGAAAACTATGAGGTAAGCCTCATAATAGGTGGTTTGTGCCCAACCCGCTTGGCCTTGGGTAATTCCTAGCGTGGTGATATGTCTGTCACATTAGCGACCTTCTTTTGTACAGACCTATGTCATCTTATGGATTAGCTAGCTCTTGATAACCTAACTTGCACAGTAGTCTGGTATGGTTATATGCATATAAATCATGGTTAACGAACATTCATTTGGTTAAGGCAAATTGCTTGTATCAAATTATCTTGCTCAAAATTGGTGAATGAACAATACAATTGCACACACATTTGTATTTGAGAGATTTTGTATCATTATGATAAATCAAGATCGGTAATGAACTCACGTTTACACATGAGGATCCCTTATAAACCTACATTTGTTTTTGAGATAATTTAAAATATTTCTGTAATTCTTTTCAGAACAATTTTATCCTCTTATTTCAGAATTTTGTTTTGTATAAAAACAATTATATACATTGTGTCACAAAATTGCAAAAAGATTGCAATCAACATGTTCATCATGTTATTATTTTTTGTTTATCAAAAATCAAAAATCAATCATGCAATAAAACTAAAATATTTATTTTATCTTTGGATTTCGTGATGATGGTATAAGTCTATACCTATAAATTCTATGCCTAGCGCAAACCATTGTTCTAATTTTATTTTCCCATCCATTTTAAAAAACACATATGGCTTACATCATTATGTTACACAATTGTGCTTCAAAATGAACAAACACTTATTCTATTTCATGTCATTATGTCAAAACATTCCATCTTGCAACCATGGTATAATTTCTAAGGAATTATTCAAAAATCTATCACACTTAGGAATTTATGCCTAGCAAAAATCACCTTTTAAAATATATTTCATGCATAATTTTGTGAAAAATCTGAAAACAAATCATCACCATCATCATTTTCATCATCACAACACAAAGTCTTAAGACAGTCTCTTAAGCACTCTTTTACTTTTAGCAATATTTCTATACTGGGATTAGCTTGACGACCTAGTGAGCAACGACTCCATGAAACGGTCTATAACATCGACAATGTCCTTTGAAATTATTGTTAGAAGTCCCTTTTATTTTTCATCAAATCACACCAAAAACAACCAATTTATGCATATCAGATTATTTCATTTACAATTTTATGGCATGACATAACATTATAATTTATTGCCAAACGACATAATTACATGAATCAACAAATTCAAAACTCAAAGCATCATAATACAACATATACACAAGTCATATCATCAAAAATGCAATCTATATATATCATCAATCAACTATGTACATCATCTGGATTGGTATGCCACAATCAAAACTCTGGCATACTCAATCCCCTCAAAAGTAATAATAATATAATCTGCACTCTACAGTAGCTAGCCTCGAGAAGCCCTTGAGCTCTCAGCCTCATCTCCTCCCCCACCCTGACGTGGAGGAGGTGGTCCCATAGAGGTCCGGGTCGTATCTCGGGTCCTCGTCATCAATCGTGAGGATGTCCTCAATGATCCCATCATGATTGGCTCTGCAATGGGGGATGGCAATGATATCCTCTGTCCCTATGGGACCGCTTGATAGTAAAAACCTTGGTAAAATGCGGTCTGAGCAATAGACCGCACCAGATCCCGAGTGCTCATTCCTCCGCCCCGAGCTCTGAGCCATGTAGCCTCATCTTGTAGTGTCTACACCTAAGCCCGAAGGTGGGCAACCTCAGCCCGAAGAGCCATCGTCTCGCTACTCTCCCCTACATCCACACCCTTGCCCTTACTAGGCGATGGTGGTCTCTCCCCCTACTACGAAGGGAGTCTCTCCTCCCTCCGCCCTGTCTCCCGTGGCCTCTACGGAGCCTGACCCTTCCGTTGGCATCTCTCCTATGGGGACCACCGCTGCTCTCTCCCCTTGTGACCTCGCACTGCCTCAATGGTAGCCTGGCATCGCCTCCCCATCTGGCACACCACAATGTGCACTGGACCCTGCGTCCTCATCATCCAAGGAGGGCAGATGCCTGTGTACCAGGCATCGTAACCGATTGCAACCCCAACATCATCACCATCCACTGGTTGGATGGGGGCATCGTCCTCATCCTGACTCCAAAATCACTACATGTTTGGAGCCCCACTCAGTGTGGTACTATCCCGAACAGTCTGGGAGTACTCATAATCCTTGAGAGAAGGGATCCCCTACTGTAGACCAAACTATCATAGTACCCGATCATAGCGGTGGAGCTCTACCTCTCCCTGCTCCATCCTTAGCTAGCAAATGCATGGCTCTCCTGCCCATCCTCTACCCACTCGGGGTGCTCTCACCACGGCCTCCAGGTGATCTAGTCTAGGATGAGGTCGTCTAGCAACCTCTGAGACATTGGCAGATCTATCCATCGCTGTGACCCTCTCTGTAGCCACCAATAGAAAACCTGAGGCCTCTCCCAGTCAACCCCTGTCAGTGGGAGCCCTATCGGCCTTCGCACCGCAATGTGGTCCCAACACCAAACCTGTAGTAGCGATGTCAAAACCAGACATCGACCTCCCTTGTATACGACCCCGTGAAGGATCCTATACAAGCGACATAGTACAAAGTTGCCCCATGCAAACCTATACCCGTGGTCTCTCATGTCACAAACTATATCTAAGAGGAGCCATGGTAGTCTGCATCCACTCTAGTGGCACAACAGTAAGCCACCTACCACCCTTGCCAAAACCCGAGTCAGCCTAGATACCCCAGGCATCTGCCATAGAGACTCGATGTTCACCTCGCCCTTCTCCAGGGCGAAGCTCGGGTCTCCAGTTAGCCTCATCATCACCTGGCCTTGATTGGTCGCAGGCGTCATGAGTCGTCCCTGT